>JADMLD010001013.1:6852500-8052500 GCA_017589585.1 Phylloscopus whistleri | reverse complement strand
GCCATGGTTTAGTTGACATGTTAGGGCATGTGTTGGACTTGATGATCTTAAAAGTCTCCTCCAGCCTAGTGATTCTATGATTCTGTGATTCCTCAATTTAGTGTTCCCACTGAAACATGTCAAACCATGCACCATGTGCTCACTCCTCCTCCCCCTGCCCTTCCCTCTGTTGGGGTTGGAGAGGACAACTGGAGGCACAAAAGGTCAAGATCATGGGTTAAGATAAGAATGGTTTGCTGGAAACAGCAACGAGCTAAGGAAATGAACAGTAGCAACAAACTGATGGCAAGGGGCACAAGAAGGGAATGATTCACAGGGAAAGCCCCTGGCAATAGACAAGACCACACTACCTCGACCCAGGAGGGACCCCTCCTCCCCAGGAGAGATTCCCTTCCCCCCAAGCCTTGGCAATGACCTGATGCAGTAGAGAAAAACCTCTGGGTCCTAGCCAGGCCCCTTCTTGGCTTCTGCAAATAATTAATCCTGTCCTAGGCAGAAACAGGACAGAAAGACACCAGAAACTCAGTTAGCACTAAAGGTTTGCATCTGGAATAATAATCCAGATTCCAAATTCAATCATTGCTCTCACACAGGCTTCAACAGGCTTCAGTGTCCTCTACAGGATTAACTTCAGTGTAATTTATAGTGACAGCTGACAGCCCAGTTCTCCTTTAGACGTTTCAGAAGTTAATATACCCTAGGAAATGGAGATAAATTCTTCACTTTTCCTCTTTTAAGAAACCAAACATCCTTCAACAACCCAAACACCACGACTGCCTCAGGCCTCAGCTGTACTCCTTGTCCATTTAGGGGTAGGTTACATGTAAACATCTGCAAGACTCTGGAGATGTGCATTCTAAAAGGGAGAGTTTTCAGTGGAGATGAGAGAGAACTAACTGGTGACTGAGAAACAGATTTTTTAAAAACCAACCAACTAAGCATCCAACCAAAACCAAACCCCAAAACAGCCCGAAGGAAACTAAAGCAGGAAGCAAGCTGCTTTAGTAAGGTACGTCTCGATATCCAGAAGCCATGAAATTAGGTCTGCACTCCATTTTACAACACAGGCAAATTACATTTGTTTGATTCAATGCTCTGCAAAAGCAAACTGGAGAAGGAAGCCTCCTACACTCGGAGAGGCAGGGCTCAAGGTGGAGTGGCACTAGAAGGCTGAGATGGTGTTTGAGGCGGAATAGCACAGGAGCACTTGTTTCACACACATCAGGCTGCACCCCAGGGTGCTGAGGGAGGTGGCTGATGCCCCTGTACAGCCAGATTCCAAGGCTGTGAAGATCAGGGTCTCCCCACGAACTGGAGAAAGGCAAATGTCGTGCACCAAAACAAGCAAAAGCCGCCCTGGGGAACAACAGGCCAGCTATCTGGCTATAAGTCTGAGATAAAATCAAGGGGTGAGACCTCCTGGAGTCCACATCTGGGCACATGAAGGAGGAGAAAGTGACAGGAAGCAAAAAGCAAGGATCAATGCCTGACCCACCTCACTGCCTTCTGCAACATAATTGTGGGTATGAGAGGAGAGCACCTACCTTTGCTCTCAACAAGCTTCTGTAGTTGGGCTGTGACATTACAGTGTGGGAGAGATGACAGGCTGGCAGATGAGGACATGGCTGGCTGATGGGCCAGTATCAAGAAGGGTTCCTCATGGCCGTTCCTGTCCAGCCTGTCCACCTGCAACCTGGAAAAAGGAATGGAGGGAATGTGCAGCCCATGGGGTGGGGCAGCTCTGGGACATGGTCCTGGGTGTTGGTGGGCTAAGCCAGGGTCATCCCTGTGCCTGAGCAGCAGTGAGGGTCAGAGGTGCCTGGGGTGGTATGAGCAGGACATGGCCCAAGGGACAGGGGACAGCAGGGTCCATCCCCTCTGCTTGGGGCTTGTCAGCCCCTGTCTGGGTACCACGTCTGACTTCAGCCCACAACAACTTCAGTCCACAACACAGTCCATCAGCAAAATGGAGAGGCTTCAGGGGCAGAGTGACTACTCTAGTGACAGATGGTGGGGCTGGAGCCGTTGATCTCTGAGAAGACTTTTGGATGGGATGGTTCTGCTGGGATGAGAGATGGCTTCAGGGGCTCCAACAACACACCCAGCACTGATGGGATGGGATACAGAAGATGCAGATAGGCTCCTCAATGATGCATAGCAGGAGGGTGAGAGGCAGCAGCACAGCAGAAACATGGGAGTCTGAGGCTGGAAGTAAGAAGAAACCTTTTTTCCTTCTGGAAACAACCCAATGGTTGAGTCAGGAACTGGGGAGGGTAAGTCATCTCCATCCTTGGAGATTTCACACAACTGTCTTGGGTTGTGGAACCTAGGATGTGTATTCTATTTTCATCTGCTGAAAGCAGTTGGGGAACTGTTTTGTTTTATCTCTTGTTTACTCTGGAAGGAGTGGGGCGGGTGCCTTTTGATAATGGCCCAACTGTTAAAACCAGGTAGGGCATTGTTTCTTATCTTTTTTCTGCTAATGGACCATTAAGACACCCCTAAAAGCACACATCCCAAAACTTACCCTCCCCAAGATAGTACATTCACATTCCATCATTCTATTGTGAGATGCTCCACCCAGTGGGGGGAGCCAACCATTCCTACCTGGATGAAACTGGGACTACGGAACAGGATATTGCTCTTGCTTCACCCGATTACCGGAGGAAGACAGGACCCTTCTCACCATCACCGGACTCCCTCTCACCACCTCTGGACCCTTTTGGCTACAGGATCATCTCCACTCCAACAGAATCACATCTGCCACCCCAGGAGGACTTTTTGGACTGCTACCAACGTCCTGACCAACAGGGCATCAGGTTGTAGCTGACTCTGTCAGGGCTTTCCAAAATTGTTGTTTTGTTTGTTTGCTGGTTTGGTGGGGTGGTTTTGTGTTTCTACCACATTTGTATTATTGATATTCCTAGTAAAGAACTGTTATTCCTATTCCCAAATCTTTGCCTGAGAGCCCTTAATTGCAAAATTATAATTTGGCGGGGGGTGAGGGGTTTGCATTCTCTATTCTAAGGGAAACCCCAGTTTCCCTGGCAGATACCTGTCTTGTCAAACCAAGACAACAACTGAGTGAAGCATCCTCCTCTGACCCTCCCTGGCAGAGCATCCTAGAGACCATGTCCCTGACAGTCTGAGTTACTCTGTGATCCCATGGATATATGGATATGGTTTGATACAAAGTATGTTTACAATGACTTTGCCTTTTTTGCCTCAAAAGCTCACTGAACTTCCGGAAAAGGTGGGGGCATCATCAGTAACATAAAAGCAGGCTGCTAGAGAAGTCACACTTTGAGCAACAAGGGAAAACCCAAAAGGTCCACACTGAAGTAAAAGTAATTGCAGGAGTCAGACTACAATATCCAGTGTCCCAACAGGCAGCAATTTAGAAGCTGTGTCTAAAACTTATGCCTTAAAGGTGAGATATATAGACAAGTTGCAAGAATATCTCAGATGTATAAGGATGCAGGAAACGGACACCTCACTTCTGAATATTCGTATAGTGAGTCCATTCTACCTGCTGTCTGGGATGCCTTTGTGAGTACTGCACAGAAGAGTAGATAGAGACCCTATTTATTTCACTGGGGGAGCATGGACAAAAGTGCTGATAAGTTACTCAAATTTGATTAGCAACTTCTAAATGGAGTAATTCTACTTAGAATTAGCAAATTAGTTGCATAACCCATTCACAAACTGTTTCCATTCACAAACTGCTTGCAAACTTTGGAAGTTCTCTACGAAAGAAATCATTAAGAGATTTTATTTGCCTACAATATTAGGTCAAATTATAGTAGGCATCTAGTATATCCGCATGATTAATTGACTGTTGTGTAAATCTACAGAACTCAGGAGGCTCAAAATCTGTTTCATTGCTCATCTAATAAATACAATATAACCAGTCATAACAACCATATGGAAATTATTTCTCCTTGTTAGGAACAGAAAAATTCTCCTAGAAGAAAGCTCTCTGTACACCTTGAGATACTCAAGAAGAAAAGAACAGTTAACATGTGGAAAATATACTTTCAAGATAAGGGCTGACTGAATTGCACATTAGGCACCCACACACATTCCGCAAACATAGACAGACCAACAAACTGGATTCACATTAATTTAAACAACATGAAAATGCTCAGCAAAAACTGAAAGATAAAAGCAAAATGCTCAGCAAAAACTACAAGATAAAACACAAACAAAGATACAGGATATCTTGACAGAGAAAGGCAAAATAAAAAAACAAATCCATCCAATGGAGTGCATAATTCCTGTTTCTCTTCCTCGCTCTCCTAGTGTTGTATTCACATTTATGCAGCTAAATTGTGTTTGACTAGGAGGCTGATTTGGTGAAAGCTAATCTTGGTTTGGTTTTCCACTTCTGTGGTTTATTTTTTGTACTACTGTCTTCCCAGATCGATTAACAATATGGTCATTCTGAGGGGGGAGAGGGGGAGAACTATAGAACTGCTGTAGTCTTGACTGAGATGAGATTAAACTACTCTATTTACTTTATAATGCTTGTATCCCCAGTTGTCTGTTCTGTATGTGCTGTATATTAAGTTTTGTACCTTTAAAACTGGTTCTAGAAGCAAAGAAAAAAAAAAAAAAAAGCAGCGCGCAGTTTGTTTTGAGAAAACTGCCTGATTCCCACACGTCCTTCTCCGGCGTTCATCTGAAGCACAGACAACAGTAAAGCAAAAATCTCCTGTGCTTTTAGTTAGTTTTAGCTATCTAGCTAAAGCAGAGAAGTTCCCTAGACTTTTCTTAAGACTGTTTAAATCTGCTCTAGACTAAAAACTCAAAAAAGCAGCGAGGACGCGCAACTGCGGCCCACCAGGCTTAGACCCCCAAAAAACGTAAAACTAGTAAAAGACCGAGTGAGCTACACCCACAGCAAAAACTTTCTCAGTTTGTCATCTCTTTTCAGACTAGGAAGAAGTTTTATTTTTTCATACTATTCTTTTTTTTGTTGTTGTTCTTGTAAACATCTTGTTTGCTAAATAAATTTTTTTCCACTTTTCTCTAAAAAAGTTTCTTCCCAGACTAGCTGAAAATAAAAGCCATTTAAGTGCGTTTTCCAGAAAAACCCCTTCAGAAGTTTCCTGCCAAATTTGCCCTAAACCAAGACAATGTAACTTTAGTTGTAGATACCCAGCTGAGTATCTGCAGGTTAGCAGGTAGCATTAAAACGTCCTCTGTATTTCTTCTCTCAAAAGACGTACAAAAATCTTTAAGTATCTATTCCTCTGCTCTAAAACAAGATGTACACGAGACCATTCTCATAGACGGAGATCACACTTTCTGAACAGAAACACAAATCAATTGCCTTACAATGCCAGCACCATTCTGCACACCAGCTCTTTAGAATAATTTGATTTCGGGAGTAATTTATTTACTCTTTGGTAAACATGATTTTTGTAAATCTTAGAAGCAAAATGAGAAGTGCAGCATAATGAAAAGACAGATAACCAAGTTATTCCACAAGTTACGGGACTACTTGACACCAGTTTGCTAGTCATCAGCTATTGCCTCAACCATCAGATGCCCTTAACATAAAACAAATGTAAGTTGAACTTTTCATTCAATAATTGATAACATATTATCAAAAATATATAGTACCAAAATGTGTATGGTAATACCATCTGAATGACAAATATTGGATTGAAAACAACTAATTAATACAGGTCACAAAATACAATTTCCCTGAGAAAATCCTTCATTTTAAAAGCACCAAAGTCATGAATTTTTTGTTGTTTGCCTTTCCAAAAGCAGACACTCAGAATCCTTACTGCAGAGAAGATGAAAAATCTTCAAAAAATCTATTATCAAGGATGTTTCTTTTACACTTATACTTCTCTCTTCATTTTCCTTTTCTTTCCATAATTCTCACTATTCTCTACTGCTATAGACTCACTCTCGTTCATATAATCTGGGATATAGCTGGAATTGACTCTCATTTAAAGACACATTTCTGGCTTTCATTCCTCAAGAGAAGATTAAAACAAAATCATGCTCACAAGATATTTGGGTAGAATTTTCTATTGCCAGTAAATCAAGAGTTATCACACAATTTATTCTACTTATATTTATATTAAGCATTCTCCAGCACATTCCTAGAAATACTGCTCTGACCATAAAACAAGGATATTTCTCTTGTCATTGCTTCCTTGACTAGGATTACCTATTACTAGGTCACTATAAAAATAGTACATATATATTTATGCACTCTTACCTGATTAAATTATGGCACACCTGGCATCCTGCAGGACATCTGTGATAAAAAGGTGGATAATTAATGTATGCTTGTGTAAAATAAGACAGCTTTAATGCTATTTTTACAGTATCAATTCAACAGTGAAAGAATTCTCAACAACAAAACAGGTTGTCATCTCCACCACTAACCCCTGGAAAATATATTGGATAACTTTAGTGATTTGTTTGGCATTTCACAACTCAGACTGTGTGTCAGATCTGCATTTTAGAGATGAGTTATCATATCATATCTACGTATGCTACACTATCCATGTGTTCAAAACCATATGATCCAACCAAAATTACAAAGTTTACATTCTCAGAACATGATCTCTTCAAATTTATCTAGGCCACACCATCCACTAGACACATAATGCAGAATGCCAAGTTGTATTTGCCCCCCAGGTCCAGCACAGGTTGAGGATTTGATCTCTTCCTTACTCTTCTCATACTCTACACCAATATGATCAGAAATTCCCGTATCAGAAGATGTGATCAGCAGCAGTAATTATTCTGAGGAAGGGAAAAAATGGTGCACCAGTAACTCCATGTAACTCAATCTCTTAATAGGATACCACACCTGTTTTGGTTACCAGACTTAGAGCAACAAATCTAAGAAGCATAGTAAGGTTAAGTGCTGCCAATTTCTAATTCAAATAAACAGTTTTATTTGAAACAGACTGGTGATGGGATCCATGAAAACCCATAGATGAGCAATCACTGACCGACACACTAAAAAACATCATCCAAACCAAACACAATGCCCATAAAAATAATTCTGATTCTTTTTAAATGTAACAGGGGAAAAAAAAAGAAAAAAAAAAGAAAAAAGAGAAATTCATTGTTTTACCTGTGTGGATCTTTTGAGCTGGGAATAATGTATGCACATTCTCTTTTACTGAAGACCTCTTCAATCCAAGATTTGGGGGGCTAAAAAGACATTTCAAATATAAATGCACTCCTAAACTTTGGAACACAATGTCAAAAATTGCACTATAATAACAATATGGCTCTATATAGATAAGTCAGAATTACCCCCATAATGTTAGGTGTAAGACTACAAGCTGAAGCTACAGCTCTGGACAGTCATAGACCTTCACCTCCAAGCTTTACAGAATTCCCCAAAAAGATCAATATTTAAATTTATTGCCACCATGAAAATTGTTTAGATGTTCTGTCAAACACATGTACAATAGAGAAACTGGAAAGGATGAATCAAAATTGCTTTAAGAGTTGCACTCTCTTTCTGCCAGAAGGCTAGCAAACCGCAATCTTACACAAAGTTGTGTCAAAAAAAGGAAGATTTTAATTTTACCTGAAAGAGATGATTGAGTCCTTTTATTTTTCTTCACAGAGTCAAGAACAGATGCATTCTGGTTATTTTTTGCTATACTAGGTCTAGAGTGAAATGCAAAAGCAGGGACCAAGACCTAGTACTTAGGGTGCAGGACAGACGGGCTTACCCCACTGCCTCCCGGTGTGCTGTGTCAGTGATGCCTGTTACCCCTCAGGAAACTGAACAGCCACTACGGCACACAGATTTTTTTTCAGAGAATCTCACTGGAAATCTTTGAACCTTTCTCTTCAGGTCTATCAGGATTGAATTTCCTGAAAGGAACAGTAACTGTTGGATGCTGAACTTTGAAATCTCTGAGACTTAGTTATGTAATTATTCTCAATTTTTATGTAAAATTTTTACTTAGTCTGTAAAATTTACAGCAGAACTTTCACACTGATTTCTTAATCTAAGACTTAACTTAGGTTTTAAGATTGATTGTATTATCAGGAAATGGGGTTTGAAACTTCACGCTTTTTTACAGTCATCCATGACCTCAGGCCTGGGCAAGTAAAAATGAGAAGAGGAGGATTCTGAACTGCATACTTTTCTAGTCCAGCTCTTGATTCCCACTTTTGCAAAAGACTTTTGTAGCATGTACACCTCTGTTGACAAAACTCTGACTAATGTTCCAAAACTGTCATAATTTAATTAAATTTCAACAACAAATCAAAATGTTTCCTGTCACTACAGTGAGGTACATATACCTCAGCCATCATCGACATGTATCCTTCTCACCACCAAATCCTAAAGGAGACAAAAATACAACTACATATTCCTTCTGACTGGCAAATTTCTGCTCTGATATACCAAAGACCTAAAGCCAAGTTTATATTTCCTCTAAGGAAGTCCTGAGACCTTTGTTTGGGAGTTTTGGCTTCTCTTTTCTCACCAGTCTGAGGATTAGGTTTGCTGCTTATAATTCCCTGCCACAGAAGAGGCTTTGGAGATTTCTAGACTGATTTAGTCAGTGGAGTGGCAAGAGTTTGGCTCTGAAATTTAAGGCACATGAGTAGTTTTTAGAAAATTGCTTTTAATCACTTTTCCAATATCTTTAATGTCTGAGATCCTTGCATAATATGGTATTAAAGGGACACTGTCAGGTCAAAATGTTCAAAAATTAAGGTTTCCAGAAGTAAAGAAAGAGATCAGAGTGTAAAACACAGGGAAACATATACACCACCCATTTCTTTCAAACACTTTTTGTTGAACAGTGAGAGCAGACAAAACCTAAAAACCCAGCCTAGTACAGAGGTCCTTCAGAATGCAGGAGTGCCATCAGCAAGGAAGGTGACTGTGCCACCATCTCCCTAGGGTGGCTAGGCCGGTGCACAGAGCTTTGCTCACCAGCCTCCAGGGACAGGGCAAGGCAGCCCTGTCAGCCCCTGCTGTGCTGCTCCCCTCACCGATTTCACCATCCACCCATCCAGCAAAAACACGTGAACCCTTCAATTTTTATTTCTGCTTCCTTCTGCCTCAGCCCACACACCCCTCCACCACCACCCCTGCAAAGCCTTGCCAAAGTCAAAGCCTGTAGAAGCATTGTGAAAAACAAACACTGCTAAGTAGGGGGTTAATGTACACTCCTCCTGCTCTGAAAATAACTTTACTAAACCAAGAGCTGCAAGAAACATTCAGCTCCTTCAAGAGCAGACAATAAGCACTGTTCACTGGTCAAGTACTAAATTCAGGAAAACTAGGTTACACTGTCAATATGAAACAACAATCTTTTAGTATCCTTAGCTGTACTTATGCCCACTTTAGGGTGAAAAGCACAGATACCCATATTTCCTAATTAAACACTATGCTGCTTTGGAGACTGTTCAATTCCTTGTAAAAGAAAATTAAAAAGCACACCTCTCTGTGGCAGAGTAATTTCATCCATTACTGAAACACAATCAATTTTCGGACAAAACAAGAGCCATTGCTTTTAGTGATACATTAAAAAGATACATGGTAGCTCCAGACAGGTGCAGATAATTAGAAATCACACAACGACTAGCCAGTTTACATAACAGGTTAGTTCATTTAGGCAAAGTACAGCTGTGCTGGAAACTAGGCAGAACAATCAAGTTGTAAGTAGCTTACTGAAACTGCAGCAAATTTGTACTGATAACAGAGAAACACAGTGTCTTAGCCAAAACAGTATTTCAAGAGCTGAAAAGTTCTGTCAAGCACCATACCTCAGCTCTGCACTCTGTGTGTAGTGAAACCGGCACACATTGTCACTTTCAAAGAGCTGGGGTTTTCTAAAGGATCTTAACTACTAGGGCCAGTACTTCTGCATTGTTGAACATGTTTGTCAAAATTTCAGAAAAAAACCCCTTAAAGTTATCCATCACATACAGCTTTTATACAACCTTTTCTTACTCTCAAAATTATTAGATGAAAGAAAACACTCTAAAAAAGCAACAGATGATCACGGGGCTAATGGAATTGCCTCAGTACTCAAGCATACAGTACCTGTAAAGAGCCTTTCTGATGGTGTCAATAATCAGAAATACCTGAAAGATCCAAACTGACTTTTAGTGCCTGTGAAAGAGGGAAGTAAAATGTTCAGGTGTCTGTGAGAAGTCAGTATGGTGCAGTCTGCGACCAACCTTTATTCAAATACATCAGAGGAGGGAAAGGACTTGCCCTTATTACAGGTAGTGCAAAAATCCACTGCAAGCAGAGTGTCCTAAAATATCTTAAACCCTTTCAAAATTAACTTCACATACAGCAAGTCCCTTGTTAGTAACATTAGATACCTGAAATGCAGCCAGAGTTCCTGTAAGCTAGTATTCAAGACTATTTCACAAGAGCTCAGGGCTTAAGCACACTGGTATCTCTTGAACCCTTCCTTACCTCTGGAAACTCTACATGGCTTCATTACCAGCTGGTTAAACTACTGCCAGCATTAAAGAGATTTCCAACCTAACACACTGTCTCACATAAGCTTTTCAGAGCAGGAACTTTGTGGTTCAGCATCCACTTCATGCATGCTTATGGTGTGAAGTAATACAACGATTGCCAAACAAAGAACACCACTCTGGATCCACATAGGGTAGAAGAACATTGCAAAACTTCAGGGTCACATGCAGTAAAATATGGACTCATGAGAGGTTTTCAATGGCCTCTTCTAGAGTTTCCTTTTGTTCAGGCTACCCTGTCATACCTGGCTCTGTAATACAGACATGCTCTGGTTCCTCTGATCTCCGTCACTGTAACACTTTGGTGCATCTGTTACTAACTGGCACCTTTTGCTTTTCCAGTCTTTCTTACCTACTTCTTTGCCCCAGAGTTCAAGATTCTGCACATCTGTGGAAATACATAATTATTAGCAATTGAATTCACCAGAAAATTTTCATCGCTAAAATTCTCTAAGATTTGAAACAATATTGTGCAAATAATTTCGTTTGAATGCTTCCACTATTCACCTGTCTACCATGGCCAATCGTAAACCAACTATCAGCTAATCTCAAACTGCCTTTCCAGGCAGACTACAGATTCAGTAACACTGAGAAGCTTTTATATTTCCCCTTTTAAAGACCGTATATAATTTCAGGTCACAGCAGAATTTCTGATTGTTTCCTAGTAACCAAATTCATCCAATGGAAACATATTCTTAGGTGTTCACAAATACAGTACAAACACTAGCAGAGGTCACCTGTGCTTGCAGGATAAGTGCAGACCTAAGTCAGAGAAGGATAACAGAACTTCTTATAACTCATCCGTCATTCTGAAGAGAGACTTTAGGTTTTTTTCCTCATAACAAAAGTAGCATGTTAGCTTTTCAAAAATGCATTAATTCAGCCCACTCCATAGAGTGCTATAGCATTTTCTTTCACAGTTAATCAACTGTACTTAAAAGCTAAGTAGGTATGCTTAAGTGATTTTCTGGATTAGGGTCTTACATCAAGGGCTCATAAAACTGTTTCCACTATTTTGAACCCAAGCTTAGCCAAAAAAACAAAAGCCCTTTGACTTTAATGGGCTTTCTGATGCGATGCTTCTGATCCAGAGTGGACCACACAACACAACAAATACCAATACGTATACAAATGACAACAAAATGCAGGAAATACTAAAACCAAAACCCTCCTTGTGAAAAAGGCTCCTGCTTAACTCCTGGCTCACAGAGAACAATGAACTGATGGAAATCTTAGCTTAGTCTGGAATATTAGACTTTTAATTAGTTTATTACTTTCTACTTTTTAAGTTTAGTAACTAATCAAGTAAGCCTTTCTGCTATCCCTTAACATGCAATGTTTTAGAAAAACACATCAAAGAGTGCTGCTGCAAGAGCACACCCAGTTCAGAAGGCAAGTGCTGGTGGAGGAACTCCTGGTTTGCAGATAGAGGGGCTGAGCAGACCTGTCCCTCTGCAGAGCCCATGGCACTGGACTAGGTGGGGAAGGACACACAAAACCTCACCTTAACACTGCTGCCAGCAGCTCAGGATTTTGCAAAAAAATAAACACAAGAAATCTCAAATCACAATTTATATTCCTTAGCTCTATCCTTGAAACAGGTCTCAAAAACATTGCTAGAAATCTTATACTAGCTGGAGATACCTGCAAATTACTTAAAAATAGGTTTCTGCAACAGCAAATGCAAAAGTGTCTGTGACATGACACATAATTCAACCTTGCACCTAAAGCAGGCCGTTCCAAAACCCACTACTCTAGAAAGAAGCATGGTGATTGTGGACAAGGTTTGGATCTGACTGCTTTGTAACTGTGGCCCATACACATAATAAAAAAATCTGTGCTTATGGCTGATGGCAGCCACCTTGCTAAAAGCTTACATTTGGTTTACTTAGGCACTGTATACAACATAACACTCTCTTATGTGTGTATCATTAAGAGTATATCATCTCTTAAAAAAAACAGCTCAATAAGCAGCTTAAAACATGGATTGTTGAACAAGTTAGTCATACATAAAGATACAGAAACACATCTTCTAAAGATTTTAATTGATGGAAAACAGTTCAAATTGCAGAATAAATTAAAGCAGATGTCTAAAACATGCAGCAAATAAGAGCAGGCACCAGTAATAGAGGAAGAAATAGCAAATTAATCCAAATTATACTTGAAAATTATTATAAATCTTTAAATATAACTATGCCTTATTTTACTGTGTCTCTTCTGGAGACAAAATTTTAACAGTTTTTTTAATGGACATGCCTACTTGTCTTACTAACAATATTTTGGAAGTCAGTCCCAAAGAAAGTCAGGCATTTGGGTTTTTTTTAAATTATTTAATACAATATAATCAGAAAGTGATAAATATTCAAAGCCAGTTACATATCCCACATGAAATTATTTTATTGTAAGTAATTTTAAAGGGGAAATCCAGGAAGCCATAAGAAAATTATATTTCAAATGTATTATTCAGAAGGTCAATACAATGCTTCAAGTTTCATTCAGATTTCTATTTTGAAAGCCAGTCATAGGAAGACAGTTCTTGTAGTAACAAGTGTTAAGCACTTGCAAAAAGAGCTAATCCACTTGCTCTTTTTAAAATGGGGTCTAACCTACCCAGTAAGAAGCAATTGCAGAGGTCAATCACCCATTGCTGTGATAAATGCATTCTTTCATCAAAGGATTCAAAATCACAGAGCACAAAGGTCTTCCTACTTTAAACCAGGAGGAAGAAGAGAAAAAAAATCATCTGATAGTAAATATCAGAGCTTTCTTTTGCTTGTTTTATGCTTTCCCAGCACAGGGTTTAATGTTGACTGGAGAGGTGACTCTCTAAAGTTCAGATATATATAAAATATCTGATGTAATAAGCAAATGCAGGCTGCAAATTTCAACTGAAGGGAACATGAAGGACTCCAGGAAGTCACACTTTGTTAACAACCTGTTCTAGGGGAAGGTGGCAGGTAGGTTGGAACAAGATGATCTTTAAGGTTGCTTCCAATCCAAATTATTCTGTGCTTCTATAATTCCATGATGTGAGCAATCCACATAGCTCTCCTCTGGGGCCATATGAATGTTCACTGTCATTTCTATCAGAATTCTTATTTTTGTTCCATTGCTTGTCTCACACAGTAACAAAATCTTCTTAGGTTTGACAGCTGCATACAGCAGCCCTTGTACACACTACAAGACAGATCACAGAACTGAAACTGCATTTTACAAAGAAAGAGCAAACACATCTTGGGTGATTTCTGAAGAGGCTGAAGGTATGGTCAGTCCCACTTCTGCATTTCTCACCTGGACATGTCTTACCTCTCTCCTCAGCTCTGCCCTCCACACTACCTTCCAAAAAAAGTTTTCCTTTTCCATGCCGGCTCACAGTTAAATGTAAGTCACATCATCAACCCATCAAACATTGCAGACCCACAAACCACCTGGAGGAAGAGCCAGCCATGGCCTGGGAGCAGCCACTGGGGACTGCAGAGACATCCTTGTGCCCCTTTGCCCCAGAGACCACCTGGACACACCCTTGAGCTCTCCACCAGGTCTTTCTGCACCTTCAGCCTCATGTTCAAGATGTGTTCCACCACACCAGGTTTATGCCTTTGTTTATTCATTGGGGGTTGCAACAGTGGCCAAAGGGACTCCCAAAGGCTTGGGTTTCACCAGGGCCACGCAGAAGGGAGCAGCTGTGATTGCAGTTTAAGCCAGGCTGCACAGAATGATTTGGTAGCTGTCAGCACTGCCCTCCTGGCACAAAGCTGGGCTGTGGCTCCAGGCTCCCAGCAGGCAGGCTATGTTCCAGGGCATGTCCTCCTGTCTGCTCCACCCTGATGATAAGTCCTCTCCCTTGAGTGGCAGCTCCAAATGCCAACCAGCCTTCTAGCAGCACTCTCTTCTCACCAGGATGCCTGCATGTGTGTTTGGATGGTCTCATGAGCTGTGGTGGCACAAGTGATGAGAGAAGGATCAGAGCAGGGGCAAGGAGGGTACTGTATGGAGGATGGACAGGATGAGCTCACTGTGAGGGCTGAGGTTGCACAGCACCTTTCTGAAGCACCCAGCCTTTCTGAAACACTGGCCAGCAGGCAGAGAAATGGAGGTATTTCATAAGCACTTGGGATGTACTAGTAGAAGCTCTGCTATGCTATGCCTCTTCGGGGGTTAAATTGTAGCAATACAAGGTAACCAAATGCACTGGCTTATAGGACTGATAGGTCTAGGACTGATCAAGCCTGGGTTCATCACACCACAGCCAGGCTGGTAAAAATTTTATTTCCACAGCCCGACCTCAACAATGCAGCCTAAAATGACACTGGTGACAACAAACCTTCAGAGTTACAACTGAGTTTCAGTCACCCATGTGCAATAGCTAGCACTACACTAGGAAAATGCTTCCATAGTGAAAACATTAACTTTCTCACATCACAGGGCTGACACCAGCCATGGTGCTTACCAAGTTCAAGACCACTATACCTGAAACAAATGAAGGCTGGGAGGCAAGCATCTGCCCCAACACAGTTCCTCTGCAGACCTTTCCATTACTGATAATACTGAAGGGGGTTGACCTCCACTCTCATCTCTAAGACTTAATAATTATAAAAAACCAGAAGCACCAATTTTGTTAGCAACCAAAGGACTTGAGATTTGATAACAGAGGTAACAACGTGTCACATCATCAATGGGTTTTAAAACCCCCCATCTCTGGCTAGAGATACTTATTTACTCTATATTCACTCTATTTATAAAAGTATACATCATGACAGCACCCAGCTTCTGTCCTGGTAAAAAGAACACCATGAAACCTCAGAAAGTGTTTTTAGATGCCTCATTCTGTTCCTATAAGATGGACAGAGTGTACTGTACAACTTAAAACTGCATGTACCAGCAACTGCACTATGGCAGAGATGCAAAGGAATGGCAATCCTAAGGAAAGGATGAAGATAAGTGCTTAATGCTACCTGCCTTATTTGAGACTTAAACAGCTATGGCCCCTGAAAGGGGCCTCTATTGTTTCAGCTGGGAGGCAAAGGTATGACCGCTTCAAAAACTGAGGGAAAGTGTTAGAGACGGGAATGTAAAGCAAAAGAACTGGTAATTCAAGTCCTACAGAGTGGATCACAAGGTTTTACCTAGAATGTATGTTACACAGTAATAAGTTTACATATTACAAGAATCAAGGAAGGTTTACACAGCATTTGATAGAGCCTCTCTGAAAGGAACAAGGAAGGAAGATCAAAACTTGCTAAATTGTGGCCACCTCAGCTTCTTGTTCTGCTGCATAAAATCTGGGGAGTCTCAAACTCACCAGTGCAATTCTCAAAAAATTGGATTACCCTGCTTGAACCTACCACCTCCCTGGAGACCACAGCAAAACCTATAGATCAGCCTGCTGGAGGAAACAGGTGCAGGGACCCATCTTTTCACTTAACATAGTGCTACTAAGTAAAAAATAAACTTAAGACAATTTGGACCACAAAAAAGGAGAGATGAAGGAGTTAGTTATGTAGGAAAATAGATATGAAGCGTAATGCAATAATTTGTATAGTTTTTTCCTCCTGGAATAGTTTCATTTAGTTTCCACAGACCAGATTACAGCCACACTGTCAGACATTGCAGATGGGATACAGCAGTCCAGCATGGTCTGTGCCATTCTATTTGTAACAGCAGTCACATTCAGCGTAGTGCTGACAGCAACAAGAAGGGACTGACCTTCCCTTCTTACCGCTGCAGCTTCCCCATGACATGCTATCCTGTACTGCAATCCCACTTTAAAGACAATACGTTGAATCCAGCACAATTCTGGCTTCATGGCCATTAAAACCTGTTTTCTATTATTCTGAATAATAGAAACCTCCCAGCGTGGTTATGCAGAGGCAAACAAGAATTCCTGGGGAGAATGGAGGAGTGACACTGTGCAGGTCCCAGGCCCATGAGGTTCTCCACAAAGCCAATCAATATGTACATAAAGTTTCACTGGCTCCAGAGGGACCTGTGCTCTTAGGTGCCAACACCAAGTTAGAAAACTGAAACCCAGGCACATAAATAATTTACCCACAGCCCAGACTGGAGTACTGTCTGCACTGCATAATCATGTGTATGCCTGGACAGAGATGTTTATTGAAACTACATTTTCCTTTGTGAGCTGTAGACATTTCAAACCCACCTACCTTCTGCTCTTTTAAAGCTACTACATGGCATTTTGCCTTTCACTAGCGGGTCACAAAGGGACAGAGGGGGAAAACAGTAACAAGTAACAATTATCTGCTGCCTGTTCCTAAATTATAAAAACAAAAAACATGATGGTGAAGCTCGAAGAGAAATGTCTTTTTCTGGTATAATTCTGTATGATTTTTATGTTTTCTTACTGATCTGGTTACTACTAGAAACAATATACTTCAACACATTCACTACCGGCTGGTCACTGTGTCCTGACCTTGCAACAGTCACGAAATCTTCATTTTTTCCTTATCAAGCCACAAAACAACTAAGGAAACTGGTTCAAACACAGCAATTTATTTGCTGCTTATTGTGGTTTCAAACACTACTATAGAAGCCTGCTACTACTTCATTTAAAGTTGTTATGGTATAAGAGAAGCTTACCAAAAATCTGTAAATTGATTTCACAACTTCAGAGCATGCCTCAGAGAGAAAAACCCTATGATTATGTTTCCTTAAATTCATTTTAGGCTCATATCAGTATCTACTGATTCTTATAGGTAACACTACAATTCCCCTGGCAGGTCCAAAAGACATGAATCTCTAAAAATTGGCTACTCCAGTGTTTTGATAACAGAATTTTGTGGTTTAATTTCAGGTGTTCACAACTCAAAACACTAGCTCATTTTTTTCTTCATTTACAAGCAAATATTGTGTATTTTGAAAATTATGTTCATAAAGAGACATATAAAGAGTACTCCACTGTAAGCATGTTTCTTTTATCAGCAAGTGTATCAGAAAAAGATACAGAAGATACTTTGCTACAGCAGTGTTGCTACAGCATGATCTGTGTGAAATATCATCCAGGTTCATAATGTTATGCATAGTAGCAGAGCTGTCTTTTTAAACTCCAAACATCTGAACCACAAACGCCACATCTTTAAATTTAAAGTAAAAAACAAACAGAAAAAAAAAAAAACTTCCAAAACTACACACAAACAAACAAACAAACAAAAGCATTCAGTCAGCATTATAGTAGAAAGTGGCGATAATTTACTAAAAGCCGGAGGCACTTTTCGGACGTGTTACGCCTAAGATCATGGCTATTTGGAATAGAACTACCGCAAAACTGCCGTGCTATGTCCTGCCCGTAGCGTGGGCAGTCTTTTTTTGCTAAAAGCCTTTCATAACTACTAGAATACGAGCAGATCCATGTGTTTGTATGAAACCACTCAAGTCCCCGCCTGCAGAAATACACGGAGCTAAACAGCCCCAGAACAACCAAATCCCTAGTAAAACAGCCCCTAGAAGCCATGGGGTTTCTCTTTGCTGTCAGCTAACACTGGTCTGCTCCCCCCAAGCCGCCCGGACTTTCAGACGGAGCCGATGCCATTTGCGGATTGGCTCGGACGCCGCTCAGGGCACGGCCAGCGCAGTGAGCGCCGTGGGACACAGACGAGCGCTCTGTCCGAGCCGGCTGCCCGGCACCGCTCGGCGCGATATCGCCCCTCTGGAGCCGCAGGGATGGGGGCCGCCTCAGGACCGCCAGGATCGCTCACAGCCCTCGCTGCTCGGCAGCCGCGCTGGCAGGACACGGAGGGACACGGAGGGACACGGCACCGCCGTGCCGGGGGACAGCGGGGTCACCGCCGGCCGCGCCGCCCTCACCTGCGGGTCCTCGCGGTGCGGGGGCTGCCAGCCGCGTCCCCACGCGTGCCCGCGGCACACGGAGCCCAGCGGCGACAGCAGCAGGTCCCGCCACGCCGCCATGCCCCGGCACGGCGATCCTTGTCCCGCGGCGGCAGCGCGGGGCGGGCGGGGCGCCGTCCTTTACCCCTGACTTCTCGGTGAGCCGGCTGCTGTCTGCCCCCGGCCCTGGGAGGTGCACGCTGCCGCCGGGGCTTTCCTATGCGGGCGGGCGAGCGCCCGCTCCGCCTTGGCTGCCGTCCGCCCGGGGAGCCCCGACGGCTGGGCCGAGCGGATCTCCGCTCACACGCTTCCCCTCCGGGCCCAGCTGCGCTCTTCTTCCACGGTGCCAAATTCTTCTCACATCGAGACACAGGACCACCTGTACCCCGAGCTCAGCACATGCTTTTTGACTCTGGTTTGCCTGCATCTCAGCCCCCCTCCTAAAGCCTCAGTCATTTTTCAAAGGGCTGTAAAAGTAAATTCATGGTGTAAGTTATGATAAAAGTAACAAGAAGATCCAAGAAGAAATCAGCAATTTTTTTGAATTCTGCAATATGAAGTCTTGAATCACAGGTAATCAAGACATTATTGAAAGCAAAATGTTAAAAAGGAACAGTAGCATTATTACAGCTCACTACAATGAATACAACCAATGAATAACAGTATGTGACCACTGTATTAATTAAAATCTTCATAAAGTGATGGAATTTGGATACAAACCCAAGTCTTTGAATACTTAGTTTCTTGATCCTCCTAGTCATCTTCACATACATTCTGTATCACTTTTTTTCACACTGACAAAACTTAAAGAAGGAACTTCAACAGCCCTTCAACAGTTACCACTGTCCCCTGCAAGACTGGAGCCCTGGAATCTCCCAAGGACCATAGCCATTAAACCAAACAAAGTCCCTGCAATAAATACACCTCGTTGTACCTAGTGTAAACTAATAAAACAAGCATACAGCACTCTTCTTTATCCTGCATTTGTTTCCATTCTGTTTTGTTCAACTTGTTTCTCAAACCTTACTTTTCAGTCAACCTCTATTTCCTCTGATCTCAAACTTACCCTCTTCCTATAATAAATCCCAGGCTGCAGATTTTTGGTTTCTCAGCTCTGCTCTCTCATCTACTTCTTGTCTACTGTTTCTTTTACTTTGTTGGTTTCTGGCCACAGTATTGACTTTGAACTCCAATGTCCATTTGATTCTGGATGTTATCTATATTTCCTATCCACTTGTTCTTTCTAGATGTTTCTCCCATTTTCTGTCTCTCAATTTCTCATTTTCCTGCTCAGCCAAGTTTTATCTTTCTCTGTTGTGCTCAGCTCTCCCTCCTGCTCCCTACATGAGAGGTTTGCTTTCAGACCACGCTGTTCCACTGCAGGAGCCTGAGCAGAGCCTTTGTGAGCGCTGGGGAGAATATAGCTCATATACACAGTCTCAGCAGCACCCCAAAAAAGAGAGTCTGCTTGGTCCTTGGGCATGCCTCTGGGCCTTTTGAAATACTGGCTGTCAAACTTAGCAGTGGTTTCACATAAACTATTATTTCAAAGACAGAGGTGATAATGAAACTGTTTCTAGCCCCCTGCCAAACATGGTTTTCTTGTACTTCTTTTTCATCTTTAGAGTTTTATATTGCATTTCCCACATGGTATGCTTTAAGAAAGTATTAGAACTTTGAATAACAGGATGGACTCCTAGAAATTTTAGCAGGTGTTAAACATCATGTTCATTCTTTACCTAGCTACACCTTTTTTCTAAGGTATTACATTATTGTCAATTAAATTTTCTTAATCTAGTCATCCTGTGTCAGCATAGAAGCTGACACAGGATGACTTGGCTTTTGGCTCAATTTGCTAGTATCATCAATGTCTACAAATGAAGAAAATAAATCTCTTATATAGGATGTATCATTAATAGCTACCATATCCACTCTTCATAAGAATCTGAACTCCATAAGGAACTTGAAACACAAGTATCCCAGCACATGCAGTGGCATTGGACTTACTGGGTCACAGCTACATGTACATATTCCACTGATTGCAAGTTTCTGTCATTTCTTTCTAAGTTGTAAGCAGTCTTTCAGACATAAGAAATTCTAAATCTTCCCTAAAATCAGGTCTTGCCATTTCTTACCTAGTACAAAGACCTAAAAAACTGCTGTTAAAAGCCATATAAGCCAACTTATGCTGCAAATTCCCACACCCAATTCCTCAGCACTTCACTGATATGAAAACACATGTGGTATGTTTTATAACAGCCACTTAAGTAGTTCGAAGTCCACATAACTCTCATGTACTCTCCTGTTTTCTCTTGAAATCAGAACTGCTGAGATGTTTTCTCCTTATCAATCTTATTTCTACAGACTCACCTTAAGACCAGTGCTATCTTGCTTGTCCATCCTTTAAGCTTCTTTTTTGCTAGTCTTTTATTTCCAGTGTCTAAGCTGTCACTTCAAAAGCAGTGCAGACAGCCCAGTTCTTGGATGCTCATTAGGAACAGTGCATCACATCTGCTTTTCATGTCCTAAGTAAGTTAAATGTATACTTGTAAAAGTATGACTGCATTAATTCATGAATCACCTTGCATTGTTTTCAAAGTCCAAGTGTACCAAAAAGCAATCTCAAAGGAGGATAACAGGCTTAACAGAAACACATACCAAAGAGGAACGGGTTTGTTTGTTGTTTCCATGGGCAGCCTGCAAAGGCATAAACATCCAGATATCCACTCTGTTCTCTAAGCTTTATTATATCACACTTCATATCCAGCAAGGTACACTGAAATGCTATCGGGTTTTTTTCCATCCATCATGTTTAATCAGACAGATCTACTGGATGTTCATAGAGACTTTGGAATGAAAAAGCACAAACTAATTTACATCTCATGCACTAATCTGTTTTCAGAGGGAACTCCCAGTTTCATTGTTTCATCATGTCCAAGTACACTGAAGATACTGAGTTTCATAAGACTATATACACACCTTTACCTTTGCCTTAGTGCCCTAGCAGACCATCAAGAAGTGATGACGCATCGGAGAGGAGCAAGGAATAAAACTGGTAGACTGCTTCTAGGCTTCTCCATATTTATATCAACAAATCAGCCTGCCTTCAGGCTTATTTATCTTTATCTAACAAAATTAAAAAAGTAGCATTAGCCAAAGACCAAAAGCTGGCAGCAGATATATTGAACACACTCATCAGATGATGACTGTTCCAGCCTCTGCTTTAGCATGCTATGGAAAGGCATTGTGGCAGAACGTTGTTCATCATAGCAAAAAATATTGTTTTACCATGCAGATTCTGAACTATAACAGAACAGAATTTTCTGCTTTGGTCTTCCCCTTCAACATACAGTGTGTGAAGGCAACCTCCTGGAGTGAGCTTAAATCATGCTTTATTGCTTATTTCACATATGCATATATGCATATATACAATGATTGTTCCAGATCTGATAATAGTAAATCTTCCATCCTGCTGCCCAATGCACACTGATATTAGAAACTGATCTGCCAACAAAGGAGAACATTACAACACAAATAGAGGTGTATTTTTTTTATTAAAAGATGACAAAACCCAGACAAACATATAAATGTCAATCATCTACTTCTCCACATGATAATGCGCTTCAACAGGAGGCAAGAAGGAAAAGAATTCTGAATATTGAAATACATACAGACAGGATATCTTCTTTTTTAAGCATGTCACCCATGCAACAAGTAGTTGTTGACAACTGAGTATGGCTCAAATTCCCTCAATATAATTCTAATGTTGTATTAGAATGTATGAAGCATTATCTAAAGTCAATTGGGCAGTTTGCAGAACTTATTCTTTGAGAAACATTGTTTTTATGACTTCAGAGTTTTTAAGTTACCAGGAATGTAGTGGGGTGTTTTCTTAACCCGATAGTCACAATCACAAATAACCAACCATAATTCTCCTGGAAGGCATTCTGAAATATCCTTGGTATAGTCCCAAAGAACAGGAGATAGGAGATAGAAGAATTTAATCTTGTTACAACCACTAATAGTTTCTGTGCTTGCAGTGATGGTACCATGGAACCCAGCATATTGCTTCCTAGAGCAGGACATCACACTTCAGAATGGAGAAACAATATTTCACATGATGTCTCTAGTCTCTGTTACTGAATCTTCTTCACTGAAAATTAGTAGGAAAATTAGTGGAGGCATTCTAAGAGGACTTGGTATAGAAGTGTATTTGGTAGCTTTAAGGTGTAGTAACCTCTATCTCATGTGAATAAATGCTTTACATTTATAGAGAAGCACAATGTACTTTTGTAGGGCAACAATTATAGATCCATAGAATCATTCAGATTGGAAAAGACCTCTAAGATCAACCAACCATTAAGCTAGCACTGCCAAGTCCACCACTAAACAATGTCATTAGGTGCCATATCTACACATCTTTTAAAAACCTCCAAGGATGGTGACTCTATCACTTATCTGAGCAACCTGCCCTTATACTTGGTAACAGTTCCAGTCTAGAAACTTACCCTAATATGCAATCTAAGCCTCCCTGGCACAACTTGAGGTTTTTTCCTCTTGTCCTCTCTTGTAATTTGGGACAAAACCCCAACATCTTCCTCACTGCAACCTCCTTTCAGGTAGTGAAGACAAACACAAGGAAGATGCAAGATCAAAGGATAACACTCCAGTTTTTATCTCAACATTCAATGACTCAGATGATATGTGTAGCTAAACAGTATCACCTTTAAAATTCTCCAAATTTCTGGGGAGCCTTTATTGACCAATAACACAATTCCTACTTCTAAGAATAAGCAATCTGGAAGGTTTTATAGAATAGTCCTCAGGGAACATTGCCTCTCCTCTGTTCTCTCATTCCTTGTATCCCTCAGAGTGGTCAACAGATTTTTCTAAAGTATCACCTTTCAGAGTACTCCTAGAAGGTAAGAATTCTGTCTGACTTATCTTCCTGGACTGTGTCAAATGACAGGCATATGGATTCTTCAGTGACATTTCCTGCAGACATTACCCCAGACCTCTCAAATCCTAATTAAAAAACAATTTTCAAAATCTGTATTTTGCTTTCCCACCTGTTTTTTCATACTAGGCACAAGCTGGGGTTGGTATGGGGCTGATAGTCTTCACCATCTTTATTGGTGACATGGACACTGGGAGCAAGAGCACTCAGCATGTTTGCCAACAAAACCAAGCTGAGTGTACAGTCAAACATACTGGAGGGAAGGATGCCATCCAGAGAGACCTTGACAGGCTTGAGGGGCGAGCCAATGCAAAGCTCAGAAAGTTCAACAAACCTAAGTGCAAGGTCCTACACCTGGCTCAGGGCAATCCCAGACACACCCACAGGTGGGGCAGGGAAGTAATCGAGAGTAACCCTGTGGACAAAGATTTGGGGGTGATGGTTGATGAAAAACTCAACATGGGCCGGCACTTGCTAAGTGCACAAAGACAGACAAATACATTCCAGGCTGCATCCAAAGGAGTGTGGCCAGCAGATTAAAGGAGGTGATTCCATCCGTATGCTCTGCTCTTGTGATACTCTCCTGGAGTCACCCACCCTGTGTACAGTTCTGGTGCCCCCAACATAAGGACATGAAACTGTTGGAGCAAGTCCAGAGGAGGGCCATGAGATTGGTAAGAGGATTGGAACATGTCCACTACAAAGGGAGAAAGTTGGGACTGTGCATCCTGGAGAAGAGACCTCATAGAATCTTTCCAGTATCTGAAAGGGACCTGCAGGGAAGCTGGAGATGTCCCAACCCAGGCAGTGTTCTAGGCCAGGCTGGATAAGGCCTTGAGCAACCTGGTCTAGTGGGAGGTGTCCCTTCCCATGGCAGCAGGGTTTGGGACTGGACTTTAAATCCTTTCAAAATTACTTTAAGGCCCTTCCGAACACTTAACATCATTTGTTTTTATGGTATCTTTCTCATAGGGACTATACAAAAGTTAGAACTGGGAAGATGGAGGTTTGTGTTAGTATTCATATTCGAAGATGTGCCAAAGCAAATGCTTTGAGCTTTAGAGGAGATAAACAAAAATCTTTGTGCTTAAGTCTAAAAAAAGAGCTTTATCCACATGACTAATCTCTTTAACTTGAACTAACTGAAAATTATTTACCTAAAAATCAACTATTCACAAAAAAAAACCCACAAAAAAACAAACAACCCCCCCCCCCCAAAGATCAAATACCTTAAAATCAAGGGTTAAACAATGATGAACGTACATGGACATCATGCTTCACTAAGGAAGAAGGAAGTCTTTCCTATAGTGACCTATGGCTGGAGGCAAGAAAAAACCTGAATTTACTAGGATGTCTGTGAAGTACACTGAGCACACCCATTCTCAGAGTGGAGCACAAGACTAAAAGTAATGCCAGATTATATAGTGCAAGAAGATGGGCAGTTTCATGGTGAATAATACTGTCTATTGTCCGTGCCAATGTTCCAAAGGCTGAAAACACATCCATGTTCACGTGACATGTTGACCTTGCATTTCATTAAACTGCTGACTGCTCTGCAGGCAAGGAACAAACACATGACTGCTTTCACAGGCTACCCTAGCAATTGTGGGGTCTGGGCAAGGGTTCCCCATCAGGTACAGCCTGATGGCCAAGCCATGGCAGAAAAGGCAGGGAACCATTCAGATTCACCCTGTAAGCTGTACCTGGCCTGCAGAGCATGGCTTTGAGTAACCCCTGCCGAAAGCAGCAGGCAGTTACCAGCAGATGCTGGTGTCAGCCAGGCAGAGCACTGTTATGGTAACTATTGCTTTAAAGAGTGTTTTGAGTAGCTATCCCATACTAAATAATATAAATATGCCATAACATGAACAGTCAAACCAATTAACTTGTTTGTTTGTTGCTGCTGTTGTTTGTTGCTACTGCTCTAATTTCACCTTCAGGTACCTAGAATTTTTTTCCTAAAAGGAAAGCAAAGTAAATTTAAGCTTGTGTTCAAGAAATGAAGAAGTTTATTCTTTCCTTGCAGCAATCACCCATTTTCAAAACAACATTCTTCTCTGATAACCCAGTGTCTTAGTCCTTACATAATTTTCTATAATGTGTTCGCTAATCACTACAGTGTGTTTTTGAACTGTAGTTTCTATTATCACAGGAATCAGCATAGGCGATACTTTAAGTAGTATTCTCTTAAATTCCTTCCTCATATGAAAACATCTTAGAGCATTTTTCTTTTCTGAGGAAAAACTGACTAGCCTAGAAGAGGAAATGAGTTTAGTTCCATCATTGGGAAAATCACATCAAAGTAGTGTGACCGATTTTTATTTTCATACTGTATTTCACAACCATACTTCAAAATTATTTTTACAAGTTAAATTTCCACAATTAAAAGCTATATTTACACATTACACACTTGGAAATACAGAGGTTTGTCTGAAGTAGATTTTTGTCTTTTCAATCACAGATTTCTCCAATTTCATAAAGGTAAAAGAAGAAAAACTATTATAGCATACACAGATGCAACATTTTGGTACTATTTGATTTTTTAGAATTTGTAGTTTCCAACTGATGATCATGAAACCAAAGAATTTTGGTAGCTTATTTCATGCCAAAGCAGTTCTTATATAATAATTATGTAATCAGAAACAAAATAAGGTGGTTTTTTGTTTTGGTTTTGTTTGGTTGGTTTTCAAGTCCAGGAATTAAAATAAACTGAAAGCAATTTTCATACTCTACAAGTTGAAGCATCAAAACAAAATATCCATCATTTAGTGTCAGGCTTCACAGAGAGGTATTTGACACTTTGCATAGATCCAATGTAATTAATTACATTAATCGTGTTTCAATTTAGATAGAAGAGCATCTGTGTGCTACTCAAATGAAGGATGTTACAAAATTCACCTGTGCAAGAGAACAATGAATGGCTCATTTCCATTCATAGCTCTGCATGAAAGGCTTTTCTCTATCTTAAACTTCACTGCATAGTACAATGCTATTTTTGTTCCATTTTTTCGATCTCATACTTGATATATCACTTAGTTCTTCATATTCCAATCCAAATACAAACTGCAAGCATTCATATAAAAAAGTGGGAAAAAATGTAATGCTTAGGTAGTCCATATCACTTCTTTCAAAAGTTCATTATTTTAAAATAAGACAAAACGAAAGCAGGAAAATAATCAT
The DNA here is from genome assembly GCA_017589585.1 of Phylloscopus whistleri. Taxonomy (NCBI): domain Eukaryota; kingdom Metazoa; phylum Chordata; class Aves; order Passeriformes; family Phylloscopidae; genus Phylloscopus; species Phylloscopus whistleri. Next base: position 8,026,012 of record JADMLD010001013.1, on the reverse strand, counting down.
CTACCATAATATTTTTAAAAACGAAGTAAACATACAAACAGAAGTTTACTTTCCCTCCATCCTGCTATCACATCCTTTCCCCTGGAAATGGTAACATACCACTAATAAGAAAACTATTCTTTCCCCTCAGTAAGGGAAAATGTTATTATCTGTATGCTTTAAAAGAAGAAAGAACAATGGGTTTTTTAAGTCCTTAGAAGTGACTATGAAGTCATGAATACAATACTTGACCAAGAACATTAAAAACATAAATTACTACTGACTACAACTATTACTTGCAAATGCAATAATAATTAAAATATACTGTTAAAATATACTATACATGACCATCAAATTCTCTAATACAAAAAGCATGAAATACAAATTTTAATCAGGAAATAGGAAAGTAAGTATCTTCCTTCTCTAATTTTCTTCACGCACCAGAGTTATCTATATACAAACATTTAAATACTTCTTTGTGAGTTAGTTTCTTATGGATTAGCACTTACCTTTTTCTTCCTCATATTATCATTAGGCACTTCAAGTAGCCTTCAGCCACCAACTTGAGTTTTCCATCCAATACACAATCCAATAAATCTTGTTCACTTGTCCTAACTAAAGGAAACAGTGGTACAAAGCAGTGACAGCAAAATCCCATGTATTAAACTGGTAATTGGGTTTGGTTGGCTGCTTTTTTGGTTTGCTTTTTCTTTGGGGGATGAGATTTGGAGAGAATTAAGCGATGAATCAAAACTCCTTGACAACGTTTTTACTCTAGCTATGCTGAAAACCTTGTGTCACCTTATGATCAGGAACTTGTGAGTTGATCTGCCCTTACTTATGTATCACAGCAAGGAAATGATTAGCATTCATGATGTCACTGCTTGAATTTTCAGTAGCAGTGTGGAATAAAAGCCTACCCAAAACATTTTTCAGATTCATGGTAACTTACTGTGAATGTGTATTGCCACCTAGAGTGGCAAAGTTATAACTGTAGGCATGGAAGTAATTAAGCCAGCCCAGTCACATTAGTTATTATGAAATCCTTCTTTGAACACAAGTTTTGCTGCAGAAAACAGTGAGTGCGCAGTCTAACCCCTCTTACACGGCTGTGGTCAGACGCTTTCACAAAAGAGTATGTGAATTTCCCCATATAAATCTACTGTTCTAGTTAGAACATGCTGGCAGATGCTGGATAGTAATTATCTTTAGTTTCACCTGGTAACGTACACATTTGCACACTTTTATCTTCTTCATGAAGGACCCTATATATTATTCCAAGTACCTACATACAAGCATGCTTTTTAAACATCCACTCAATTCTTGGTCAACAGGAAAAAAATCAACCAGTGACTGTCAAAAGAGTGAGAAACCTATTACATTTGGCTGATGTACATATTCAAATTACTGTAATGTTGCTGTGCTGAAGATGGAGCTAATGCTGAAAATATTCTTGTCATTGATCTGCTGGCCAACTATACCTGCAATCACAGGCTGAGCTACTTCATGATTACCTACCTTCCATCCCCCATTTTTTCCCTCTCTACCAGTCTACTTACCCAATACATGTTCACTTGTGCAGCCTGTTTTATATAGTAGTTCTTCACTTTCCTGATCGGGACAGAGCTTTAATCTCCTCCTAAAGGCTTATTTATCTTGGGAACCATAAATATAATGTAGGTCTTCAATAAACACAAATCAGACAATGTAAAACCAGCCTTTATTTTAGAATAATGCAAAAAATTTACTAAATGATGGTCACAATACTTTGTTGTTTAAATCTGCTTTGAAACAAATTTAACTCCCACATCTGACTCAGTATTATGCCTGTACCCTTACTGTGCAACCTGCTGATGCAGCACCTGATGTATCCAGGTGATGGCTAGATGTGGTTACCCCTTACAAGTTCTTAAGCTTGTGACACTGCTTTTTTCTTTTAGAGAGAAGTATTTTAGAGAATACTGAACTCCCAGTTAATTACAGAAAATATGATTATCTTTTTCCTCTGAAATTTAAAACTGTATCAAATTAAAACTGTCAGACAGTATGCAGCTACTGAATTGCCTCAAGATGTGTGATTGCATTTCTTTATCTTAAAAGAACGTTTTCTTCTCACTGAATATCTGCATTTGCAAATTAAAACACCTTAAGCTTACATACAGTTTATATGCAGCTTTTGAATGAAAGGTCTCTAGAAAAATGGAGTCAGAAGTCAAGACCAGCAATTTCGTAGTTTAGTGTCACACGGCATCTAGAGACACCAGACACTGAGAAATGCAATTTCTTATCATACCTTTTGTCAGCTCTAATGCAAAATTTATGTTATCTATCACTCTCCCTTACTGGTCCAGCCTTTTTTATAACCCTGACTCTCAAGAGTAACTTCAAGTAATTTTCCAAGGCTTTTAAATTTACCTCTATTTGCAAAGAGATGAATGGAAAAAATGAATCAGCTCAGGAAATGCTCTAAATGTAGCCATAACATTCCAGCCTGTAACAGAGTACACAACTGGAACAAACTAAGAGGAAAGTTCTTGCCTACAGCACAATTGCAAATTAAGTAAACATATGGCTTACAGCACTGCAAGCTTAATTTGTTGTAAAGGACTTATCTTGTTATGGAATAGATCAAACATGTATTTGAAAGACAATAATAAAACATCTTCTGTCCCATGAATAGAGTGGAATGACAGATTTTAATAATAAAATGCAGGCTATGGCTAGGATGTACCTACTGTGAACAAAGCACCAAGCAGATTTTAAAAGAGCAGTGTTGCAAAGATACTAGCTAATACTGCAAAATACTGGTTCCTGAGAACACTGGATAGTGAGAAATATTATAAAACTCACAAATATAGGAACACATGTATTATCTAGGGTCAAAACTTCCTAGATCATATAACCAATCTGAACACCTCAACAAATGAATAGATCTATTTTTTCATTAATTTATTTTGGTTAAAGTAAACATGAAATAGCAGTTTTACAGCCTTCTTGCCAGAAAAGGAGTTTGTTTTTTTTTTAAATTTCAAAGTACCTTTTAAGACAAGTCGGTGTATTTGGACCCAAATAAAACGTTAACATTGTCTGAGAAAAATACATATTGTGTGAATATGTATACAGCTAATCTGACAGAAGGTAGGATATCCAAAGAGGCACAATGAACTGCTTAAGTCACTAAGCCACCCCCTTTCTTCAGAAGGTATTCAGAGGTCTTAACAAGCTAAATAAATAAGCAACAAATACAGATACCCATGCAGCACAAGTACCAGAAAAAGTTTCCAAGTGTTTACCAAGAAAGCTGACAAGATCACTATTTTAGGCAAAAAGACCTAATAAATCAACAAGACACAGAAGTAGCAATCCATGAAATAAAGAACTTCACATAGTAATAGTGTCAAAGGTTTCACATACACACAGGCAAAACTTTATTGTCTTTTAGCAAACACATTATTAGAAAAAAAATAAAATTCAAAAATTGTCCTTTTCCATAATGGTTACAGAAAAAATACGTTTTCTATCCTTAAAGACAAATTGTATTTGCAAAATGTAAGTCTTCCCATACAACTTCAGTCTATTATTATTAATGATGTCTTTCTAATTGTACTTCAATTTGTAAATAAATTGCAGATCACAAACATTAAGTTCATATTTCACAGCAAAAAACCACTATTTGAATTAACTTCTGCAAAAACTTTTTGCAAGATTCACAGTCTCTGCAAAAGCTACACCTCATTCAGTAAAGTTTGAAGGAGTGTGTGTGGTCATTTTATATTGCACTAACTCTTCTTGACACATCTGCCAAAACCTGTCGTTCAGATGCTATCAACTGATTCAGAGCAACATCACAAAGACTAAGAATAGCAGTAACTTTGAACTGAAAACATATAAAACTGGGTGCCCACTATTGTGCGTAATGAGAAAAAAAGGTGAAAAAACTTTTTCACAATGAGAATGTGAAACCTTTCAGAACAGCAGCAGCTTTCAGCAAAAAGTAGCCCCTTTTCCTTCCCCTTCTCTGCCACATTTGGTTTTTGGTTTGCATAAAAAAGGGAATGTTTTGTCCGATTTTGATAGACTTTTATTTTTTGGTTTAGCTATTATACAGAAAAAAGAACACATTAGAAACCACTAGAGTTTGTGTGCTTTATGATAAATTCACATGTTAAATACTTCACTTTCAGGTACTACATTTTTTTTTTAAGGACAGACAAAATGATTTTGCATTTTCTTTTGACATCTTTCTTTCTTTTCTTATCCCCATTTGTCTTAATGGCATCCCAAAGTTCTAATTTTCTGTATTCCTCTTTTAGGCTATTCCTCCATGTTTTCAAGTATTCTTGTTAGACATTGTAGGCTCCTCCTTACTGCACACCTTCAGACAGCTTACTGTTAACTACCCAATACTGTTTATCTCATCCACTAAGGCAACTCAGATTTGTTTTTAAAGACTTCTCCAAGACAGCATAAGTATGCTTATTATTCACCCAAGGAACAAAACCTGAATCTCAATGGAAACAAGTTTCCTGGGAACAGATGCACAGCTATGAAATAACTGGTCAGGTTTCCATTTCGGTCTCTGTGGTATCAGTCCTTGCAGCAGTTTTAGTGCCCGATGGAGTCTCTTCCTCTAAGTTCTGAATATCAGACAAATCAATAGCAGGCAGTGGTGCTCTCCAGTAAAGGAATGAGTTATATTGACAGAATTCTTCTTCTTGCTTTGAAAAGAAACAAATAAACCAAAAGTTAACAAAACACTAATGTGTATACCAGCAGCAGAAAATTATAAAAATAAACTTCTATGAGAAACTGAAACTAGGAAGAGACACTCAGCTATTACATATTAACAATTATTTTAATTTTTTAATTAGATCATTATTTACTTCTGCCTTTTTTAATATTCTTGCAAAGAATTAGGTAACAGCTTCCATAATTCCATTAATTTCTTCAACTTACGACTTTTGCACAGAAAAAAGGTGTAAAACTTGTGCAATTATTCGACTTTGCATACAAAAATGGCTCACTGCTTTTTCTTCTCATAACAGTATACAATTTTCATGCACATTTAGAAACTGGTATTCAGAAGAATGCATTTAGCTACTTAACAGCAACTCAGAGGTATTACAGGTTCAGGACAAATAAAGCATTTCATAGTGTTTAAACCATATTCTATTTCTTTTCTGTATCCAAATTTTGTACTCAAGAAAGGAAAGCTTAAGAATCACAGAATATTCTGAGCTGGAAGGGACCCACAAGGATCAGCAAGTGCAGCTCTTAAATGAATGGCCCAGATGGGGAGCAAACTCATAACCTTGGCATTAATAAGTACAATGCTCCAACCTATCTAACTAGACAGTATCTCATAAAACCTTGGAGAAACACATCCTCATCTACCAATTTAATGTGGCATCACAATTTTAGGGATTTTTTAAATGTCTATGAGAAAATGCACTGTCTGTTTATAAACATGTCACAGTTATCAACAGTGGCCAAGCTGTACATGTTTCCATGGACATGATACACCTAGGAAGAGGAATGACCTAAGTCACTCCTTAGGTCATGAGCATGCCTTTTGTTCTGGTATATAAGAACAGTGAATGCTGACACAAACCTAAAATAATGCATGTCCATATTAAACCGGGTTTCACTTTTCCTAACACAGAACTTGAATTTTTAAATATTTTACTTCACTGTCTCAGTTTTAACAGATGCTGAACAGAAGCATTTTTAACAAACAAACTGGTCTAATTGCTTTGGTATTCCCCAGGTAGTAAAGTGCAGCCTGTGGGGAGGTGAAAGCACCACCACAATCCACATGCTAAGTCAACTTCAACAAGCCTCTACAGTGTGTATAAATAAAAAAATAATGACTTGTCTGTTGGTTTTGCAACAGAATACAAAAAACCCAGTAGTATCATTCCTACACCCTCTCAAAGAGTGAAAAATTATGCTTTCCCCACTCCCCAAAAGAGAGAAGTACATAAAATCACCATCCTTCTCATTTAAAGAATACATTTTTCTATCTGTTACCAACCAGATCTCTCCTGAACTATACGATCTGTTGTCCCCTGCATGATTTAAAACCTATAATAATTAAGAGAGAACAAAAGGTGTAGACATTTCATAGCAGTAAGATGGCTTCTTGCGTGTAGAATACTACTAATGTCTACTAACTCACTGGGAAAGTCTGTCTTCAGAAAATATTAAAGAACAAAGTTCCCATTAAGTGATACCAAAACCAATTAAATGACACCGTGACACAGGAACAAAAGCATTGATTATACTGAAAATGGAAGAAAGCCAAACCAAAAGTAGTTGCCCATTCTTGTAAACTGGAAGTTTTGTACTGCACAACAACAATTGACAAGTGTGAAAGGGATGATTTTTCAGTCAGCTAGGCAGCATCAGTCACACAGAACTGTGCAGGGCAGGTGGCTAACAAATTCTTTGGGAAAAAATCTCAGGCAGTGCAGTTTCAGAAATTGTCGACTACTTTTAAAAACTCTCCCCTGCATAATTTGAACTCCCCTGATATTTTAGTAAGTTTTTGCTCACATTGAGAGGTAAGTACTTAAAATCAGAACCCTGATGCCTTGTATGCATAAAGTGAATGACAGCACCCTCATTTCAAAACTATTAGAGACTAAGAGTTCATAAACACATACTCAATTTTGGACTAAACTACACAATTAATTAATCTCAAGAGTTTTGAGGTTTACAGATCAGCAATACTTCAGTGTGAAAACGAAAAAAAGCATCAAGTACAAAAGACAGACACAAACGCTAAACATCTGTACCTAGAAGGCAAAATAAAACACCAAATATTCACCTTCAACTAAGTACGTTTCCACACAGGTTTTGAGCAGAAATTCTATCAAGGTAGGCAACATGTAGCAAGTTCCGAAATACAAAAGCTCAGTTTCTATAAACTAAGCAGGATAACATCTAAGGAGTTAGTTTTCCAACTTTAGTTGCAAAAATGTACTTGGAAATTAAATTAAAATAATCTTTCTTCTCTGGCCAACTGTAATGTAATGCTTTAAACTTTAACAAAAACTCTGTGAAATTAACAGTATCCTGATCATACTTATTAATGTAATGAAATACACAAGTCCTAAACAGCAAAGAATAATATCAACCTAGGGACCATATTTTCAGAAAGGTGTAAAAATCATCATCAGAAATATCATTACAGAAGATTTAAAATATACAGGTACAACACATAAAAACTGGAAGAAATATCTATGGCCTGAGGTGTTAACCAAGGTTTATTTTAAAATTAAAACATTTTTATACAATACTGTACTGAGAGAAAGAACCTGTTGAAAAAAACACTCCTAGAAAAATATTTCATATAGAGAACTAATCTTTACTGTGTGGAAATTCAAGGGGCTTGTGGTGTCTTCCAATCACTGCTAAAGCTTACAAAATTATGCCAAATAACACCAAGAGCAAATAAAAGTTCAGTATTATACCTGTGATAGGAGTCAAAACCGTTCTGTAGAAGTTTGTTCAATATGTTTAATTACTATGCTTATGAATACACATGTTCTCTCTTCAAAAATAACAGAGATGCATGTGTTTAAAATGGCTGTATAATATTCATAGGACGTAGAACTTCTCCTGAATTTCTTCCTCCTTAATTTTACCATCCATCATCAATAAACCCCACTAACAAATCAATCAACCAAGAGAACACAAAAAGGCAGAGCTTGAAAAGGGAAAGCTACTGTTTTCTTTACAGATCAAAGTGGGTGTGGTACTATGAAAGGCATCAAATTCTCAAAATTAGAATCTACAACTGCCATTTAAAGCCCATCTAACCTAATCAGACTTTCTGACACTTCTGTATCACTGAATCTAATAGTTTGGTCTTACATGATCCAGGTGGGAGGAAGTCAGTTTAACACACAACAAACTTCTATATCTGAAAGGTGTGAAATTTGATCACGGTTTTTTTGGTTGTGTGGGTTTAATTAAAATTTTCTTTGCATGTATCAAATTTTGTTTTCTGAACTATCACGTAAAATGCAGTCAAGCCCAAGAAGAAAAACGTATATTGTTCAAAGTTAACAAAAAAAAAAAAAAGTCGTTTCAGTATCTTCTATTCATTACGACACTGATGATCTTTCTCAGACCACCGCCTCCGCTAAATCTTTTGGTTACAAGATAGCTCTGGCACTGCTATTAAATGTCAAAATACGGAGTTTAGGAAGCTGACGCTGTAGTGAGCCTAACCTTCACCCGCACACAACAGAGCCGACACCAGAATGACCTCTGCAAGCTTCCACCGCACTGCTGGACGCCATGAAGCTGAGCATAACCTCAGCTAAGGTGGACAGGCCGTTTCCCATCCATTTCATGGCGCGGTGCGGAGGAGGGACCGGTAAAGCTGGATGATACTTCTTTAGCCTCGAGGAAGACAAAAATAAAAGGAACTTCAAGAGGCCCGCGGCTAGGAGGCGCAGATGGGGCTGGGCGGCACGGACCGCTGCGCCGTGCCGGACGAAAGCCCGCCAGCACCCCCGGCGGACACCCGCGGCCTGCAGACACGCTTCAGCCGCCACCGGCACCGCCCCTCACTTCCTCGCCACGAGCGACCCGGGCCCGTCCCGCTCAGTTACCTCGGCGGCGGCGACGGCGGCCCGCTCTTTGCCCCGGCCGCCCGCGCGTCCCTCCGCCGCCGACGAGTCCTGGGGCGCCGCGCTGCCGCCGCGCTGCCGCCGCCCGACCCCCGTGTCCCCCGGCTGCGCACGGGGGGCAGCGGGCCCGAGCCGCTTTCCCGGCGGCGCCTCCGCCTCCTCCAGCGGGCGCTTGGGCGCGGCCGGGCCCGCGTAGCCCGGCTCTGCCCGGGAGCGCCGCTCGCCCGCGCGGGGCAGCGCCGGCTCGCGCAGCAGCCGCTTCACGGGCACGTGACACATCAGGGGCTCCGCGCGCCGCTTGGCCATGAGAAGCCGCGCGCCGGCGGCTCCGCGGGACTCGTCTGCCCGCCCCCCACCCTCCGCGCATGCGCGGTGAGCGCGCGCTGCAGCGCGCATGAGCTCCACGATCGGCGCCGCCGCCAGGAGGCGGGGCCGCCCGCCGCACTGCCTGACGGGAAGAGCGGACGGGAAGCGCCCCGGCAGGGAAACCCTCACCCGGGCCCTGAAGGGAGGAGCCAAACACGCGAGACATCGAGTCTTACAGCAAGCTTTAATATCCAAAAAACCCAGTCCACTACACACACTAAAAACTGTGGGAAGTGCACAGAGACATTGAACTTCCCATTCTTACCATCTTTGCAACCGATTTCACAATATAACACATTAAAAAAAAACCCAAAAAACAGGACGTTTTACATTTATCAAACTCCATGTAAAGAAGTTTTACACTGAAGATTATGCAGCATTTTATTTTACACCTGTTACCATGTACAGTTTAATAGTGACATAAAACAAACAGTCTCAGCTGACGAACACCTTGTGCATTTTCCCCTGCATACAAAACTAAAGAAAACAATGATCAAATTCTATAATACACAATTATCCCTGTGCATTACAGTACAAATGGCAGAGAATTCTAAGAACTCATAAATGGGACTGAAGGTAAAACACTACCAATAGCTCATTCACAAGATTATTTTGCTTCCAACTCTTAATGTGACTGTTGCAATTTAAAAGCAGAATGTTCTGGAAAAAAACCCAGCATTTCCTAGATCGGAAATAAAAGCACATCACTGTATTATACCATATGTAAAAACGTTTTCAGAGAACATACAAAAATGGCACCTGTGACAACATGGAGTGGCAAAGAAAAAAACCACCAGAACTCAGGATATTGACACTCAACCATAAATAAAGAGTTCCATTGCTTATTTTTGAAACACAGAATACCACATTTCAAGTTGCAGACTGCGTAAGGGGCATTAACTGGGTAGTATTACAGATGGATATGCTATTTGCACCAGCTTAAACTGACATTCACCTAACCTCTGCCTTATTTCAAGAAGCTTGATAATCAAGGAAATGATTAATCATATTCTACCTAAGAGAAGAAAAGCAGATTGAAAGCAAAGAACCACAAATTTTCTCAAAAATTAAATGGTACAAATACAGAAATTAAAGCACGTGTTTGTTTTTTTTTTTAAGCCATACAAGGCCTTTTAAAATTATTTGCTGAATAGCAGTGTTTCATCTTTAAACACATCTCCCTTGGAACTTTGACAGCTCATGCACTTTTAGAAATAGAAGAGTAGTTTAAGCCGAACAAACACTTCTGTAGATCAGAAGCCTCTGTTTTCAATCAGGATTCTGAGCAGAAAGGGGCACAATACTGAAACACATACAAGCATGGGATCTCTTACATGGTGTTGAAAATATTTTTTTTAAAAAAAAGTTTGGTTTCCCTCCTTGCAAATTTTCAGTTTAGGAACAAAGGCACAAATTTCTGGCCTTGATTAGAAAAATTGAAAAGCCAGTAACAGATCTATTGAATAGATGTGATTAGGACATCACCATTTAAGATAACACAAAAAAAAAAATCGGAAACAAACAAGCTACTGACCAGTGTTCTTACAGCCCAATATGAAAAAAAATTCAGCCCTCATCATAATGGTTTTATATTTTAAACATATTTTTGTAAATGCATCCAAATGGCACTTAAGGTAATCAATATATTATGAAAACATATAATGATACCTAACATGACTCCTCATCTCACACTAGTTACTGTTAATTAAGGTTTTACTCATGTACTTAACTTCAAAGTGACATGAGACTGTATGTGACATGACAGCCCCTTGTATAGTATGATGACTCATAGTTTAAATATTTACCTAATCCACATCTGTTAGGGAAAAGAAACACGTTAGTAGGAGGAACTAAGAAGTCACAAAGGTAAAGTGTCTGAAGTTACAATTGTCTACCATTTGGGCTGCATATCATGGCTCAGGTGGAAGTAATTAGGTTATAGCACATATTTACATGTAACTGCACTGTTCTGACAGGTATTTTTATGTGGTACTACCTACACATGGCATGGATAACTCAACTATGTTTATCAGCTTTAAAAGTTCTGGCTTTTAAGAAGATGACAAAATCAGTGTTTTTCAAAAAGGCAAAGCATCTAATACATTTCAGTTCCAATACTAAGATCAATCAAGAGCAGTGTTTTCCTGAACTGAGGTTAACATACTGCTTCTCTGTGATATTCCGCTTTTTCTTCACTCAGTACTCTGCTTTCATGTAGTATTTCAAATTCTCTACAAGTTCTGGTTTTTGATTAAACCTTTAACAGTGGTACAGCCAAAGATCAGAATTTGTATAATATCTTATTTCACCTCAGTTCAACAGAAGATGCTCCAACAGTTCTGATGACTATTTTATCTGTCAAGAGTAATTTTACCACTTCCCAACCATTTCAGACTTCATAATTTAAGTATACATTTACAAATACTTCTCTAAAAGTGACACAGCTAGTACAGTAAGCACCTCCATGCATTCCTAATATCAAGTAGGAAAAAAAAGCACTATAAATCTATGAAAAAGGAGGCAGCATTAACAGTGAATTAGCCTAGTTATGGCAAACATTAAATTTTGATCTCAAGAAAACACTTTTGCTTTATATTTAATGCATTCCAAAGCACAAAGACAGTGCATGTGAACATTCAGTCTTTCACAAGTGTATTATGAATATGCATGGCATAGTATATGTCTGAATAGCAACAGAGATATTAAGAAAATAGACACTATCTATATCCTCTTAGGAACAAGAAGGCACCAATGATTTGAGGTTGTGTCCATACATCACCAGATGATTTTATTCTCATTTCTAGCTTCCAAGCCAACATTATTTTCTCATTAACCTACTCAGACCACTACTATTCTGGTTTTCTCACCACAAACAACACGCATTCATAGTAGTATTTCATCATGGAGAGTTCATTCACAGTGTAAGTTGAAAGCACAGATTCTTTCTCCACCTGAAAACAAAGCAGCAGTTTTCAAGACAGCTTCTGCACAGTAACTATAAAAGAAAATGCTATATCACTATTAGATTATGAGGCTCATTATACACTTATGAAATGAGAAAAGCAGATAATTTGTAAGATACGTAATACTCCCAGAAGTCATCAATATATGTCATTGTATTGAATGAAATTTACAGTGTTTTATTAAAGCCGTTTGTCTGATTAATAACATTACTGCTTATTGCGAACTACAGCACTTTCTTACCTCTATATGGAATCCATATTGCAGGATAACATTTTTTATATCCTCATAGCTTAATTCTATGGAAAGTTCATTTCCCAAGTTTTCAAAATGGTAAAGGAGAGGACCTAAATCACAAAGATACAACAGAAATGGCTATCAAAAAGAAAAAATATGTGTTAAAAATCAAAAGTACATACTGATACTGCAACAAACACTTATATCCAGATTCACATACTCCAAAATATGGAAGGTTCCCTGCCTAGGGACAGTTGGAACTAGATCATATTTAAGATCCCTTCCAAGCCAAACCATTCTCTGATTCTATAAATACTGAAAGAACACAAAAGAACATATTGCTATTACTTGAATATGATTGTTATAATGAATTCCAGAATCAATGCAAAATGAAAACTAATTACTTCAGCTCTTATTCAACAATTTGCAACATTTCCTACCAGATTTTCTTTTCTGTATCTTAAAATTTCTTCAGTCAAACATCGCTGCTGTCTCTATAGCTAAGAATAAAAAAGTCTGCCTAGCAGCTCTGCTAGCTCTCTGACTGGCTGGGACTGAGAGAGTGACCCATTGACCAGCGACTGACCAATTTTTACTATGCATAATGTTTAATGCCTGTGTCTTGCCTAACATTCCTTCACCACAGAAGACTCCAATCAAATCTCATTCCCAAAACTTCTGCTTCGCAGCAGAGTACCACTTAGACATTGGAAAAAAAACCAAAAAAGCAAGGATGTATTTTAAAGTTCTGTTTTCTCAGAAAAATAAAAAAAAAAAAAAAAAAACCCACAAAATACTGCATTTGTCATAAAAACAAACGTTGGACACATGAATGCAAAACTTGCCACTGGCAAGATTTACTTGCCTGTTTAAAAATCACAGTGTTGACTTGAGTGTAACTAGCAAACATCTGAACATATTTTGAACACTTCTGAGATAATTTACAACCCTGCATTTTTCTAGCTGTACAGTTTACTGCATAGACACAATTATTCACACACACTTTTTCAAGTATATTATGAAAAGTAAGTCAAAAAGAACGGCTGGTCACACTTGCCTACATTTATCCATATTCCTCCAGGCTTTAGTATTTTCCATATAGTATCAATATAATCAATAACATTATGTGCAGTATCTATGAAAAAGCAAGTTGCTACGCAGTCCCACGTATCTGCACGAAAAGAGCAAAGTATACAGAGATTAGTTTCAACGCTTTTAACCCTGTAAAAGTTTGTCATTTAACCCTGGTATTTGTTGATATCATCAGAATCACCTTCAACTAACAGCAGCTGAAAGCTCAGTACTTTGTTTGCAAGTAAATAAAATATTTTGGTTTACAATAAAAACTGTTAACTCTGGGTTCATTTGACTTGTATTCATGTGTCTATATATACACATATACACACTACAATATTACATATACCTAATACTCACTTAACAAAACCATTCATACATTACATAAAATTATATATATTATATACTGTAAAATGTACATGTTGTAACACATTTTATATAAATGAAGGCCCTAGTGTGCTATTACTCACATGTCCTATGAATTTCATTATGACAACTGTTAAAAATACAACTGCAAAAGTCCCCAGTCATTTTAGGCCTCCCTAGTTGGTATCTAGAACAATACTGATCTGCAGACTAAAGTGAACTTTCACAAGTCACTTAGTTTTAAAACATTTTACTCAGTATTTGAATATCTCCCCAGCTGTTTTTAACTAGTCAATAAGCAGGAATTTTTGAAGTCTACCTTTAAAGCATGAGTCTCCCTGTTTTTCTCTAAACAGGTATTCTTGAAATAGCAAAAGTTTTAAGTTCCATAAACAAAAAAAATTAGAAGTCTTAATTTATGCCAGTCTTGAATGTTCTACTGTTAAAGATAGAATCTTCAGAAAATTAAGCAGCTGGGGGGAAGGCTTCTGTAAATCTGTTAGACAAGGAGGTGTCCATATTTTCTGTAACTAGAAGAAAAGCTGATTTGGGCTAAGAAATAGACTTATTGATACAGCTGGAGAAATATTCTGAGTAAGAGAATCTTGCCACAGCTAGTTCTTTATACTTCACACTGGTAGATACACCTCCATTCTCTTTATAATCTGTCCCACATACTCTGAAAGTATGTGAAGTTACATGGATAGCCTAGAAGTTTGCATTTACTCACTGCACTCAGAATAAATTTCCTGAAAATCCCCTGCTGTCATAGAGAAGTTTGAACCAGAAGGAAGACTGTGAGGATCAACATCTGGGAAATAAATTGGTCGTATTTGATCAGCAGATCTTCTGTTATTGCTAAATTGATGAATCCAGGGATAAAGCTTACATGAATTAATTTGAGAGCATCTGCAAAATATGAAAACCAGCAAAATCTGTTTCAACTAATTGCTTATCTATAATCTAGAAATATAACAGTTAAAGTTCTCGTAACAGCTCCACATTTGCCAGAAGACTTAATCTAGTTCACAACACTTTGGACCAGCCATAATAATGAACTGATCAAAAAACTAATTTTAATCTGACACAAAATCACTATCACAATGTAACTGCCTTTCTCAGTTTTAGAATTTTCTTTTATGACTTATAATTTTCTCCAACTTATTTCTCTGCTGAGAAGAAAACACATACGTTTATTTTGTAAGATTAATATATGATTTGCTATATTCCATAAAGCTGAGATTTGCCAGATCATCTCTCTTCCTATTAAAAAACAACAACAACAAAACAACAAGAACGACCAAACAAAACCTAGTAACATGACTTCCATGATTATTTTGGAAACCTTTGTTATCATTCTAGACTTTTCTGAACCATAATCACAGGAAGTTTTGAAGCACAGCTAAACAAAAGCACTTTTCAGATGCTAACTGAAAAGATGCTTTAAAAATCAAAAATATAAATAAGCACCATTTTGCAAAGCATAGTAATAGTCATTTTAAGTTCGTAGTAATTTTAAGTTTGTAACACCTTTGCACAGGATTTGCAATCGTGCTATGTAAAGACGTCTTTGTAAAACAGTTTCTGGATTGACATGATTAACTAAATTAACTCATTTTAAAGTGTGATAAAACACAGCACTTAAGTGTAACAAGAAGCTTTTCTCACCATCCTGTAAAATTAGTTTGTAACTAAAAAATGAAAAAACATTTTCTTTCAAAGAACAAAAGACATAACTGTCCCATCAAGCATTTCATAAACTGCAAGCGATCTGCCTATAGAAAGTGCACTCTTTTGGCTGGTGATTAGAATATACTTGTGATAAAGTGTTTGAAATAATATTTGTTACCTCCTCCATGTCATACATCTATTTAATTTTATCAGTTAAAAACTCAAACTTGAGCAGCAGTATACAGCATTCAATGACTTTCTTCACATATAAATAAGTATCAGATACATGCAGCTGCTTAGAAAAAGCAAACCCAAAACCAAACAACAGAAAAGCCCCTTAACCACTACAACAGCAATTTAAAAAAAAAGATTAGAAAGTAGTTCATGTTCACATAGACTTTGAAACAGTTCCAATTTAATAGAAAATACCAATCTCTTTTCATATACAAACTTGAAAACCTCCATTTCCAGTTTCAACAGTTTTTACTTCAAAACCAAGTACTCCAGTCCTTGGCAGTTCCATTCTTATAACAAAAGATGTGTAATATGCATTCTATTATAAAAAACTAACATATTTAAGTGTGACACACTTAATTATTTTCCAAAGGGGTGGGGTATTCACTGTTCAACATTCAGCTGAAAAGACAGTTTTGGAAAAAATGTGTAGGTCAAATCTCACTTCTCACCACTGGTATACAAATAAAAATATAACTGTTTGCATCCTAAGGCATTCATGGACATGCAACAAACATAACTAGTAGTCTCCTCCAAGTGTCAAGATTTATCTAAAGTGATATTCTTTCCAGAAAGTAAAGAAGGAAAACACACCATGTTAAGAACCTTATGCATAAAAAGGAACACAGAAATTCCCATACAAGGACTGAAGCAGCCTTGGAGCCACTACAGTTTAATTAGTCTAGGGTCACTTTATTTTCAAATTAGTTTCCTGAACAGAGTAACACACTCTAAATATTAATTTCAGATATTTATACTGACCACAGTTACACTGCGACATACACTCTACATACCAGACCATGCAACTTTATCCACTGTAACAGAAGTTAATGATTTCAGAGATATGAAAGGTTTTTTTTTAATGTGTGAAAATCAGCAAATACCACTTTGCACACAGAAACATTAAGCCAGTGAACCACATCTAGGACCCTACTGTAGCAATGCTTGATGCTCAAAACAGTACTTTGTTTTCCTAAATATAAACCACCGTCAGAGAAGCAAGATAAAGCTGTAAGCTGCAAAATTGTAAGCACATATGAACAAAATCCTCATGCTTTTATCAACTAAAAAAAAAAGTATAAATTAAACTGAGACAACAGTTAAAAATCAATTGCCAAATTCTTTTTTCTGACTACTCTTCTTTAGGTATTATCTTCAGCTTATATTGAACATTGCTGTTTCTTCCAGTTTTGCTTCCAGAAAAGCAAATGTGCATTTCAGAAGGCTAAATATGAACAGCCGCTTAAGACTAAACTGAAAGAATCTTCAACTCCCTAAAACCTTCATAACAGAGACATCAAGCCCACAATTACATCTGGCAGAAAGGAATGCATGGACTTCAACTAAATGGATTGCTGCTCAGTCATGCTAGCAGAATTCTCTTCCATGCTAACAACTTTTCCAGCAAAGATGAAGATTACAGCAGTTGCACAACACTCAATTTTGCTGTCCAAAATCTCATACGGTTATCAAGTTTAACACATATACACCTCTTTGCTAAATACCCTACATAGACGGGAAACACTACAAGAGCATCAAATGCTAAAATTACTACCATTAGTAAAGCATGAATCTTTAGGACAATTTCACATATAGGCAAAGGCTCTTTATTAAAGGAGCATGTCATCAGAGGGTAGGGGTGAAGTTAACTAATCTCTGTGACAGCTGACCAGTGCTCCAGAATATGAGAAATGAATGCTTTTATGCTGCTTTGAAGTTCCAAAGCATGAGACGAATATGGCTTCCTTTTAGCAGCTAAAAGGCATCAGTTAGATCAATTCTAAAATACAATTTCACCACCAAATGAGTCACTTGACAATAATGCAGGAAAAAAAGAACAAATGAACCTCCAGTAAACATCTGTTATCATCACACAGAGCACTACTGCAATATGCAGATATGCAGTGGGCATCATGCAGTGTCTTCCCCTTGTTTTTGAACAGTAAGCTGTATGAGACACAAGAGCATCACAGTGCGCTGTGGACAATCAGTCTATAAAACAGTCTCCAAAACAATACAGTAATACAGAAAATAGGTATTTTCAGCAAAGGTGTATCATTTCAAGCTGATGAACTGCCAAATTCTGCCTCTGTGAACTCTGTAACCCCCGCCCAGAAAAAAACACACTCCAGACTTCTTTTAACACTTGCCCACCTGTAGCGTTCCCACTTTCTTAAAAGAACAGTTGCATGTGCTGCCTTTTTGCTTCTCTAATAAGGTCATTTTGAAAATAGTAATTCCAATACAAGTAGCAGAATATCAAATACAGAAAATTTAAGTAAAATCTGTAACATGAAATTTACTACACTTAAATTTATTTTCTGAGCATAATTGTGGAACTATTAACTCTTAAGCCTCTTGCTCCGCACGCTTCAATGATTGTTTTTCTTGACAAAACAGTGTCTAAAATTTTAGTATGGAATGTGATTTTTTTTAACAGGTATCCTCTGTTAATAATCACCACTACTAAATACCATTTATTTAGGTTGCATTTACTAGCCCATATTCAGTCATAGTAAGATAGGTGTCCACTTTACAGAAACAGGTGAAATAATGTGAAATAAATCATAAAACCTAATCAAAATTTTGCAGAAAATCTGTTGTACAACTTAGAGATTTTAAATCTCAAAACTTGAAAGCCACGCTTCCTGTAATTTTAATGATTCAGATATAATACATCCTTCCTTGTTTATCCTTAAGACTTTCTTCCTTAAAAGCATTCTAAAGAGTGAGTATGTGTGCCTTGCAGTATGACTTATAAATCTGTTCTTGTGAGACGTATATATTCAGACTTCTGTCATGTATAATTTTGCCTCTCTAGGTTTTATTCAGCAAGTAAAACATAAGCTATATACCTGTTGAGTACAAAGTTAGAAGAAAAGAGCATAAAGAGGCTCCATTCATTTCCTTGGCAAGCATAACCGAGCATAGCTATTTCCCACGCCAATCTACCTAGCCCAGCACCAGGTACCAGGATATTAACTTTGGAGAAATCCCTGCAACAGAACAAAAATAATAGTTAAGTCTTTATCTGATACCCCTTAACACAACTTAGAGGTCCAGCCAAACATTTTTCCCACCATATACTTAGATACTATAGTATGTTTCCTGTATGACTTCACTTTTAAATGGAAACTGAGCCTGTTCAGATTGGTTAATTGTACAGTCAAAATAATTCAGAGAAATTACTCAAAAGAACATATACAATCCTGTTTCAGAATACAGAGCATAACTGCTATGCACAATTTGTTTTCCTTAAAAGTTCTAGAGTTATCCAGCCAAAAATTTCTCAAGTGAATTGAAGAATATTATCATATAGCACAATGTCAGAAAGCATTCTAGACATGTCTTTTGTTACCTTGCAAGAAAAAAAACCCAAAACCCCAAGTATTTTGACATGAGACATGAAAACATAAAATATCCACAATCTGACAAACAATTCAGAATGTAAAAATCTTGAAGTACTGACTGTTCCAGCAATGATGGGTTCTTCATATGCTGCTCACTGGTTTCCCCAAAGTACTCTAAGTGACATATTTCGTAACTCAATGTACCTTGCAGCTCTCTAACCATCTACCCATAACTAGGCATCAAGTTGAAGACAACCAGAAAACATACAGCAGTGTGTTCACTGAAAAACTTAGAAAAATCTCTCCAAAGTGCAGCAACTAACAAGTAGAACTAAGAATCTCAACATTCACTCCTCTTTGAGACAGAAAAAGGCAATACATACATATTCTAACCATCACACTTCCACCACAACGCAAACTGTCACTCATAAAACGGAAATCACTCCCATGCCAAACTGAAGATACTAAATTCAAAAAGAAATAATTTTTCAGTTTCCAGTCATAAACAGGACTTCAAAAGTTCACATTTCATACACCAAAACATGAATATTCATACACCTCCCCACATTGTTTTGCATATCACCTTCAGAAATAAAAAACACACCTACCAATTTATATGCAAGTACATGAGGGAAGGCACAATCACCAGTTCCAAAAGATAAAAAGCACCAAAACACAAAGCCTTTGACTACTTAAAAATTCAGAATGCCAGAAAGGGTTCAAAAGAGTAAGGATGCTGCACAAGCATGAAGATGATTAAAGGAGTTACATAAATTCTAAAAGCTGTACATTTCTAAAAGCTATTACCCAGAACCAAAAGGAACTATTATTCTTTTCTAAAGGCCACACAATCTATCAAAGCAGTTTTAACAGTGCCTTTTGAGTTTTGATTTGATCGTCTAGTTAGTGAAGTCTCTGAAATGGAAAATCATTCAATTCATTTCCATTCCATTATACATCCAAGCTCTTTTTCCGACTTAACAAGAAGCTGGAAATCAAGACTTTGTTATTACTTAAGAGCACTCCTGTGAAGCAATGGTTCTCATTACCTCTCTTCTACAGGGGAAACCAGAAGAAAGCTAGCACAAAGTCCTACTGATACTTCAGGAGAAAACTACATCCTCAGTATAAAATTTTTGAAAATAAGGAACCAGGAGAAGGAAGAAGAAAATGTGCTTTCTCGTAGAAGCCAGAAAAGCTTCTATCTTACAGCTCTTTCTATTCACAATGGTACACTGTTAACCCAAATGGATTTTCTAACCTAATCTATTTCTCCATTTCTTTATAATGTCACTTTATTTACGAAATATTTAGACTAGCTCTACACAGATTTTAGCACCCCTATGTGCACACTTCTATAATAAATGGGATGATAAGCCATAAACCACTTTCAAGATCACAACACATTGATTAGAAGTCTTTCCTTAAAGCAACCTGGTAGCTAATAGATATGCAGGTATGTTCACATTTTGAAATCTTCACGTTTATGCACCCTGAAACCAGACAAAACCTCTAACAGTCAAGTGGGTTGATTTTACATCGCCTGTAGTTGTCTTGTATCTTTTCATTTGCAACATAAAGGTTTTGTACTTCTAAACTAATTTTCCCAATTCCCTCTTAGAAAATAGCTTTCTATTCTCTTTTTCTAGTGCAGACTTAACGACACATTCATTTGCGTCTTTATTAAGGGATTAAAGTCTGGACATTTGTTAGCAAGTTAATTTCTATCCCTACTCTTCATATCAGTCACTGGAGAATGCTCCTGGCCCACCAACTTCATTTCAGCAACAGAGCACAGCTAATAAAATGCAGTATAATGAAATCTCAGTCCACTAACATTGACACTAACCTTCCAAGAGCATATTTTTGAATTTGTAGTCCAAGAAATTGTGTATGTGGCAAACTTACTGCATAATAAGTAGTGACTGTTGAAAGTGTCCCTTAATTAGAAAAAAAAATTGTCTAACACCTTTTTCAAGACTTGAAAATGAACTCTTTATGACAAACTGTTAATGAATTACATTGAATTTTGAATCCCTATAATAGCTAAAAATCTTTAATTGCACAGAAACTGCTTTTTTAATGGCTATAATCCTTTAAGAGGCTAGAAAAAACCAGCTTTTCTCTGGTGGTTAGGTGATTACAGCAGTTACAAAGTTAACTTAAAAAAAGAAAACAAACAAACAAACCCACACCAAACAAACCCAAGAACTATGGTAACATAATAACCCAAAGTGATCAACAAGTAAAACTTGCCTTGAACCAGCCAACAAGGACAGGATTTCTATGACACACATCTAGCAGCAGTTAGGAACATAAATGTGAATCCAACAAGTACCCACTGTAGGCCAAGAGGGAAGTAGCATCAGCCTATTAATCTGGCAGGTGTGGGGAAAGCTGCTGGTCAGGAACCAGAGAAGAGGGCTGCATGGTACTATTCAGCTCAACTATTGAAACTGCAGAAGTCTAGAAGATACTAGAGAAATATCAGAAACAAATCTAGAAAATGCCCTTTTCACACTGTGTGTTTCAGTATGATATATTTTCAGCTTTTAGAAGACTATTGATATTAATGAAGATTTAAACTTTTTTTAAAGATGTTCTTTTTAAAATGGGAAATTAAACATGATAAAAATGGAGGCTTATTTCATGTCTATCATGTTGTAATAAAAAGTAATGGTGCTGAGGGGATAAACACTCTCAACAAAAGAAAAATGAGTGTCTGATCAAACACAAACCTCGTTTTCATAAACTAAATACTGCAGTTCAATTTATCAAGTGAAGTAATAAATACATATTTCACACTGAGATGGGCTTCTGATCAGTGGAAATATCAGCATAGGAACACACTGTGGGACTCCTTTCCTGGTGCTTAGGTGCATAAATTTAGATCGTAAACAGATCCAATTCTTAGTATCCCATATTTTGTTATTTTACTTCAATCATATTGTCAGTGATTTTTTTTAAAGACAAATGCTAAACAGCACAATCGTTTGAAGAGCAATTCCTCTCCAACTCTGACAGCTGAATTCTATATACTTTCATTAAAGACCTGCAAAGCACTCAGTGATGCAGTAACACTGACAAAATATCTGCTCTTAAATCCAATGTTTAAAGTGAAGTTTTGGCTAAGTACCAAGACCTGCAAGGAGAGATGTATTTCATATAAAGTCAAATAAAATCCAAATAAAGCAGAAATTTCAACTCCACTATAAATGTGACTGAGCACACTCAAAAAGTATAGTAAAGCTCAGGCTCAGAACTAATAAGCTGTTTTTCATATTAAATTAAGCTAAGAAATAATAAGCTGTTTTTCCTATTAAAAAGAAACGAAGCTCTGGTGATTTCTTTTGGGCTCTTCTGTCAGCATCTTGGAAAATACATTGCTGGACAGCATGACACAGATGAATTTCAAGATATAGCTCATTCTAGAGGCCTAGTTTATGAGAAAAATGGAAAAAATACCTAAATGTATTGGTTTTGGCCATGGAATAATAATTAACAAAAAAGTTAATTATTTCATAGATTTCTTTTGATCTTTAGATCATTTCACCTAAGCGGGAAGAGCAACACTAGAAGTGAAAGGAAACCAAGATGACTGAAAACAAAGGGAATAAAAAAAAACCTTATAAAAATGCTTCAATAAATTCACTGATAAACAAGTAAAAATGTATCTACATTTTACTATTTTCTCCTATATCAAGTAGGTTCATTCTAATCCCAGAAATCCAAGACATTTAAATATTACAGAGCTCCTGCGAGCTGAAACACAAATTCCAACATGAATAATGCAAGAAATCCATCAGTTCTTCAGGAAGATCTGATCTCACAGAATTTACTTAAAACTGCTTTGTTGACTCTCCTAACAGATTCTGTGTTAAGGTGCTAAGCAGAAAGAGGCAGGAACAGCTTTTGCCATTTAATTTATTTTTAGATGGCAGCCTCATCAGAAGACTAGGCTGAAACATATAACACATGCTAAGTAGCTCCTACTAAATAAGTATTCTGATTTACAGCTGCTTTCAACTATTGCTTGTACTACTTCTACTTCCCAAAGAGCAAGCATATACAACACTTCACTGCTTTTCCTGCTGTTTACATACCAACTGAATACATACGTGTCAATCTTGCAAATTGCACCGCTACAAGGTGTGCAGGCACAGAGTGAAACATACTTGAGTAGTTTCAAAAATTTAAACTCCCTTTTCACACGGTTCCAATGCACAGAATTAATAATGTCAACAAATTATGTTAACCAGAAACTTAATGTACCATTCCATTGAGTATTACAAATATGATGAATACTGCAATTCCTTTTACAAACTAAAAGGTGACTGGCACTGACAGTTTCCAATTTAAAATATTTATTGTTTTCAACACAAAATACATTTAGATAAAGTAGTTTTCATTTCACTTTCACCCAGTGCAGCTTTTCTCTAGCACTTTCATTTCATCCTTTCAGGAGATTTTAGTGTTCTGTGCTACAAAAGGAAACTCTAAAGCAATGCAAAGCTGCATTCTGAGGTTCACCTACAGGCTGTTTTCTTTCACACATTAGAGTCCACAGTCAGTCCTCTCCCACTATAAACAACAGACAGAGTAACTCACTGTGGCCAGTTCAGGCCCCGTCAATGCCTTCAAACTAAAACAACTTCTCCACTACAAAATCATTGAATCATAGAATATGCTGAGCTAGAACAGACCTGCTCAGGGAAAGAGAGTCCAGCTCCTGGTCATATGCAGGACACTCCAAGAGTCACACTATGTGCCTAAAAATAATGTCCAAACACTTCCAGAACTCAGACAGGCTTGGTGCTGTGATCACCTCCCTGAAGAGCCTGTTCCAGTGCTCAGCCACCCTCTGGGTGAATAATTCTTTTCCTGGTATCTAACCTAAACCTCCCCCTGCATGCCATTCCCTCAGGTCCTGTCACTGGAGAGTGAAGATTTTTGTACAAAACTTCTATTCAAAATCCAGACTGACCAGCTAGCAAACCCTGCCAAGGAAGTTACTTCTTGCACAAGAGTGAAATGGCACTGCCAGTTAAGCCTGATAGTACACGACTCTGCTTCTAACCTCAAAAAGGTAAGTACACCTAACCAGGAGAACTTTCAGTCACCGGGAAAAATGAGTGACATAGTAGCTAACAATATGTGAGTAGAGCAGAGGTTTTACCCTAAGTGCTGCAACAGCTCAATAATGATCATTTAAATAATACACATTTTGGAAATAAAAAAAAAATGCTGTTTGACAAATTCAAACTTGTAGTAGAGATGTTTGATACATACAGTGATGTATTGAGATTTCAGCAGAGACAAAACAAAACTCAAATGGTACTTCAGAGCTATCACAATAGGGACCAATGCTCTGCCACATTAGTTTTGTCTGACAATGACCACGACAATTCCCTGTAAAGAAGCACAAAGCTGTCAATTTCACATTCACTCCATCTGTTACCACATGTTGCTTCCTAATATCAACAGAAGGTTTTGAAATAGAGTTCGTTGATGAAAACTGTAGAAGTCAAGATTTTCCAGCCTCAGCCAGGAATCTCTTAAGATTTGACATGAGTTACCCCTCCCATAACCAAAATCCATTAACAGCTAGCATTCAAGAGAAAAAGTTGAATTGTTACTTTGGAGATTTGAATGATTTCTTGCAAAACTAGCCAAGAGTTTTCCTATACATCTACACGTCAGAGGTATACCTGCAGTATTTAATTCAGTTCTTATGTAGGCCACTATTAGCACTAAAAAAATTGCAGAAAGTTCATTTGCAGATAAAACATTTTTAAAGATGTATATATCTTTAGATAAGTCAGTTCAAGGCAAAATAGAAACCATCTACGCTCCATGCTCTCCCACCACAAACGGTCTTTACTAATGAAACTGAATAATGGCTAGTGGAAGAGACTTTTCAAATTCTCACAAGAGCATTATTAACAATCACTGAGAGAGGGAAAAACACCACAGTATTACCCTGCTATATCAAACCTAAGTAGTGGCATGTTACCTTTATGAATAAAAATTCTCAAAATTTCCCACTGTAAGACTAGTAAGTTTAAACTAAAATGTACTTTAAGATGGCTGGGTTGGTTAACTGACAGAACCAATGAACATGGAGCACTATAACATTCTGAGACTTTACCATTATGCTTCTACCTAAATTACCTAAAACTCCTACATCAATGACTGTTTTGGCACTGTTAACAAGCCAGTACTTACAAAATGACCCTCACATGTGCAACTAAGTTTTTTTAAGAGTTGTCTTAGAACAGCTTTCTGAAACCACGGTTAGAATTTACTATTTTCAGAGTAAATGCTTAGTGCAATTAAGTGCAACTGTAGTAGAGGTTAAGTCCTCCTTGTTCCTTCCATAACGAAGAGCCAAAGCCTTACTTCCTGCTGTCACAGGGTCCTTCCTTTCACCTGCAGCAGACACACTTTGAGAATCCACTAACCTGCAAGCTTTACCTCACTAAGCACAGTTGAGTCAACTTTCCAAAGTCTCTTACTTGAAAGATTTACATATATTGCTACACCCAGCTGCAGAACAACAAAAAAATTATTACTGGTTTACCTGGTATTACTTTGTGAAGCTTACGATTATACTATTTTCCAAAATCGTGTATTAGAAATAAAAACTTCCTTGATCAAACTCTACTTTTGAAACAAAGCTTTTCATTACTCCATAAATTCTGTTTCAGATTTGTGCAACAGTGTAAGTCCACATAAATATAAGTTTTAAGACACTATTACCATCTTTCTTTTGGAAAGTTCTTTACAATTTCACTAATAATTGGCTGGTAGCAGGAATCCCTCTCAGACTTTCCCTCTTCACTCCAGTCTCTCACAAACTGTTTCAACGTGGACTTTAATTTATCCATGTCAAATGTTGAAGCTGGTGTAATCTTTCCACTTCCCTGAATAGAGAAGAAGAAAAAAAAAAGTTAGTGGAAAACATGCCAAGTATCTGGATTCTTTGGGGGAAAGCAAATTATGAAGAGAAAAAAAGCCATGCTGCAAGAACTGCTGGAAGTACCAGCTGACAAAGCACTACCCTTTCACTCCTGGGACCCAGGCTTAAATCCACCTTAATATCGTATACAAATTGAGTTTGCTGGCCTCTCTGGCATTTAAAAGTCCAGTTTCCACATCAAAAAACCAACACATAGCAAAGCACAATTGGTAGTCCTTATTCAGGAAAGGATCAGGGCTTAGCCAATGCAGAGGCTGAACTGCTTACCCTGAAAAAAGCATCCCTTTAGATACTGATAAGGCAAAACTGAGAAGCTTATATTAGAGCTGCCCATTATTGTATCTTGCCTGTATCCAAGGAGGACTTCAGTTTCCATCTCTGTCAGTCCTTTAAGTCTTGGTGTAATTATTTTTCATAGAAAGTAGGTCAAGTAGTAGAAAAGTGTTTACAAATAACAACATTAAAAATATTTACAATCTAGAATTGTAACCAAATTACAATGTTGTAACATATAAGAACCTACAGAAAGACAGACAACATCACTTATATTCTATATAGTTAACAGAAAAAATTAATTTTAAAATGTAACCAGGGTAAAGCTAGAACTCTGGAGTGAAAACAATGATTTGCCAGATTCACAGTTAGGTTTTTTACAATAATTTGCCAGATTCACAGTTAGTTTTCATAAGTGTAACTAACAGAACTAACAACAAACAGATTCATTAAGCATCAGCTCTGCAAAATGTGAAAGACAAGAGTGAGAAAGTGTGAGCAGACAGGAAACAATAAAACAAGGAAGACAAAAGAAAGCTGGAGGTTTGAGGTATTAAAAACAAATATAGAAAATCCCAAAGCATAAAGAATTTAATTTGGAGCAAGAAAAAAGTCCATTTTAACATACATCTTCTCCATATTCCTTATTTTCAAACATATGAACACAGTCATTCACAATGGTTTGTAGTATTTCTTGATTATGATCAATGCACTTCCGAATCTTGTCAAGGTGAGGAAGAAATTGAGGAAGAAGACTCTGTTGGTTAGCTGGGAGAGACTTAAACTGCCTCTCTGTTCTGTTCACTCGTTCATGCATACTCGTTCTAAAAGGCAAAAGTTTTAAATATTTAGAAGCAACATATACACACGTAAATAATTCACTCTAAGCTGTTCCAATTACAATTATTCATTTTTTCTTTATACACAGAAAATGACCAGACTTTGTAGTCCCTTACCAGAGAACAAGTTTTCTAGAATTTTTCAGGCAATTTTTTTAAAGCTCTAGTTCTACATTCTCACTCTAGTTAACACCTTCCAGTTTAAGAGGACTCTTCCTTCCTCCTTACTGTTTTGTCATCAGCCACTCATTTCCAGAGCAGGTGATCAGTACCTTAACACATGGATCTATAAAATTTAACAACCAACCATGTCCCAAGTTTGTTTCACAGATCCAATTTAAATTGAATTCATTTGAACACAGTGGTAAGGTTTGGTTACAGAAATAACAAACGTGGAGTGGGAATTGGGATCCTCAAAATCCACTGCTTTCAGAAAAACTGTAGAAGTCTCAGATGGACCACAACAGAGTTCTGGCAGCCACACTAAGATACTAAGCTACCTTCTTTTCACAGCATATTCCTCCTAAGTACTGTGAACATGATCATAAGCTAAAAATAATTTTCCACTTCTCCAAGACAAAAGTTTCATTAAAATGGTGACTCTTCTGAGATTTTGCAAGATTTGGTTTCTGTCTAAACTGACAGAAGTATAGCTGCTAAGCACAGTCACAATGACTCTAAGAGAGAATTCAGTAAGAGATACTGACCCTTTTGACTCCTAAATTATTTCAGCTGGTCAAGTCATACTAAAGTTTCCCAAGTCTTGTGTCAATATCTAGCAGCACAAAGCTGAAAAAACCAGCCATTATGAGAGACAGCTGCAAATGCTGGCATTTTAGTTACAACCTCATTCTGGAAATTTGACCAGGTAATATCTTATCCACATGTTACTGAGAAGGGCTTGTTAACTGCAATAGCTACACTGGTTTAAAATTACATTCAAGGAGAAGAAACGAGAAAAGAAAAATAAACAAACCTGATGCTCTACATAAAGCACATCAGCTTAGCTCAACATCTTCCTGAAGGTTTTATCAGCAAAAAAAACCCTTTGAACCTAATTCTCCAACCTTTTATGCTAAATTATAACCATCTAGCAAAATGAGTAATTCACTGAAATCAGAAAAACTACAATGTTATCTCTGTTTATGTCTAGAAGACAAGAACAAGATCTGGACTCATCTGAAAGTGTGTTATTGTCTTATTCATACAGATGTTCCCAAGTTAACTGAAAATATCTGTATATATGAGGAAACAAAAATTCCATTTATTAAGTACCAAAATATATCATTTCACCTAAATTTCGAATTATTTCTTTGAGACAGAGGTAATTTCATTCAATTTCTGTACTGGAAATTTGAGTCACATCCTTTTCTTATGTTTTTACTGAAACGAGCATTCAAAAGCAACCCAAAGTCACAGTTCAGCGGAAGGCTGAGAAAGATATTCCCAGATTCTAAGGCCTGAGGGTACAATTATAGCATTAATATTAATAAATTACAGGTTGGAATTGCTTTAGTAGCAAACGGTATTAGGTATTTTTAACTAACTAGGTCTTTGATATGCCCAAACTGAATTAGAGAATTCACTTTGGAAGAGACATCAGAGAGAGTCATTCAGACCAACCCCCTGCTCAAACACTTGTCCTGGAAGACAAATGAAACTTACACGGAAAAACCTCAAATAGAAGAAATTATTTAACTATCACCCACTCCTACCAAGAACCTCACTACAATGTACATATTATGTTTCTGCAACATTGACAAAAAAGGGTCCAGCACATAGTAATGAACCACATGACGGGGCTTCACTAGCTGAAGTACAAACCTGCTTTCCAAACACAGAAACAGAAAACGGTTTACCAAAACACTGAAGAGGACTGGACTTTTCTAGTCAGGCTCCACTACCCTGCACTGCGAGTTGCTTCCTCGTCTACTAGACGGACTCAGTCTTAAAACTAGGTGTCCCTCACCACCGCTGGCTCATTCGTAGGGATGGCTGACCCAACAGATGTTATTAAAAACGGCATCCATTATGCCTAGCAATAAGTATTATATCTTCTGCAAAGTAAAACGTCTTTCAAGAATTTCCACCCATAATCGAAACACCATATTGCATTTCTCTGCCAGCAGGAGATACTATTGTTTTGACAGCTTTACAATATATTAGAGCATTCTATCTCCTAAGTGACCTCAAGATACCCTTTTCAGGTTTGATGCTTTCTTTTACGCTTTCGAATTGACAGACATCAAGGCGACTCTGCACGTATCCCGAAAGGAAAGTGGCGCAGAAGTCCCTTCCCGACTCGGGGCTCGGCAGCCCGCCGCCCGCACAGCGCTGCGCACGGAGCGCAGACCGGAGGCGGCCGCACGACGCGCCCCAAGAGCGCCCTGCTCCGGGGCCGCTGCGAGCCCTGCCGAGGCCGTTCGGGAACGGAGAGACCCCCGCAGGGCCCCGCGCCCAGACGGCAGGCCTCAATTACCCGTAATATCGGAAAGCGTTGATGATCCTCCGAAAATGTTCCCGCTCCAAACGTTCCTCCTCCTCCACCGCCCTGGCCGACGCCGTCGTCAGCGCCCTCGGCTCTAGAGGCTGCCGCCTCCGCCGCTCGTCGCTCAGCGGTGCCGCCCGTTCCGCCTCGGCCTCCGCTCCCATGCCGCTCACGCTCTCTCCCGGCCACGGCAGCTGCTCCCGCTCCTCCTCGCGGCCTCGCCGCAGCCCCCTGCGCATCACCTTGGCGGGCGGCTCCCTCTCGCCCTGAGGACGCGGCCCTGGCAGCGGCGCTTTCCGGGACACGGCGCACGTGGCCGACATACCCCGCGCCCTCCTGCGCCCGCGGGCAAAGCCAGCGCGCACGCGCAACACCGCCCTTCCGGCGCGCGCCGTCGGCCCCACGCAGGACGGTATCGCGAGAGGAGGAGGGGGGAGGGCCGGGCGCGTCCCCCCTGCAGAAGGGGACCCGCGCTCCCGAGCCGGTGTTACAGGGACTGGCAGCAGCACCCTGGCAGAGCGCTCCGCGCTCCCGAGCCGGTGTTACAGGGACTGGCAGCAGTACCCTGGCAGAGCGCTCCGCGCTCCCGAGCCGTTTGATGTCACGGAGGACGCTGTCTGTGGCGTGGTGCCCGTCCCCCCCTGTGTGAAGCGGCACGGCGGGGTCACCCGATGGCAGCAGTGGCGCTGAAGCACCTCAGGCGTACCGAGGGAGGATGCACAGCTGCCGGGCTCCTCGGGGTACCCAGACACATGAAACACCGGCTTCAACACCCAAACCCCGACTCTCCGCCCGCCTGCCGGCTCCAGGCTGGGGTCAGGTATACATCCAGCCCCGCTGGCAGACAGCGGTCACTGTGCTGAAAAGAGGCACTACTTCAAGACGAGGATGTTTCCTGGGAGGATGGGCAAGGACCAACTGTGGGGAGGGGAATGTATGTGACCATACATGAGTCACTAAATACTAGGTTTCCCCCCACAACAACAGACTTCGGCCTTGATGATGGGCAGATCCTTCTCCACCTGACAAAACTTGTTTGACCAGGTGCAGACACCATGTCATGCAACAAGTCACACCATACGCCTTTCCACTGTGCTTTGAGAAGAGGTGGCTGATACAAGGCTACCTCATTTGTAAGGGCCTGTCCCCTCAGTCTTAAAAACTAAAGAGCACTACCATACCTCCTGTCTGTCTAAAGACAGGGGCAGTCATCCAATAATCCAAGTAAGGCAACAGGAGTAGGAAAGGGTTTTGGTACACTAACTTCCTCTCTCTGGAAGTAAGAGTACCAGCTTCCTAAAATAAACACTTTCACATTACTCTCACATTGCTTCTGCTCTCTTTTAACTACAGTAACTGACCAGGCTGTGAATGGACACTAGACACTGTGTTCAATGGCAATGCCAGAGAAAAACCGAAGACATACCCAGTTCAATAGACAGAAGAGTCATTGTTCCCAAGTGGGTATGTAAATTACGAAATGCTTTGTGTGTGACAAAACTAACATCTGAATCAATGATACATAGTCTGAACAGCAATTTAGCTTTTAGACTTTGAAGGTTGGAGTGGGAACCATAAGCTCTAAGAGAGAAAAAGTTTGTTCCTACTATATCAGTGTTTATGACTTGTCATGTTCTGTTATTTTAACATCAGAAAGTCGTTTTCTAAATATCAAACTAATATTATACTTGTATTTCTGTCCTTATATAAAAGCCATTAGCCTTTTATAGAACACCACCACCTCTATCACTCTGTATTTCTGAATACACTTAGCAAAGCTTTCTTTCAGCTGTGACAGCCTGAAATTGCTGCCAGCAGATGACACCACTTCCAGAAGGCTACCTATTCTTCACTAAAGAACCACAGGCTTCTGTCATGCAGCTCTCCCCAGCCACTTCACAGCCAGCACAGCCCTGGCAATTCACCAAGAGCAAACTAGAAAAAAAAAGAGATTTTTTTTTCTGTCAAGGGCTGTACCACCTTCAAACCAAAAGCATTCTGCCAACATGCCAAGTTACAGGCCAGCTCTGTAAGCTTTTACAATGGCACCGGAAATACTTTATCTACCAAACAGACTCAGAGGAGTGTCTGCTGGAAAAAGTATCATCTCTATCCCTGTGAAATACCACCTTAATATAAATTGGTCACTGTTTCAAATGAGGAAGTGACCCCCAGACTAGCATTTGTAAAATTTGGTGAATACTAGTTTTGCTTCCACTTGACACACAGCATTCAAGATGTTGTAAACCGTGGCCCATTTTCCTCTTGGTCTTCTCTCCACGGTGAGTGGTCCCACCATTTTCAGTGTCTCCTTGCAAAGCAGCTTCTTCATTCTCTTGACATTTAGTTGCCCTTCTTTTAACTCCACTATGGACTCCCTCTAAATGCAGAAACTAGAACTGCCCAGCTCTGGAAACATGGGTCCTTGTCTTACACAGGAGCCAAGTCAGACCACCTGTTTTATTTGGAGGAAAAAAATTAATAATAAAAAAATGTGATGCAGCTCCAAACCATGGCATGGTAACGGAAGAACTCTGAAAGATCTATGCCCTGAGCTCTTACTGCAAGTTGCTGAACCACAAGTTCAGTGCCATGTATATTCCAATATACAATGTACGCCACAAATGCATAGATCTGTATTGGAGCTCATCTACCATTTTTCCCTGTAGGGGGATCTGACAAAACTGAGCTCCTTGCCACAGCACCACTGTTGGACTACTTGAGAATAAAGTCAGGTGATACCACTGTTCATTCCATTCCCTCTTCTGAATCACCATGCAGAGCAGGTGGAAGTGGAAGACTGGCCCTGTGGGATGGACCCCACTCTAGAGCAGCAGAAGACTGTGAAGAAGAAGGAGCAACACAATCCCCATCTACCTGTGCTGCTGGGAGACAGAAGGTGGAGAATTTGTGCAGGAAGTCAAGCCCAGGAAGAAGGGGGAAGGTGTTCTATGATTTGTTCTTGATCCTCATTATTTCTGATTTTATTGGCAGTAAATTAAAGTAATTTCCCCAAACCACATCTGTTTTGACTGTGAGTAACTGCCGAGTGATCTTCCTTCCCTTATCTTGACACATGAATCAAGATGCAAATCCATTGCATTTCCCCCCTCTCCTGTTGAGAAGGGGGAAGTAATAGAGCAGTTTTGGTGTCTAGCCAAGGTCAACCCACCACAGCCATTCCATGCATTAGCTAATCTCTTGCAATTGTACCCTTTTCAAAGGGAAATAAAAACAAAAATACGGTTTAAAGTCAGTCCATCACAGCATATCAGCAAATGCAAGATGTATTTTTAGTGCAAAATAATACAAAATTGTATTTGGAAGCACTTTGTTTTAAACACAGCTAAACACAGCAGTAATCTGATAACATCTTTTTCTTATGCATAGATTTAGGACTTTTACAATAAAGTACTACATTTCAATCACTGACTAGTTCAGCTATCACATATCAAGTAATACAATCCATCCTTTGCTTTCCATAGTTTGTAGTTTCCATAGTCTGTAGTTTTATTTTTATTCTGGCTGATAAAAATGTAACCTATTGTCTACAAAATATGAGAGTTAAGACATTACTTATTCAGCAACAAAATATGATCCAATTCCCCACTTTCCTGGTTTGCGTAAATATATATATACACAAATTTTCTCACAAAGCTTTCACATTTGTTTAGCATTCGTGTTTTCTGAACATTTAATTCACAACATTTCAGTTTCATTTCACTTTCAATGTGAATTACAAATATAAATAACAATTATTTCTTCATTCCTCTTTCCTGAAGCATGGATTTATTATCTAGTTGTCTGTGCCATCCCAGTCAATATATGTACTATATCTTGTTAACGATGCATCTGCATTCTCCACATCTTACTTCCCCATCTTTTTCCAACAATCTGAGTCCTCTTTAGGCTTGTTTTCATTTTCTTAACATCTATTTCCAACTGCTCTAAACAATGCACAGCACAAAAATTATTGTGCTAACACCAGAGAGGTATTTAGCAAGTCTAAATAGGTTTAGCTGTGATTCAATCAGTTACTGAATAAGCAGCATAACAACTTACATAAACTTACACAGCTAGTTCCTCTAAGCATGTTTATCAGTGATTACAAGCTCCTAAAAATATTAGAGGCAATCACTGTCATTCCTATACGATCATTTCAAATTGCAATCATCCATGTTCAGACATGCTTATTAATCCAACAGAAGTGCATCTTTTTGGTTAAGTTTTGTGCACAAAAATCTTGATGTTCTTTAAAATGTACACATTCAATCAGATTTAAAGCTCAGCTAAAGCAGGACTGATTAAAGGAATTTTAAAGAATGCACTGTTCATACTCCTAAACGGAGTCTCTGTCTCCATATCCAAGAAAGACTTAATAATTACTTACAAAAACTCTTGTGTTATATGAAGTAGCATTATGGTCATACACACAGCATTTGCTCAGCTGGTTGGCTTGTCATGTAAGATAGTCTTGGTGTTCTCAATTCATATCAAATGGAACCCCGGCTTTCTATGATATCATGCTGTGACCTGCTCATCTAAAATAAATACAAAGTACATATCTAACCTGTAGTGTTTGCTAGTGACATTACTGTATATTAGAAAGTAATTCCACCAACACATTTGTTTTCATTGATATTTTTCCCATATTCCTTCTCTTCCCTGTTTTTTATCATTATATTATCATTATATTTATCATTATATTTATCATTATATTTATAATTAAATAACAGTGGATTCAACTATGATCTTAGAACACCCATTTCAAGGAGCTTACAGTTTTAACTGAAATTGACTCAGAGTAATTAGCAAACATGGTACTGTAGCACATGAAGAAATACAGATCTATATAATTCTTGTAGTATTATCAAATAAAACTGTTAGCTTCTTGTTAGCTTGTAGAATGGGATAGATACATAGATTCAATTTCCAGTAACATTACTTACTCTCTTCCCTCAGCTTGTTTAATTCCTTTATTATATCACTATACACATAGGATAAAAGCTCCTCTTGGGATTTTGTTCCATCCAAATAATCTGAGTAAGAAAAAGGAAATGTTCATGAGTTCTGTGCCAGCTATTTGTAATGGAAATTGGCAAAGTTTTCAGTATTCCTACAGATGCCATCAGAAGAGAAGAAAACAAAAACCAAGAACAGCACCTCCCCTTTTCCTCAAACTTGTTTTTCCATGTTAAAAAACAAAACAAAACAAAAACCAAACAAAAAAAAAACCACAACAAAACAAAAAACTACAATGGAAAAGTATTCTTGTTAATAATTCATCTACAATTTTTTTGGTACAAAAGTCTCCATAAGCGTAATGGTAATTATGTGAGGACAGTAGAGCAATGGAATAATTTGGCAAAACGGTTTCTGTGGAGTAGGTAATTTCGGATTCCTCAGTTTCAGCCTTTGAGCAAGTTCTGGACGAGCACTGCAGTTCTTACTCTTACTGCACAGCAAGAAGCAGTGTGCTAATGATAAAGCAGCCACCCAATTTCCCGTCCCTTCCCTCTGGCCCCCACTCCAGAAGCAAGTAGTTCAAGAGCTGTGTTAGTGTGAACATCACACAAACGCGTGGCATTGCCCCAACAGCTGGCCCAGCTGTGACACTTCTCATGCAAAACTGGTGACTGTAGTGTGGACAGTCAGCACTCAGAAAGTATCTTCCAAGACTTAACCAGGATTTTATTTTTGTTCTGAAGAACTCTGCCAGTGCATCAGCTATTATCTAAGAAGCTTCTTATTTAGACATATGTGTGTTATCTTAAAAAGTTATCTTGTTAAGTGGACTTAATTAGTGATTAGAACATTTCTATTTTTTAACTTCCTTATTTTTATTATTAAATAACAAAACCAAAATCCCTATAAGCTTGAAATATAAACCAGCAGAAATGTCAAAACCTACTAAGTGCCACAAAAACATTTGAAGAAAATTTTGTCCCATTTAAAAGAATCCCACAATTCAACAAAAACTGCACAAGTGCCACACTTAAACATTTTATAAGTTTAAAATTAAGGATACCATACCAACTTGCATACTTGCATTCTCTTCCAATTCATTTTTATATTTCAAATACATAGGCCACACATGTCCATCGAAGTACCCTGGTGTATCTGCTGGCTGATAGACCCTGGTGCTACACAAAAATACATATGCGTTCCCATATAAGTTTTATATTTTCCCCTAGTGTTAGCTGGTTAAATAACAGCTTATATCCAAAAAAAAAAAAAAAAAAAAAAAAAAAGAAAGGCTAGCTATATTTTTGTTGGAGCCAAGAAGGCTCCTTTGTTTTAATTCAATCTGTGATATTAACTTCCACTGTCTTTTGCAATCTTACCTATTTCTGCCAATCAAACCACATTTAAGATAACATAAAAGTTTGGGGGTTTTAATTGTAAATGTATTATAGAATACTTTAAATTACTGTAAATTAAACAGTATTGACACTATTACCAAAATAAGTTACTTTTTCTCTTTTTTGTTAGGTATACAGATTTCTCAAGCTTTAAATGGCTAGTTGTTCAGTCTAGACTCTTCCATTCTGGACACTAAAGTATTAGGTGAGTCTAGTGAAAAACCAAGAAAGTGGTATCAACCAAAGCCAGTTGAATACAAGATTTCTTCACTCAGCCAGCAGATTCTGACTTTGTGCACATATATTATTCCAAGCATACAGTATTGCTCCAAATTTAGAGGCAAGTCAGACACTGGCTCAATAATCTAGTTTAGCACACATGAACATCATTACTCTAAGAATAATCATCAATTAACTGTATTTAACTAAGAATAAGAGTGCTTAGTGGGTTTTGTTAACCATTTCTCATTTTGAACATGGTTTTACTCAAATATGCAATCAGTAATTAAATAATTTATCAGGACAAAAAATTCTCTTCTTAGTGTTTGAAAAGCACTTAATACTTTATGTGCTCTAAAGTAAAAACCAAATCAAACCAACCTCAAACCAAGAGAGGACAGATGATCTCAATAGCTTACCTTTTGCAAGCACTGAAGAAAAGCTAGCACAAAAGGACCACTTCAGTTCATGGGGTACAGTGATGCTTTTTAAACAATAAGTCAATAATCTTACCTCCTTCTCCTTTTGCACTCTTCATAGGGAAGGGTCAAAAAATATCTTCTATTCCATAGTTTATTAAGTGGCCTAGAATAAGAACATATTTAATTCCCTCTTCCATTTTAGAGTAGCTTTTAATTTAGGTTACATATTATTGCTTACTCATAATTGTAAAGGAGAAAGCCTTCAACGATCAAAATATAAACATTTTTTAGATGGTCACATGTTTTCTGTGGCTCTTCTGTCACAACACCTGAGCTTGCTGGGCTTTTCATCCAATTGTGAATACTTGCCACCATTTCATCCATATAGAGGGCATCAAGTACTAGGTGAAAACAAAGTTAAACAGCCCTTAAAAACAAAGAATAAAAGAAAAAAACCCTCAAGTAGTACCCCTACATTAATCAGTACAAATCAAATAATCTACATACAAATTTCAACAAAGGGGAACAAGATTACCTCAAAGATTGTATCTGTAGTCCTGTGTTTGCTATTGATGATTTCCTGAAATCAAAGCTTGCACCAGGACTGGGGTATTTCTGTTGAGTGTAGTCTCACCAAACTTTAAGGCATCTCATATTTTCTGAACTGAATTCACAGCTTTTCGCTTCATCACAGAAACTTCAGGGACTGCTCTCCACTTTAACAAAACTTGTAAAAATGTACTACCCCGGAGACCTCTACCCTTCTGTCAATTGTCAGAAGGAGGAATGGACACACAACACTTTTTGCTCTGGGTTTTTATAAGGTTCATTAGGTGGCCATAGAGAGAGTTAAAAGAACATGGCGTACAAAGGAAAACAGCACAATGTAACACCTGGTTTTGTCTGTAGACACACAAGAATATATTGAGGAAGTACTGAATGGTAGAAAGAAGGCAGCTTTTGGATACCATAACAGCAAACATATTTTTAAAGAGCTTTTAAGAGCTGCATTAAACCTGGATGTTTGAATAAGAATGTCTAATCTATCCCTTTAGTTTCATATGCCATTTACATGAAGTCTAGAATTTGAGCCAAAGACTGCATACCTGGTAATCAACAGTTTTCAGGTACAACTGAAGGGTCTGACCAATATTCTCAGCAATACATTTTGTGATCACAAAATATCAACAGAGATTAGCTACTAACCAAGCAACTGTTTACAAGTAGATATGACCTGATGCAAAACACTGCCTAAAGTGGATCTGCATCTAGACATCTCTAAGAGTAAATTGAGCTAGCATTAATCAGGAACTTAAAAATACGTTCTTTATGTGAGATCTGACATGAAATAGAGGTGTCAGGATAGACCCAAGTTTTGACTGACTTGGAAAACCCAATAGTAATATCCCATGAGTTCACTAGCAAAAGTGGGGGGGAAAAGGGCCATTGCCAAGCAATGAGGTTAAGCTTATGCCAGTACTGCAAGACAGGACTTTAACTGAACAGTACCATTTGCTACTAAATCAGACACAAGTGGAGAAACAGAGGAAAAGATTCAAAAGAGGAAAGGTAAAGTCAAGCACTACCTTGAGCTATTTACTAGTCAAGCAAGT
Source organism: Phylloscopus whistleri (assembly GCA_017589585.1). Lineage (NCBI taxonomy): Eukaryota > Metazoa > Chordata > Aves > Passeriformes > Phylloscopidae > Phylloscopus > Phylloscopus whistleri. The sequence goes on along the minus strand of JADMLD010001013.1, from coordinate 7,987,937 downwards.
TTTCTTAAATATCTCAGTGAGCTGAATGAAACTAAGGATTGTTTTGAAGCAACCACTTGTTTATTGCCTTGCTTGGAAGGGAAGAGACTGAGGGAATGGGGTGGAAGAAGTGTTGAAGCTCAGCACAACAATTTCAGTACAATGTTCAAAAGCAGTGCATCAGAGTTACTGACCATCATATAGCTTAAATCCACGTTCATCTGTTTCTACTTCAGACTCTGGCTGAAGGGGAAAAAAATTAATTTTTTCTAAGTTGCTTTTATGACCATGCAGAGAGATTTATACTCTGGATATAAACGTAAGGGTTATACATTTGTATCCAATTAGTTACATTTATTTTCAACATTAAACTGACATACACAACTGTTAAAATACACTACAAAAACTTTATTTAATCTAGAACAACAAACACTCCAAATCATATTAAGTTCATTAGAGCTTCACTTGAGAAATAAGAGCTCCTTCACCCTCCTTAGCACACATTCCCAACACCAACACACAAGCTGTTTTGACTTGGGAGACAAAGAACTAGTTATTGTTGTATGGGTGTAGGGTTAAGACAGTATCATTAAACTCATTAACACAAAGGATCTTGAAAAATGCATGCATCATACACCCATGCCTTATTTTAAAAGAGAGGCAAAGAAGACAGGAAATTTCTTTTGGCTGACTATATTCAGTGGTTTGGGCACTTAAATTTCAATTATCTCAGGGCTCATTTTATGATTCTTATGAAATTAACATTACTTTAAGCAGCACCAATTTTAAAAGTTCATCAATAGGAGAACTGAAAAAAGAAGTAAAATCTACTCAAGCCTACTTTTACCTATCAGGTTTTTCCATTAAAACTGTTACCTTAAAGAAGTCATCTTGAGAGATTATGTCACAGTTGGGAAGCATATTCTTAAGTTTTTCTGCTAATGTTGTTTTCCCTCCATTTGTTACACTGTTAAAGAAAAACATTTTAAAAAGTTCACCAAGGCAAAAACTAACCTTTTAAACATATGTACAAGCTCACATATACATTTCTATATAATTATATGCAAAGAAACAATACAACTTCCCCCAATTTTTAGTCACATTACTCTCTACCTCTAGAAATTTTCTGGCATGTTCCAACAATTTTCAACAATCAGTACAGAAAATCAAGCAGTGTCAAGAAAGATCCTACAGACGCCTGCACCTGAGGTCTCTAATAGGCACAGAACAATTTTGCAAGATTTACATATAAAACTATACCATTATAATTTTTAATCCAGTTTCAAAAAAAAACATGTATTCAGAAACAGAAATTTTATCAGATCGTTCTCAGAAGAAAATTAGTCTTAAGTTGTAGAGGAAATTTAATTTTGTATAACTTACCCCCCAAGGCCAATAACCAATACTTTCATAGTTTGTTTTCTCCTCAGTTCTTCCTTTTTACTGTCAAAAACAACAGCCAGTGAAAAATATTAATTCAGGAACAAAAAGGCAACTATGGTATTAAGAAATACCAATTATACAGATGATTTCTTTTCTCTCCTCTTGTCCATCATTTTTCTTTTAGCAAAGGTACAGTCAGAATCTCAGCTTCTTGTTCTAATGCTAACAAAAAACCTGCAATATATATCCCCCATCATAAATTCCAATGTACTTTATTTTTCACAGTACTTTAATCATTTGAAAGGAACTCTGGGAGACTCAGTTCTAACGATATTAATATCATAAAAGTTCCTAAAGAAACGCACAATCACTAGCTCAAGCATTAGCAATGTAAAAAAGACCAGGTAAACAGAAGCTGTGGCAAAACAAACAAAAAAATTAAGAAAGAAACAACCGGCATGCTGAGGAGAAAGATGTTTTAAAATTGAATGAAGACTTTTAACAAAGAGTATGTTCAAAACCTCTTTTATGAACCTGGTCTCAGCAATGTAATATTCACTGTATAATTCACCACTCCCTTTCTGAGGGTATTAACAGTATAGACCATACAAATCCTCCTCCTCTGCTCCACCACAGATTAATCTGGAAGCATTAAAATTACTGTAAGGACAGTTTAAGCCATGCTAGCTGACTTAGCATTACGAAGGACTAGGTAGCACTTGATTTTCCCCAGCAAAGATCCACGAGTAAACTCTAAAGGTTAATTTGTCCACCCTGTTGCTATCCTATTGCCACCCTGTTGCTGCCACAATATCCCACCAACTCTGAGGCTCTGACTGCCTGAACACCTTCAGCAGTCTGAGCTGCTAGGAGACACAGTTCTGCCTTGTCCCAGCTCTTTCCCCTGAACTTTCTCCTTGAAAGGGTGTTTGCAGAGAACATTGTGAACTATACTGGAAAAATACTGCGGCTGAAAAACAGTTCTGCAAAGACACAGTGGAAATGTGTTTTTTTTTCAGTTTCGCACATAAATTTGCAACTACTTAACCACAGCAAACACCCTTTTTTCACCTGCTCTATCCTCCTAGGTGACACTTAGGAAAGTAAGACCTATGACACCAAAGACCTGAAAGGACTGAGCAGGTAAAACTCCCTGCCTCTGACAAACAAGTACTGTACTAGAAAAAAGACTGTTACAGGGCATCAGTATGAAAAAAAAAAACCCACACTGTTTCTGTGAAAGTAAGCTTTAGACACATGTGGAGCTTGAAATAATAACATCCTCTTGCATTTGGTGCAACGACTGGAAGTTCCACTGTTTCGCATGTCTGTGATACGATCTTCGCATGCTTTTTTATGTATGGTTATGTTAAAAAAAGAAACAACAAAAGATTTATCAATTAGTCCAAGCCACCACCCTTATGATAGGCATTGCTTTGCAATGGTGTTGCTTATCTACAGTAGCTGGCATTTGCAAGTTTTTAGAGTTAGTATACATTAGTTCTCTAAGAATATTATCATTTTCAAATTCAGTGGTAAGAATGCTTATAGTACTGGCTATCGATGCAAAGAGAGAAGACCGAAAATTTGTTCTTAAGAAGTGATGGTATTCATGTTACTTAAAAAATAAGATTAAAAAGCCCTTTTCTAAAAATCATCAGTAAGGTTTGTGTTGCAGATTACCCTTTGTCCCACAAAGGATATTATGCAACAAACTGGACAAACAAGTTCACCTTTGGACTTTAATTTAAATCACTGTCTATATGCAAATTAATCACAGTCTACGGCAAAAAAATACCATCATAAGAAATCACACCAACTCTTCTGCCGCCCGGAATAATGTGTAAAAAAAAAAAAAATTCAAAAGCAAATTTGTCACAAATGCTGCAACATAGAAATCTTAAACTACTCCACCTTGGGTCAATCTGGCTCTTTAAATAGAGCACGAACCCATGACAACACATCACCGCTGTCACCCTATTTTTAAGAGCATACCGCGGCGAAGCTCCCACGCACGGAGACGCCGGAGGTGCACCGGACCCGGACTGGGAACGTCTCTCACGGGTTTCGGCTCACACTGCGGGGCTGGCGGAGGTTCCCGGCCGCGCCTCCACTAGTTGCAGTTCCACCACTTCAGCGCCTCCCAAGTTCGCACTTAACTTCAACCACGCCACGAGGGTGCTAGCAGCACATCCTTCCGGCAGCAAAGCTTGGCTCAGGCGGAGCGCCCGCCTCCTACGTCCTGTGACGGAGCTGTCCGCGGCGCGCCCACCTCCGAGCCGGGGCGGCCCCGCGCACACGACGCCCCAGCGCACACGACGCCCCAGCGCACACGACGCCCCGGCCGACTGCGAGGAGAAGCCCTCTCGCAGCCGCCGGGGACGCCGCCGGGGACGCCGCCGGCCCGACACCCTCGCGCCCCCCGGCCCCGACCCCGCCGCCTGGGCGGCTCCTCCGGCCCGGGGAGGGCGCGGAGAGGGAAGCGGCGGGGCCTCGTCCCGCGGCGCGCGCTGATTGGCCGCGTGCCGCCGGGAGCCGGGGCGGCGCCCGCGGCCGCCGGGGGCGGGAGGGACCCGTCGGGGACCCGCCCTTCGTCCCGGCTCCTGTCGTCGCCGCCGGCCCGCCGTGCCCGGGGACTGCACGGAGTTCGCACGGCCGCCTCTCACCGCGGGGCCGCGCCCGGGCAGCCGATCGCCGTCGCTCCGCCGTCCGTGCTTAGGCCGGCTCCAGCCATGTCTAAGCCTCCACCTAAACCGGCCAAACCAGGTGAGGGAAGGACAGAGCGGCCTGGCCCGTCCTCCCCGTGCGGGGCGCGACGCAGCCCGCTGCCTGCTGACATGTGAATAGCTTGGGTTTCGGGTCTGCGCTCTCAGAGCCCGGGCGAGGGTGGGAGTGGGGCATAGCCGCCCTTCCGTTCCGGACCGTACGCTTGGTGACGGCGAGAAGGGCTGCCGCTTCCGTGGCTAGAAAGCACCGGGGGCTGCCCTCGGGGATTGTGTGTGGGCCGGACCCCGCGCCCGCTCTGGCTCGGGAGAAGGTTCGCCAGTGTCCCCAAGTCGGAGCCGTCGCCCGGGGACAGGCTCCCCGTGCCGCGGGCTCGGCAGAGCCCATTTGCCCCGGCCTGCCTCGTCCGCAGCAGGGAGCCGCGGTGCCCAGCGATGGCACTTGGCGTCGTGGCCTGCCCGGCCGGCAGCCGCCGTCCGGGAGCTGCTTGCGTAGCCTGAAATGAACAGGAAGCATTTTACCCTTTTAAGAAATAACGCTGAGATACTCTGAGGTTTGCCTCGTGATTGCACGGATTGGCAATATATTTACGCATAAAATCAGTTTTATAGTATGGTCGCGTGCAACATTCTTTATCTTCAAAGATTGAATCCACTTTTTTCCCTTTTGGGACTCCTCTAACAGCCAAACTCTAAATGTGCTCTTTGAAATTCAGGTGTCAATGTGCACATCGCCCTTTCCAATGCATTTAGTCATCGATGTGTTGGGTTTTGCTCCTTTGTTTTCTTTCAGAAAAATTTACTGCCAAGCTGGTTTTCTAAAAAAAGTAGTAGCAACCATAGCTTTTTCTAAAAATATGTTGAAAAGCCATTGGAAGTTACACAGTTTTCAATATTTGAATAGAAGTGGCATTTTTCAGGTAAATACACACTCTTCTGTCAAAAATTTAACCATTAGCTTTAGGGTTTTGAGCTTTTTATAGTAAGGAATTGATCAGGAAAATTTAATGGCTGTTTATCATGTTTGCGTATCATCTGTCAATGTAAAAACTTAAAGTCTTAGAAATTAAAAATCCACTGTGATTTCAACTAAATAGATAAGGCTAGTTGATGTCTCCCAAAACAAGATTATCTCATCCCTAAGTACATCCAAATTTCAATTTTTTTTTGCACTTGGAATACTGTTTGAAATGCCGGTGTAAAAAAGAAAAATAATTTAATGCCTAGCCTAGTTGAGTATTTTAACTAGACAACGTATAAAACGAGTTTTTCATTTGAAGTCAAGTAAGTGCAGGAACAGTTTAGACTGTTTAAACCATCCATCTCATCCTGCGTGCAGAAGCAAAATCTGCTAAAGCTCTCTGGCTGTAATTTCATCCTCAGAAGAATTTCCTCTGCGCTGTAGTTTGCTAAGCTTCTTTGAAAACAGATGACTTTAAGTGAAAAAGACAGTAATAAAAGCATTGCTGTTGTGGACCCTTACTGAAAACAATCAGTACTGAGGAAATCTGCAGGCTTCTGAAAGGATGTGGTGTTTTACAGCTGGATATGTGTGAAAAAAGGGATTTTCCTATGAAATTGATAACTCAGTTTTCTGGTTTTTAAGAAGGTAAGTTAAATTTAATGTGAGATTCTTAAGGAGTTAAAGACTCTAGGCCTACCTAACTTACAGGAGCTCTCAGACTGACTCAGACATGTTCTGTCTAATGCTAGGTGTCTCTCCCTAGTTTGGTGGGGTACAGTTTGTGGTGTGCTTTTCTGATAAAATGCCAACTGTCCTCAAAAGGACAGGTTCCCTACCCCCACCATTGCTTTCTGTTCCATTTAGTTACGTGACAAGCTGGGGGTGCTCTTAAGTTTTTTATGTAAGGTTATTTTTATGTCTGTGTAAGGTTATTTTTATGTCAGATGAACTTGCTCAGCTGGTTTACCAGCATGAGTGCTTGACACAGCAAAAGGAAATGTGTAGAAGGAAGACAAAGAAAATAAGATTGTCTTGCTAATGATTTTCAGAGCTTAAGGGTGGTAAGATTGATTTTTCTAAATCCTTAACTTTTGAAGAGAGAAAATTTTTGTCTGTTGTGTGTGTCTGTTGTGTCAGATTTTTTCAAAGTAATTTTCTGAAAGAGATTGCCTTGTAGTGTACTTCAAAATGTCTTTGTAGTTGCATGTCTGACTTCTGTATGTTAGTACAGAGTACAGATAATACACCTTTGATACTGTAATTGAATTTCTTAGGGTTATAGATAGATGTTATTTAAAGCATAAATATAGAAACTGCATGTGGTAATACAGTTTCTACAGCAGTGGAAGGCTGTCTCTCTTGGTGGCATTTTGACTGCATTTACTAGGATATCCGAGTGCCTTTGGTCAAGCTGTGTTGATTTTTCTTCACCAAGCATTATTAGGTATCAAGTCTATAAACTCTGTCAGGAAGTAGCAACCCTGCTTGCATTGCTGATGAATTACTACAGTTTAGGACAGACAGAAGAGAAAACAAGACATTGGTCATCCATTCCTCTGTGTTTGGGAAACAAGAAGTGCAAATTGGACAGAGAAGGAAGGAAATATTTTGGTGGTGGGGAAGTGAAAATACATAGTGAAATAAATATTCTTTTTAAAACAGTGAGTCTTCGCTGCTCAACTCAGGGATTGTGGATATTATGCTTGGAAACTGCTTTTAAAATGTGGGAAGAAGAGGAGACGTGAAAGGGGAAAACCAGCTAGCTGTGGCACTGTCATTTTCTTCAGTACACGAGAGCTTTTTTTTCTGACAGATTGCTTTTCTGTAAATCCTGTTGAGTGCACAGCACATAAGGATTTCAGTTACAGGGAGATGATTTTTGACATCAACATATGTTAAATGATTGTGTTTGTGAACACTTGAGCATGTATTTTGGGTCTCTAGTCAGTCCTTGGATAAGGAGACAAGTTTGTTTGTAGACCCTCTAAAAGTCTTTTAACTTAGTGTTTGGAGGCGCTTTTTTTTGAAGAAGTCCTTTGCTTTTCTCATGTAACTCTGTATTGTTGTTGTTTTCTAGCTGTAGTTGTTATTTAGACTAACTAATGAAAATAAAAGGGAATGGAGTGGATGTTGAAAATATCAGTAACATACTTTTCTGTCAGCATTATCCAAGAGTAGGGTTTCTACTCCATCTTTCACAAAATCTGTCAATGTCTCAAACTATATTATATGCAGAGGTCATATCATGTTGGATATTAATCCTGTTTACAAAAGTTACTTATTAAGTCCTTTGGATTTGATGAGCTTTAATGGCTTCTGCTTAGTTGTCTGCTACTTAAGCAGTGTCTTCTTGAAGAGTGCTAACTGTCTGGTGATGTCTTTTTGAGTAGAGCCTTATATAGTGTGCAGCAAAACCTTTTGGGAAGATGAAAGGGGTGTATTGATATTTTTAAAAAAACCTTACTTTCATGTTCACAGCAAGATTTGTTGATCCTGGCCTAGAATTGACACATTTATATTTTATGTAGAAAGACCAGCCTTTGTACTAAGAAAATTAGAGTTTAAATCACTTCAGTTGAGGGGGAGGCAGGAGGAAACATAAGGATTTAACATAGTGTTGCTACCTCAAAGCAGCTTTGTTGACTTTTCTCCCACTAGTAGCCATCAGAGTTAAAAGTAGTATTCTGAACATAAATACTTAGTTTGAATCACAAACAAGTTCACCTCAATTCTAAGGTGAAGTGGGAGCTGTGACAGCATTCACAGGAGCAGAACACTCACATTGAGTCACATGCCTAAAGCCTTGGCAGTAGGCTCAAATTTGACATAAGTGATGGTGGTTTGGGTTTCTTCTGTACTCCAAGAAAAGTGTCTGTTAGCTAGAAAGACGTGAGCATGTGAATGTGGGGTGTTACACTGCAGTCATCAGGTCTGAGGGGAGAAAAACGTCAGAGAAACAGTTAAGCAGTTCCCAATCTGCTTTCAGTATGAATTACAAACTTTCCTTTCTGACCTCAAACCCTCTTATTACTGTAAGTTGCTGGGACCTCCAGCAAGCTTCCTGCAAGTGAAGATATGCTGGTATTCATAAAAAAAAAATGGTTAAGAAACAGAATATTTCAGCATCAGGTTATGACAGTGACGTTGTGTTCACTTACATCTTCCATGAGAACAGTTTTACTTCTGAATTTCTGTAACAAAGTGATGTTTGTTCCTTCCATTCCAGAGACTGATTAGTGCAGTCCATGATTGTTCCTGGATACCCTAGTTTATCATCTAGGCTGATACCAATCTATCCTTTGCATTGTTTTTAGTATGTTCCAAAACACATTACTAGACTTGCTTGCCTGTTTTTTTTAACATGCCCTTCCCCCCCTTCCCCAACATGTATTCTCTGTGTTCACTTCCCCTTTCTAATAGGCATTACTTAGAAGTTGAAGATGGTTCTCTAAATACTGGAGACTCCACCTTTTTCTGTCTCGTTTGTGGCAATCCTTAAATGCTATGTTGAACTCTGCTGTGTCCGTGAGCAAAATACTGAAGTACAAACAGCACTTCTGCAAAAAGTATTTCTAGTACTTTTATATCTGTTTGGAGGCCTGTGTGCAAAGCACCTTGTTTTCCAATCCCAAATGCTACAGGCTTGGGACAGAGAGGTTTCCTAAAGGAAAAGGACCTGGGGGTGCTGGTCAACAGCTGGCTGAACATGAGCCAACCCAGGTAGCCAAGTAGTCCACTGGCATCCTGGCCTGCATGAAAAGTGGTGTGGGCAGCAGACAGTAACTGTCCCCCTATATTGGGTGCTGCTGAGACTGCACCACAAGTCTTGTGACCGGTTCTGGGCCCCTCGCTACAAAAAAGACATTGAGGTGCTGGAGAGAGCCCAGAGAGGGGCAACAGAGCTGGTCTGGAGAGGAGGTGGTACAAGGAGTGGCTGTGGGAGCTGGGGGTGTTTATCCTGGAGGAAAGGAGGCTCAGGGAGACCTTATTGCTTTGTAGGATCTGAAGGGAGGTTGTAGCAAGGTGGATGCTTATTTCTTGTCCCAAGTGACAAGTGATAGGACAAGAGAAAATGGCCTCAAGTTGTGCTGTGGAAGTTTAGGTTGGATATTAAGGAAAATTTCTTCACTGAAAGTGTTTGTCAGGTGTTGGAACAGGCTTTGCATATTTTCTCCTTTTGGGCCATTTGTTACAGGTAGGGGTTCAAATTATTAATGTCAAGTTGGTGCTAAATTATTCAGTCAAGTTGGTGCTAGGGTAACTGATTCTGAACTGTTTCTGTGCAGCATTATGGCAGCAAGGAGAAAGGTGGCTGATGAGAGCCCAGGATTAGCTTGACCTGTTTAAGAGATTAATAGATTTGTGGGGTTTTTTTAACTAACTGTAGATGACCAGAGTCAATTCTGATTTTCTACAGCACAGAGATTGTCCCTCTGTGTACTGTAGGTACTGACAGTGCTTTGAGACATGCAGTGAGTCGATTCATCTTCAGTTAGTTATTCCAATTTTTATGGTAGTCTTGAGCTACTCCGTCTTAATATAGCTAATGAAAAGATGCTGCATCAGGATCTGATTAGGAGCACCTTGTTCAAGTCAGTGAGATTTGATCATGGCTCTCTACGGCAGATGCTAACAAAAGACTCATCAGTCCAGTGGGGCCAAGCCTTGGTAGCTCCTCAACATTGACTTACTGCCATCATTATTTTGTTTAAAATGTGCGTGTTTTGAACCAGGGACTGCGTTTGGGATGAGGTTTTTTTTGCTTGAGGACGTAATATTAATTGACAGTTAATGAAATTTCATTGTCTCCCCTTCAGTGCTGAAATTTCAGCCTAACACAAATACCTAAGTAATGCCATGCAGGTATAGGTTGGTTTTTCCTTTTTTAACTTTACATTAGGGGGGTTGAAAGCAAATAAGAGTGGAGAATGTTTTGGTGGTAGAGGGGATTTTAATGCTAATGTCTGTGGCAGTTTGGTGAAGCTAGAGTAAAAGAACAGAAAGGAAGTGGGAAAAAATAAGTCACTGTGAGAGAAACAGTAACTCCTTGTTGGTGTGCTCCTTACTTAACACTTCTTTGGAAGCAATCTTCTGTTAATGATTCTGCAATTGATTGAAAATAAATGGCAAAGTTGTAAGAAGAAAACAAAAATCTTAGCCTTTTTAGAAAATGGTGGTTTTGTTTTGTGAGATCTTTTTATTAACTTAGCATTATGAAGCACAGCAGGTATCTCTCCAGTTCCTATCAGAAGTTGTCATTACTGTTTAGTTTCCCTGTTTCATTGCTTTTATGCACTTAGTGGGGAAGGGGTCATCTTAGAATTATGAGTTGCATGTTTCCCTTCCTCAGAAAAGCTGGAGAAGCTTATAGGTAAGTTATTCAAAATAAATTAAAGGGTGTGGAGTCGGCCCAACCTGACCTTACTTTGATGTTGCTAGTTACAGAGAATAGTTAGTTTGACTCCTTCACTGTCGTGCACTGCTGAAGGAGGGTTTGGCAAGTTGTGACTTGGGAGATTTGTGTGCTAAGGGTATTTGTATCTATTTAGTATGTATAATAAGTTAGCTTTTTTGCTTGTCAAATAGTTGTTCTGCAGATGTTTAATGCAAATTAGGGACTAAAGTTTGGGGTTTCTGAGACTGAAATATTACTGGTTAATATCTCAAATTTGCTCAAGTAGGGTGTACTTTGCTGATGATATAGAGGACAACAGTTCAGGTGGAGAGAGTGTGAGCACCAGAGCATGACCACAACAAACCAACCCGTGTTTATCAAGAAGCTGGGGTTTGAGCCAGATAAGGGAAGAGGCCTAGAAGAAGTGTTTTATCATGTCTTCCCTTACTCAACTGGGTCAGGTGTGAAAAATCCCTTCTGTGGGGAAGGTGTCAGACATTCACACTAAGCCTGAAGGTATTCATCCCTGCTGGTGGGGTATAACTATCTCAACTATGCTTACTTGAAAGGCAGCTGTCATGTCTTAGCAGGTGCCATAAACCATCCAAAACCCCAACTCCAGACCAATTTCTGAGGCCTCTGCCAGAGGACTGCAGATGATCCACGGTGTTATATCAGAGTGTTAATTTCCGCTCTCCCACTCCCCACCCCAGAGGTACCTGGGCATTTCCCACCTGAACCTGAGCATATGTTAATACATTTAACTTTGTGCTTCGTGGGTTTTTCCAATGTATCAAGGTTGTTACGGTCACTTTGACATGGACATCAAAATTGCTAGTCTTGTCACTGGGTCCATGGATGGTGATACCTTTCTATTCTTATTCTGTCTTTCTTTCTGTCTTTCTTCTCCTAACTTCTTCTGGAAATATATTGTAAACCAGACGAAAAAATTCCAGTCAAGGCCTTAGTGAATACCCTGTATCTGGTTAAGTTAAAGCTGGATAAGTTAAAGTTTCTGAAGTGCCTTAGTTTGTCTGGATTTTGCTTTAAAATTTGCCAAGTACCTAATTCTACCTTAGCGTTCTGAAAGTTTGCATGTGAATGTTTGTTATTGAAGATTTTTCTTGTTTCTCCTACACACTGCTCTAAATGACTCAAATAACCTTCCCATAAACCCACCAGAACAGACCAGGGCATAGCAGGACTGAAAAGAAGAACCCTTTAAATCTGTCCCTGTGCTTAGAAAAAGGTTTGTTGTGGGACATATCACTGCCCTGTGCCTGCCTCCATGTAGTTTGCTTTTAAAAGGGATACTCCTCTCATTAATCATGCTGAGAGTAAAATAATTTGTGTGTGCCTTGTGCCTTGAAATTTTACAAAAGTATATACGTGTTCTGTGTTCTAGTTACTTTGTCCTTTCAAAGTATGTGGTGGGGAGGTGCAGTCAGTCAACTTTGATAAGTTCAAATCAGTGCTAATTACTGGTTCGCTGTCCTACAGGAATCTTGAAACATGGTTTGTACTAGAAAGAAGGTAGTAAATGGGAGCAGAGGAAGACCATGGGTGCTATCTAAATTTTGCATCTTCCAAAGCAAAAATTATTGCCAATGCAAGCTCTGTCTGCATGCCTAAAGACAGGTATTGCTAGATAAAAGTACTTCCAGTGATTACAGGTGTGCATGTGCCTAATAAAATACGATTTCTCTGTGTTTGCAAAACTGGGATTCAAGTCTAATGTGCCCTTTGCATGCTAACATTTTGTTATTTTAATTTTCTAGACTGAATTTTTGCATTAGAATTTGGTACCAAAAAATCTATTACAAATGCTAAAGTTCCCTTGTTCAAAGGTCTTAAATGAAGCAAAGTGAACAGGCTTAATCTCTCTTTATCAAAAAAGTTTTAATAGATTGGTGCCAGTAATGAGTAGTGTTTAACTTCAATATAAAGTACTATGAAATTAACATTAACCAGACTTATAGTTCTATAGATGCAGTTCTGTACTTTGTATTTCATCACAGAAGAATGTTTTAGCATGTGTTGGTCTGTATGCGACACCACAGTTGGATTTTTGAGGAAGTAACTCCCTGTTTCGGGTTTATAGAGTTTAAAAGAACCCCACAAACAAACAAACAAACAAACAATGAGTTGCCTTTTGTTTAAACAATGTGTCAGCTGTACTGTAATCAGCACCAGTATTTTCAGTCTTCTTTGTCTCCAGAGGTGTGATAGCTTTAGAAAATCTGTTGGCATATATGCGGTACATTAGTATGAAAGACACATGCAACACACAAATGCATATTTCCTCCTTTTCCCTGTCTTCTATCATCTTCCCATTTCCCCTTTTAATATTTTTTATTCTTCCCTTTTGTTGTCCATTTCCTCCTCTTAATTATATTAAACACTGAAAATTGGTGCATGATGGTTGCAGTCTCTGTAGTTGTTAGTGTGCAGCTCTGTCTTGTGTTTTTGTGTCTTCTGTGTGAGAAAGCCAAGGAGACAGGTCAGTACACCTGTCTTCCATCCTACTCCTGTCTGCCGTCTCTCGCTCTTTTTTCTTTTCTTTTTTTTTCCTTTATTTTTTGTCATTGCTTGGCTTCTCCACAGCTGCAGTTCACATTCATGCTGAAGCTTTTTAAAGGTCCAGGATGCATTACTGTGTGCTGTCCTTGTTCATCATCTCTGTATAGGTAGTAAACATCACTCCGGTTTCATTCTTTTTAGCCGTTCCCACAGTTGCAAGTATTTTGTTTCTGGGGCAAAGGTTTGAGAAGTGTTGGACCTTTTATGTCTAGGAAATGGCTGCTGTGTGAGAGAGAGAACCAGCCAGTAAAGCCGAATTGAATTTCTGTTATTAAAAATTAGGAACTGGGAGGAGCAATTACCTATTGGAAAAGAAAATATGTACAGTATCTACATGCACTTGGTAATGTGTTTACACAGGTTCATTTTATGTTTGTAGTTTTACATACGCTTAGTCACAAAAAAGCCTTAGAATAGAGAATACAGAAATGTTTTGCTTAGTAGTTATGCCTTGGCAAGAATGCCTTGACATTGCTATTGCTAGGGAATATTCAGAGGCATTTCAAGATATAATTTAAGAGTCACCCCAAGGGATGCTGCAAAATGGCAGTTGGGTACCATCTTCCTTTCTCACGGTGACCAGCATATTCACCTCCAAAATGACATTTATAAAGCCTTTATGTTAACTTTCTAAAATGATCACTTTTGTGGGTAGGATTTTAGATACTGGGATCTAAAGACTACATCTAGAAAAAAAAAAAAAAAAGACAAATTCTAGAGATGATTGTTCTTAATTAAAAATGTAAAGGCCTTTAAATGTAAAGACCTACTCTGTCTTTACTCACTTAGCTCCATTTAATAAACGACACAAAACATTGTGTGTGTGCACTTTATTGTACATATAGCTTTTGGTAATAAGTTCATCAGTTTCTTTGAGTACACAACATGGCTTGGACCTAGTGTGACCTAAGTAACACATTTTCCTAATGGATTATACACTGCTTCAGTCACAAATTAATCGGTATAAACACGTATCGTGTAAGAACCTGTGTGTAACCTACACTTGCAAGCTTAGAACATTTAAAAGTAAATAAACTTACGTGCTTAAGAATTCAGATACCTAAAAGTAAACTGCAGAGCAGTCTGCATAATAAATTCCTCCAGTAAGTCCAATGGACTCCAGCAGTTTGGCTAATTAAATTATGTAACATACATGTTTCTTCTGTGTTTGTAGTTTCTGTTTATGCTCTTGAAGTGTACCTTCTGAATTTTTAAAAAAAGTTTGTAGGGAAGCTTCTTTTGCAATTTATGCAATTTAATTTGAACCTCTCTGCATTATTATTTTTTCTTGGCTTGAATGCTTCTGACAGTCTCTTCCAAAGTGCCCTATTAAAACATCTGTTAGCCACTTACTGGAATTGCAAACTGCATGCCTTATTTTAAGCATCTGAATAGAAGGGGACATCAGTTGTACATTAAATAGGACTTTGTGACCATTTGTCATTTTTCTTTGTGAGTTCTGTGTCACTGCATTATTTTCCTAATAATGTCTGCAAGTAAGAACATGTTGGTGACATTGGTCATTGGTTTGTTTCTTTCTTCTTTCCTTAATTCTTTGTCATTTGACAGATTTGGTGTTAGTAATAAAAGAATGTATAGCATGCATGGGTGTGTGAAGGAGTATATGAGTGAAATTACTCTTTCCTTCAGAAATCAGTAACAATGTTTCCGTTGCCCCTTGAGCTGTAAAGACCACCTTAAGTGTGGGAGGAGGCTACTTACAAGTGACTGGTCAGGTGGCCAATTTCCTTCATAGCCCGTGTTGCTGGGTTTTTTAACTCGGGCTGCTGAGTCTTTTCATCAAGACTTTCTTTGATAGAGGCATAGCAAAAATTCATTCAGCAACCAGCATTAAGCTTGAAGGAAAGGAATGTATTTGGATTTAAGGGCTGCATTTCAAGGCATGATACTAGTACTGATTTTTTTTAATTGTTTTTTTGTTTGTTTGTTTTTGTTTTAGGGCAGGTTAAAGTATTCAGGGCCCTATATACATTTGAGCCCAGAACGGTAAGTACTTCTAGACTTCAGTAGTTTGAGAATCTCACTTTTAATCTTGTCTATAATATTTCTTCAGTTCTAGTGTTATTGGAATATTAGACTTACTGTACTAATTTTTTAATAAACTGTTTATGGATAGTCATTCTTAATGTGAATAAAATTGTCTGATTAATCATCAGTCTCTTTTAAGAACAGTCATTGGTCATTTAATCATCAGTCTCTGTTTAAAAACAGCATGCTCTCTTCTGTAGTATCAGTTACCTACAATCAAAGATTAGAAATCATAAATAATTTGGTTTTTCTTCGAAAGACAACAGTAATAGTTGAGAGCTAAGAGATCTGGAGAACTGGGACCAACCAAAAAGAGGATGAAGTTAACAAACATAAGATATAATTCACTGTTTCTGTTGAATTTCCTTTGTTGGAAAGGCCACAATCTTCCTGTGTTGTTAGGAAAGTTACCGATCCGGAAAGTCACCTGTAACTTGTAAGCAAGTCAAACTATGGACTGTCAAACCATTGTTAATACAAAACCAGCACACTAGCTGATAGAGAATTTGAGTTATCATTATTTTGAATGAAGAGGTAAATGTATTCTGACTTATCTAGGCATTTGTTTTTCCTACATACACACATTCAGATACATTTTATTTGTTTACCTTTCTTTTTTCTTTTCTCTTTTTTTTTAAAGCCAGATGAACTGTACTTCGAAGAAGGAGATATCATTTACATCTCGGACATGGTGAGTCTAAGACATCCCACATGGGCTGACTACTTCTGAAATGCAATATATCCCATCTAAAATATTTTCCCTATTCTCTGCAGAGTGATACAAATTGGTGGAAAGGAACTTGCAAAGGGAGAACTGGACTAATTCCAAGCAACTATGGTAAAGTCTAGAATATTTGTATTTGGTAAGATCATTCACAATCAAAGGAAATCACTGAATAAAAAGATGTTTTTTCAAAAACAGACACAGTATTGGTACTTAACAGTACTTTATATTTCAGTACCATATATTTCAGAATATATCCATCTGCAGTATCAGTTACCATTGTATATCAGCAGTGGACAAGCTGTGTCTTGTATTTTTATAACCTAGGGACAGCTTAAGTTTGCTGAGTGTTCATGTATCTGGTTATGCTCTTAACAGATACTGAGATATTCTCAGTTTTGAGGGGAAGAACACTTGGATCTAAAGGATAGAGCTTTGTTTGCCTTTTGTTGTTTTTTTAGTGAGTATATTCTGCTACAGAAAAAAATTGGTTTCTGGGGGTTTGCACCACATTGAATATCCCATATGTGTTTGGACTGAATAGAAACTACTTTTTGAGATTGAACTAAAAATCACTTTTAAAAGCCATGAGTACAGACAACATAGCACAATTCCTCCAAGTCCTGCCAGCAATTGTAGGCAGAGTACCAGTGTCTTATGACAGGTACACAGCTGCCAATATGACTTAAATTGATTCATGTTGTCCCTTCTTCAGTAGGTAGCAATGGTAGCAATGCTGTTTCCCTCCCCTGTAGTTAGTAGAAATCCATTAATGGAAATCCATGGTGTGGTCATTGAGGCTATTTCAAAATTTCACTTTAGTTTGTGACTTCCAAAACTGACTCTGCTCTTGCTGTCTCCCAGAGATCAGAGGTCATGCACTGTTCATATGCAAGAAGACTAGTTTATACATGCTGCATATCTACATTCAAATTTATTTTGAATACTGAAGTGTGTTATATTTAAAATAAACTCAACAATCTGTTAATTCATATTCCCATTGAGATTATTCATAAAGCTTCAGTTTTAGACCAGGGTAGGAGGAGTGGTGTCTCTGTCCGCACATTTGCAAAAATTCCATGTATAAGCAGAACAGAAGCTTTTGCAGACCTTACAAACAAAGAGTACTAGGAACACATCTTCTGATTTAGACCAGTTGTACAATGTGATGCTGTTTGAAGTTTTCACAGTTTTCTCTGAATCAGTTTCCCATACACTGGAAATTAAAGTGCATCTCGCTAGTCTGTCACTCACAAATCTCTTTTCATTTTAGAATCAAATACGTTTTGTTTCCACACAGGTGCCAAGTACATGTTACAGAAGTAGTTAGAATTTATTCTTTCATTTCAGTGGCAGAGCAAGCAGAGTCTATTGATAATCCACTGCATGAAGCTGCCAAACGAGGTATGTTTGGTGTTTTAGTTGTGTGATGCTGATGTATGATTTCCTTGTTCTCCACTATAATAATGATATATTTAGAATGAAGATGTTCTGCCTGTTTTGGTTGCCTTGTTTTTTGAGCAAGTTATCTGGTAAGTTTTACGGCTTTGAAAAGGTGAGATACTGCCTGGTAGAATTTCCACTCTGTCTATACACAGAAAAAGTGTGGTAGCATCCATTTAACTGCAGAGGGATATAAAGGTCTTCTGGGAATGGAAGAAAAGATATTTGGTATGACTTAGTATGACTTTGGTATGACTTGATATGACTTGATATGATTGGCTGTTCAATGAATTATTAATGTTGCTGCTAATCGCTTCCTCTCTTCTTAAGTTCATGGGAGGACTGACACCATTTAGAAAGTACTGTTCTTTGTAGTAGTAATGGTAATGTAATGGTTCTTTTAACTTTCCAAAGAAAAAAAGATAATCAAATCTGATTTTGTCTTTCAGGCAACCTGAGCTGGTTGAGAGAGTGTTTGGATAATCGAGTTGGTGTCAATGGCTTGGACAAAGCTGGAAACACAGCTCTGTATTGGGCATGCCATGGAGGCCATAAAGGTATCAGAGCATTAATTTGAAATGATTGTTCTCTGGTTTTCTTGTTATGCTTGTTAGGCTGATAGATAAAATTGCAGTGCTGAATAATAAAGAAAGCCAGGGTTTTTTCAATGTAATTTTTTTTTTTAAGTAAAAATCAGGGTAGGAGGAAGGTTCAAATCCATCAAGTGCTGTGTGTTTTGTTGTTGCTGTTGAAGCAGGCATGCTCATTAGTGTAACTTAAAGGCAGAGTGGGAGGATAGATCAAATATAACTGGTTTATTATTTGGGGTATTTCATGCAGAAGCATTTTTTTGTGACTAATTGATGTTTGCCTGATGCAGTCTGACTTACAGATTTTCACTAGCTGATTTGATTGGTCTTTCATTGAATCTTAACTGCAATGAATGCAAAAACAGCATAACTCCTTCCACTAAATTCTTCTCATATCATCTCTCCCTGGTTTTTAGATGTAGTAGATGTCCTGCTCACCCAGGCAAACCTAGAGTTAAACCAACAGGTAGGTTGAACCAACAGACCCTTAGAGTAGAGGCGTGATGTTACTCACCCTTGGTAGAAGCTGAAGGGTTTTTTGCTGCATTTTAATCCTGTTGCTTTTCCCTCTAACTCCACAGAACAAATTGGGAGACACAGCTTTGCATGCTGCTGCATGGAAGGGTTATGCAGATATTGTAGAGATGCTGCTGGAAAAGGGTAAAGATCTTCACCAAGGTTTCAACAATCTGTGTGCAGAGTAGATTCCTGAATCTTTTTTAATTTGTATTCTTAAGTGTTTCCGTATAACTAAGGTACAGTCGTTAACCAGTTCACCTGCCTGACTTGCAGAAAGAGTCTTGCAGGAAACTCTGGCAGCTGTTTGGAAGGTAGACATCTCACCTGCTCAAGATAATTTCATCCGCTTTACAGACAAAATTAGGCACTTAAACCCCAGAACAGCAATGACATCTACTTCTTAAAAAGGAAGAGCAGCCAGCAAGTTCCCTAATCAACTATAGCTTATGCAAGAGCATCCATAGCTTTTCGTCTGCTTCAGAGCAGTCAGTAGCTCAGATTCCCTTGTCCATTACTGTTCTACCTAGTGAAATTCATATCATAATGACATTGGTTGAGAAATAACTGAGGTTGTGATTCACAATGAAATTTTTCTTCATGAAGGGGCAAGAACAGATCTGAAAAACAATGAGAAGAAACTGGCTTTAGATATGGCAACAAATGCAGCTTGTGCTTCCTTGCTTAAGAAGAAACAGAGTGCAGGTATTTCTGATTTTGTTTTTCTGATAATTTTACTTTTGGAGAATTAATGTTTTAGCCAAATACCAATATACTGATAGCCATAAAAACCATTTGGGAGGTACATGGTCTAAGAATTGTGTTTGGAAGGGCTAGCTTGAGAGGCTTAGTTTAAAGCTATGATATGAACATGGTTTATCATATGCCATGCTGCTGACTCCACCCAAAATGCCACCTTGTGTCAGCAAGAGACAAAAGAGTTCAGAAGGTGTGAAAACAGTAAGGGAAGAGATGAAAATAGAAGACAGGTCTTTCAGACAGAAAGAAAGCAAGGATGGAAACTATTTTAAAAGTAGCATACCACAAGGGATGAGGTACAAGAATAAAACAATGTGCTTTCTCCATATGCTTGTCTCTTCCTCCAAACATAAGCCAAACAAGCATCCTTCTTTTCTTACTGCTAAACTTTTTACTTTCTTATTTCTGTGTGTCTCTGAGTGACTGCCTAGCAGAGAAATAAAGAAAGAATGCTTTCAGGCAGTCTCACTGCCTCCCACTGTGTTCATCTTTCCTAATAGCATAGTGTCCATGTCCAAAAGACTTGAAGAGCTGAACAAAGACTGAATTATTCAGTATTGTGTAGCTACTATTGCCTATAGCTTTCAGGAAACTGAAGTTAGGGTGGAAACTCTTCAGGGAGAAAAGAAATTACTTAAAAACATAGGCAGGGTTACAGTCGGATTTGGTGGGATATGCTGTACAGCAGTTGCATCGTAACAGGACTAGTGAGAACAGAGGAAATGCTAACCTGTAGGAGGCTATAGGTTATGGTAATTAAATGGAGGAATAGCTGACTGCAACTTGAGAAGGTCAGGAAAAGTAGTTGCAGCAAAAATATTGTCCTGATCTTTGGTAGAGGTAGAATCACGATTTCCCGGAAAACTGGTGAATTATTTCTCCCAATCTTGTTTCTTAAGAAAGCAGTTGTAAAAAGGGGCAGAAATCCTTCTCTGTGTCTGTGTATGTACATACATGCATTCCTATATATACATACATACATATATTTATTTATAGATAAATATTGATTGATTTATCTATATCTATCTATCTATATCTATATCTATATATCTATATTTATATCTATATAAAATATTTTTTCCTAAAGTTACTTGATCCCTGTTAGGAACACTTTTTTCATCTTTGCATGTTGATTGCAGGCACCTGGTACAGGTGTTTTCTCTGTTCTGATGTCCCAGTAATTATGCTAATGTTTTATTTCCTGGTACTAAGTAACTAAGCTACATAACTAATCTACTTCTTTACTCCCTTTAAATTAATTTTGTTTCAATGACTGACTGATTTTTTGTCCTTAGTCACCTCATCTGTCACCAGTCTCTAGTAATTTCGCTCCCTGTCTTTTTTTGCTTGCCTTGATATAACAGTTGATATTCTCAGTCTAACTGCAGTTTCAATATTAGCATCCTTAGTTTTTCTGTCTCAACTTGGCCTTTTATAATATCTCTGACACCACTGATATGTATACTTTTCCTGCATTTTGTATTTTCTTGGTTATTTTCACTAATTTAATTTTTCTTCCTCTTGAGTCTGCATTTAAGTATTTCCAGTGTCTGGAAATGAAACATTCCTCTTTTTCAGAGATTCAATTCTATATTATCAGTCTTCTCTCCCTTGTTCCTGTTTACATAAGGCTTCTATCATAGTCCATCTCTAAAACCGTTTTATTGGAGGAAGCTTACTTTGTCTCCAGTGTTCAGATTTATGTTTTACATGTACAGACAGATATTCAAGTGTCAATTGCTGAAGTACAGTCTAAAAAATTAAAATTATTAACATCATGGCATAGAGATGCAGTTGTGTTAATTGTGCTGCTGAACAAGGGAGCAGAAGAAATGGACAGAAGAAATGTATTTTTTTCTTGAAGTATGGCCCCTTGCGCACAGGGCTCTGCAATTTCTTTTCTTCCTGTTCTCCCTTTGCTGCTTCTCCTCCTAATAAAGAGAAACATGATTTTTTTCACATTTTCTCAAAAAGGTTGAGCAGGTTCATCTTAAACTTACTCATTTTTCCTGTTCCAGAAATCTAGCATAACATGGTTATCACTTCTGCAAATTATGTCAGTCTTGTTACCTCTGTGCCTGGTATTTTTAGTACTCTTTAATTTTGTTTCTTTCCAGGTACAGTCCGAACACTGAGTAATGCAGAGGAATACCTTGATGATGAAGACTCCGATTAGCTTTTTTAACTTAGTAGAAAAAGCTATAACTTGCATTGTCTATGTCATTTTCAAAACATATCTTCATAACTGTAAAAATATCTCACTTAGAGTCTCGCAGTATAGCCTATAAATGAGAGAGTGAAATCATGCTTTGCAAAGAAATAATCTTCATGCAGCCAGAAGATGTCACATTTTAAATCAGAGTTCCTTTTTGGAATTATCACAGAGAAAGTGTGACACACCTTTATCACTGAATGGGCAAGAGGACCGTCTTCTAAACTCACAGGTTTCATCTCAGGCCTTCCTAGTAAGTGCCTTGTATCTCCGGAATACTGAAAGGTCTTTGTGGGACAGCAGGACACCACTGCTAACATTTCCCCAAATCCTTCTGGGTATATGTTCCTTCATGCAGCTAATACTGACAGTCAGTACTGGCTGGCAGGCATAAATGGAGATGCTACTGTAGAGCGGGACCATTGTTTGCTCTCATGAAAGACAGCATTACAAGGTTGGATTTTTAATTTTGGTAAACTTTTTTCCCTTCTTCCTCTATCTGTCATAAGTGAGTTGCAGAATGACCTGAGACAATCTGCCTCAGGAATGCTTTTTCTTCTCTATTGCTGTGGGTGCAATCTCTGAAATGTTAACACAGGTGAAATGCTTGTTTAAGTCAGGTTTGCTTTAGAAATTCACTTGGACTTTGTGGCTTGATTATTTTGCTTTTTGAAGTGTATTATGCTGAAACTATTTGTAGTGAAAGGAAGACAGAATATTTTTCTATTTATCCTGCCTAAAATTTTTTAATACTGATCTCTTGCTTTTATTTTTTGCAAGTGCTCTTATGTCTTGTCCTAAATTACCTCAAAGTTTAGGTGTGTTTGAAGTAAAGAAGGGAAGACGTGCATCAAATATACCGAGTTATCTTTAGAAGAGATACCTGAAGCTGAATAACCATTTTTAAAATGTATTGCTGCATCCTCTGAATTAAAGAAACATGGAAAATAAATTCAGCTACTTTCAAGCTTCCCTGCAGAGTTAAAAAATAATACTTCCTTCAGATTGCTCAAGTAGCTGTAGCCTAATATTGCACATTACTGAGATACTTTCTTATTGTGATGGTAAGTAAATGCTACAAGTATTTGAGATACAATCTCATTTTCAATTTTTTGTTGCTACCTTCTCTAATAGAGACTTCTAACAAATTCATTCTAACACAGCAATCTGTGATACTAAAACAAAACCAAAGAAAAGAGAAAAAATAGTAAAAAAAAAAACCTCTTGTGAAAGACCGGGGATAAAAAAAACCTCTTGTGGAAGTCTGGGGATAAATGAAGATCACACTAAGTATTTAAGAGATTTTTAAAAGTCTAGAGCACTCCTTGTTTCCCATTTTTAAAAATACGTTGAACCAGATTTTTATTTTTTATCATCCTCAAAAGAACTAGATGCCAGTAACGCTTGTTAAACTCTTGTCAAAGAAGGCAGTATTTGATTGACCAGGACTGTTTAAGATGGGGACATTGCACAAGCAGTCATCTGCAGATGTAATTCTAGACTGTTTAAATGTTAAAACTGTAGAACAAATGTTTTAGCCCTATGCAATACTGTGGTTAAATGAACAGTGATGTTTTATATTGTGTGAACTTGAAGATCCTAGAGGGAAAGAAATAAAATCCAAAGCCACCGGTTTTTTCTCTCTAGCTTTCATTAGAACAGTTGTTGAACATAATTCATAATGTTTAAGACTGTTCTGCTTCACATTTAATCAGCCAGCTCTTTTACTAGCTCAGCCTTTTATCATAATTAAGCCACATGTTATGCTGCATATTGTTGATTAAAATTACGCATTTTCAAAGTGCAAGCTTTAAAGTCCTATAATGAGAGGCAAGAAGGTTCAGGCATCTGTTACATGAGTCTTTTTCCTGCATAAACAAAGCTCATAAGCTTAAAATTCTTCAGTGTCACAGGATATGGAGAGTGTTTCAAGTCACTGTTTTTTCTGTTGAGCTTTGGAGGCAGAGTCTGTATTCATAAATAACTCTGAATGTAATATCTTCTTCTGCCATGGGTTCAGCAGCCTACAAGGAAGATGTTATGCTCATGTCTGTGTAATTAACAGCTGCCAGAAGACCCTGTGTTCTTCTGCAGACAGACTCAAGTGCTGCACAGGAATGGTGACAGAGGCACAAGTTGAGTCCAAGGATTGCATCCAGAGTTCTTGCCAGAGTGTCCAGAAGGAAGCACATTTACATCGCGACGCACTTAGGGAGTGCTGTCATTTGTTTCCAGGACAAAAATTACTGCTTTTGATTTTTTCCCACAACTTTGTTTTTCTTTATGAAACTGTCTATTCATCTTGTGAAATACAAATCACTGTGAAAGCTTTCAGGCAATAAATTACTTTTTGTCTAACTCCAGGAGTAAAGTTTTGATTAAAAAAAAAGCCCAAAACAACACAACAGAATGAACAAAGAAAACAAAACAAAACAAAAAGAAAGAAAACCCAAAACAAGTGTCTTACAGCTGGAAGAAATTTGAGCTGAAGTAAGCTGATACAACGTCTTATTGGTTATACGAACCTACTTGCTCCCCCTACTTTTCTTCCATGTTTGTACCACTACAGACGTTTAAATTTAAGACTTTTTCCAAAGGCAGGTACATTCAGGTGTGTAACAGTAAGAAAAATGAGGGTTTTAAGACCAGCAGAAGGAACGTTTTCATGCTTATGGTATCTTAGAACTGAACATTGAAAGGTATTCTGTCTTGCATATTTTTCGTTGAATTAATGTGTGTGCCTTTCTATTGAAAATCAGCTGTGTTTGTGCTCTTAGGGAATAGAAATGATTTGGATTGCTTTGAAGCTCTTTGAAACTAAAATAGTAAATTTTCTGTTGGCTTCATCAGAAAAATCAAATGCTTGTTCCCTGTTTTGTAGGAGAAAAAATGGGACATTTCTTACATTGTCTTTAGCTTAGTTCTTGGATTCTTGATAATTTTCAAGTTAGTATACTGTTTTTCTAAGACAAAGCCCATCTTATTGAATTGCACTCTTACAGATTGCATCACCTGAAATGTAATTTGCCTAAAACAGTTAAAGTCACACTAAGTGTTTAAACAGAGTGGCCCATTTTCTAACAAAAGTCTCCAGCTTTTAGCCCTGACTTCTAATTTCTGAAGACACTAATGTGTTTCTTGTGTTTGAGTTTTATATCAAGGGCTAAAGATTGCTGAAAGTAAGTTAGCCTGACCTTGTGGTCATTTCATTTACATGCGACAAAGTCAGACATTTGAGCATACAGCACACATCAAAATTAAAAATTTGTTTGCAGCCATTGCTACTATCTAAGGAACCATTGAAACACATCATGGAACAGAGTAATAAATAACGGGCCATCAGTCACCTACTTCGTGAGACAGATAAAAGCTGAAGTCACTAAAAGTGTTTCAGGACAATACTACTCAACGGTACTTTGATCTTATTGGGAGACACAAGCAGAAATGGTTTTGAAGAACTGGAACAGAAATCTTCATAAGAAATTAATTTGATACAAAATCAAAATCCTAATTTGCTAAATAAATAAAAAAGGCTGGATTGGTTGTGGTTGTTGCTACACATTCAACCAACAGAAGCTAAAAATAAGACAATACTACAAAAGCAATTCAGAAAAAAGTGACTTTACCTTACAAGTTTTGGAACAGAATGTAGGCTGGTGGTAGTGTCTGCGTGTGGCAGAATAAAACTACTGTGTGTCCATTTACTTGGTACTTCTTGTTTCCCAGCTGAGAGTTGATGCAGAAGATGATGTATCCCACCTGCAGTCTTTTCTAGAAAGCCACGTCATTATTTAATCCTGCCAAGGTTAGTCGTCTTCCTTTGGGCTCTGTAGAGCAGTCCATAGAACACCAGAGGATTCTTCTGGAAGTGATTCCTCTGTGACATTGTGACATTGCTAACCTATGAGATGTGCCAGTGGGAAAAACAGTGTGATCCAGCTGATGTTCACCCTCACAGTTACAAAAAGAAGGTTGTTTCCTGTGGTTGTGAGCAACTTCTGACATCAGAGGCTGAAGGAATCTCTTGCAGAGATAATGGTAATTTAGGTGGGACTTTTTTAAGAACATGGGCAGCAGCACAGAACTTGGCAGGGTACCAGCACTCAGCTGTTACACGTGTCAAATTTATGCAGACAGGAAAGGGTCTGTAATCAGCACTGTTCCCTTGCAAGTTACTTCTTTCCCTGAAATTCTGAAGCAGGCATTAGAGTAACTGTTCTATTCTTTCTTCCTCTCTATCCCAAGATGGACTTATAACATTAAGGAAATTTAGTGAGATTAAATATAAAACAGGTATGAAGACACAAAGTACCACAAGAAAATTGGACATTTGGAAGTGTGATACAGTCATATTTCTGATTTGAAATCTCAAACAAGTCTCTGGAAGCCAGTGAAGATATATGGTCAATGGAGGACTTCTGGTTTTAAGTTCAGCACAAACCTGTATTAGTTTTCTTGATTTACTTTGCTTAATAGAGTATATTTTTGCTCACAGCTTAACTGCAGTCACACCACCAATTAACTTTATGTCTACAGGGACATAGTGAAATTTATCCTTAACCATCTTCATACATGCTCAACATAAAATTAGAATCAAATCCTCAAAATTTATATTAAATTTTAATGTGTCTTTCCTGTTCAGCAGACTTGTACAGCACAAGTAGATTCATAGTGTTAGTAAATTACTCAGATTTTCTTAATTGAAGGCTCTAATTTTATCTTTTCTTATATATACCCTTTTATGGTAAGATATGGTACAAATTATTATACAAATTCATTAGAAAGTAGTATATATTCTTCTCAGTCTATTAATTTTTCACTTCTCTTATGTTTTTCCCTAAGATTTCTGTTTAAGCCATTTTGCTAGAAAATTCCAGCTGCATAGCTGTGAGTTTGAGATGGAAGAAGAATGAAGAAATAAAAAATATATCTGGCCTACATGCACTTACACTGAAAGCAAGAGCAATAAACATTTTGTTGACCAAAGCATTGTGTTAGAGGTAGATTGAGTAGTGGGCATTGTAATTAAGAGAAACTTAGATTGATTAGAGCCCTTAGCTTGCATTTACTTTAGCTTTAACAACTCCCTTCTAATCAGAGAATATGGCCAATTCAGTTACAATTCTGTGAGTACTTTCTAAAAAATAGCTTCCACATAGAGCTACAGCAGTGGAAAGTCATGGCGTAATACAATTTCGACCAAATTTCATTCTGCTAAAAGATTATAGAGTGCTCTCTAGTCAGACAAAAATAATTCAAAAGTTCAAATCACTTCAGAGGCCTAAGCACAGTGAATATTTTCTCATCTGTAGTACAATGTAAGAATTTTCATAGGCTTCTTCCAACTAGTGCTCAGTGTTTGAATTACTTCCAGTAGGTGTGACAAGATCATTCAAACTAAATGAGTTTGAAATGAAAAGCCATTATTACACAGCAGAAAATACATTGAAACGGTCTGGTGGTGCTTCTAATTAAATAGGAGTCATTTCTATTCAGTTTTAACTGAAGCCAGCCTACACCAGACACAGTTTCAGTTTTCTAACCACTTGAAGATTCTGGCTTTATTCATGTTGTTTTAGGGAAACTCCAGTTTAGTTGTATGTTTCCATTTTATGGGCTGTTAGCTGTTAATTAGCTGAGCTCTGGCTTTGTATTTTTCCTGGTTATACCAGATGCTGAAGCCTACAAGTTATTATTCTTTCCATTTCAGTCTAGTACTCAGAAAGTTTAAATGAAATGGAATATTCTTGTGCTAGGTTTAGCTTTCCATTTGTTCAAACTGGGTAGCCAACTGAAGTGCACTAAGCCATATCTTTACCGCAGTTAAAAAGTATTTTGAAATTTAAAGAAAAGGGAAAAATAAATTAAAAACGTAAGCCTAGAGCATAGAAACTCATGTCAGATGCAAAAAGGTGAGAATGCAATGTGGAATCTCTTTGGAAATATAATAGAAAGGCACACTATTTAAGTACCTACACACCAATATAACAGCATTAGTTTTGTGTAAATCCATACAGACAGCCTGACATTGTTCTTACCTGATTGTGTAATTAAAGTATGCAGATATCTATTTTGGCTTTCTTAAATTTTAGTTTATTAAATTACCATTTGTCTAAAGTTACTTCATGATTTCCAGGATGCATTTGCTTTGGCCTTAAGTTAGAAGAATGAATTTCAGTCTCATATGAGAGAAGTAAAAAATATTTTTCATGTATCTGGTGTTTTTACATACCTGTAATTTAATGCTTGGAGACATGAGTTGGAAAAAAATCTTCTTTGTACTTCTTATATTAAGACAAGTTGAAAAATTCCGCTTCTTACAAAGTAACTATGAGCTGTTGAGCATTACTAATGTACTTCCTGCTTCCCTGTGTGAGAAGACAGTTTGATCCAAACTCTTGTCTGATAATATATTACAGATTTTTGTTCCTAAATGTTAGAACTTTATTATTTAAACAATCATTTTCATTTTATTTTAAGTAAGGTTATGTAAATGAATGATTCCTTGCATGCTGTGCTCTGAAAATTGATTGCACATCTGACTTGATCTATCCAAATGCATCACTTCCATTACCTTTTGAAGTGGACTTCACTAATGAGCTGTGGTTTCCTATTTGGGTTAAAAGAGCAAAGCTGAATTCTTTTACTTCCTATATCAAGTCTGCAGACCTCACTACGTTCTCTATGCAATTCTGTTTTCTGTGTTGACCAGACCTTGATTACTGTGCTGTACAAATAAACTGACTCTGCATGGTGGCTACCCAGACAGGCTTTGCTGTCAGCTTTGCTGACCCAGTACAGCTGCAGTCAAGGACACAGAAGCTAAAGAACAGTGCCCAGTCTCTCAATTTCTGGTTAGGAGTGACTTAACCTTCTTAATGTAAAAACACATACGTACTAGACAGCAAAGTCTGATTTGTAGAGTGACATCCTGATTGGTTCTCCTAGTAAAAATACATGTATCATTTTCCTGTATCAAGCAGTTTCAATAAATATAAACACCTCAGTTTACATTAATGTTTACCCTGTGATTGTAGTGGAACTTGTGGATCCAGGCACTTTGCAAAAATCTGTTAAAAAATCCTTCAGTAGTTTACTTTCACTAGATAAATATGTCTTTGCCTACTTGAGTGGTATTCTCATCATCTAAACTTGTAGTGAATGCAGAGCAGCATGTGTAACTAAGTGTAACCAATATTTCCAGACTTAGAGCAGAAGTCCAGACATGATCTGAAGTCAATGATATTATTTCTACTACTCTTACAAAACAGCTTTTTTTTCCTTAAAGTGTATAATGCTATATGTAAATACCTTTCTGTTTAGCCTAGGGAATGGAGAAGGAAATAGAAAAGAGAGGTAGGAACCATGACTTGCTTAGGTTTGTGGTTAATCAATTTTCTGCTCCCCAGTGCTTCAAGGTACCTCCTTAAAACAAGATAAAACATATTTTCTACTAATTTGGTTTCCAAGCTGTCTACCCCTTCCCATGATGTAATGTGCAGCTCTGCTTCACCACAGATCTAGAAAAAAATATTATTTTCTGCTGCACTTTCCCTAAGTACATCTTAACACATTTGTGTTCTCATCCAGAGGCCTTTTGAGAAAGACTGTAGACCATGGCCAGTATGGATTGTTCTAAGGAATCATGTCAAGGTATTAGGGTAAGCACGGTACAAGATGCTGGGGATCCAAAAGAGCTACTCAAGGAAAAATGGTAATTTGAATATTATAATTCATTGATTTTAGAAGCTATTTTGAAGTATTTTCCGGTTTCTTAATGTGAAAGACTGTAAACATTCTTAATAAGTATTTAAAGCCTGAACATAATCCTGACCACTAGAAAATTCCAGAGAGATAAAAGTAAACTAGTGTGTTCATACATAGGAAGTGAAAGCAGCACAGCTGCAGTTTGGCTGCAGAAATTTGATATGACAGAATTTTCCAGTAAAGGCCTAGATGTCTCATCAAATTGATGGTGCTGTTGTGAAGAGGACCCATTTTCAGAAACAGCATATCTGTTTTCATACAATATATAACTTAATGTTGCATGATATTCAAATATAATTACAGTGTAAGGTATGTCTTGTATCTCAGAAAAAGGTCCATTTGGCAAATCTTTTAAATCCCAATAACTGCATAAAAACAGCTTTATCGGAATTTACAATCATTGTTTAGCAGATCAGTGGCTGTAATAGCAAACTTGTGAAATAGTAAATGATGGTGCCATTTCTTAATAATAAAGATATGTTCAAATGAAGTAGGTTTTAGGAAAGCAGGGTGCAAAGTCACGGACTTAGGAAGTACCAACAAAGAGAATACCATAAGAGAGCAGTCATTGATGATTTTGCTCAGGCTCCCTTATATCAGTTTTGTCCTCTGATGAAGAATCTCTCTTCTTTTCTGAGTTCTTACCAGTCCTTGCTGTGTTTGAAGGGTAAGTTAGTCCTTCCATCCCATATATCTTTCAGCACACAGCAACTGAGGGTGGCAAATTTGTTGTGGATTTGGGGGTTTTGTGGGTTTTTTTTCATTTGGGGTGGAGGTTTTGTGCAAGTGTGGATGAGATACTCTGTTTTCAATAAATTGTTTAGTTGTACCAGAAAAAAATGAGCATGGAATATCAAAGTGCAAACCCAGCACTGTGAGCTCGCTTTATACAGTCTTTCTCCACATATGCTAGAGAACCTGTTGCAATCCAAGCAATCAAATTTTGTGACAGCATTTGGCTGATCTGCTGCAAAAGAATTCAGGAGTGAATTGAGAAAAGGATCTGATTAAAAAAAAAAAAAAAAAAAAAAAGACAAAAATACTCAAAAACTTTCTGATTCCGTCTTACTGGTATTTAAGTCTGCAAGACTGTCATACTTTATACAAGGCCTTAAGTCACATTTCATGGATGATGTTCTTACGTATGAGCGTATTTTCCCAGTTCAATGAAAACCTTTTCATACTAATGTAAAAATAAATTGTAAGGGTCAAAACTGCTATTTCTAATGTCATTTTACAACGGAGTGGCATTTTTCTATGATGTGGCTCTTGCAGGTCCATTTTTCTGCTAATTTTTAACTGGGTATGTTTTGCCCTCCTACACACTCTGATGCATATTTCCACTGCAGTAATTTTTTGAAGCTGAAGCCAGTTCCAAGCTAAGAACCTTCTTTAAGACATAAAAGCCCATTTAAGCTGTAGGAGTTTATTTTTTCTTGATCACATCTTTTCTCTGTAAAAAATTAAAAGCTCCTACATTCATGAAAAAATTCAAATCAACTTCTATTTCCTCTGTAGGTACCCACAGGACACCATCCTTAAGCAAGCTAGTTCACACCTGGAGGTTAATAGTTGAGAGAGTTTTTTATGTCTCACCATATAAAAACTTCTAAATGACTCAACAAACTTCCTGTAAACCTCTAGAGGAATACCATCATGCAAGCTTGCTGCCTGTTTTTTATGTGAGCAGCAGATCACTGAAGCCAATGGATTTGAGAGCAGATGCCTCCAACAGCTCTTTTGTGAAACGCAACAACATAAAGTGTTATTTTGTACCATTTAATACATTTGCAATGCACATCCTTGGGCCTTTAGACAGCATACTCTGAAATCACCTAATTTTTCTAGAATTCTGGACCAAATCTCCCTGTTCCATTTTGGGATAGCACCTATGGCTGCCACACAGAATATTTCAGAATATTACAGAATAATACAGAATATTACAGAATAATACAGAATATTACATGGCACTGTGTCTTCCAGTATCAACTTTGTTTTTATCTGCTCCTCTACTTTGGAATTCAACTGTTCTAAGTTGTTCTAATTCAACTGATGCTAAGCAGCATCAGTAACATGATGACACCAGTCCTTCCTGTCTTAGTTTCCAGTCTTTTCCTTTAACAGAACTTTAAATACCTGTACATGAAAGACCTTTTTCCTTTTATCTGAGAGGTCAATGTTATCACTCACTGACCTGGCATGCCTGCCAATACAAATGTTATTTACCATTCCGTGAGGGATGACAGAAACCACACAAACTCGCCCAATGTGTTGCTAGGCTCATTTGTCCTCTGAATCACCTAGTTTACCTCACATCTAGATTATCTGTAGTGAGGTGAGGTAGGAAATAACTTCAGGCTTTCCCGTCCTCTTAATCCATGGTGTTGCAGGAACCTAAAGTTTGGTCCTCTTGGGTTTGATCAGTGGAAGGTGTCCCTGACCATGGCAGGGAGGTTGGAACCACATTATCATTAAGGTCCCTTCCTAACCAAACTATCCTGTGTTTCTGTGATTTGAAACCTGGCATTAAAATTCCCAAGGAAGTTTTCATTCTTGCTGCTAGGAGACCTGCTAGGAAACCTCTGGTGACCAGATGACTTTCCTATTCTAAGGTGACGTATCTATAAGAGTGACATGAAGACCTTGGAAAACAAAATAGTTTAATTTCAAAATTTGGCCAGAACAATTAAAAGTCCTGGCTCACAGTTCTTCCTTGTTGTTCTCCCTCCTACACCCGTTCCACCCCCTGGACAGGAAGTACTGATCCATGAGGAAGTTGTTTACTCTCTGATTTAGGACACTCTCTTACCTTAATATACTTTCGTTTTCCTCTATCACACTGTTCCTCTACTTCCAAAAGGTTCTATCAGCACTTAGATTTACTAAGAAGAAACTAAAAAGAGTTAAAAATACAGTCTGGCTAAGTACATTTCCAGTCTAGACCAGTTCAAGTCTGGCTAATGGCAATGCAGAAAGAATAGGGTTCTGTGAACTTCAGTGTCTGTGTACTCTCTTTGCCTCCAAGCCCATGCATGAAATGGCATCATGACTTTGATTGCAGAGATAACTTGCCATCCCAGGAGAAAACACAGTCTGGAAATTATTGTTTTATTTGAGCAAGAAATCATGGCAATAGTTGTTACTGAGTTTGCTGTATATTCCTTGAAGAGATTCTTTGGGAACTTGTCATGAACTTGCCATGAACTTACCAAAGAGACACAGGTCTATTGTGATCCTTTAGATCATATTTCCTGAAACTGCTTTATAAAGAAATTTGGAAAGAAAAGCACAGGAAAGTACAAGGTGCTTTGCATAGGTACAGCAGAGTGCCACTGAATTTTCTAGAAATCTGAACACAGTTGAAAGACTGAAAGTTGATAGCAGACAGGGTTTGGAAGATTTGCTGAAGTGTGCAAATGCTTCACAAGCCTTATGTTAGGAGACTGTTCAGTGTTTTAAAAAACTGAAAAATAATCACAATTTAAAGTGTGTGGAAACTATTACATCATTCTTAAGTCACTGCAGAAGAGGAAATTGTATTTCCTTCCTGCACATCAGACATGAACAGAACATGGACCTGCACATACTGATTGTGCTGAGGCTGAGCTTCAAAATACAAGTCAGTCTCTGTCATATATGGAATCATATATGGAATCTGAAGAAGAAAGCAAGGAGAGAATTCAGCATTGCAGATAGCTTTTATAGTCTCATCACTCAGTGTAGAAGATAATAAAAAAGACAATAACAGATTTCATGGTGAGGGCAGTAGAAATTCATGCTTAGAAGGAAAAACAGGGTATATGCTGAATGAAATAGAAACACTCTGGAAGGCTCCCTTAAACAGACTTTTATTCCTTCATGTGCCTGAGATTGTGCTCATTTTAAAGGAGCTTTATCCGAGTATTTCTCACCAGAAGTTGGTCTTTATAGTCATTAGCTGTGTATTATCCTCTCCTTCTTGTCCTACAATTTCATTACACCATGTTTTGAATTTAAAAATGCACTGTTTCAATATTTGTCATTTTATACTAATTTCTAGTCCTCCCTCTTTCTGACACTCCTGCTCACTAGTTACCAGAAATTTTATTGTTAGGGAAGAGTTTCAGGTATGTACTGTTATCTCTGTTGAAAGACTGGGAAAAAAAATGCAGCAGAGAGATTCCCCAGCTGCCTGATTTTTTCATTGTAAGAGCCAGAAGGAAATCCCCAAACCTAAGAGCACCAAGTAATCTTTAAGGAATCCATTAGAACAAATTCCTTTTGCAATGCAGAGATGCAGGTGCTGTTTGTCACCCATGCTTGGTTAGGACTTGACTGTGTAATCCTTAGCCATATTTTTAACTTTTCTTTGCAAATCAGTCTGGCAAAATCTAAAATGCAAGTATGAACTGTGAGATGAACTCTATGAATTATAAACTGTGGTGTTGTTATACAGCATCTGAAGCATGTCTCAGTTTATCTGTATGTATTTTTGAATGCATTATACTCTGCCTGGAGCTCTTTTGCTGCTGCATCAGTCCCTTTTTAGCATCATTCCACTGACACAATCTTAAGTGTTTCTTTAAAGTAGAGGAACCAGGCTTTGAAATAATTACGAAGGCTGTAGATAATTGAGGTTCCTATCAGTTTAATAATATCTGATACATCCTCAATAAGAGGCCTTTATATTAAGCAGACTTTTTTTGCCATAGCAACCCCTTGCAATGCTATAGGCTGGGGGCAGTGTGGCTGGACAGTGCCCAGGCAGAAAAGGACCTGAGGGTACTGGTGACAGCAGCTGAACATGAGCCAGCAGTGTGCCCAGGTGGCCAAGAAGGCCAAAGGCATCCTGGCCTGGATCAGGAATAGTGTGGCCAGCAGGAGCAGGGAGGTCATTCTTCCCCTGTACTGGGCACTGGTGAGGCCACACCAGGAATGCTGTGTCCAGCTCTGGCCCCTCAGCTCAGGAAGGACATTGAGACGCTTGAGTGCGCCCAGAAGAGGCAACGAGGCTGGTGAGGGGCTGGGAACACAAACCCTGTGAGGAACAGCTGAGAGAGCTGGGGTTGTTTAGCCTGGAAAAAAGGAGACTCGGGTGACCTTATCACTTACCACTCTCTACAACTTCTTGAAAGGTGGTTGCAGCCAGCTGGGAGTCAGTCTCTCCTCCCAGGCAACAATTGACAGAATGAGAGGACACAGTCTTGAACTGCACCAAGGGAAGTTCAGGTTAGATATCAGAAAAATATTCTTCACTGAAAGAGTGATTGGGTACTGGAATCATCTGCCCAGGGAGGTGGTGGAGTCACCATCACTGGAAAAAAAAGATTGGATATGGCACTCAGTGCCATGGTTTAGTTGATGAGGAGGTGTTAGGTCATAGGTTGGACTTGATGATTCAAAAGGTCTTTTCCAACTTAGTTCATTCTGTGATTTAGCCAACATCTTATCTCTTAAAAAGGACAGCTCTCATCTAGGAAATATTCACTGAAGATTACT
The DNA here is from genome assembly GCA_017589585.1 of Phylloscopus whistleri. Lineage (NCBI taxonomy): Eukaryota > Metazoa > Chordata > Aves > Passeriformes > Phylloscopidae > Phylloscopus > Phylloscopus whistleri. The sequence goes on along the minus strand of JADMLD010001013.1, from coordinate 7,953,375 downwards.
AAAACAATAATCTTTAAGGAAATGAATCAGCAGTTATTTCTTATGGGAAAAAAATAGGAAAGTGGAACATAAGTACTTTATCAGGAGAAACACTGACTATCCTTAAATCCTTCCTAAAATATCCTTGTGCTGGTTTGAAAGAAAAACCAGTGAGACTTTCAGTCAGAGATACAATTTAATAGAAGAGAGGAAAAATAAAAGAAAAATAACATGAAATAAAAGTAATAGTACAAAAAAAAAAACCCACTGACAGAGTCAGAATACAACCTGACACCCTGTTAGGGTGGTAGTGGCAGTCCAGATGAGATGGTCTTGTCTAAGCAGTGATCCTGTAGAAGCGTCTAGTAGCTCTTGTCTCCTCTGGGAGTCCAGTGGATGAAAAGCTATCTGTGCTGTCCCAAACCCTGGATTTATCCAGGTGGGAATGTTTGGCTCCTCCCCCTGGGCAGAGCATCTCACAATGGGATGATGAGTCATGCAGTGGGTCCTTGATGGCCCATTAAACAGAGATAACTCCCGGAGGGAGTTATCTATGACTCATGTGGCAAGGCATTGTTGGGATCATTAACGGAAGATAAGGAAAACACTGCCCCCCACCCTGGCTCCAACAGCTCATGGGGATAGAATACATACCTTAGGCACAATTTTACATTGTAACCTAGGACATAATCCACCCCTTATTCTATTACCATTTACATCATACACTCTCACAGATACATATGTATATACACAGAATGAAACCCTACACACTAATTCTAGTTCTCACTTAAAATCAGGTCTCTTTGCAGTACACAACGGGTTTCTCCATCTTTTTGCATTATCCACTAAGTGTAACCAGGTCCTTGAGTAAAAACAATCTCACGGATGGGTCTGCCTTTGCCTGAGGTGGGGTTAATCCAAACAGTCTTTTCTAAGATCTTTTTCATGTGCACTACGGGGACTTTATCTCTATCCACTGTGTGCAAGGGTTCAGACTGGGCAGGACCAGCTCGATTGATGGAGCCTCAGGTGTTGACTATCCAGGTGGCTTTGGCTAAATTTATGTCCTAATTCTTGAAGGTCCTTCTGCTAAGTGCCTTCAAGGTAGTCTTTAATAGTCCATTGCACCATTTAACTTTTCGGCGGCTGGTGCATGATAAGGGATGTGGTATATCCATTCAATACTATGTTCTTTAGCCCAGGTGTTTATAAGGCCGTTCTTAAAATGTGTCCCGTTGTCTGACTCGATTCTCTCTGGGGTGCCATGTTGTCATAGGCTAGGAAAAGCCTGATTTTGTTCCAATCGGGGTCAGCTTTTTTGATTGACAAGCAATTTATCCAGTAGAAGACAAGCTGCAACTTTTGGCAAAATGCTTAAAAAGGCTGGGTGGGGGGAGGAGCGACCTCTTTGTCTTCCAGGGTGGCAGACTGAGGACAGAGAGCCGCCGGGGGCCGGGCCGGCCTCGGTGCCCCCCCACCCCGGGCGGCCGCGGCGGGCCGGGCCGGGCCCCGATGCTGCTGGAGCCGGGGCAGGCCGGGCCGGAGCTTTAGGAGCCGCTGTCTCGCAGAGAAGCAAACAGCATGGAGAGGAGAGAGAGCTCGGACGGAGTGCCCCTTCGCCCTTGCTCTTCTTTTCAAGCCGAAGAAACCAGTGCACGGCTTCTAAACGACTCAGTTTCCCGCCGCAGAGCCACGTGGGCAGCCCGGCAGCCCGAAAAGTTTAACCCTTTGTTGTTAGCAGATGGACTTTCCTAAACATCATCTTTCTCCGGAAGAAGAACAAATATAGCGAATAGAAAGACACAGCATGGAGCTACAGTCGGTAAAGGGAGAGTGAAAAGGACTTTAAGGCAAAAGGACAAGGAGTGGCCTAATTTTGGCTGGACATTTCTGGTAAACTATAGAGACTGAACTAGTTTTTTTTCCTGTAACATATAAATGCTTTTGGGGGGATGTAAGGTTCTAGTTAAAAGTGATATGAAGCTTTTTGCTCCTAAAGAAAGAGGAGATTTGTTTTTTGGGTCTTGAGATGATTTTGGAAATAGAAGAAGAGAATCTTTGTGTCATACTAGAGGAGGCATCCTTAAACAGTACCCCAATAAGCAAATATGGCCTATGTGCAATGTTGAGAGAGCTGCTAATGGGTAGGATTTCGCAGTTTGCAGGAGTTCTTTTAAAATCCTCGCAGATGCAGAGCATGGGATGTCTATATAGAACCCAGAGAGACTCCTTTCCTAAAAGAACTGATAAAAGGTTATTTTTAAAATGGTAAAACTGGCTGAAGTTGCAGGTCATGTCTTTCTATGTTGAGTGAAGAAAGGTAAAAAACTTAGAAAGAGAAAGAAAGATGTTTTAGAAGTTTCATTTGTTGTTGTTGTTGTTTTTTCCCTTTTTTTTGTTGTTTTTGTGTGTATTAATAAACTATCTTTGTAATTTAAAGATGGGCCTGTTTTGCTTTATATTCTTCCAGTCAAATGAGATATAGAACGTGATAAAACCATCACACATGTCTCTACAGGACTTGCTTTTCAAGGCCCAGGATGGTATTTTGGGCAGTAGCATGAGGCACAGGGTAGGTCTCTAGCTATCCTGTGGTTGCTTCTACCATGGTCAGCACATAGTGCTTGCCTTGGTGGGTCTGGGGAAGGGTGATGTAGTCAATTTGCCAGGCTTCCCCATACCTGTACTTCAACCATCGTCCACCGTACCACAGAGGCTTCACTCGCTTGGCCTGTTTGATTGCAGCACAGGTCTCACAGTCATGGATGACTTGTGAGATGCTGTCCATAGTAAGGTCCACCTCTCAGTCACGGGCCCATCGGTATGTTGCATCTCTTCTTTGATGACCAGAGGCATCATGGGCCCAACGAGCTAGGAATAATTCTCCCTTGTGCTGCCAGTCTAGATCCACCTGTGATACTTTCACCTTGGCAGCTTTGTCTACCTGCTCATTGTTGCGATGCTCCTCATTAGCCCGACTCTTGGGTACATGTGCATCCACGTGTCGAACTTTCACGATTAGCTTCTCTACTCGGGTGGCAATGTCTTGCCAAATCTCAGCAGCCCAGATGGGTTTCCCTCTGCGCTGCCAGTTGGCCTTTTTCCAGCGATTCAGCCATCCCCACAGGGCATTAGCTACCATCCATGAATCGGTGTAGAGATAGAGCCTCGGCCACTTCTCTCGTTCAGCAATACCCAACGCCAGCTGGACGGCTTTAAGCTCTGCCATCTGACTCGATCCACCTTGTCCTTTGGTAGCTTGTGCAACTCGTCGTGTGGGGCTCCATACTGCAGCTTTCCATTTCCGGTCAGCGCCTATAATTCGGCAGGAACCATCAGTGAAGAGAGCATATCATCTTTCAGTCTCTGGTAGCTCGTTATATGGTGGGGCCTCCTCGGCACGTGTCACTTGCTCCTCTTCTTCTTCAGAGGATAATCCAAAAGTCTTACCTTCAGGCCAGTTTGTTATAACTTCCAGAATCTCAGGGCGATTTGGGTTTCTAATACGGGCACGCTGTGTAATGAGGGCAATCCATTTGCTCCAAGTAGTGTCGGTGGCATGATGCGTGGAAGGAACCTTTCTCTTGAACATCCACCCTAGCACCGGCAGTCGGGGTGCCAGAAGCAGCTGTGCTTCAGTGCCAATTACTTCTGAGGCAGCTTGAACTCCTTCATAGGCGGCCAAGATCTCCTTCTCCATGGGAGTGTAATTGGCTTCGGACCCTCTGTAGCTTCGACTCTAGAATCCCAGAGGTCGACTCCGAGTGTCACCAGGCACCTTCTGCCAAAGGCTCCAGGACAGGCCATTGTTCCCGGCTGCAGAGTAGAGCACATTCTTCACATCTGGCCCTGTCCTCACTGGGCCAAGGGCTACCGCATGAGCGATCTCTTGTTTAATCTGGGCAAAGGCTTGCTGCTGTTCTGGGCCCCAGTGGAAATCATTCTTCTTGCGGGTAACCAGGTAGAGAGGACTCACAATCTGGCTATACTCAGGAATGTGCATTCTCCAAAAGCCTATGGCGCTTAGGAAAGTTTGTGTTTCCTTCTTGCTCGTTGGTGGAGACATTGCGGTGATCTTGTTGATTACTTCTGTGGGTATCTGGCGATGTTCATCTTGCCACTTCACTCCCAGGAACTGGATTTTTTGAGCCGGTCTCTTAACCTTATTTTGCTTAATGGCAAAACCAGCTTTCAGCAGAATCTGGATAATTCTCTCTTCTTTCTCGAAGACTTTTCTTGCTGTGTTTTCCTATACGATGATGTCGTCGATGTACTGTAGATGTTCAGGAGCTTCGCCTTTTTTTAATGCAGCCTGGATCAATCTATGGCAGATGGTGGGACTGTGCTTCCACCCCTGGGGCAGTCAGTTCCAGGTGTACTGCACGCCCCTCCAGGTGAAAGCAAACTGGGGCTTGCACTCTGCTGCCAAAGGAATGGAGAAAAAGGCATTGGCAATGTCGATGGTCGCATACCACTTTGCTGCCTTGGACTCCAGCTCGTACTGGAGCTCCAACATGTCTGGTACAGCAGCACTCAGTGGTGGCGTGACCTCATTCAGACCACGATAATCCACAGTCAGTCTCCATTCTCCATTGGACTTACGCACTGGCCATATAGGGCTGTTGAAAGGTGAATGAGCCTTGCTGACCACCCCTTGGCTCTCCAGTTTACGAATCATCTCATGGATTGGAGTCACAGAGTCTCTGTCAGTGTGGTACTGCTGACGGTGCACTGTTGTCGTGGCGATTGGTACCCGTTGTTTTTCAACTCTTAACAGTCCCACAGCAGAGGGGTCGTCTGAGAGACCAGGCAGGGTATTTAGTTGTCTGATGTCTTCCCTCTCTACAGCAGCTACTCCAAAAGCCCAACGATATCCTTTTGGGTCTTTGAAATATCCATTTTTGAGATAATCTATGCCGAGGATGCATGGAGCTTCTGGGCCAGTCACGATGGGGTGTTTCTGCCACCCATTCCCAGTCAAACTCACTTCGGCTTCCAATACAGTCAGCTGTTGGGACCCTCCTGTCACTCTAGAAATTGAAATAGGTTCTGCTCCTACATACCCGATGGCATCAGGGTACATTGGGAACCAGTGTCAACCAAAGCCGTGTATTTCTGTGGGTCAGATGTGCCAGGCCATCGGATCCACACAGTCCAGTAGATCCTATTATCCCTTTCTTCTACCTGGCTAGAGGCAGGGCCCCCCTATTCCTGCTCATGGTGCGCATTGCTCTCCTCCTGTAAATATGTTCCTGAGGTCCCTTCAAGAGGATCAGTCACATCACCATTTCTATACTGTCTGGAGTTCTGTGCACGAGAGACTGGAGCAGCCTTGACTCTAGATGAGCTCCTCGTGGTAGGTGTCCCTCTTTTCAGTTCACGTACCCAGGCTGCTAAGGAGGAGGTGGGTTGTCCATCCCACTTCCTCATGTCTTCTCCATGTTCTCGAAGAAAAGACCAGAGGTTACCTCGTGGAGTATATCTTCTCTCTCTGGCTGGAGGACGCTTGTTCTTAATGGCAGAGACTCTTATTGGTTCTGGTGAGATGTGGTAAATTTCTTCCTTAAGTTCCTTCTTCAGTTTCTGATGGCCTTCTTCAATCAAGCTCTGGACTTGCTCAGCCAACCTTGTTTCCACGGATGAGACATGGGTACGAAATGGGGCGGTGACAGTGTCTTCATAAATTCTTAGTTTGTTGACTAAGACGCCCACCCTGTCCTCGCCTTCTCTCCATTGCAGCATTGCCAGGTAACGGGAGTACATCTCTGGTCCAAGTCGTGCAAATCTCAACCACATCTGCGATGTGCACTGCACATCATCCGGGCTTTTAGGAAATCTTTCGTCTTCTGAGAAAATGATCTCCAGCACAGCCAATTCCCTCAGGCATCGGATACCTTGTTCCATTGTGCTCCATTTTCCTTGATGCACTTGGAGGTCTTCTTTACAAAGGTATCTGTCCTTCACACTTGTCAGCAGTCGCTGCCAGAGGCTGAGAGTTCCTTGGGTCCTTCCGATGCCCTGGTCAATGACCACATCCCGGGACAGCGATCCCAGTTGCCTGGCCTCACTTCCATCCAGAATGGTGTCATTTGCTGCAGCGTCCCAGATGCGGAGCAGCCAAGTCAGGATGGACTCATTTGTCTGGCGGGTGAATTCCCTCCGCAGGTCACGCAGCTCACCCAGAGACAGAGAGCGAGTGATGATCTCTGGCTCTGTCTCCTCTGCTGGGTGCGAAGGTCCTGCTGCATCCTCGTCAGTCACTATGCGAACTGATTTGCTCTTTGATTTCTTCTTCTGAACGGGGGCAACTGCTACTGGTTTAGGCTGTTTTGGTTCAGTGATGGTTTGTGTGGAGGTGCTGACGGTGTCTTTGGTTCCTTCTTCCTCCATGACAGCCTGTGTAGATGTGGATGTTGTTGCTTTGCCTTTGGTTCCTTCCTCCTCTGTGACAGCCTGTGTAGATGTGGATGCTGTTGCTTTGCTTTTGGTTCCTTCCTCCTCTGTGACAGTCTGTGTAGACACGGACACTGTTGCTTTGCTTTCGGCTCCTTCCTCTTCTGCGACAGTCTGCGTGGACATGGATGCTGTTGCTTTGCTTCTTTTTCCTTCTTCCTTAAGAGGACACTGCATCATACCATGTGGTGTTTTGTTTCTAAGTATGGTGCAGGCTGTGCAGAGAAGACAAAGCAGAACTAACAACAACATTATGTTGACCTTGGCATCCAGAGAGAACTCAATATTTTCAAAAACTGCTGTGCCAGGCCTGAAAGGCTGGAAAAAATCATTCTTCACCCCTTCCCACAGGGGCTTGCTGAAACTCCAGACATAGCATCCTAGACTAGGACAAGAAAACATAATCGAGTATATATTCTGAATGATGTTCATTGCCTCAGAGGTTAGAATAAAATAGACCAATAAAGCAATCCTAATACCATACCCTGGTCTACACATGAGTATTAAGATTGGCAGATAGTGCCCCATGTGCGGAAAAATATAGAGAGCTAGGTACAAGACACATGTAAGTATGTTAAGCAACATAGCTAACAGGTGCCTTTTCCAGTACAAAATTGTAACTCTGACTTTTCTCAGTACCTCGTGCCCCACGTTGGGAGCCAAAAAAATGTGCTGGTTTGAAAGAAAAACCAGTGAGACTCTCAGTCAGAGATACAATTTAATAGGAGAAGAGAGGAAAAATAAAAGAAAAATAACATGAAATAAAAGTAATAGTACAAAAAAAAAACCCACTGACAGAGTCAGAATACAACTTGACACCCTGTTAGGGTGGTAGTAGCAGTCCAGATGAAATGGTCTTGTCTAAGCAGTGATCCTGTAGAAGCGTCTAGTAGCTCTTGTCTCCTCTAAGAGTCCAGTAGATGAAAAGCTATCTGTGCTGTCCCAAACCCTGGATTTATCCAGGTGGGAATGTTTGGCTCCTCCCCCTGGGCAGAGCATCTCACAATGGGATGATGAGTCATGCAGTGGGTCCTTGATGGCCCATTAAACAGAGATAACTCCCGGAGGGAGTTATCTATGACTCATGTGGCAAGGCATTGTTGGGATCATTAACGGAAGATAAGGAAAACACTGCCCCCCACCTTGGCTCCAACGGCTCATGGAGATAGAATACATACCTTAGGCACAATTTTACATTGTAACCTAAGACAATCCTGTAGGCAATCTTCATCTTTACAGATAAAAAAAGAAAGGGAAAAAATCTACTTTCAGCATAACACATTTATAGAAGTAGATAAGAAGCACAGACATGATTTTCTGCATAATATTAAAACATCTGTGATTACATTTATTGTAATTGATAAGGTTTTTACCTGAAAAGATCAAAGGTTAGCAGTGTAAAGGCTACAGTGGAACTTATTTCCCCACAAAACCAAACAAAAGCAACAAAAAAACCCCAAGGACTGGATTTCAAGGTATATCCTGGCTTGTTGTGCTCTGTAGTCTCCAGGACAGGTGTTTCTTTGTATTTAATTCTTTGCTAACTCATTATGCCATACTATGTATTTTTTCCTTATTTTTCTTCCTAGCTATCTTTATATGTTTTATCTTACAGCACACTTCTTTGAAAGAGTTAAGTTCACAGATGGGAGATAATGGTCAATGGAGAATTGTAGCTAAAAGTATAGAAAACCAGAAAGATCTGAATATGATGCATTTTATTGCATTGCCAGCTATCTTGATCTTAATGCAAGTTCTGTGATATTTGCCATTCTTCCCTTCAAGTCTGGGCTGCCATAAGTCAAAATCTTTTACAAGAACCTCAGTGCACTTTGTATTAAAAGTTCAGATGTTTCTAGACCTCACAACAACGACAAACAAAGAAACAAACACCCTCCCCAAAAAACTCAAAAGAGTGAAAGAAGTACTAAAGGCGAAAAAAAATTAAAAATTATTATTTTCCTGCCAAACCTTCTTTTAAACTGGAGAACTTGAAAGCATTTATATAATTCACAAAATATTGACTAAAAAATTAAAGAAACCCTTCAAACAACTGCTGTTATTCTTATATTGCCATTGAATAGAAGAATGCATTGTTTCAAATATTTTCAAAGAAACGATGACTAATCCCAGTGCACACATTAAGATAAAAATTAAGACATGCTTCCTAACTGTATAGCTTCAAGGCTTGCACAGAACAATTCCTATTGCCCATGGCAAAATGTAATCAATCTCCAGGTGGAGGCCTTTGGTTTTCACCCACAGGTAAATCTCAGTGCTCAGGTTCCTGCCCTTACTCTCAGAATGGTGTTGGTATTCCTCTATCATACAAACACAAGCTGAGCTGAGCATTAGCCCCGGATTCTACACAAACAAAGCACTTTTAAAAGAGTATATTTAATATTTATATAGCCTCACCTTTACCCTGGATATACCAACCCCAAATGCTAGTATTTTTTATTAGAATCTTGCAGTTATTTCACTGGCATAACTCAGACCTAGGTACCAGATGCTTTTATCCTATGCATGCGTATTTTACAACTTCTACCTGCCATGTAACCACTGTGACACAACATATATCAGTGTGTATTCTTCTGCAGAAGACATATTGATGATGAAATAAGACAGCATTTGTAGGACAGGAAAGGACTAACTTTGCTGACCTTCCTCTCAGGTGTTTAGGATGAGTATAGCTTGATGTGGCTCATAGTTAATCAGACATTAGGAAGCTGTCAGCCTGTGAACTTTGCCAGTTGCCTACTCCTTGTCCATCTAATTGCAGAGGGTGAGTTAACTGCCAGAATATTTTCTACATACGTATATGTGCTTATGTCATTCATGTCCTTGTCCTTCTAAAGTGAGTTATGTCTCTAAATTAATCACAATATTTTGAGGGAATTTGTCTGGACATAGCAGTAGCAGATGGCACAGGGAAACTGATTCTTGCTGTTTACAAGTAAACCAGAAGTTATCAGCATCTTTGTTTTCAGAAGGAGCACATATACATAAGCTCTCGCCTGTTAGTGCACAGTTCATATGTAAGACCAAATCCAGATCATTGTGTCACTCCATGATAAGAAAGTTAAACTTTCTGGTCTTAGGGAAGCGTGTTAATGTTTATTGAAAAATACTGCATATCTGTCTCAGTCTGTAGCAGCTTATCTCACCTCTGTCAGATGTTGCTATTTTTACATTTTGCTTAGCATTTAAATTCTGCCTACTTCTGTGATCTCACCTTGTTTTCATGTAATTTTGATATTCTTGCTGAATATGGAGCAGAGAGATGATTTCTTTCTGAAAGGCCTCCTTAATGGCAGAAGATGTTGATTTCTAAACCCCAGGCCTAACTGGTACAACCTCCCCCAGGATGGCACTTCACCATGTCTGAAAAGGCTGCAGTTCTGCATGTCCTTGTACAGCATTCACAGAGCTGTCCCAGGTGAGTAGGCCTGGAAATCCCCAAGATAATTACATTGCTGACATTTGTGTCACAGCAGTGCTGAAGGGGCTCAGAAGGGTCAGAAAGAATGAGTCATAAACAAACCTCATGGTAACCCCTTAAATACTGGCATGGCTTTATTTCTCACTATATCCTTCATGTTTCCAATATTGACTCTACCAAAGCAGTTTCTAAATATCACACCTCTTTCTCAGCTGTTTTTTACCAAAATGCAAACTGAACATGCTCTGGATTTGGATAGAGACTTGTATTCCTTGCAGAATATCTGTGGCACAGCACTTAAAAAGCTGATTGAAGTTTTACATTATGTTATGTAACCGCCTTCATGTTCAGGAGTTTTTTGCAGTCTTTGTTCTCTACCTTTCACGTAAAACTAGGAAAAGGGAATAGAAGACTTTGGAGTTCCTTAAGTATCTGAGCTTCTGCTTACCTCTAGGGACATTTTCCCACTGGAGACTTGAAAGTTCTACTACCTGCACAAAATCAGAGCAATAAAATCCATGCACACACACATTTATCAATGAGAGATTATCCCCAGGAATATCTGTTTGAAATAATGCAACTTTTAAAATTTTTTTAAGTAACTTTAGTCATGGATTTGTTCACCTTTGTGCAGAGGGAGGGGAATTGAAGTTTTTCTTCAAAATGATCCATTTACTGAGAGTTTGAGGTTCACTGGGTGAGGCCTGATGGGCTTCAATGAACAAAAAGAAGATTCCTAGACTTTGAAAGGTTAACATTTATAGGTTGATACTAGCCAGAAGACACAGAGGAGGTAAATGGACATTAACACACATTAACAGACACCTGGTCTGGGAAAAGATTGATAAGAGAACCAAAGAATGAGGACCAAATTAGCATGGAAAGTGAAGGGATCAAAAACAAATAGGAGGTTGAATGCTGAATTGTGTAATGTAGACTCAATAAAGGAGATTTTCTTTGGGATTTTTGTATATAAATGTGCAAAAATTCTGGTGAAGAACCATGTGTGATGGAATGATTTCTACTGCATATCCTGGCATGTCTGGATGGAATGATTTCCATTGCATATCCTGGCCAGAATAACATCCTGGCCAGAATAAAGTAATTCCTGATTATCTAAAACTTAAAAGATGTTGTTGGAGAGTTTCTTTTATTCTTGCAGTTTCACTGACAGATCTATGCTGCTGTAATTCTACCAGTATTTTTTTTTCTGGGTTGACAAATTCTAGCAATGCAATGATCTATTATTTACATCAAGTCTTCATTAAAAGCTGTTGGCTTTTCATGCAATTACACCCTGTAGATAATAGAATTCCTAGAGAGCTCATATTAACCAGGTACTGAAATCTGTGCTCCCTTTCTTACAGTTGCATACCTTTTAGAAGCTATACAGTTTTCTATCAGTAGATGGCTGTGTCGTTTTACAGCTATTATTCCATTCTCATTCATTAGATTAAATGTTAAAAAGACAAAACATTATAGATGGCCCAATGTGATCTCTTTAGGCTGAAAATTTTTAGAGGTAAAAGAGTTCTAACTCTGCAGGGCACACACACACACACAAAAAGGAGCTCGCCAAATCTCTTGCAGATGTGCTTCATATCAAAACAAGTGAGAAAAGTTAAAAACCTCTCCTTACAAACAGTTCCTACTTCTCCAGCCGCAGGCTGGTAGCTGCACTACAGGTATGTAGCTGCACTACATACACTTTCATTTGGTTAAAATTATCATGCTGTATGAAGTCTAAACCAAGGGACAGTAGGATCCTTAAACTAAAAATGGAAGGGCTAAGCCATTAATCATAGTCTTTCTATCACAAGGCCTTCCCTCTTTTAAAGATTAGTCAAGTTAAGTTTCTCTGTGTGCATTCAATAAATGTTAAATATTAACTGTAACTTTTCTTAAGGAAAAGCTTATAGCTAAATAGTCATTAAAAAGCATGGTCAGGCATCAGTACAAGAGGACCACTAGCTGCCTTCAGATTCTTGAGGTTTATTATTATCTTTTCTGTCAAAAAGACAGCTGTTCCTCAGACAAGTAAAATACCTGGTTAATAATGTAGTCAGCCACAATAGAGAGAGCTATGACCTGAGGCCTTTGGTTCCTGCTGACAACAGATTTTATCCAGAAAACCTCCTTATGACAACAGCAAATCTAGGAAACATTTTAATTAACATATGTGGATACATTGACTTACTTACAAAACTATTTTGTTAAAAGTTCCTAGTTAGTGTCACGACCTGTTGGTACATGGTGGGATGTTTGCTGTAAATTCTTGTCAAGATGAACAAAAACATCAGACACGTGTCAAAGAACTCTTGTGCTTTTTCATATCATTGCTCTAACTCTGGCAGACAGCTCGCTCTTTAGACCAAAAGGTGTTGGTTAACAAGCTCTGAAATTATTAGAATACATTTTCTCAGAAGTAGTGAGAAGCCCTTAGTTTCCTACAGTACACGTCAATCATTTCTCAACTCCCACAGCAAACTTCTCAAAGGTGCTGGCTACCAAGCCACAGCTCACAACCAAAGGTGCTGGCTCACAAGCCACAAGACACCTCTTCTTAAAGGTCCTGGTTAACAAGCCACAACACGCTTCCACAAACTACCCCCTCTCACAGCAAACTTTGGTACCAAGGATGGGGAAAAATATGACAGCCATGCTTTGCCCGGACAAATCAAGGAAGGAGAGAAATAAAGGTGAGAAAGAGAACAAAGAATGAGTCCATAGTTACCACACTGGTTCTGCTGTGTGGATGGACCAGAGCTGGGGCAGACAATGAGGGTGAAAGAGAAAGAGAGGAAAAAGAGAGCAAGGGGTCCTAATCCACTTCATTTTATATCTGACCTGGTGCAAGCCCCTTATGCAAACTAGACATTTTGTGCTGTTCTGTTCATGCCTGCACAGACAGCCACTTGAGCCCTCCCTCAGGGAGAGAGTCAAAGAGGAGAATTAAGCACAGGTGTCCAGGTGGGTCAGGAAGTTGGCTCAAGTGCTGCCCCACCTCTGCAGGACCGTGGCTTCAAATCACATCTTTCCTGTTGTAACAGTCAGAATCCTTGAGACAAAACATGCTTATGCCTGATCCTCCACCATTAGTTCTACACTTATGTCCAATCACCAGTTGTAAATAATAAGCAATTCCAAATAATGTCTCAGAATGCATATTCCTGGATAACAGAAATTAAGTCTCAATTTAGAATAATTTTTTCTAATTACAATAATGCATTATTTACTTTTATACAAGATAAATACAGGAATGTTACTTTTACAGTAAGCAGAGAAACACGTTAAGAGTTTAGTTTCTCTAAAAGAAGGAAAGATTGACACAGTGCCATGGTGTAGTTTACATGGTGGTGTTAGGTCATAGGTTGGACTCAAAGATCTCAGAGGCCCTTTCCAACTTACTGATTCTGTTATTCTGTGATTTTCCATTGTTCCAGCAGGTCCATGTCCTTTCTGTGCTGGGGACCCCAGAGCTGGATGCAGCACTGCCGGTGGGGTCTCACCAGAGAGGAGTAGAGGGGCAGAATCACCTCCCTCAACCTGCTGGCCCAGTGCTCTTGATTCAGCCCAAGACAGAATGGTTTTTCTGGGCTGGAAGAGTAGCTGGCTTTTGTCCAGCCTCTCATCCACCAGCAACCCCAAGTCCTTCTTGCAGTGCTCTCAATCTGTTCACTCCCCAGTTTGTATCAATACCACATAACCTAAGGTTATTCTTCCCTCTACCTTCAATGGAAGCTACAGAAGCCATGGTGCACTGTACACTTTTTGTTTTGGGATGACATCTTCAGAACATGTGGAAATCACATCATTGCACAGGGGTCTGCCTTCATGTTAACATGTCTGGCCTTCCAGCTGCCAAATGGTGACAGCTGAATACTCACAACAGGTGTTTTTTAAGAACACAGAAAAGTAAATAAAGGAGTATCCTGGTTTCAGCTCAGGACAGAGTTAATTTGTTCTCAGTGGCTAGTACAGCACTGTGTTTTGGGTTCAGAATGGGAATAATATTGATACCATACTAATGTTGTGGGTGTTGCTAAGTTGTGTTTATCCATATCAAGGACTGGTTTATTGTGTCTCATGCTATGCCATGGAGGAGGTACACAAAAGAAAAACTAAAGGAGAGTATGTGGGACAGTAGATTCTATGTAGACAAAGGGATATTCTGCACCATAGAATGTCATGCCCAGTATATAAGTTGGGGGATTTACTTGGAAACAGGGCTGATCTGGGTTTGTGAACAGGGTCTGGCAATCGGGGAGTTATGAGCAACTGTATTGTGCATCACTTGATTGATTTTTCTTTCCCTTTTAATTATCATTGTTATTTACTCTTATTGTAATGTTTTACTTTGTTTTCAAATATTAAACTGTTCTTATGTCAACCTACAAATTTTTACTTTTGGGTCTCCTCCCCAGTCACTGAGGTGGGGAGTGTGAGAGGAAGGATTGAATGATTGCATGGTGCTCAGTTGCCAGTTCAGCTTAAACAACAACAAGGAGATAACTCCCTTAGAAGATTTTTCTAAGATTTGCTGAATTACTACAAATAGCCACTAACAGATGTAACTTCTATTATGGATCTCTTTGGCAAGCTAACCTTTTTTCCACTCAGCTGTGACAGCCCCTTTCTGTCCCTGTAGGTTTTAAGGAACTCCACCAGAGCAGAGACCCCATTTTGCATTGACCCTTTCCTCCCTTACAACTTTTGCTGGAAATTACCTCAAAGTTCCTTTGTAGAGAGGGAGGGAGCAAGGAAAAAGTGCCAGTCCAAATTACATTGAATAGATGATAGTGCCATACATTCAAAGATCCTTTACAGACAAATCTTAACACAAATTTGTGACTGACAAGATCCTATTGAAGTAGGCATTAGCACAAAGACAAATGAGTCACACAAAACACTGTACATGAGCCCCTTCAAAAGTTGAATAAAAATGGGATGTCCTGTCCTGAAACAATCCAAACTTTTAATAAAATATAATTGTGCAGAAATCCAAACCCCTCATTTATCCTTTTTATAGCCATTTGCTGTCTAAATAGCATCACATCAAGAGGGTGATGGACTGCCGTGCCCACTGTGCAACAATGTTTCCTCAAAACATTTGTTTCAGGGAAAAAGTCCTGCAACCTGTTGATCCTCTTTGGATTCACTAGACTCATAAATTAATTTCCTGCCTGCTAAATTTGCATGCGAGGTTGATTACTTACATGATGTTAGGCAAAGTTATGTTTGCCCTTCTTAAAAGTCTCCTCATGTTATGTTTCTGTGGGAAGCGTCACATCTGTTAGTGGTGACAGGTGAATGTCCATTGGTCAGGTAACAACATCAAGGCCTTTTGTCACCTGCATCCCATGGGTGTCTGACTGAGCATGGGCTGCTTCATGCCATTGTGGCCCACAGAGAAGGAACAGCAGTGGAGGAAACCCTACAAGACACACTGCACTGTAGTCTTTTGTTAGAGGTCTTTCGGCAATTGCTTAAAGGCAGGTTAGCCTGCCTTCCTTCCTTTCCTTCCTTCCTTCCTTCCTTCCTTCCTTCCTTCCTTCCTTCCTTCCTTCCTTCCTTCCTTCCTTCCTTCCTTCCTTCCTTCCTTCCTTCCTTCCTTCCTTCCTTCCTTCCTTCCTTCCTTCCTTCCTTCCTTCCTTCCTTCCTTCCCTCCATGCTAGATGTCATTAGTGTCCTAAATTGGTATCTTTTATCCAGAAGCAAAAATGCTGTGGTAATGCTGATGTAATGGGTTTTTTTCCACCCTTCCAATGCCTTGGGTATTGTTAAGTCTGAAAGATTCACAGGTCACTTGAACTTGAAACCTGGCATTTAACTTCTGAGACAAGCATTACATTACCTGTTTTTGTTTTTGCTGGGTACCCATGAACTGCCATTCAGCCTCAACTGTGGAAGGGGTAGCCCACAAACTCCAGAAACAGTTCTGCTTACATGAGTAACAAGTTCTATCAGTACACCAGGGTCAGGGTTTTGGTTGTAAGACTGTAAGTGAAGCTCTTGATGTTTCATCTGAGGAGCTGTTGTAGGGGGTGATTTGAAAGAAGCTGTTTATTCTGGGGTTTGAGCTCCCAGAGGAAGCCCATGCAGGTTTTTCTTAAGACAGATGGAGAAGCTCTCACACTTTATGGCCATAAGAGAAGAAATGTGGTTATGATCTATACTGTACACCTACATGCAAACCACTTGGCCTCAACAAACACAGTTTCTTACATGACCAGGAAATTAGCAGAACAATTACTGGGGAATAGCTTGGCTTCTCTCCTGTCTGAAGAGAACTCATAGACTTTAATTACCAAGCTATTTCTTCTTGTTTTTTATTTGGAAGGGACACTTCTGGCTCACTTCCAAATAAATAAAAACAAACAAAAACCCCACCACACCACACCCCCCCTCCAAAAGACCAACCCTGCCCCCCAAACCCTAAACAAACAAAGCACCCAGAAAAACTCATTTCCTCCAAGGAAAGACAGTCATTAGATGGAAGTTTCATACATCCTCCTATTCTTTCCATGTCTCTTCTCTCTTCTCTTCTGCTGACATAGGAAAGAAAAAGGGACCTGTAGCCTGTGACAAGACGAAAATTTGGTGGAGATGACCTGACACAATTTTTGTTCACAGAAGAAAATGTAGAACAGTGAAGAAACTGTTTCTCTAGTAGGTCCAGAAAAGATTTTAAACACAAGGAAGAAAGAGGAGAAAGGTGCAATGTACATCAAAGGACTAATCCTACCTTAGGACCCAGTATTAAATTTCAACTAAAAGCTTATATGTCCTGTGGAAGACTTTATTAAAAATTAATGTGAGGTTTATCATGCACATTTAGATATCAACTTATGCTTGTAAAGCTAGTACTGGAAAAATTAACTTAGAATCATCCATCTTGCTAAAAATCCATATAAAATAAAAGTCACTAAAGGACAATTTGCAGATCAAGAAAAGGTATGTTGTCATTTTGAATGGGTTATTATATCACTGAAAAACTAAATTTATTTGCAAATACAGTCTCAGTAGCCCATGTATGGCGACTCTGCTATTGGCAAAGCATCCAAAATGAGTGCCCCAGTTTCAGCCAGGATCCTGTTATTCAATACTACCTCAAATCATTGCTAGAGGTGCAGGGAACAAATTTTCTCTCTCCCTTTCAAGGAGAAGGGCATTCCTTCCAGTGGAGCAAGTGTGGTAGAGGGAGCAGTGAGGGATGCTTGTCCCCAGATGGAGGGAGCAGTCTGGATGATGTGGCTGCTGTCACTTTACCTGCAGTCAAGCTCTGCACTCTCTCCTTTGTACACTTTTGTTACCAATATTGTTGCTATCTCATTGCTGTTTCCAGTAAGTTGTTCTTATCTCAGCCCATGATCTTTGCCTTTCGTGCCTCCAATTCTCAGAGAAAAAGGGAGTGGGGGAAGCAAGTGAGCAGCATATTTTTTGGAGCCTCAGTGAGAGAGGGCACTGAACTGCACTGAACCATTTCTAAACCACAACAATGGAGAAGATGTTACAGTCCACTGCATTCCTAGGAATACTTGGAAAAGCAGAGGAATCACTTTCCAACTTAATGTTGGAATTACCATCCAACATAAACAAACCCCCAAAAATACGTCTACTGCTGTGATCCAGAAATGCACTGGATCTAAGTGCATCTAAGTTAAGCAGCAAGAGCAATAACTGTTTTCTCACCCAGTCCCCCATTTGGCACAGGTCATAATTTCTCTGTAGCAAGATATACAATTCAACAGCAAAATACCACAAAAAATTAGAGTGCCAAGGACTTTGGATATACTGCCTTGAATATAAGTCTGCTCAGGGAGAATTATATGTGATGCTAACACAATCCTCAGCATTGTTGCGGAGTCAACAGCATGACTCAAAAGGTGCAGGAAAAACAATTACCCAAAAGGGCCAGAAACCATAAAGCTCATACATAACGCTGGAACAGAACCATCAAACCTCTGATACCAAAATCAGTAGGATAGAAAGTTTCTAACACAGTTCTGAGTATTAGAAAACAGGCATTCTTAATTGCTGCGCACAGTTCACTCGGAGGATCCTTCCTCTGATTATGTGTGCCAAGTGTTGGGTAGTTTTTATCTTACACACTGATTACATATTCATTAGCTATTCATTAGCTATCCCCGCTTACTTACATTATATGTATTACTTTATTTTCATGGTCACAGCCCTTACCAGAAGTCCTCTTCTGGTCTTTTGGTGTCTTCTTTGGTGGTCTTCAATGTCCAGTGTCCCAAAATTTTTAGATGGGTGTTTCTTTACCACAGGTTTGAGAAAATGTAAATTTCTTCCTTATTTCCCAGCTCAGCTGTAATCAGAAGCTTTTCTGGGGAAGAATCCTCTGGTCTCCCACAGTCACTGGTGATGGCCACGAGAGGGCTTTTATGTTTCAACTGTGGACATTCCTTTTTCCAATGCCCGTTTATTACAGTTGCACATTGCTTTATACCAAGTTTCCTGGGGGAATTTGAGGTAGGTTGCCAATGCCCTCATCCCCTTCCTTTCCCCAGGAAGGAAATTAATTAAGGAAATTCCTTCCATAACTACAACTACTTTTTGTTTTGTTATTTCTCACTCTTTTTTTCTATTCTGATAAACTCCCCAAGCAACATCTAACAGCTTCCCTAAATCATACCGCTCTTGTTCCTGAGCCTTCTGTAGTTCCCTTCTAGTATCATCTGAGCATTGCCCCACATATGTGGTAGCTAGTTGAGTTTTTCCTTCCTCTTCTTTGGGACTGATACTACTACATTTTTGAGCCATTTCTTTCAGATGACTTAAAAATTTGGTAGCTGATTCTTTGCAATCCTGCTAAATTTCAAATGATTTTGACATATTGATAGCCTTTGGCATGTCTAATTCCATATAGTATCCATTGTGGATATCTATTTCATCTCTCCCTAAACACGGGCACATTTGGGTCCTACTCAGGATCTGTGGTGCAAAAATTAATGTCCAATGTACCCAGCAAATTATCCAACACCATTTGCTCTTCCACAAATCTCCTACAGGTTTTAACATCCATCTCTCTTTCTTTACCATCAAACAACATTTCTAACATGGTGTCTATATCCTTCCAGTCAGGATCCTGTGTTTTAATCATAATTTCAAAAACTTCTGCTGTTTTGTCTGGGTCAGCTCAGTAGGTGCCAGTCATTGCTTCCCAATTATTGAGGTCTGTTAGAGAAAAGGTCACTTTTACTGTGATTGAACTGTCTGTACCTGCTGCCTGATGGAGGCAGATACTATCACACCTCTGTGTTTAGTTCTAGTTCTCCCAGCAACCAGAGTAAAACCCTTTGCTCCTAGATACCTCCTTTCCATCTCTAGCTTCTCCTCTGCTCCTTGATACACTGGTGTGTTGGCGTGGGGGAAAAAAGCCTCCCCAAGCACTGAAAAAAAAAATTACAATCTGAGTAACTGTGGCCTTGAATTATGGACTATGTATGTATTTACAGATGAACGGCATGGAGAGAGAAAAAATAATAACTATTAATAATTTCTTTACAGGAGAGAGAAAAAACAGTAATTAACTATTAATAATTTCTTTATAGTAGAAGGGAAAGAAAAAGCATTTTTATTTTCATTAAAATTCATTCGAAGTTCAAAAATAGAGCATGTTTCTTCAATGCTGGAAGTGAAGAGAAATTGATTATTTAGAATAATTTTGTATGAAACAAGGAGCTAGGCTAGGTAACATATTTTCCCAACATGTAGAAACAAACCTGAAGACAACTAACAGGACTGTTATGACATAATTTTGAAACAAGATCACCATGAGCAAGACATGTCACTGCAAAATAGACATTTTTACTGTTCTTCAGCATGTAAACTTCTTTTCTCTTTAACTGATGGGAATTACGTCTTCATTTCTACTTTGAAAATTGTTGTGTTTTTGTTGTTGTATGAATTAATTACCAAATGTCTGGGAAAACCCAGAATATTTGGAACAGAAAGATCAAGTCATCTTGGAGCACTCAATGCTCTAGCATCATGTTCCCATGATTGTAAATGGAAAAACTATTATGCAAGCTTTGTCATTATGGTACATATTAAATATCTAAAGACAGATTTAAGTAAAAGATGAATACCTACATTTATCTGCATTTCCCATCAGAACATTTCTTCCTTACAAGCCATTTTCTTCAATTATACCCCATGAAGATCTGGGTGTTATGTCCATAGTGCTTACATGCAAATATTTATTCTTTTATGACTACCTCATGCTAGCCTCATGTGTTATGGTGGGGTTTTCCCACCAGTGCAAACCTGAAGACCAAGAGCATACTTTAGTAGTGTAAGCAACACTGAAATAGAGTATGTTTTTAGGGAAACACAGAATAAATCCATAAAAGTAAATATTTGATTCCCTACTTCCAGCAGAGTAAACCAAAGCAGGTTTACTCCAGAGCCCAACGCCACTTTTTCTTTTAACAGTGGGCTGATATCCACAAGGATCTGATGCAGATGAGAAGAGGATCAAGACACTCAAAACAACAGACCACACAATGCATAAATACATCATTGCAGGCATTTTGATGAAAGCAGTCATCAGTTTGGACAAACATTATTCCCAGCTAATAATTTATTCTTTCCTCAGACTTCAGTGCTTTTTGTTGCTGTCCAGGAACCTTGATTTTAATTTAACCTTCAGGCCAGCCCTTCATCTCAGTTTATCAGAGACATCAGTCTTCATAACTGCATTTTGTGAAGAAGCTGTTTTTTCCTGCAATGTCAGGGTTTTCCAGCCTGCATCTCTCCAACAGTATTGAATATTTTCCCTTGTTCTGGGTTGACGGTGACCTCGATCCCATATCGTGAACTGCTTTTGTTATGTGTAGCAGCAGCTGTTCTGCTCGCGGGGCTTTTGCTGCTCGGGCTGAGCTGCTGCTCAATTTTTATAAATTGAAAGCTGAGATTTCCAAAGGGGCTAATGAGACTTCTGATGTAGGGGAAAAGCCAAGTAGGAGAAATCTTGATTGGAGTGGAAAATGGGAAGACATGGGCCAGATTTTAAAGGAATTCTCTGATCCTATAGTCTGGGACTTCCCATCTGAACAAATTCAGAACCCAGCTGAGGTGGCAAAGTACTTGAAAGAGAAGTGTCATGGTAATACTAAGGAGAAAAGGATTATTGCAGTGAGCTGGGCCTTGGCATATGTTTATCGTACACTGCTAGATACTGTAGGGCAGCAGATGGAGGCAGGGGGGCAGGAACGTAAATCAACAGCTGCCCCAGTCACTAAGTCTGCAGCCAGCACCCCAGCTGTGAAGCCAGCAGCTAAGCTAGAACCTGAGCCTGAGTTAGCAGCTAAACCTGACAGTAAGCCTAAGCCCCTGGCAGTTGCTCCAGCAAAGAAGCACACACACAAAACCGACCGACCAGTGGACGATGATGACCCAGGAGAAGAACCTTCACCAAGATCAGAAGCCAAAGCATCTGGCACAGGATCAAAAGCCAACATTGATTCTTTTTCCCTGAAGGACCTTCGGGGCCTAAGAAAGGATTACAGGCGACAACCTGATGAACCTATCATTAGTTGGCTAGTCCGTCTTTGGGATGCTGTGGGAGAGGCTACAATTCTGGATGGCACTGAAGCGAGACATTTGGGATCCCTGTCACTTGATCCAGTCATCGACCAAGAGATGATGAGAGAGGCTAATCCACGCAGCCTCTGGGTACAGGTCCTAGGAAGTGTGGCAGAAAGATACCTGTGTGCAGATGATCTTTATATGCAGCAAACCCCATGGAAGACCATAGAGCAAGGGATTCAACGCTTGAGGGAAATGGCAGTGGCAGAGATGGTCTTCTCCGATGACATAAATATTAGGAACCCAGACTTGGTACCGTGTACGTCTGTGATGTGGCGAAAACTTATACGGCTTGGGCCATTAGAATATGCTTCTGCCTTAGCAGTAATGAAGCGAGAGGACACAGGGGAGACTGTACTTGATATGGCAAAGAAGCTCTGAGCATATGCAGATGCTGTGCATGGCCCAACACATGCCAGAATCGCAGCAGTGGAAACACGTCTCCAGAAACTAGAAGATAAGACAGAGGAGAATCATAAGAAACTTAGGGAGGAGATTAGAGAGGACCTTCTCCAAATCTCAGCAGTGCAAATTAGAGGCCCTGGTATCCAACGCAGGCGCACCTTTGATGGAGAGAGGAAGTACACCCCACGAGCTGAGTTGTGGTTCTTCCTGCGTGAATCTGGAGAAAACACAAGGAGATGGGATGTAAAATCTACTGCTGCTTTGGCACAACGGGTGAGTGAATTGAAGGAAGGCAAGACTCAGAGAGGAAGTTCCACTAGAATGGAAGCAGCTCCAGTTGCCCGTAGCCAAACTGCCAAGTGTGATGATGATGACATGTCCAAGCCCCTTGAAGGAACTTCTAAGACATATGCTCAAGAAAAGAAGGATAACCAGGCTTAGAGGGACCCTGCCTCTAGCCAGGTAGAGGCTGGGAAAATCGTGTTGTTTGGACGGTGTGGATTCGTTGGCCTGGCACATCGGAACCACAAGAATATGAGGCTTTGGTTGACACTGGTGCGCAGTGTACATTAATTCCATCAAGACATGTAGGGGCAGAATTGGTCTCTATCACTGACGTGACAGAGGGATCACAAGATTTTACTTTGGTAGAAGCAGAGGTGAGCCTGACTGGAAATGAGTGGAGGAAACACCCCATTGTGACTGGCCCAGAGGCCCCATGCATTTTGGGCATAGATTACCTCCGAAGTGGGTATTTCAAAGACCCAAAGGGACTCAGGTGGGCATTTGGGGTGGCAGCTGTAGTGACAGAGGGCATCCAGCAATTGAATACCTTGCCTGGACTGTCCAAGGATCCATCTACAGTAGGACTTCTGAAGGGGGAAGAGCAACAGGTACCCATTGCCACTTCGGTAGTGCACTGCCGGCAGTATAGAACGACTCGAGATGCTGTGATCCCCATCCATAAGTTGATCCGTGAGCTGGAGAGCCAAGGCGTGGTCAGCAAAACCCACTCACCCTTCAACAGTCCCATTTGGCCTGTGCATAAGTCTGAAGGGGAATGGAGATTGACTGTGGACTATCGTGCATTGAATGAAGTGACACCACCACTGAGCGCTGCCGTGCCGGACATGCTGGAGCTCCAGTATGAGCTGGAGTCCAAGACAGCGAGGTGGTATGCCACTATTGACATTGCCAATGCGTTTTTCTCCATTCCTTTGGCAACCGAATGCAGACCCCAGTTTGCCTTCACATGGAGGGGCGTGCAGTACACCTGGAACCGACTGCCCCAGGGGTGGAAGCACAGTCCCACCATCTGCCATGGACTGATCCAGGCTGCACTGGAAAAGGGTGAGGCTCTGGAACATCTACAGTACATTGATGACATCATTGTGTGGGGAAACACGGCAGTGGAAGTCTTTGAGAAAGGACAGAAGATCATCCAGATTCTCCTGGAAGCTGGCTTTGCCATCAAGAAGAGCAAGGTCAAAGGGCCTGCCTGAGAGATCCAGTTCCTGGGAGTAAAATGGCAAGATGGACGGCGTCAGATTCCCACTGAGGTCATCAATAAGATCACTGCAATGTCTCCACCGACCAGCAAGAAGGAAACACAAGCTTTCCTAGGCGCCATAGGCTTTTGGAGGATGCACATCCCTGACTACAGTCATATTGTGAGCCCTCTCTACCTGGTTACCCGCAAGAAGAATGATTTCCACTGGGGCCCAGAACAGCAACATGCCTTTACCCAGATCAAGCAGGAAATCGCTCATGCGGTGGCCCTTGGCCCAGTCAGGACGGGACCAGAGGTGACGAATGTGCTCTACTCTGCAGCCGGGAGCCATGGTCCGTCCTGGAGCCTTTGGCAGAAGGTGCCTGGTGAGACTCGAGGCCGGCCACTGGGATTCTGGAGCCGAAGCTACAGAGGGTCTGAAGCCAATTACACTCCCATGGAGAAGGAGATCTTGGCCGCCTATGAAGGAGTTCAAGCCGCCTCAGAGGTGATTGGCACTGAAGCACAGCTCCTCCTGGCACCCCGACTACTGGTGCTGGGATGGATGTTTAAGGGAAAGGTTCCCCCCACCCATCACGCCACTGACGCCACATGGAGCAAATGGATCACCCTCCTTACTCAGCGCGCCCATATTGGAAACCCGAATCGCCCTGGGATTTTGGAAATAATTACCAACTGGCCAGAAGCTGAGAATTTCAGTCTCACCGAGGAAGAAGAACAAGAGCAGGTAACCCGGGCTGAAGAAGCTCCACCATATAACCAACTTACAGCAGAAGAAACACACTATGCTCTTTTCACTGACGGTTCCTGTCGCATCGTAGGGATGAACCAGAAGTGGAAAGCAGCTGTATGGAGCCCCACAAGACAGGTTGCACAAGCCACTGAAGGAGAAGGTGGATCAAGCCAGCTTGCCGAACTCAAAGCTGTTCAATTGGCCCTGGACTTTGCTGAACGAGAGAAGTGGCCAAAGCTCTACCTCTACACTGATTCGTGGATGGTAGCTAATGCTCTGTGGGGCTGGCTGGAAAGGTGGAGAAAAGCCAACTGGCAGCGTAGGGGAAAACCAGTCTGGGCTGCTGATGAGTGGAAGGACATTGCTACCAGAGTAGGGAAACTACATGTGAAGGTCCGTCATGTAGATGCCCATGTCCCTAAGAGTCGGGCTAATGAGGAACACCAGAACAAGGAGCGAGTAGATCAGGCTGCAAAGATAGAGGTGTCTAAGATAGACTTAGATTGGCAGCACAAAGGAGAGTTGTTCCTAGCTCGATGGGCCCATGATGCCTCAGGTCATCAGGGCAGAGATGCCACCTATAAGTGGGCACGAGACTGAGGGGTGGATCTAACTGTGGACAGTATTTCACAGGTTATCCACGGCTGTGAGACGTGCGCTGCCATCAAGCAGGCCAAGCGGATGAAGCCCCTCTGGTATGGAGGGCGGTGGTCTAAGTACAAGTATGGGGAGGCCTGGCAGATTGATTACATCACACTGCCTCAAACGCGCCAAGGCAAGCGCCATGTGCTGACCATGGTAGAAGCCACCACGGGACGGTTGGAAACCTACCCTGTGTCTCATGCTACAGCCCGCAACACCATCCTGGGCCTTGAAAAGCAGGTCCTTTGGAGGCATGGTACGCCCGAGAGAATTGAGTCAGACAATGGGACTCATTTTAAAAATAATCTTATTAAAACCTGGGCTAGGGAGCATGGCATTGAGTGGGTGTACCATATCCCTTACCATGCACCAGCTGCAGGTAAAGTGGAGAGGTACAATGGGTTGTTAAAAACCACCCTGAAAGCATTGGGTGGGGGGTCCTTAAAGAACTGGGAGCAGCATTTAGCAAAGGCCACCTGGTTAGTCAACACCCGAGGTTCTACCAACCGAGTGGGTCCTGCTCAGTCTCAGCTCCTTAATGTAGTAGATGGAGATAAAGCCCCAGTGGCCCATGTTAGAGGTTTGTTGGGAAAGACAGTGTGGATCAACCCTACCTAGAGTACAGGCAAACCCATCCGTGGAGTTGTCTCTGCTCAAGGACCGGGTTATACCTGGTGGATAATGCAGAAAGATGGAACAACACGATGTGTACCTCAGGGAGATCTGAATGTGGGGTAAGACTCATATGTCAGAAGGAAACGTAAAAGTGTCAAAGGTCTGAGCAAGTAAGACGGATGGAAATGTGTAAGTGTCTAAGGTCTGAGTAAGTGAGATGAAAGTTTTATTGTGTGTCCACTATATGGGATAAGGGGTGGAATGTTCTGGGTTGATGGTGCTCTCTATCCCATATCGTGAACTGCTTTTGTTATGTCTAGCAGCGGCTGTTTTGCTCGCGGGGCTTTTGCTGCTCGGGCTGAGCTGCTGCTTGGCTGCTGCTGCTTTGGCTGGCTGCTGCTTCTGCTGCTTTTGCTGCTTCGGCTGCATCTTCTTCTGCTGCTGCTGCTGCTTCTGCTGCTGCTTCTGCTGCTTCTTCTGCTTCTGCTGCCTGCGTTCCGCTGTTTCCGGTTTTTTTTTCCCCCTCTTTTCTCTTCCTTTTCCTTTCTCCCCGCCACCCCGCCGCCCTGCCGCCCCGAAGATTTGGACCGGCTCCGGAGCCTGACCTGACCTGAGAAGTCTGGGAATCTCCAGGACCCGTGGAAGAAGCTCTGCGCCCTCCCTCCTGAGTAACCTGAGCTTTTCCTTCCACTCGGGGTGGGGAGAGTTTTTCATTTGTCAATAAAACTGGTTTTTTCCACTTTTCTCCTCCAAAGAATTTCCTTCCTAACCCAGGGCTGGGGGAGAGGGGTGGTGGAGGTTTGTTTTAGGGGACTCCCTTTTAGAGGTTCTCCCCCTAATTTATCCTAAACCAACACATCCCTTTACTAGGAGATGAGAAAAATTAGTATTTTTCTTCTCTCAGAGATCTCATTTACAGATGAGGTGCTTTTGATTAGAACAAAAGACAGAATTGCACTGATAAACATATGGATAATTAAAAATGAAGTGTTCTCCTTTCCGTTTTAATGCACAGAATCTTCAGTTTAAACTTATTCCTCCTTGTTTATTTTCTCCACAAGCTGTTGTGGCATACCCACAGGCTTCACTACCACGACACATTTAATTTAAGAAATTTTAACTGTACTTTCTGTGCATCTCCTTGCCCTCATGCTCCCTTTAAAATTCACTAAAATAAGACATATTTCCTGGACATGGCAAACAGTTCTCCCTGCAAAAGAAAGTTATTGTTTTGTTTTAAACATAATTTCTGGTATTAACACTTTATCTTTCTTTAACTGAGGGAAAGAGTGTTATTTTCTGTGCAAATATGTTTGTTTGCATCAATAAATCAGGACTGACTTTGAGTTGACCCCATATTGTATCCCTCAATGGAGATCTATGAAGGGATATTCATAATACCTGTGGACATCTTGCATTACACCTGTGCAATTCATCATCAACAGTAGATGAATACCAAAAACATGGACAGAATAAAACATGGCAGATATATGCAAAAGACAGATTGAACCTTGTCTATTTAGCATAGATATTTTACTATATCTATTCTTGGTCTTCCTCTTGGGTATGTGGAATGGAATTACTTCCTGTAACTGTAAAATAAAACTGGAAAAAGGAGGACACAAAATGAAATAATGAAGAGCAGGAGAAGAGACAACACTGTTCCTTCTGTCACTTCAATAAAAAAGAGATTTTTTTTTCCCTAACTAAAATCAGAGGGGATTGCGAAGAATTGATAGAGATGACATCTGGTTAGAAAATCAGAGGAGAAAAAAGGAGGAAAAAAGGTATAACCAATAGTTTAATTAATCTGCCATTTATTTTAAAATATTAAATTTTTGCATTTAGGCAAAAAATGTTTAAAATTTGGGTCCTGCCAAATTAATTATTAGGGCAAAATTTTAGCAGTGGCAGCCCTAACAGTGAATGGGATTATACTTCTCAGCCTGCTCAGAGTCCAGATCAGAGATCACCATGCACACCCAAGTAAGAAAATAATCTCTTGTAAAATCCACTCCTGGTCTGTAATAGAGGGGAAATGCCTGTGCCTTCCCAGACTGCCTCTTCCCTGTTGCTCTTCAAGTACCTGATGTATTACTTCCAGAACTGAATGAATATATGGGACAGGGTTTCCAAAGCCACCTTTTATCTGCAAGGTTGGTACTGAATATGCTGTGCTACACACTGCTACCCTTACTGTGTTGTGCGACACTCTTGTTCCCGGATACCTTTTCTCTAACCTATATCATCTATTATTCCCTTTGTCAGCTGTTGAAGTACTGAAGGGTTTATTGCACAGATGATTTTTAGAAAGTTAAGCACCTGAGGTGATGTTTAGCCTGATTCATCTTAATTTAAGATGATAGAAAAGTCCTGCCCAGCAGTGGATCATTTTCTCTACAGCTGAAAGACCCAATTTTTATGACTAAGTTTAGTATGTTTTCTTGACCTAGACAAGGATGAAAGACTCTGCTATATTAAGTTTCTCACAGTATCATTGATAAACCAGAAAAATGGAAAGTAATTGAAGTAGGAAAGAACTCAATGGGACATTTCATTTTCTCGATAAGGAAGATTACATTACTGGTCCCTCGCTTATTTTGAAAAGAGTCATTTGGAGTTCAGTTATAACTATCCAAGTATGTTTTAAAATAGAAGTTATCTGATATTAATAGAATCATGAGAGGCTAAATGAATAAACCCAACCCTTTAAATCCTTAGTTTAAAATTGGAGAGAAACACTGTGTAGACACAAGCCAAATTCAATGACATTTTCCAGACTGAGGAGTATGAAATTACAGCCACTCTTAGGAGTGCAGAGTCACCATTAGTATTGGATTAAGATGAAAACCAACCCCAAAATGCAGTGAAACAATGTAGCAGTCCAAATGTACATTTCTCCAAGTTATACTATGAAGGCCTCACACTTGTTCACTGATGGGGTTTTCTTTCCCTTTTCTTGCTTAGTTATTTCTTTTGGAAAAAATCCTGCCTGCAGACACATTTAGAAGGCAACCCAATTCTCACAATCACATTACTTTCTTGCTTTCAGAGAAAAAAGTTACCAAGTGAGTCCTGCTAGATTGATCTCTTGGGAATCAGGGGACAACTCATGTCTCATGAGAAGGGCAGGTCTGATTCCTGCTGCTTTGGGAGGAGAGCAAAGTCTCTGCCTAATATTCTTAGGGAGCCCATGTGATCTTAGGTTGACCTAATGTACTAGTATGAACCACTAGTATGCCAGGAACCCACAAGGAATCAGAAACTGGAGCCAAAAATCTCATGAGATATTGGTAAGATGAAGAGTAAAAAAAAGCAATAGCATTTTGTTCTCTCACTGCAAACCATAAAATTTTCGAGTAAAACACACTTGAAGAAGCATAGCTTTAAAGGGAAACTATATGCAAAAGATACAGACACATTTTTCTATATATTATTATAGAGTATATAAAATCCTGGAAATTAGGCAATCCTGTATTTTATTATATATACTGTTTTGCTGTATATTATCTGCTGGCTCTCCTGAGCTACATTTAGCCAATTATTCTCCCACTGCTTACTGATGTTTAATTCCCAGCACTTCCAGTGTATTTTTCAATAAAACTTTTGTAAAGTAGTCATGTTAATGAACTTCATCTTTTCCTTTTGTTTAAGAAAAACTATCCCCTAAGGAGCAGACTGAGGAGTATGACGTTTTTACTAGTTAATAAAAAAGCCTTCTGGAAAATATGTTCCAAAAATAGTTCAACTGATGTCAAAGGAATTAAAAATAGAATCTTTCATTCACAAACTTCTGCTTTGGTGATGCAAGAGAAATTCTGAATATCTGTAGATCCAGGAAAATTTGCTTTAAATCTCTAAAGTCACCAACATAGTGTTTCTCTATTTTTCATTGAAAATAAAAGGAAAATCAAAGTATTCATGAGAGATACAGACCGGAGCAATAGAAGACATAATACATGTACAACATGGACATGTTTACCACAGACCTTAGCTTTGAAGAAGACAGTGTCTCCTCTGGTGTCTAAAAATATACCCAAAAGGGAATGAAAGGTCTTTCAGTTCTAGTAGGGGAAAGAAAAAAATCTGAAAGAAATCCTTAGATTAGGAGAAACAAGAAGGAATGTATAGCAAACACCATGGAAATATTTCCATTTACTTTTTCACTCCTCCCCTCAGGCCATTTCTTTTGCCTCTGGTTCAACCCATAGAATGTTCTTGCTCTATTTGAAACTGGAAAGACACCAGGGTCCCAGTCCAAGTTCGGTATCACAGAATCACAGAATTTTTCTAGATTGGAAGAGACCTCCAAGATCATCGAGTCCAACCCAGCCCTAACACCTCAATTAAACCATGGGACCGAGTACCACATCCAGTCTTTTTTTAAACACATCCAGGGATGGTGACTCCACCACCTCCCCAGGCAGACCATTCCAGTACCTCATCACTTTTCCGGTAAAAACCTTTTTCCTAATATCCATCCTATATTTTCCATATTTCCTATATTTCTACTTCAATAGATCCTGAACAAAGCCATTATTGGGCAAAGGCCAGCGAAACCATTTCATCCTGCATTAGTTTGCTACTAAACTTCCTATTACAAACAGACAAGCATTTGTACTTAATGAAGTTCATGTCTGCAATGCTGTTCCTGAGCTCACAATGTAAAATCAGGAGCTTTTTGAAAATCTTTCTCAAAAGAAACAAATAAAGAAGAAGTTCCCTTCTGAAAGTGTTAGATGATTCTCTGTTTGAACGCAAAAACTACTGCACTGTAGCCATAAAAAGGCCCACTTTAGAAAGTGGGGGAGAGGGGAGGGAATAAAAGAGAGAAATAATAAAATGGAATTCAGAAATCTGTGTAGATTAATGTTGTATGAAAACTCATTTTAGGGTAGATCCAATGAATACTAAGCAAATAGTAGTCACAGAAAAAAATAATTCTGAAATACAGTCTGACATGTTGCAAGTCAAAGCTGATTTTACTGACGTATGACTCCAAGTCTGAGGTTATTATTTAAATTACAGGTCATATAGTGAAGACTCTTCACTATAATTTAATAGCCTTTAATTAGTGAAGTGACTGTAATTGCTGTTCTAACTTATCCATTGCCACTAATGCTAATTAAGTAATAGCAGAGATTTTCTTCGAGTCTGTGGAGTACAATCAGTTCTCTTGTGTTCAACAAATGCCATAGCTACAATGTATGGTATTAATTTCACACTACAGTGGGAAATGGTGATTGTTGCCAAATGTTATCATAACCCACAGCCAATTTTGATATTACAGTCAGGTTCAGTGTGCAGAGAGATTGTTTAGTCCATAATAACTTTAAGAAGTCATAATCAGCGATTTAAAAGTTTTGACTTTTCCACCTCAGGTACGTATTTCCTGTTCTAGAGCTGCAAGTGATCCAGAGGTAATATTAGACACTTAAACTTGTTATTCCAAAAACAATTGAAAGTTACTTGATTTTCTTGCATTTGTCAGGTATAGGAAATCACAACAAGGTACTTTGTTGCTGATAACAAGCACAGGGGAAGTTCCATTCATGGCAGAGGCTTGCACTGAGTCCATGTTGTCTGGATTTTCCCAAAGCAGAGTACTTCTAAAGGAGAAGTAGACTGGTGCTCTCCTCCCTTTCTCTGCTCATTGATGATGCCAGGCAGACAGTCCATGACAAGGCTTAATGCTGAGGCTATATTGGCCATTGTAAATGGCCTAGTAGATGTTTTTCATTTTTAGAATGAATATATGTAGGCATTCAAATTAACTTCTGGAATTCTATTAAAAATGCCCAGACTTCACTGCCTTTTCATGAAGTAATTTTTTTTTATTTAGAATGAACTCAGAACTGCAAGTCATGGGTGTTACCTGGGTCATTAATATAAACAGCTCCACTTATTAACAGGCTTCCATCATAACAACCACCCTAGGTACTAAATAATTTATTCCCAGGTCCAATCCTATTTCCTGCAACAGTATTTGTACCTTACTGCAGATGAAACAATGCTTACTCCAGATCGACCAGACCTCTTGCTTAAGCACTTTCAGATTCCTTTGCAAGCATCTGCTCTTGCCTATGAAGACCCACAGGTGGAATTTTCACGTCCATGAACCCACAAGAGCTCATTGAACATCACCTTCTCATCCAGAAAACTAACCTACCACAATATTTCTTCCAATATTTGACTTTAAAAGAAAGCAAAAAACCCCAAGAGCACTCATATTTGGTAAGTAAACAGTAAATAAGTTTTATTACAGTTTCCATGTATTAGCAAGAAAAACCTGTTGCTATTAAACTTTGGAAACCCTATCAAGGTCTTTGTCAAGAAAAGGGCTAGAAGTTCCAGAACTTAAGTACTGGTTCTAGCAGGCTAAAGACCAGAGGGTATAGCTATGTGCTCACATAAATGCATGACATTAATCCAGATTCACAGTCTCTGAACCATTAGAGTAGCCACCAGCTGGGATCTGCAGTATGTTCTAGACAGCCAGACTCTGT
Source organism: Phylloscopus whistleri (assembly GCA_017589585.1). Lineage (NCBI taxonomy): Eukaryota > Metazoa > Chordata > Aves > Passeriformes > Phylloscopidae > Phylloscopus > Phylloscopus whistleri. The sequence goes on along the minus strand of JADMLD010001013.1, from coordinate 7,921,474 downwards.
GTATGTTCCTCTTTGCATAACCACAGCTATTTGACAGGCCTGTAGCAGTTCTGCTATATTTCATCACATGGCTTTAATTTAAGTTGCGAACACTTTCAATACTCAAGTTTGTAAAATATATTGGTTTTTCACCAATATAATTCTAACCACAGAACAGGGGGTTCTACTCCCTCTGGGTGTTCCCAAGTAAAATCAGCTCATGGCAGAACTCTCTGCAGGTGATAGACATCAGGGATCCAAAAATAGCATAACTTTATGGCACAATTCCCCGTCATGTGGAGAAATTTCCTTCCTCCACAAAGAATTAACCAAAATATTTAACAAAACATGGATACACATGGAAGATAAAGTATAATTCAATTAGTGGGTGTGCAAAAAGTCGTCATTCACGACAATAACAGAAGAATGAAAATACATTTGCAATAAAATTTTTTGATTCAAATGGTATTAGTGATTTTCCAAAATTTCTCAAAAACATCTTATTTAGCATTGCTGAGGACAAGTTTTAATTTAGAAGACACAGTAGAGTAGAGCTTCCTAAAGGTACATGATAGTTCAATGTATAGATACCTTTTTAGAAGAGAAATGGTTGCAAGACACTTAATTCAGTGCAATGTTCTCTCCTGTGTAGGAATAAAGGCAGCAGTCCTGCTGAGGGGCATGTCTAATGAAGTCATCCTTTGGCTTTCTCTTTGGTTTCCCCCTTTTAAACCTTTGATTCTACCTATCAACTAATTCTTCTACACGAGTGGAAATAGGTCCCTCAAGTATCATCTGGGAGACCTCTGAGTTTCACCTTCAGTAGAAGTCTGCCCCAAAACCTACTGGACAGTAGGAAAAGGTTTTTAGGTACTGTTCAAAAAAAATGTATTTGAAGTGGTTGATACTTGATAAAAGCCACAGGAAAGACTCACTTTACGTAAAGTAAGTAAGAAGGAAACATTTTAAATATCATGGAGCAAAATTGCTAGTTAAAGAGCAATCAGACTGTTTTTTCTGAAAGAAGCTATCAGTGTTGGGTTGGGTTTGGTTTGGTTGTTCAGGTTTTTTTGGTCATTATTTTAATTCTATATTTATTTGAATCTGCTGATGTAAATGGTATAACAGCATAAGATTTTTCCAGAAAGCCTTACAAAGTGAATTGACCTTGTTCACTTATAGTCTACATGTACTGTGATGGAAGTTGCACATATGTCATGTGTAGATTAAATCACTTTACCACTTACTTAGATATACATATATTTATATATATATATATATATATTTATTATTTTTTTTTTTGGATACAGGAATGAACTAAGTTTGCAAAACGAAATTCACTGTATGGGAAAAGTAGCCGCAGGTAAAAAATACGCATGATAACCTTGTAAAATATTGCTGCCCACAGAACTAGAAAATTCTTAATTGTTTTTATTTTTGCATGCAATAGACCTATTTATGCTGGAACAATGATGAATTTTTCTGAACAGAGATATATCAAATGTTTTGTGCTCTATCATTTTTTACTAGATTTAGGCAGTTTCTGTTTTCTTTTTGAATTGGACCAGGTGAATTTATTTGAATTGCTTCTTCCCATACTAGCCAAAACATTACTGTCTGAGGTTTCTGAAAGCATAGTGTGCTGCTTAGGGAAATATATGTAAAATTATTAACAAGAAACATTGCAATAGCACTCCATAGAAGATACTGGAAGTGGATGAAAAGCCCGACAATAGCCATTCCCCTGACAAGACCATGCTAGTGCAAGAAAAGCAGAAAAATCAAGGGCTGTTACTTCATGTCTCAACACCAGGTCTTCTTTCAGTAAAGACAACTCCCATTTCTCAAGTGTTGAAGAGGCCACATTATTGCAGGTAAACTTATGATCTTCCCAAAAGAGAAGAGAGAGTGATTGTATTGGGGAACTGCAGGAGAAAGTCAGTGCTGAAGCTTTTGCAGATTAAGTTTCAGCACAAAAAACAGGTGTTCTGGACAAGCAGAATTCAGAATTGCAGGATATCGTGCCTAGAGCTCTTATTAATCAGATCACATGCATTAGCCATTATGGCCTTGTTTTGAAGAGAAAGAAATCCCTTGGTGGGAAAGGTATTGAGGGCCAATAATAAAATCTATCTCTAAAAAAACACATCAGCTTTACAATAGGGCTTTTCTTTTACACAGTTTCCATAGGCAAATTACTTGGCAAACTTCTTTGACAGCAGAGAATCAGCCTTAGTTTGCTATTTTTGAGGCACTAATTCATCATAAGAGCTCTATCAAAAACATAATTTTCATTCTTCTGCAAACAAATAAAAAAAAATACGGTATCTGAAGATAACAGAGTCATTCATTTTTGAAGCTGGCAACACTGACTTGGGGAGATGCATTGCCTTTTTTTTCAGAGCAGGCTTTTCATTTTATCCACTGGAAATAATGAAATATTAAATATTGTATTAAAAAATTAAATGTTTTGAAGGGAAGAGAAAGACGATCATACAACCTGACTCAAGATCACCACAGGGAATTCTTCTGGTGCTGTGGAGAAGCCCAAGAAAGTGCAGGTAGTGCATATTCACAAGCTAGCCCTCCTATTCAGACCCAGAACTAAAGAAATCAGTGTTTCGAGGTGCCACCGACCCCTGGTGACCGGTCTAGTGGTCACTCCGGTGCTGCGACCTTCCCCAGCGAGACCGTCCCGGAATGGGTGTCTCGGGCTTCTGAGAGGCACAGGCACTCGGTGGTGATATCAGCTCTTTTGTGAAGATACACAAGGCAGCTCTCCTCAGCAGCTCTTCCTCAGGCGACGCTGGAACAGAGCAGGAGGCAGATGTCCAGTCCAGAAGGCTCTTTATTCAACAGGAACCGACGACCGGATGAAATTGACAGACTCAGACAGGTTGGGATTATATAGGGTTCGGGATAGGCGGGGCTAGCAACGTGGACCAATCACAGGGAGGATTGAGAAAACAACCAATCGGGGAGAGGATCCAAAACGCACCAATCAGGGAAGGGGAAAAAGCCAGGAAGTGGGGAAACAACCAATGCGGGGTAACAAATTAACATAGAGCCTCGAGGGCTCATGGGGGTGAAACATTTTGCTCTTCCTAACTTGAAAAACAGTCTCTCGGGGAGACTTCCCTGTGGGGAGCTCTGCCATTGCGAATACAGCTTATATGCTGTGCTCTCTCCATGGCAGGGCAAGCGCCCTTGTGGTAACCTCAGGGGTTACCACATCTAGGGAAACTAACTTCTATGCCTTGTATGTGTATGTAGCAAACTGCCAGCACAGCAGTTCCTGGCTGGTTAGCATGTTACACGTTCACAACAAACATTCCCTCAGCCGTGTTACACATTCACAACAGCTGCACCTTGTATTTCCCCAGAAATCATCACTTCCCAGCTTCAGCTGGCTTTGCGTGCTGTAGCTCTGAGGCAGGAGACCTGCATGCTCCTGCTTGTGTGTTGAACACCCCTGCCTCTGCTTGGTACAACATTGCTTTCTACAGACATGACAGGAGTTTTCCAACAAGATTAGGTTTTTAACAAAGTTTCCTTTTTTTTTTTTTTTTGGCGATTTGGGTGTTAAGGCTTAAATTTGACTCTTGAAATAAGAGAATCGTAATAATCAGGGAAATACTAAGAAGAAAGTTACAGCTATCTGAACAACTAATACATTTATGCATTTCATTACCTTCAAGTGTACTAAGACAGCACCTTCAGCAAAGAGTACAGGAAACTTCAATTTTCTCTTTCTCCCCCACCAAATCAGGGTAAAAAAAAACATTTTGTTCAAATTCAATGTAAAAAAAAACAAAACCAAACCAAAAAACAAAACAAAACCAAAACAAAACAAAAACACCAACTAACAAACAAACAAAAAAAACCCACACAAAACAAAACAAAACAAAACAAACAAAAAAAAACACAACAAAAAAACCCCAACAAAACAACACACACACACACACACAAAAAAAAAAACAAACCTCAAAAAAACGCAGTGAAACGTCTCTGACTGGCCACCAGCTGGATGCAGCACCATTCACCCCCATGCTCTGGGCCCAACCAGGTCATAACCCAGTGAAGAGTGACCTGGCCAAGCCATGGGCTGCCAGCTTCTCCAGGAGAATGCTGTGATTTTCCCATATATGCAGTGTGATTGCACTCAAGGGGATCTGTTCCGTTATCTTGCTGGGCACTGAGTCAGGCAAACGTAGCATGAGAAACTCCCACTTGTTCAGAGCACATTCATAAGTAGAGCTGTGTATGTCTCATAACAGAGAGTATCAAATAAAATGATAAAAATTGGCCACCAATTGATAAAATTGGTCCCCTTGAATGTCAGACTCAGAAATACCTGTCAGTTTTTACTGTGACAAAACCTACAAAAAACACCCCTGATCCACCAGAAGTAATCTAAATGCAATTTTCCTTTTCTCCCAGCAGTGTAAACAAACTGCTTTCATCTCAGTCATGCTTATTTTGTTTTCTTCTTTTTTCAATATCAAGATAGTCAAAGGTAATATAACCACTCATCATCAGCCTGTAAAGGCTAGGCTGGTTTAGCTAGAAGTTGGGTTAGTGAAATGGATTGATTGAATAGGATTTATATCCAGATTTTGAAGCAGCCAGAATGAGTATGGTGGACTCAAAGTAGGACAGCCAAAATTTTTGCTATCTTATCCTGACATAATGTGGTAATGAAAGGCATTGAGTCAACATGTAAAATTTTCAGTGTCAGGTATTGATTGCAGCAAAGAGATAGAGCATGGTTGTTCAGTAACAAGGGTCCCTTCAAATCCCCATCATGAAGGGGGAAATCTCTGCAAGCCTGCTCCCAGCAAATGGGTCTATAGGCTACGGCCTCCCCACCCCATAGAAAGCCAGAGATGATTCCTAGCAGGGCTGCTGGGTTTGGCTCACATTCTTTTCCTTGTTTACTTGTTTGTTTCAGATGATTGAAGAATGGTTTTTCCCTCTATCTAATCTCAGCTGTTTGACTTACAGTCCAAAATCCCAGCCAGGCATCTTCAGGGAGACTTCTTTGGTTGTAGCTTCTTTATACTGCTTTTGTTATAATGAGCAAAACTTTATATCAGTGTTTGAGGCAGAGCTCTTTCAGTCTCTGACAACCTGTAGTGAAGAAAATTGTTCAACCATTTGTATTGGTTTAGGATAAATTAAGGGGAGAATTTTTAAAAGGGAGTCTCCTCAAGCAAATCTCTACCACCCTTCCTTCCCAGCCCGGGGTTGGGAAGGAAATTTTTTGGAGGAGGAAAAAGTGGAAAAAACTGGTTTTATTAACAAATGAACAAAAATCTCCTCACCCTGAGTGGAATGAAAGGCGCAGGTTTACTCAGGGGGAGGGCTCTAAGCTTTTTTGGTGGGCTCCGGGTCTTCTCAGACGTCTCGGGTCAGATCAGTTCCAGAGCCGGTCCGGTCTTGGGGGGGGGGTGGGGGGGGGGGAAGGGAAAAAGAGGGGGAAAGAAAGAAAACGGAATGCAGGCAGCAGCAGCGGCAGCGGAAGCAGCAGTAGCAGCGGAGGCAGCAGAAGCCAAGCAGCAGAAGAGCTGAAGCAGCCAAAGCCAAGCAGCAGCACAAGCAGCAGCTGAAGCAGCGGCAGCCCAGAAGCAGCTCTGCCCGGGCAGCAAAAGCTCCACGAGCAAAACAGCGCTGCTAGACATAACAAAAACAGTCCACTGATATGGGATAGAGGCACTGTCAACCCAGAACACCATTGACTACCAGAGCATCTCCAAAAGCCACACAACTTGCTAAAAGATTTCCTTTTTCTTAAGGCTTGGGATAAGCTCCCTCAAGAGAAGGGGCAGAACTTTTTATTAGTACATTCAATACTCAATCTTTGTGAACAGGGAAGGCAAACCATTGAGTATAAGATCACCTATGCACAAATAAAGAAACAAAGTTTTTTTATCAATGGAAAAGTGATGTTTCAGTCTGTACAGGTGAGGGTTCACACAGGTTTTCCTTTGACATTATATAGCATGAAATGGATGAGATGTCTAAGGTTATTTGCCTTATGATAATAACAGCCTAAAACCTTGGACACTATCACATCAAACAAACTATGACTGAGTGCATGAGCTCCTGTTCAAAGGTGACAATGACAATAAAGGTACCCCGCTGAACTCTTCACTGGAAATTGTGGGCCTGGAACAGAGAACAGAAATGACACTGACTTCCATATAATTCCTATCTCCATAGCTACAGCCAGCTCCCCTGTCCTTTGCTTAAAACACCTATGACACAATTAAGAGAAACAAAAGGTTCCAGAAACATTTGTTGTGAATAAATACTTTACTTTTTTCCTTTGTTTGTCTCTACTGGCACTGTATTGTGCACTAGAACAGTCTCAGGCAAGAAATATAGCAAATGTATTGGCCTGCAATTCAAAATGTCAGGGTCAAGTTCCATTTCTTTGAAGACAGTCAGGTAAGATAAAATCCTCTGGGAGAGTTACTGCTATAAAAACCAGAAGAAGGTTCCTCATTTACTTAAATTCATTGTTTTACTCTTCATAGTTCAGTAGGATGCCGAATCGTTGGCAACTGATTATCAGGAGTAAAATAATTAATTAATATAGCTATTTAACATGTTCAGTTTTTTGCCCTGACACTTGGGGTCCAAATCTGCTCTCGGGCTCTCTGAGAAAATCCTATGGATTTTGGTAGGATTCTATTGACTTTATATTCTTGTTAATAATAAAAAAATTAGTTTGCAGTTTGCTCACCTGAAGCATTTACTTCTTTTTCTGATGACTTTCTGACCATTTTATGCAACTTCCTTAGTTAAGTTTGTTAGAAACACTCAGTAGATTCACTCTAAATTTAAATAATGAATCATGCTTCCAGAACTTTCATGTAATAATTACTTCTTTTTAGGTCATTCATGTGAGTAATCCTAATAAAATAAATTCATCCCTTGCAAGCCTGCAAGTCAATGCATCTGCCTCCATTCTGACTAGATTCTTAACATTCTTTGGTCTTCTAAAAAGAGGTTGCATTGTACTACACACTGGGATAAAGAAACATCTCCTACACACCCTGCAGTGCATAAAGGAAACAGGTGCTATTCATGTAAAGTTAGCAAAACTTGTCCCCCAAAACTTACAATTGAGCCCTGGTGTTCCTTGTATTTGTTCCACACTGCCTTTTTTTTCCCTGAAAAAAAGAAAATCTTCTATCTCTTATTACTTGCCCTAGGAAGAAGCAAGGCTATTCATCCAAAATTGGAAGTTGAGTGATAGCTGTGTGTTAGATAACTGCATGGACTCTGCCCTTTCACCTCTGACAGTAAAAGCTTAAAGCCTTTGTTGATCATGTCATGGGTGCAGGGAAGGCAGCTGTGCCTTCTGGTCCATACAATAAATGATTTGTGTAGAGGGCTTGGAAAACCTGGTGCTATATTTGTATTAATGTGTATGGTGCATGGGTGTGCATAAAAGCCTGAGGAAGAAATGGATCCTTCACGCTGGAACATCATCCAGCATTCCCTAAAAGCACTGCAGTGGCTATTGGGGAGTTGTTTCAAATATCAGGATTTGCCTAATAATAAAAAATAAAACAGTGGATTGTACTGTGGGGAGGCAGAAAAAGGATGTTTTACCCCAAGGTTAAAGAAATTTCAGTACCCATGAAGGGTAGTCTTAGTTCAGTGCTGAAGAGGTTGTTAGAAATATAATTAGTGAATGTCTTAATGTACGAAAAAGGTTGAATATTCATTACATTCAGAAAGAGGTTTTGCTTCACATTTAAAATCTAGGCCATGGTTTAAGGCAAATCTAAGCTCTCAATAGTTCAGTGGGAATAATGAATCCACAAAGACCCTCTCCACACATCTACTGCAAAACTTGTTCTTTTTATACACTCATTGTAACTGTATCTTTTCTGACAACCAAGAGGGACAAAACCAGCAAAATTATATTCTCTGGTGCTATAGACCTCCTGAATTTCATTAACATTCAGAAATGATTTGCAAATTAATTGTGTTTGGAAATCACTTTATACAGAAAAGTGTTCTTGAGTTTATGTCTCAAGTTAATCCTTATGTATGCACCTGAGAGAGGCAATAATCTTTGCAAATGGCCAGGAATTTGAATCTAGCCTCAAATTTCAGTCACTTGTATCTATGTTGTTCTTAGTTTCTGGTGTAAGATTTGAAAATAATCCAATTATATTTCTTCATGAAATGACATGGCATTATTTGGCTTCCTGCACGTGTGTGCATGTGTCTGTGTGTGTGTACTCTCTAGAAAGCCAAAGCAAACACTTGAAAGGAACAGAAGATAGTGTAAAGAAAAAAAGCATATTTCTTGTCAGAAGTACACAGATTAGGCATATTAAAATCAAATAATGTTTATTATAGCCTGACCCATTGCAAAAACAAAGGTTCCATCACTGCTGCTGAAAACTTTATTTTCTACAAATATGCCCGTGGTGTTGAAGGACTGCTGGTCAAGGTGAGAAAGGTGAAATGTCTGTTTTGAGTTTATATCCACTGCCTTTCATTAACAAAAGTAAAATTGTTTCCACAGGACAGCCATTATTAATCTCTTAATCCTTTCAAAGGATCTATGCAAATTTGCTTTACATATTGTTCACAGGAACACCAGTCTCAAAATAATTCACAAATACAAAAGAAAGAAGAAAAGAAGAAAGCAAGAAGAATCACACCAGGTTCCTTTCAAACATTTGACAACATCCTTGCCTAGCAAACTTCCTCAATGCCTTTTCTTTTCCCCAAAGAGACACAGATGAAGCAGGATGATCTCTACTGTCAGAGAGATATTGTTTTACTGCCTACGATCAAACCTGTGCATGCAAACAGCAAAGGGGGAAAAACTACTAATACAGATCCACTTCCTCACGCCAGCATTTTGGTTAAGTAGTAGCATATACTACATGCAGAAAAGAACTTTTTCCTTTTAGGTGTAATCTGTACACTTTCAGTTGATTATAGATGTAATCACTCAGTTGTAAAAAAAGCATACTCCTATTACACTGATCAAACACAAAACTTTTTCATGGATAGAAATAGTCATGGTAGAGTTCATCTTGTCTCACTGGGGAAAAAGGAAGCAGGGTCAGGTCCTTTTCTAAGATTATTAATATTACTAGGAGGAGAGAGATTACTTCCTCAAAAGAGACTTGTCAAGCATATCCTCAAAGGCTTCCCACCACTCTTTTGAAAGCAATGGCTGGTGGGACCTTCACACATTGGGACCCACATTTAGCAAAGGCCATCTGATTAGTTAATGCTGAGGCTCACCAACTGAGATGGCCCTGCTCAATCCAAACTCCACATACTGCAGAAGGGGACATGCTGCAGTGGTCATTGGTGGTCACAGATGCCATCTGTCCCATAACTTGTGGAAATATAAGCATATGTGCAGTTGCTTCCCTTCACACCGTTTGCTACAGTGGAAATTTTTGTCTGGATGCACTAAGCAGGATGTGGGAACTGGATCTCCTCTCCGCCAGGCCTGAAATTAGTGCTGTCCTGGAACAAATTTCTCCCTTCTGTGTTTATGTCAAGTTCCCACTGTGGTGGCTTATCTCACAGCAAGTTCCTTTTGGGGCTTTGACAGTGTTTGAGACAAGTAACTGTATCCTTTACAAGTGGTTGCACATCAGGCTAACAGGTTTACTTGTTCACAAGCACTTAATCTACTGGAAAAAAAAGCAAAGTATCTGTTTCTGATGTGGGAGGGGTGTTTGGTATATTCTTTTGTGTCCCTACACTTTTTTCATGTTTGTCTCCTGGTCAAATCTTAAGCATTTGTTTAGAATTAAGTGTCCAGATTTTCTTTTTGATAGCACCAGTGTATCACTGCTGACTTCAGAGGAACTGTGTTTCTTATCATACTTACCATTTATCACTGGCAGTGGCATGATCCCAGCCTTCTGACCTCAGCCCTCACACTATGAGGAACTTCCTGTGACAAAAACTTCCTGTCAGGAAGCATTTCATACAATGGGCCTCCGTTTGTCTACAGGGCATGGCACCAGGAAAAATATAAACCAAGGAAATATTCCTAGTGAGAAACACAGAACTTTCCTAAGTTTCATCTGAACTGAAATTCTGCTAGCCAAAAGGTGATAGATAGACAGATAGACAGACAGATAGATAGAAAAACCCTGCAGTATTCCTTAAATTTTGTATCTGTTATCTTCACTACTACACCAGAAAGTAAACCAGAAGGTAATCTTATTTCTCACAAGACATAGCTCTTTTATTTTTATTTAGTATTTTCTACAATTTTAGAAAGAGAAGAAGAATCAAAGAAGAATAGTCACGTAGAGAAGAAATGTGAGAGACATTTAAATTTCAGAAGAGAAAGAGCAAAAATGCCTTTAAAAGTATGTGAAAGGAAACAAAACAGTTTATGATGGTACAGATGATTGTAAACTGGTCTTGAAATTCCAAGATGTTAACAAAGACATTATGTGGTGATCATGATACCTTGAACAAAGTCCTCAGATCAGGACTTCTCAGAGCAAGACCTGAAGCAAATTAACTTCCATGTCAAAAGCAGTCACCCTAGTGACTTGTCTCAACTTGTATTAAATAAAGAACACAAAGTGCACTGCCCAGAAAAGCCAAGGCAGAAGTTCCTAAAACTGCAATATTGGTGTTACATTTGCTATGGCACCCAAGCTCAATAATGATATGCTAAGAAACATGCAGGGAGAGAAATAGTCTCATCCCTCAGGAAAAAGCTATCGTATTTCAGTATTTTGCAGAAACTAGTTCTGTAAAATAAAAGTTTCTTCACAAGTGGCATAACTAGCTCAAACTAACTCCTTGTACAAGTATTGGATATTTCAGGTGGAGACGATGATCATCTAAGGCTGAATTTTTATCAGTTTTAATTTGGACAGTGGCAACTGATCCAGATGTGGTAAAACTATTCTGGTAGTTTGCATACACACACAAAAAATGTCACAAGGAAAATGTGTTGTGAGGGAAAGAGATCCGAGCTTCCATTACCAACTTCCTTTAGAGGCATTGATAAAGAGATTGGACAGAAACCAAAAACAAAACAACCCAAACCAGAAAAAGCAGAACAGGTTGTAAGTTACTGTCAGGTTAGCACTGATTTTTACAACTGTAGTGCACACTGCTTTCTGGACTTCAAGTTTTTTAACCAGTTTCACCACCAGTGTCATTCAAAATTACAGGAATCAAAATTCCCTTGTTCCTTTTCCTTTCCTAGTCAAATAATTTATATTGGCTTGAAAAGGCTGATCCTAACTGGGTGGTGAAGTTTATTAAAATGTAAGATGAACAGCTCTCTACTATAAAAAAAACGCCAGTACAGCCCTTGTCTCCTACAGCAGGAAAAGACTCAGCACCAATGCAATTTACTCCTGGTTATTCTGTTATTCTTATTTCTAGTTCAGGAAACAGATCTGAAGTGAACTGCCTTTTCTGCAAGCCCCTGCAGGTCTGCCTCCTGAAGACCTTACCCATTTTCTTCTGGAATGAAGGTGATTTTCTTGTGCTTGTATTAGCCTTGAGCGGCAGCTCTGATCTTCCACACGACACATTGAAATGGAGATGCTAATTTAATTGAATTGCTACCCTGCTGGAAGAGTTCTATCTGCTTTCCTCACATCACTTAATAGCCTGTGGAGCCTTCATGTGTCAGTGTAAGTGATCCAAACTTGGGTCTAGACAGTAAAATATTAGAGGTATCCAGAATACTGCAATCTTTCATGTTTTTTACACCAGTGAAAATAAATCCACTACCCTGTTAGAAATTTTACATCTTGATACTTCGTAAGTGAACAAAAAAGAAGGCTTAATATTGAGCTACCTCTGCTGGAAGGACCCTTGTTCTGTCCAGATCACAAGGGTGAAAATGTTTTGCTGCTGCATAGTAATTGAGCAGAGCAATATTAATAATGTTACATAAACATAGCAATAAAATTAATGTTCTGCATAATTAAGCATAACAATTATTAGCCTTGATTTTAGTCCACCATGGATAGGCTTTGATTGAAGCAGTAATGAGAAACAAGTTATCTTTGTGTGGTGTCTTTGGGCATGGGAGATTTAAATTAATTTCTTATTTTTCTGCCTCCCCTTGATGAAACTTCATCTCTCTGTGCCTCAGTTTCCTCTCTATAAAAGGATGAATATCTGTCAGTCTTTACTGTCTCAAACTGAAATAATATCTCAACAATATTACCAATAAATAATACAGGAAATTATTGCTGAATTAGACCTAACCTTTCAGTTGGATTTTTTTTTTGTGGGTTTGTTTGCTTGTTTGGGTTTGGGTTTTTTTAAGTACTCACTCCTTAAGAAATCATTTGAAGAAGAAAGAGTTGGGAACTATGAAAACAGGTTTTGAGGTGAATGCAGACAAGCTCACACTGTGGCCCTTGCCTCTCCCCAGTTTTGTTCACCCTGTGAAATTTTTGTCTACCTATGTGATAAATGGACAAGGCACAGCCCTTCCTTAGACATTTGCTCAGTCTGTTGTGGATGCTTGTTGATCAAATAACACCCCTGTTTCTCTAATCAAGACACCTGAAAGCTACCAGCATAGAATCAGACTACATGAATTGCCTTACAAAATAAAACAGCTGAAAGCAACCTAAAGCCTCAAAAGACAACCCCAGAAGCCTCAGCCCATGGCACCTGACCTGCCCCAGACGAATGGTGTTGCAATGCTGCAACAGCCTTGTGCAACGAAAGAGTTTCCTTTCAGCAGAAAGGAAGTTCACTAACTGCAGCAGAGATGGAGTCTGAAATATTAGTTACTCTATCAGACCAACATTTAAGGAGTAGATCGGCCTCTTTTCTGCAGCTGGCACTTCAAGGCCTTACTGAACATCCACTCTAAATAGAGAACCCATGCTGACAAGGAGGTAGAAACTCAGAGCTGGCCAACAGTTCCAAATATAAGAGATAGTGTCTTACTGGGAAACACTACGTATTAGATTCTCACAAAGACATAAACTTCAATGGTTTGTGTTAACCTAATAATGGCTTTTAAAATTCACTTCCTCATCACTTCCTGGCTTTTTCTACACAGATATTTATGTTACGGCTGTTTACTCCGGACATTTATCCCTTGTCTTACAAAGGTGCCACAAGCCACACCACAAACAATGCTGCAAATAAATCTTTCTATTTTCAGCAACTGTCATCAGTGAATAGGTGGGAATTTTATTTCTTCCCAAAACTTCCTGCCAAACCCCCACAACCCCAAGACACTAAACATTTAGAAGGTTAAAAGAATCCACATCACAGAAAAACAAAATACTGCAATCTTACTGGGCAATTAATCTCAGATGTCTTTTATCTGTGACTTCAGAAAATACCAAGAATTTAATCTCTAGGCATTCACTTTACTGATCACACCTGTGAAACCTCTGGAGCTAAGGGGATATTTAAGAAAGGAAGACAGACAAGGTGAGCCACACAACTATTTTCTGAGATCCCAAAACCCCCAAATAATTTAAACAATTTCCTCAGTCTGTCATTATTTAACACAATTGGATTTTCTTGGGGCTGATTTACCATGGCCAGAGTGATGATCTGGCCTGTAAAATGACTTTCACTCCACTCCTTTGAATGCAGGTACATTCTCCAGGAAAATGCATGTTCCCATTAACAACCACATTCCAGAAGAAAAAGTAAACATCTCCAGCAATTGATACCTTTTGCATCACAGTAACTTATACTGCAGTAGAAACAGAGTTCAGCTGTCTCAGTGCTGTAACTCCTCATGCTGCATTACAATAGTCTAATGCACAAGTGGAGGTTTGGAGTGGGCAGGCTCAAACAGAGACAAAGAAGAGTCATGGATCTTATAGAGGAATATTCTGATGTATTCATATATTGCCAGAAAAAAAAAAAAAGAAATAATCTTTCACCGTGCATTTTGCAAGTTTTACTGCAAATGAACGCTAGAGGGAGGCAGTATTTAAACCAGATCCTAGTTCCAGAGCCTGGCTAGCCATGGAAGAAAGAAGCACCAGTTCTTCCTCTTACCAGTCTCAAAGAACACACAGTGTGACTTATGCCTGTTATTCTGTCTGATGCACAGCCTCCAAGTTGTAAACTCAGTTATACAGATGTTGGCCGAGTCCACTTACCTAGTCCTGGAGTTAGAGATCCTTGCCAAAACTGTATGTTTTGTAACGCTGTTTAAAAAGAAATCCAACAACAACTCTTTTTTTATTCCCATAATCTATCATTTTTGGGTTTTTTAAAAGGCTTAATATTGTAATTGAAGTATGTTTCAGACAAGAAAGTTAGTTTTCCTTAGCTGAACTTCAATATAAATTTGTTTTCTTTATACTCAGGTACATCTTCAACATAAACGAATTTTGACATAATCTCAAATAGTCATCAAATTACACGTACAAAATCTTTTCCATAATGAGTATAATTCACAATATTTTCTTAAAGTACTTGTGCAATTCATGCAGCAGAAATGCACAGGACTTCTGATGGTCCATTCTAGTCCAGGCAACAAATTTTCATTGACATGAAAGAGATTTAGATATCTAAGTAGTTAGATAGACTTTGTTCTTCTTCATCTAAAAACAGTTTACATGAGATCAAACTGCCCACCTGCTAGTGCAAACTTCTGCAGACTGACTGAAAAATCTTGTCATCTGAAACATTACACACAGAAGGAGTCTAATAGGAGGATGATTACAAATACACTGAAACTTTGGATTTGGGAAACACTCCTGACCACAGTACATTTGTCAATCTGTGTCTCATAGGGCTTCAATTCCTTCTGTTCTGTGTCAGGTAAGCACTCCTAGGAGTTCAGTCTGGTACTGATAGTATATGAGGCATGAATCTTTTATGAGTTTTATCAGCAAAATTACATACACAGGTAACACAAGCCTGCCTGCTTTTTCACACTTACTCCAGTAAGTGCTATTAGTCTTTATTTTTAATGAGAAATTCAGCAAAACATATTTTAAAAAATCAAGGGAGGTCGCAAAATATCATGGTTCTGGCCCAGATCAGCAGGAGAGGGGCACCAGGCAAGACATTCTGTTATTTGATACCATCTTATGTCACTGCCAGGGGCAGGGAAAAGACCCCTTCCAAAAAGGGCATTCCTTTCTGATTGTGAAAAATGTGGATGCACTCAGGTCAGGCCAGGCCCTGCAGTAAGCATTCTTTTTTCTCTCTTTTTGTATACTTTTGTTACTAATATTGTTGCTGTTACTGTTTGTTTTCTTATCTCAACTCATGATCTTTGTCGTGTGTGCTCCCAATTCTTCTCTCCAGCCACTCTCCCAGTTCAGGGGGAGCAAGTGAGTAGCAGTTTGGTTTGGAAAATCTCAGTGGGAGAAGTAAATCAGGGAGTACCATTCCTAAATTGCAACACAAAGCTAAGAAATTAAGATCATAAGATAGATGAGGAGGATAAGGGGAATAATTTACACCTTCTGAATAGAGCAAAATTCTCAGACTGACATTCTGCAAAGTCTTCCCAAGAAATTATTTAGTGCTGGGGATAATGCTGCCACTGAAAAAATGAAGATATTTGCTTGAAGAAATGCTGAAAGACTGACATCAATCAAAGTTAACTGCAGTGTCTCTGCTCATGCTTCATACCCTGGAGGGCTGCTAGCTTGTGCCTCAGGTGTACCTGATTATGAGGCCATAGAGGACTGTGATGATAACTGATGTGACACTTGTGTCAATGTTTGGCTTATGAAGGCATCTTTGGATTCGTCTCTCACCTATTTTTTCTTTCCTTTCTAAATACAGTCTGTCCTTTTTTTTTCTTAATTGGAGCTTAATAAATATGCATATGTCATCAAATTTCAGCAGCCAAATCTTATTGCTGAGGCTAATACTGATGACATTTCCTTTTTCTCTGAGCTAGATTATCAGGACCCTTTATTTCCTTTTAGTAACTCCATACCTCCTTTAGAGAGGTTAAGGAGCCCAACTAACTTTGAGTCCTTCTTTAAAATGGAATAACCCCATATTCAGCTGATGAGGCATGAAAAGGAAATAAGAATCTCATTCCCTGACAACTACCACCTCTACAGTTGATTTCAGTTGTTGTAACACTATGGTTAAATATATAAAAAATGCCCAAAAAGCAAGACTTCATAAACTGCACATAATGCCCAAGAAGTACTTGCAGGTATTTATTGCATCTTATTAGCTTGCTCTCACATCCCTTGTTAATGCTGAATGTTAAAGAAAATCCCTAGCATTGGAGAAGATTTGTAGCCAAAAGGGAAGACTGTAAGAATTGCTGTGAAATGTAAGCTTCATTTAGCTTTGGGCACAGGATATGAAGAGGTCCCCAGTGCATGCACGTCACTTGCAGTCTCAGCCTGCAGCAAAACCTCTCTTGCAGACACTCTACAGCAGCCAAGTAAAGATTCATGGAAAATAAAAAGTAAAGAATCCAGTTTCTTCTTCTGTACTGGACAAGAGAATAGTAATATAACCCTTGCAGTTCACTGTCTTCTCTTCAATAAAACAGCATGCTAATATCACATAAACCTGACCCTAGGGTTTTAGTTCCCATGTTGTTTTCAAACTGGATCCGATAAGAGAAAAAACTCACATTTCTTTACCCTTAGGATGCTTCTCTTCTCACCTTTCAAACACCTGCTATAAACAGTGAAATCAGCATAACTTTGAAAAGGTCCCGGGGCCTTTTGTCAAAGGAGGTTTTAGGGATCACTATCAGCTTATCTGTTATAATCACAGACCTGTTAAACCAGTTAGAGAAGAAACAGTTACTGTTATCACAGGAATTTTTATGATTTGACTCTCTTTAACACAAAAGGTACAATAAATACCTTTGAAAAGATTCTTGCAAGGCATTTGAGAACTCGGAATGACTGTCTTGAACTGCTTCACATTTTGCTTGCCTTCTCTGCTAGACTGGGATATAACTTTCCATGTGTAGGTCTATGCCTTCACTTTTTTTTTTAATTCAATGGCGGGGGTGAGTTGGGAAGCAACTGCACATACGGCACTAAAAGTGTCTTTGGTGTGGCACCACAGTATCAAGGGGTTGATTAGGAGGTATCTTACGTCTTTTGGCTCAAGTTCAGATCACCTGTTTCAAAAATCTGCTTCTTTGTCTTGACTGTTTTTACGTCTTCAGTTTGTGCTTACATGTGGTGGTGAATTTTAAACTTGGACAAGTGATAGAGACTTGCTTTTCCTTCAGATGCAGGACCAACACATTCCCCATGATGACTAGTACAGTCTAGCCTAAACAGAGGAATTCAGCAGGTTCAGAGAGAGGTGCTGCTTGTCTCTCCACCTCAGTAAGTAGAAGTAATTCTATAATACTTCAGAGGAGTCCTCTGAAAATATACTAGGAGAACCAGAGGAGGACATAGGTAAGATACAGATCTTCTCCTCAAGAATGCAGAACTATGAAATAAAGTGTGCAAATGGTAAGGTGGAACCTATGAGTACTTTGTTTAACCAGTGGCAAACTGTTTCTCTAAGCTTATGGATCAGAATTCCCTAATACAGCTGCCTTCTGCAGCTTAGATGGCACAGACCATCATGAGTGTGTGGCTGCACCTGAATGAGCTTGACTTCTCAAATAAAATCACCATCATTCACAATCCTCACAGTTACAGACCCCAGCCTTATTGTGATACAGGCTGACGTAGCATAGAGTTGGAGAGACTAGAAATTACACAAGAATCCTTTACTCACTGAATTATTTCTTGTCACTTCTTTCTTCTACACTATTGCCTACTCCTTGCTGTGCTTCACTGGCACTTGCCGGGTTCCACAAGTTGATTTACAAACGCTGCAGAACACCTGTTCATTATAAAACTTACAACTGCAATAGTGAATAAAAAGCTGAGGAGCATTTCACAAGAAAATGCTGATACGAGATGTGGGGACATAACTGTACAACAGGTGGAGACAAGTGAAACTCAAAGACTGACACAAATCTCAATTTAATCAGATGCAGAGATATTGGGAAATATGCCACAACCCAGAGGTCTTTGACTCTTCCTCTTCTTTCAAGTGACTGCTTCACTCAAATTACATTGGTAACTACATAAAATCTGCTTAAAATGACATGGCTCCATATTAGTTTCAATGAAACAAATTTTGACAAAGAAATGGCTATCACTTGGAATAAATGAGATTTTCAACTCTGAAGAGGAGGTGGTAAAAAAACCACAAAAACAAATAATAAACAAGCTGCTGGGATAGTTTGGATAGGATAAAAACACATGAAATGGATAGAACCATTTTATAAATGGATATGGATATTAAAACCATAAATGGTCTGCCTATAAAACCAAATTTGAGTGTTAAGAAAAAGGTTTCTTTTTTCCTTCTACAGAAATAACTGGTGAACAAAATAGAAGAGACAAGGAGCAACAGAAGAAGTTAAAAAAATTTCCTAGAATAAAATGCACATTTTGCTTTGCTTTGCTTTGCTTTGCTTTGCTTTGCTTTGCTTTGCTTTGCTTTGCTGGAAAAGCTACATGTAGCCAGATACAGCTGGTTCATTCTGACCTGTGCTTAAGGAATCATCCATAGTCATGGATGAATTGAGAATGAATGGATAAGCAGGTACATCTTACCTTATCTGTTTCTGCTTTTTTTTTTTGCTGGCTATTCCTTCTGTGAGTAAACATGGAAGGCTTCTTCAGATATGAGAAAGCACGAACCACTGGAAAATCACACAGTCCATGTGGGTCTTAAGAGTGCAATGGAACTAAATGTCATTTTTTTTTTCCAGAAGCACTGTGTTTTCTAGAAAGCATGTCAGAAAATCTAAGACAAAAGATACTGCTGCAGCTCATGGCCTAGGCAGCACTCAGGAGATGTATGAGGAAAACTATACCATATGGTTGCCTGGATGGCTTAGTTAAGGGCTCAGTCAGAATGATCATCTTATATCTTATTGAATGTAATTTTTCCAGATGAAAGCATCATGGAACAAAATAACTGTGGATTGCTTTAAAAGGAGCTATGAACAAAGGGAGGAAAAAGGAGTGACAGAAGAGAAGAACCAGGAAAAGATCAAAGGACATAGAGAAATCTGAGGGATTTCTAAAAAGAAGAGTTTGTGAGAAACAACGAAAGACCGAAAGAAATGTGGAGGATGGAGCAAACATAGAAGAAAAAGTGTATATGACTAACCACAACCACTGCCTGATGGCATCAGTATCCCCTTTGACTTCCCAAAAGCTTAGCTTGAGTTAGTCCTGCAACCTTCTGTTTCCCTCTGAGCCAAAGGGAACTGCCATGTCCTATTTCATGTTCCAGTCAGCAGTGGGCTTTCACAGGTCCTCTATTTTGGTATAATCTAAAAGACAAGACTTGAATTTAGGTTATGAGCCATCTAAGTGGATACAAAATGTTCTTTTGTTTGGTTTCCTGCATACAGATTGTGCTGTAGTTTATAACTGTGCATCACTACAGTTTAGCTCTTCAATAAAGTGCTATTAGCTATGCTGAAGTAGTATAGAATGGCACCATGCCCATGCTGCTACTTTTGCTGGGTTAAACCGCTTCACCCACTCTTTTCATTGCGGACTAATTCTAAATATAAATTTACTTTCAGTTCTTATATTGGGCTGTGCTTCCTACCCGCTGTCAATCCACTGCTCCTTGTGCCCTCAAGACATCAACTGGGCAGAAGAGAGAACAAGAATAACTAAAATATTATGAACATTTTAAAAGTCAGTAATTCCCTTGAAGCATTCAGCAGCACCACTGTCTTTGATGAGAACTGGCCAATGAATGAAAAGGGGATAGGCACCATAGCACAGCCATTATTTTGTTAGAGAATCACATTAAAAATCCTTAAGTTGCTTCCCCTGACTACAACAGTATTGCTAAATGTGTAAAACAAGATAATGGACTGACACAAAACACTCCACAAACAGTGCCATAACCATAACATTCCTGACTGGAATGACAGAGAGCTTTCATTCATCCACACATGAGATCTGCACTCTGTTTTGGTAACATCCAAGTAATTTAATTCCTATCACCACTGACTCACAGGTGGCCCCAAGATAAAGGACAGAGAACAGATTTCTAACACTGCAAAGGACCTTTTGTATCCAAATTTCTAGGTCAGCTTTTTATACAGAGGGCCAGTGGAAGATTTTGCATTTCCCCACTTCTAGAACATTTAAGTAACCATACTTTGAGTAACTCAAGTCCATCTCTTCATCTGCCATCTAACACAGGCAGTAAACTGTCCCAATGCAGTATACTTTTACTTTCAAAACATCCATTCTGGGCAGAAATAATATCACATACATATTTTTTCTTTCAGTTAAAAATGGCATTTTCCCATGATTCTTAAGTTCAGTTTTGGAGAAAAATGATTGCAGCTCACACCTTTTATTCCTACAAGCAGAAGAGAAAAGCAAGACATAGACAGAGTTATATGTTAGAACAATAAATTGGGACAGAAAAGTCAAACAGGAAGCTAGAACTGCCTTCTAGACTTCTGTTTCATAACTACGCTGCCATATTAAATATCTTTATGGAATAAACAGAGCAAAATAATCTCTTCCTATTGTGCACTCTATTCAAACTCTGTTCAAACCAGATAAGATGAGGAGGAGAGAATGTGAGGATTTTGGCAACACTTTCATCAGGGAAGCAGCCATTCCACTATAACTTCTCCAGAGACATTATGGTTGTGAGTTTACACTGCAGTGAGTTTACATTGTTATATTAAACAACACCATTAGAAATGTGTTCCAACTACAGTTTTAAAACAGAACAATATAAATGCAAAGTATTTTTATTATCCTTCCATCTGGTAATCTTCAAGTGCTTTGCAGATGTTAGGAAGCCAAGCCCCATAATTCATGATGACATAATGTTTCAGAAAAATCAAAGCAAGTTGCAATCCATGTTGCTTTTCTGGGTCAGATGCTTGTTCAGGAGTTCACTGCATTGCCTGGGCTGTTTAGTGAAATACATGGACTGGGACTGAGAGAGGTTCTTCCAAAAAACCTTGAAAAAAGGTGCTTTTATCACAATGAAAAGGTATCTGTCAGTTTTAGACATGTATGTATTCTGACTTCGTTACTTAAAATGTCATTAATATTTTTATTTGCATGACTCTAGGGCATAACTGAAATGATCCTACCAGGGTATCATTCTGAATTTATATTTTCTTTCTGCAGCTACTATGGGAGAAAGTTTGAATCAATGTTATCCACATAAATAACAAGTGGAATTTAAAGGTTCATTTCTACACAAAATGGTTAAATGTATTCTTTTCAAACATCTGCAAGAGCAAAGATAGTATGTGTATTATGAAATAGTGGCAGAATTTTGTGTTTACATTAGAAGGACATTAGTCATATGCAATGCAATATAGTCACATCAATGGAAAAAGACCACTGATCAATTGACACTATCAGCTGTAAGATAACTGTTAATTAAAATAAAATAAAGGCATGGTAGTGAGAGCTCTATAAGCAGTGGAAGTTAAAAAATCCAAAGAAGAGAAAATAAAAGTGTCTTTTCAGGATGGAGAAATTACTATCAAAAATGAAATCCCGAGAACAAGGAAGAATACATGTAAAAGAAAGAACTTAGGGGGAATGCTTTAAGGTGAGAGGAAGGACAAAGGCAAAATAAGAAAAAGAGAGGAGACTGCCAGGTCGAGCAAAGGGAAAGGTTCCTGAGTGAAAGCAATGACTTTTTTTCCATCCTTTAAAAAGCCTGACAATTTCTTTGGCAGAAAATGCTTGGCAGAGGAGATAGGAATGGAGCAGGATGTTTTAGAGGAAATTCAGAAATAGCAAAGAATTGAAGGGACAAAGTTCATGCTAGTTTAAGAAAAAAGAAAAACCTCAGAATATTCTGAATTAGAAGGGACCCACAAGGATCATTGGGTCCAGTTCTTAAGTGAACGGCCCATATGGGGATTGAACAAACAAACTTGATGTAAAATGAAGATATTAGTCAAGGGACAGAAAAATAGATAAAAAAACCCAGAAAACTTTTTTATGGAACTGGAAACTGCATGATGCTTACATTATC
This sequence comes from Phylloscopus whistleri, assembly GCA_017589585.1. NCBI lineage: Eukaryota > Metazoa > Chordata > Aves > Passeriformes > Phylloscopidae > Phylloscopus > Phylloscopus whistleri. Next base: position 7,899,457 of record JADMLD010001013.1, on the reverse strand, counting down.
TTTCTTTCTTCAGCAGGATATACTGACATTAAAGTAGGCTGAAATCAAAGAAAAAAGGAATGCTATAAATATGCAAAGAAAGATGCCTTTTTAAAGGACCCAAGGAAGCAAAAGGAAGAGGAACAGTGAAGGAGTAAAGGTTGGGCAGGAGAGCTAACAAAATGGATGTAGAATAGATAAGAGGGCCAGAAACAAGTAATTCAACAAAAAGCTGTAATATGCAGAAATCAAAATGGCTGGCTTAGAGCATGGATCTCTCCAAGCAATCAGACCAAGAGACTGCAAGGGAGGGCAGGTGGGATACTATGGAGTGACAAGGACCTTCATAGTGGAAGCCACAGTTCCCTCAGCATGACTAGAGAACTGAGGAGAGAGGGAGAGCCAGGATCACTGAAGGAATAGGAAGGAGAATCAAAAGAATGGCAGAGGAGTGCCACAGACGCAGATGAGCACAGAGGAAGGAAAACATTAGATATGACAGATCCCGTCTGCATTGATATATCATGTTACAGCTTGAGTACTACTGAGTACTGCAGTACTACTGTAAAATGTTTGAAAAAAGGAAGAAAAATTAAGTTTTGTCTCCTAAAAAATTCCTAAAACATTTAAAAAAATCTTCAGGTAATCAAAGTCTATCTTGACTATAAACTAAATTCACATTTCAGGTTTGAATGAAAACCCAAAGTTATCTGAAATAAGATTTTGTTTATGGTTTAAAATATTTATGGATTAAATGAAGAAATTTTCTAAAAAGTAGTGCACACACATACATACATTGTAAGGATAATATGGTCTCTTTGAAATACCGCCACAGGGATGATGTGAAAACATCTGATAAAACCTGTAGGGCACTTATCATTCTTGTTTGTTGGACTGTGTGAATATAGATATATATCTCAAGTACATCTTAAAAGGGAATTGCATGGTAACTAAAAGCACTAGAGATTTGACACTACACACTATATCTTAGTGCAGAAGAAATTACAAATGTTCATTTTATTGACAGATAATTGAAATCTATTATTCAGCTTTATAAGACTACACAGTAAGATACCACAGATGCATTAAATCTCACTCCTTTTGTTGCTCAGAAAGCAACCAGCACAAAATCAATACACAATCTTGTCATTAAGCAGAGAATTATTGGGGTTTTTTAAGAATTCAGCTGTGGCTAACGATGAAGTTGAATGGCTATGGGTAAGAATTAAAGGGAAGGCCAACAAGGCTGACATCCTACAGAGTCTGTTATCATCCACTCAGCCAGGAAGGAGAGGTGGACAACTTATTCTATAAGCAGCAAGATACTGTTTCAGGATCATCAGCCCTTGTTCTTGTGGGTGACTTCAATCTACCAGACATCTGCTGGGAACTTAATATCGCAGAAAAGAGGAAGTCCAGGAAGTTCTTAGTGTGTGTGGGGGACAACTTTTTGTCACAGCTGGTGAATGAGCCCACCAGGGGAGGGACTATGTTAGACCTCTTGTTTACAAATAGAGATGGGCTGGTGGGAGATGTGGTGGTTGGAGGCTGCTTGGGGCACAGTGATCATGAAATTGTAGAGTTCTCAATATTTGGTGAAATGAGTAAGAACATCAATGAGACTTTTACATTGGACTTCCAGAGGGCAGACTTTGGCCTATTTAGGAGACTTATTCAGAGAGTTCCTTGGGAAGCAGCCCTTAAAAACCAAGGAGTCCAGGAAAAGTGGGCATTCTTCAAAACAGAGATCTTGGGGGCACAGGGACAGACTATCCCTGTGTGCTGAAAGACAAGTTGACGAGGCAAAAGTCTGCCCTGCATGGGTAACAAGATTTTGAAAGAACTTAGGAATAAAAAAGGATATATCATCTCTGGAAGGAGGGTCAGGACTCTCAGGAAGCATTTAGGGGGGTTGCTAGGGTATGTAGGAAAAAATTTGGGAGGCCAAAGCTCAGTTAGAACTTAATTTGGCAACTTTTGTAAAGGATAATAAAAAATGGTTTTACAAGTATATTAATGGCAAAAGGAAGGGTAAGACCAAGGTTTGTTCTCAACTGGATGCAGGAGGGAACTTAGTAACTGCAGATGAGGAGAAGGCAGAAGTGCTTAATGCCCTCTTTGCCTCAGTCTTTAGAGGGAAGGCGGCTTGTTCTCAGGACAGCTGTCCTCCTGGATTGGTGGATGGTGCCAGGGAACAGAATGGTCCTCCCATTATCCAAGAGGAGGCAGTCAGAGAACTTCTGAGATGCTTGGATGTTCATAAATCTACAGGCCCAGATGGGATCCATCCCAGGGTGATGAGGGGGCTGGCAGATGAGTTTGTGAAGCTGCTCTCCATCATTTACCAACAGTCCTGGCTCACTGGGGAGGTTCCAGACGACTGGAAACTGGCCAATGTGACTCCCATTCATAAAAAGGTTAGAAGGGAGGATCCTGGTAATTATAGGCCAGTCAGCCTGAGCTCAGTACCAGGTAAGATAATGGAGCAGTTTATATTGAGTGTCACCACGCAGCACTTATAGGACAGCCAGGGTATCAGACCAGCAAGCATGGGCTTAGGAGGGGTAGGTCATGTTTGACCAACCTGATCTCCTTTTATCACCAGGTGACCTGCCTGGTGGATACAGGGAAGTCTGTGGATGTTGTCTGTTTGGACTTCAGCAAGGCCTTTGACACACAGCACATGCCTGGAAAAGCTGGCAGCCCATGGCTTGGACAGGAGCACTCTTGTCTGGGTTAGGAACTGGCTGGATGTCTGAGCCCAGAGAGTGGTGGTGAATGGTGCTGCATCCAGCTGGCAGCCAGGCACCAGTGGTGTCCATCAGGGGTCTGTGTTGGGGCCAGCTCTGTTCAATATTTTTATTCATGACACAGATAAGGGTACTGAATCTTTCATTAGTAAATTTGCAGATGACATGAAGCTGGGAGTATGTGTCAATCTGTTGGAAGGTAGGAGGGCTCTGCAGAGAGACCTGGAATAGTTGGATGGGTGGGCAGAGTCCAATAGGATGAGGTTTAATAAGTCCAAGTGCCGAGTCCTGCACTTTGCCACAATAACCCCCTGCAATGCTGTAGGCTGGGGATGGTGTGGCTGGGCAGCGCCCAGGCAGAAAGGGACCTGGGGGTTCTGGTGACAGCAGCTGAACATGAGCCAGCAGTGTGCCCTGGTGGCCAAGAAAGCCAAAGGCATCCTGGCCTGGATCAGGAATAGTGTGGCCAGCAGGAGCAGGGAGGTCATTCTTCCCCTGTACTGGGCACTGGTGAGGCCACACCTGGAGTGCTGTGTCCAGCTCTGGCCCCTCAGTTCAGGAAGAACATTGAGATGCTTGAGCGCATCCAGAGGAGGCAATGAGGCTGGTGAGGGGCTGGGAACACAAATCCTGTGAGGAATGGCTGAGGGAGCTGGGGGTGTTTAGACTGGAGAAAAGGAGACTCAGGGGTGACCTTATCACTCTCTACAACTTCTTGAAAGGTGCTTGTAGTTGGTGGGGGTTGGTCTCTTTCTCCAGGCAGCAACTGACAGAACAAGAGAACACAGTTTCAAGATGTGCCAGGGAAATAGAGGCTGGATATCAGGAAAAAGTTTTTTACAGAATGGGTGATAAAGTATTGGAATGGTCTGCCCAGGGAGGTGGTAGAGTCACCATCCCTGGATGTGTCTAAAAAAAGACTGGATGTGGCACTCAGTTCTATGATTTAGTTGAGGTGTTAGGACTGGGTTGGACTTGATGATCTTGAAGGTCTCTTCCAACTCAGTGATTCTGTGATTCTGTGGCTTGTCACATGATCTGCATAAAATGATATAGTAAGAGTTCTGTGAAAAGCACTGTTTCTTTTTTCTTTTATTCTGTGACAGAAATAAAGGACACAAGCAGGAATCTGATGCTTTGTCACAAACAGCTACTGGTAAGCCTTTTTGTATCACAATTCTGGTACCACATATCTTCCATCTGCAGTGAGATACATCCAAAGAGATGGTTGTACCTGCATGAAGGGTCTGCATTTACTAACCATTGTCTGCTTGTTCCTTGCAGAGTCCCTGAAAGAAAATTAGAAGGAAAACTGCCTGATTCTTGAGCATTGTTGTTTTTCAGTGTATCAATATAGTAAGTATTTTGCATTTTTTTCCTCTGGGATACCATTTTGGTTTGTAACTGTATTATGGTTTTTGCTGGACAGTCCCCCTCTCTAAGAAACTGGCAAAATCAGGGGAAGGCTCTGACATAACCTTGACTCGCCCTGCTTCTGCTTGATGCTGCAAATTACCTTGCAAACTCCAGGGAGGCACCGCTGTCCATGATGCAGGCTTACTCCCCACTATTGACCTCAATCTTCATTCTACAAAAGACTGCTGGCTAATTAGTGATTGGGCATGAATATCAAACCCCACTCTTTCCAGTGTTAATTTATAAAAAATAGCTATTAAAGAGAAACACAAACTCAGTTTCCTAGAGGCTTTTGAAGTGATACCAAAATCGGCCAGACAGAAGATTTCAAACACTGTTTTGAGTATTAGAAATCAGGCATTTGTTTTTGCAATGCATTGGTCACTCAGAGGATCCTTCCTCTAGTCAAATGCCCCAAGCATCAGCTAAACAGAGCTTTTATTATAAACAGTGATTACATATTCATCAGCTATCCTTGATTATCTGATATATGTGTATTACTTTATTTTACATGGTTGTACTCTTAATGGAAGTCCGTATGGTGTTCTTTGGTGTCTGTCTTTAACATCCAGTTAAAGTCCTTTTTAGGTGGTTATTCCTCAATCCCTGGTGTGAGTAAGTGCAATATCATTGTTTTGCATAACTTCTGTTTTGTCAGCTTTGCAGAGCTGAGCTGGCTTCCTGCTTGCGTTTGCATGAATTTGCACAACTCCTGTTTGCCTAAGTTACATCATCTATCTATTTCTCCAAGGCTGTGCTGTTCCGTTTGACTGTCCTTATGAGAGTAAAATGTTGTTCTGTTCTGCTGTTCTTATCAGGTCCTCCCTTTTCTTGAGACTAAGTACCTTATGGGAACTACTTTATTAATATCTGAATTTCATTTTTAAGCATAAGGCGCTACAACAGTATAATACTGAATCACGATGCAAGATAAAACACATAAGAAATTATTAATGGAGATTATTATAAACAAATGTTTTAACCAAGTCTATAGTGTCATGTGTTTTTAGAAGTGGAGCTGAAGCCTAGAACCCAAAGAGGCTGGGTGAAAAGGCTGCTTGGGGAAACTCAGGCAGAGCAGTCAAGCTCACACATCCACACACGCCACATGGCTAGCTCAGCAAGGAGAGGCAGAAGGCCCTTGCACTGGATCAGCTCCAGCCAGGTTTATTTCCAGGAGCCAAAGGGAAATCCAGAAGCAAAAAAAGGGGCAGAGTCTGCCAGTTCCAAGGATAAGTATGGGATACAGTAGCCAGTGACCTTGAGGCACAGGGTGGAACAAAGGGCAGGTAAGGTCAGTGACCTACAGGTGAGACAGGGCCGGTCACCGGGGACCCGAAACCAATGGAGACACAGAGGAAAGGAGACACCACGGGGCCAGGGCATTAGGGAGGGGGAACCAGGGCAAACCACGGTGTACAGAGTGCCATTGGGGAGTTCTCTCTCTCAGGCTGGGAAGGTGACCCTATGATCTGTCCTGCCAAGGCCAGACCCTTGGTATTATGTCAAGGGGCTGCAGAGACTCCACACAAGTCCAGGTGGGTAACCATGAAGTAATTTTGGTCCTCCTGAACTGTCTTCAAGAGCTCACACAGTGGTTTTACTTGCAACCCATAATTGCTGATTCACAGGTGACACCACCAGACCATCCCAAGAAATGCACATAACTCTCTTACCATTTGTGGCTGTGGAAGTTGGCCAATTGCTTCTTTTTGTTCCTGTCCCAGCCTCCTTTGTCCTTGGAGGATTTCGAATCCCAAGTAGGTTAATGTGGTCTGGACTATTTGTGCTTTGTCTTTGTATACTCTGGATCCATTTAGTCACAGAAAATTCAACAATGCCACACTCTGATCCCAACACTGCTGTTTAGTTTCAGGGGTGATCAGAATGTCACCCATATACTGTAACAAAACTCCAGGAGGGTTCTGATTTTTCCATTCCTCCAGTTCTTTTGCTAAGTGATTTCCGAACATAGTGGGCTATTTTTAAATACCACTCTTGTGGTAGTACCATCCAAGTTGGATTGTTTTCCCTGTGTTTGGATCTTCCCATGCAAAAGCAAAAAGCTCTTGACTTTCATTAGTCAAAGGGACACAAATAAAGGCTTGTTTCAAATCTAACACTGTAAACTACTTTAATTTTGCATTCAGATTTTTTAGGAAGCTATAAGGATTTGCTACTGCCAGGTGCACATCTTCTACTCTCTTATTTACAGCTCTAGTGTCCTGTACCAGCTGGTAATCCTCTGTTTGCCTTCTTAACTGGCAAAATAGGGGTATTAAATTTGGAAGTTCTTCAATAGTTCTTCAATAGGCCATATTTTATAAATTTTTCGACAAGGGGAAATAACTCCTTGTGACTTTCTATTTTCCAAGGAGATTGCTTTTGCCTTACCAGTCCCGCTCCAGGTTTCAACTTTTTTCTTACAGACTCTGCTCTTTTGGATGGCCTGGTCACCTCTCCAGCCCAGACAATGGGAATCACTGCATCCTCAAGTGCTACTGGCAGATGGATCACATCCAATTTCAGAGAGTAGTGCAAAAATAGAGGCTTCCACCTAATCAGGTTGGAATAATCACCTGTCTTTCTCAATTTTAAAATTTGATTTCAGAATTTAATTTTTCCAATAAATCTCTCCCAAGAACATGCTTTGGGTAGATACTAAAAAGGTGAGTTTGTCTCCCTAATTCAAAATCAATGGACTTGAAAAACAGCCAAGATTTGCAATTCCTTGTTGCACCAATGATTGTTATAGAATCATTATTCAAGTTTCCTTTTACTGTATTTAGCACAGGATAACTAGCTCCTGTATCTACTAAAAGTTCTACCTCCACATTTACCTCCTCATTTCCCACCTTAGCTGTAAGCAGAGGTCCTTCTAGGGAAGAATCATCTGGTCTCCTACAGTCATCATCAGTGACGGCCATGAGAGGGCTTTTATGTTTCAGCTGTGGAAAATCCTTTTTCCAACGCCCATCTTTATTACAGCATGCACATTATACCAAGTCCCCTGAGGGGGTCCAAGGTGCCCCCTTCCTTTCTCCAGGAGAACCATTCCTTTGGAAATCCTTCTATGATTGCAACCTTCTGTTTTTGTTTGGAGAGTTTTTTGAGTATTAGAAGGTAGGTGACTGATTTCCAATTATTAAGGTCTGTTATTGAAAATGACACTTTTACTGTGATTGGACCATTGGCATCCACTGCCCAAGGGAGGCATCTACTCCGTGTTTAGGCCTAGTTCTCCCTGCAACCAGACTAAAAACCTCTGCTCTTGCATACACCCTCCCTATCTCCTCTATCCTCTCATCTGTATGTGCTAAACCTGCATCGTTGTGCGCCAGCTCCCTCGTAATATCAGTCTTTGCAGCCTGATTATCTGTTCTCCTCTCTAAGGTGCAATTAAGACTGACCATGAGATCTAAATCATCTTCTTTATTGGGGAGATGTTTAGAACAAATTTGTTCTATGCAGCACACAGAACAACAACGTTTTAACCATTTTCCTTGTCCCTCCTTTTCAAGAGCCAGCACAAAATGGTCTGAGGGAGTTGGATTCAGGCCGCAATTATTCTGCCGTTCTGTCTGGTTCCACAAAGTGAAGAATATATCAATATACATAACCTCATCCCATTTCTGTTCCCATCTTATAAACAACATTAACTGCAACAATGTTCAAGGTTCCATTTTGTGGGCACGTTTTTTCCAGAGGGCAGTTTGCACAATGGCCACCATTGATTACAATACTAAACTGAATTCTCCTTGGTTCTCCAATGTTGCAAAATATAATCAAGTATGTCAAAATGCCCCCTTTAGATTGTCCACTACCCATTTTCAAATAGTAGACCCAAAATGTTACAATACAGATACCAATACAGATAGCAATACAGATAGCGATACAGATACAGATACAGATACAGATACAGATACAGATACAAATACAAATACAAAACAATTATCTGTTGAAAAAACCAAGTCAAATACCAAGTTTTGGAATACCAAATAACCCCCACACTGTGCTGGAAGATCCACACATCTTATATGCACAGGATTCCCAAAAGAATGCCTTATAACTGAATGGGGTCTTACCCATGTCCCAGACTGATCTGAAGTTCTTCTCCAGGAAAGTCCTGGTGCCAGCATGAAGATCCAGAGATCCCTTGGATCCTTAGAAGATCAGGGGAAGTGTCTCATCTGGAGTCACCAAAAAATACAAAAATTGGCTAGTCTTCATTCTTTTAATGAAAAATGAAGGCTGAAAAATTAAATCCATCTGACAATCTTGAGACTTATACAGTGTTTCTAGAGACTGAGAATGAAACCCAAGAACTTACCCTATTTCTTAAGCACTTAACTTTTAACGAAACATGATTTAGGAATAGAGACAGTGACACCATGTACAGTCAAAAAATCTTATTAAAGACACCATTGATCTGCATTTTCTCTTACAAGGTCTGAGGGCAGGCATTTTGGGTGACCAAATATATCAGTACCCCAATAAAACCCCAAGAACTGGGAGCATCCAGAGGACAGCATAGGTGCAGTATAAACAGCAGCAGCCCTATGTGACAATGAAACCTGTAAGCATGGTGATGGGGAAAGGGTTGGTGTCACACAGCCCTCTTCTCTCTCCCAGCTATGCACTAGCAACAACTCTGCTATATTTCTGACCCTCCAGGAGCTACATTAGCTCACCAAGCCACAGCTCAGTTATTCATTTTCAAAAAATCTCACAATTCCCAGGCACAGAGAAAAAAAGATCTGCCACATCAAATTGGACAAAAGCGTATCCATTCTGTCTTCATTGATGGTCATACATGCGTGCCCAGGGAGAAAATACCTGAAATTCAGATTAAGAGTGACATTCAGTCCACTGATTTATTTTAATAAAGGAAACATCATTTATCCTCCATTATTTTAGCTAAGCTAATGTATTTGCTTTTAATTCTCCCATTTCTACTCCTTGCAGAAATAAACTTGCTTATCACACATAACAAAAAAAGCTTCCAATATTATACTATTTTAAGCAGGTGTGCCAGTTCAAAAGTAAACCAGTAGGAGACAAGAATCCCACACAAACACCTTGAGAGACTTCAGGTTGAGTTACAATTTAATAGAAAGATTACAATAAATGCAATGATACAGAAAAACTGGCTTAAACCCACTAAGTCAGAATACAACCTGGCACCCTGTTAGTCAGGGCTGTGGCTGCAGTCCCCTGAAGCAGTGGTTGCAATATTGTTGAAGTGAAGGTTGCAGTCTTTTTGAAAGCCATGGTCCTATGGAAGGTCTGGTCCTCCTGTGGAAGGTCGAGTCCTCCTCTGGGTCCACTGAGCGGTGGTGGTGTCCCAAACCCCCAAAGCCCCACACCTCAAGAGCATATGCAGTGGAGCTCAGGTGGTACCTCCCCCAGGATGGGGGAGTTCACAATAGAATGATATGGTCCTATGAGTTATGGGGTATTTTTGGCGTGTCTGATGGTCATTTCAGCAGCCTATTCTGCTGGTGTCTATTCTGTTCCTTATGGCCCATTACCAGAGGTGACCCTTCAGGGTGGGTGGTGCTGCTGCTTCCCCCGAGGGAGTTGTCATGGGCAGAGTCACAGTGAAGACAAAGAAACACTACACCTCCTCGCAGGGTTTGCCTCTTCCCATCTAACATCTAGCTTGTAGCCTGAGGGATCGGGTGTGCACCGGGCAGCTGCAGTGAATGACCCATCATTAACAGTTCATCAGAAATTATGTAGATCGAAGTAGAAGTCTAGTTACACTCACATTGGCATCCTTTTTCCTATAACCAAGACAGGAGGCCATACATAGATATTCAGGACCACTGAAAAATCTGTGGAGCAATCAGCAAAATTGTACACATGCAGCATCTTTCTTCTCAAACAAAACAAAAGGAAACAGTAAACACAAGTGGCCTGCCAGGCAAAGCAATGGACCAAGTAGCTATACGTGATCTGTATCACCACAGCTGCTTATCACTGCCATCACTACAAAGCCACCTCCAGACAAGCATGCTGAAAAAACAGAAGTTCTTGCAGAAAATTCAGCCTACATAGTAAAGATTAGAACCCAGGCAGCTTAGAAAACCTTCCTGTGTTTTCTATCATGTCATGTATCAGAGCTTGGTCTTACTTTGGTAAACTAACCTGCTTACTCTCTGTCCCTGTCCAGTGCTTCCTGTCTTCTCTTAAGATTACAAGTTCTTTAGGAAAATGCGGGTGACGTTTGTAAAAATCATTCAGGGGCTTAAGGTTCTTGCAAAATATCTGGTTTTAATTAGCTGTGCACAGCAACAAAAAGAGCTTCATAGCCCCCAGCCCACAATCTCTGTCTGACAACTTCAGCCTTTAACAGTACAGTCCACACTGCCACAGCATTCTCTCAAAGCTAAAAAAGTAACATTTTAAAATATACGCAATAAAAAGACAGACTTACAACATCAACATCATTAACAGACAAACTGTTCTCTTTGTAATCGTTGCATGTTCTAGTCAGTCATGTTTACAGTATGGTACACACAGCATCATCTTGTGAACTAGCTTATCTGAGAACAGCGTATTGTGACAAACAAAGACCATTTTAAGATAAGCATGTTAATTACTGGTGACTGAAAAGTGACAACCAAGTCAGAGTTTCTTTTCCTCTTGTCAGGTTTAGGAATGGTATGTCCCAATTTAGCACCCCAAATAAAACTATCCTGCTGCTCACTCCCCTTTCCCTTTTCCCCGCTCCACACTGTGGGTGGCTGCAGAAAAGAATTGGAGATACAAAAGTTAGAGATCATGTGTTGAGATAGGAACAATTTACCGGAAACAGCAATGAGACAACAAAACAAACAGTAACAGCAACAATACTAATAAAGAAAGTGTACAAAAGAGAGAGTGATTCACGTGCAAAAATAAATGCTCATCACTGAGCCCACAACAATGAACAATGCCTGACGTTTCTCCCTCCTGCCCTGCCACTCTGTTTTTTAGAGGGGACAGAACACCCTTCTCTCAGAAGTGAGGGTCCCATTCCCTCCACCCCTCACAATGATGTGGTGACACAGAATAACTTCCATGTCCTAGACAGATCCCTCAGCAATGCTTCCTCTGACTATGGAACCAGAACGCCTTTGTCTCTATATCTAGATGAAATGGGTGCTTTAACTAGTTAAACAACACAGCTAAGTTACATAGTTTATATCAGCATAAGTCAACTGTAATGACCCAAAAATGGGTCCTGACAACACAAGCTCTTGTATGGCTCTGCAGTGAAATGGACTGGGAAACCCATCCAAGTAAAGTAAAGGAGAGAAAGAGAGAAACAAAGTACAGCGTTAGCACCTTTAGGAAGAGGAAGGCAAAAACCAAGGAAGAAAGCACAGACTGGTTTGTGGTATTCATGTAAGACTGCCAGTCCATGCTGGCTTACACTATTTGTCTAATCTTGTCATTAAGATATGAAATATGACACGTTTCAGGTCATATTAAATCCACTTTAACAGTGGGATGTCCCCAAGTAGGGCAGCTCTATACTGTTCACTTATGTTTCTCCCTTTTCTCTTGCTGGATCTTGCTGGTGCGTGGCTACGACATACAGCAGGTCATCTTTAGGAAGGCCAAAACCTCCTTGGAACTGAGCTGGCAAAGGACAACAAGAAGTGTATCAGCAGCAAAAGAAAAATGTAGGGCCACTGATAAACCAGATGGCCTACATCAAATCACAGAAAACACAGAGAAGATGAAATTATGGGTGGTTTTTATTGCCCCAGTCCTCACTGCTGAGGATGGTTCTCAAGAGTCGTAGACTTTGCATGTAAGAGAAGAAGGCTGCAAAAAGGAAGACTTCTCCTTGGTCATAGAGGTCGGGTTAGAGACTGGCTGGATAGATTAAACATCAATAAATACACAGGCCCTGTTGGGATGTATCCATGGGTGCTGAGTGAGCTGGAAGATGATGCTAGTCTGCCACCTTCCATCATCTTTGAAAGAGAATGGGAGAGGTGCCTGACAATTGTAGGAAGGACAAGGTTACCCTCATCTTCAAAAAAGGCAAGAAAGAGGACCTGGTAAACTACCAGCCAGTCAGCCTCACCTCCATCCCAAGTGATGGAAAAGGGAATACTAGACATCTGGAAAGGTGGAAAAAAGGTGATGGAAAGGTAACGGGACAGGGAGTACTGGAAGTTATCAGCATACATGTAGAAGAAAAGAGGGTCATCAGGAGTAGTCAGCATGGACTCACCAAGGGGAAATCACGCTTGACGAATCTGATAGTGTTCCATGATAGCATGGCAGGATGGGTTGACAAGGTGAAAGCAGTAGATGTTGGCTACCTTGACTTCAGCAAGGCTTTTGGCACTGACTCCTGTAACACTCTTGTAGAAAAACTTAGGAATTGTGGGTTGGATGAATGGACAGTGTGGCGGATCAAGAGCTGTCTGAGTGGCAGAGCTCAGAGGATCATGATCAGTGAAATAGAATCCAGTTGGAGGCCTGTAGTCAGAGGTGTTCCCCAGGGATCAATACTAGGTCCAGTCTTGCTCATCTTGTTTTCCTGGAGGAAGCGATCAAATGTACCCTCAGCAAGTCTTCTGATGATGCCAAACTGGGGGGATACACATGAAGGCTGTGCTGACATTTAGCAGGACCTTAACAGGCTGGAGGAATAGACAGAGAGACGGATGGGTATGTGCAGGATCCTACACCTGGGGAGGAAGAACCCCTAGTACCATTGCAGATCTTATCTACTAGAAGGACAAGGGGGCCTTTGTGGACAAGAAGTTGATGTAAACCAGAAGAGTGCCCTTATGGCCAGGAGAGCAAATGATATATAGGGGCACATCAGGAAGAGTGGGACGAGCAGGTCAAGTGAGGTGAACCTCCCCCTCTGCTTGTCTCTAGCTGAGGAATATTGTGTCCAGCTCTGGGCTCTCAGTACAAGAAAGAAAAGGAACTAATGGAGATGGTCTAGTGGAGGCCACAAAGATGATGAGGGGTCTGAAGCCTCTCTCTTAGGAGGAAAGACTGCGGGAGCTAGGCCTCCTTAATCTGGAGACGACTAAGAGAGGAATCTCATAAACAGATATAAATATCTCATAGGCTGGTGCCAAAAGGATGGTGTGAGACTCTTTTCAGTGATGCCCAATGACAGGACAAGGAGCAACACCCACAAACTAAAATACAAGAAGTTCCACCTCAACATGAGGAAAAACTTCATTTCATTGAGGGTAGCAGAGTGCCAGAATAGACTGCCCAGGGAGGCTGTGGAGCCTGCCTCTCCAGACATGTGTCCCTCCCACATGGACACATTCCTGTGTGCTTTAGATGACCATGCCTTGGCAGGGGAGTCGGACTAGATGATCTCCTGAGGTCCCCTTTCAACCTTAACAATTCTGTGACTCTGTGATTTGTCTGACAAGCTTCGGGGAAAGCTTTTGCCACAAGTATACTGGCTGTCAGCTTTAGGACTCCTATCATGCCCTGCTTCTCCAGGAAAGGTTCACTTCTGGTTAAATCACTAAAAAACAAAAGCACAATTATAATTTTACTGGGTTTTTGTTTTCTGGAGTAAAACTAGCAGTATAACATGCTGAAAGCATATGTATTTATTCATTTTATCAACTGAACTTAAAACCCTACCCTTACATTGACTTCAGTTTCCTGAAATATATTCAGGAACCTCAGAGTTTCCCTAAAATGCTAGCAATACTTCTGAGAGTACATATGTGGTCAAGCAAAGCATTGGGGTTCTTAGCAAGTGAAATATACTGCCTGTCTGGGCAAACTCTCAAACATGGTGTGTCTCCTCTTCCAAAAGGGAAGAAAGAGGGCCCCACCTTCCTAGTGGTAATGTATTACATTTTATTTGCTACATATTTATTTCTTGGTAAATGAAATCTATACACAAGTGAAGGATATCCACTTTTTTCCCCACATGTCCTTTTAGTCTTCTGATTCCTCAGCCATGCTTTCATGAAAATGGATGGATTAGGGCACATATGCTGGATCCAAAATATTGTGAATTCATAAGAAAAAATGGTTTGGCTAGTTCAAACTCACTCTGTGGATCCAAAATTGTTCAAAACAAAAGCACTTAAAGGATAACATTGTGCTGGCAGATTTTCTGGCAGATCACATATCACCTGTCCTCCTGCAGCGACCATGAAGCCAGAATAAATACTGTACTGTGTGTTCTAGCTGATTTGACAGAAATACAGTCCTACACTCAGGCCTGGGCCAGTCCAAATCTGTACTAGGAGGTGATCTGGTTGTGTACAGCTCTGGTACTCCTGAACACTGAACCAGAGCAAATAAAACTAGCTAAATCCTCTTTTAATCCTCCACCTAAAGTTGCAGGGGATTTCTAGGAGTATGCATCATGCAACATAGATTGTTTTGTCTTTTCTCAGTTATGGGCAGAGTGTTTTGTATGAGGTCCTCTAATCTGTCCTCAGTTTTTCTGGGGTCTTCTACTGACAAGCTCCAGTGCTCAGCATAGACTACTACAGCAAATTCCTGCCTATCCAAACATTTCATTTCCCTGTGCCTGCAGCGAGGAGAAGCTTAAGAGTAGAAACCTACAGTTTAATTGTTTGCCTTCAGAGGTACTGGCTTTTCTTCAGTAAAGAGCACTGTTTTCTAAACAAAACTGATTTTTATGTCATTTGTTGGCAGAAAAAAAATCCAAAGTAATTTAACAGCTATTCTAATAATTATCAAATTAATAGTCCAATAATTTCCCATATTGCCTAACAGTCCTGGAGAAAATGCCCTAAATTAATGGTACCGTTGTTATTCTCACTATCTGGTATGCTCCATATGCATACACTTAAACACTAAAGCAAATGCTAAGTTCCAGCTCATACAGCCCATGTTGCTCTGCTGGCCTCTAAGTCTGCACTACATGCAGATTTACTGCCTGCAGAAACTCTGTGTTTCTTTATGTTTCTTTTTGTGTACCAGTTTTAATTTTCTCCACTTTATTTAATTTTCATTTTATGGAATACTGACTGCCTACCACAAATTTTCATCAGGATACAGGGAAATATCTTTAGTGATTTGCAGGTATTTTCTCTGTCTTCTCTGGAGTACTCAGTATTCTGGAATGTTTGAAATTTGGCCTCCTCAGGGCACTCAGAATCTAAAATTTTTAAATCGAGTCTGCCTTATAAGAATAAGAATGAAATTTCCTGTTATTTTACTTCCTGTCTGTATGCTCTACACCATCCATATATTTTTTCCAACTTCTAGTGGAAGTATATAATTTCTCAGACAGAATTAATATTCTCAATACTCTATTCTGCCCAAAGAAATTATTAAATTCAGAATTATTACACTCATCCATTCCTGGAGATAATGGGAACTTTTTGTCTTCTTTACTGCTTCCTTTATTTTCAATGTAAAGAAAATTATATCTTCTTTGGTTATACCCTTTGCTCACAGAAGAATCAATGTGTGAACACTTTCTAAAGTTTATTCCTTCCATTCAGTTGTTTTCCCAGATTTGTTTTCTTTGTTGTACATGCAGGTTTCAGTTTTCCCCAGAGGCAGCAGTTTTGCATAACATCTGTTTTATTTGGTGCCCAGAATCAACTTAAAGTTCCAAATTAAGATGGAAGAACACTCCATCAGAAGGGGCCAGAAAAGCAGCCACACTGAGCAAAACAAAGGATGGTAAATGTCATTAGCAGAAACAGAAAGGTAGAATAGAATCAAGATTTTTTTGACTCAGCCTCTCAAGCCTGAAATTTATGGTGGGGGCATGAAACAACTGCAAGCTCATTCCTGAAGCTGGTCTCTCTGCCTGTTCTCCACAACCGCTCATTTATTTGCCAGAACTGAGGAACGATGTCATAAGTAAGGCAAACACCAGTATAAAGCTTTCTGTTTCACAGGTCAGGCTACCAAAAGGGTGCATTTTAGTTCAACAGTGGGGAAGGAAGATTAATATCACACACTATAAAATATTAACTGAGGGAAACAATACCCTATAATAGCTAGCATATTCTACATTCAGTCTTATAGTAACATGACTCTACATTGGTATTCACCATCAAAAGCCACTCTGCTCCACAACTATGATATCAATGATCACTCGACTTGGAAAAAAAAAGATGCCCTTTTCAAAGTACACTGTTTCTGTACACTGTGAAAAGGGACTACACAGGCACCCATATGTACCCTACAGGCTGATAGAGAGTAGGGGAGAAAATATGTAAAAAGGGATGTGATAACAGGCATGGAACAAGGCAAATTCTGTTGACATTTTGAACATGATTGCATTCTAATGTATAGTCAGGAAGACTGGACAGGAAATGTCATTAGTAGAGGCTTTCTTATGCCATTCACACTAATACCATCTCCTGACAGTCCATGTATTTCACCACAGCAGTCTTCAGGTTTCTGTTACAGAAAGCCCAAGGAAGTACAAAAATGCACAAAAATAAAGAGATCAAAAATAATTACTTGAAAATTTTCAATCTTTTAAAGAGGGTGGCACCCACTGCATCTTGCATATCACTTTATTTTAGTGTGCCTTCTTTAATTTTACCCATCTTCAATATAAGAGATGGTCCTAAAGCACAAATCTCAAATGTAAATATTAAATTTCCTAAATTTTGGGGTGTCTGAATCTAAGGATTTGATTCAGACTCGGTATAAATATTCTCTGGTGTGAATCTTACTTGTAAGTCAGAGTATGAGGTGTATAGAACAGAGCTTAGAGTCATCTCAGTCCAATGAACACATACAGAATAACTAGAAGACTCTAGAATTTTAGAAGAAACCCAAATGCCATTAAAAAAACCCCTCTAGATAATGCAACAGTGTACTGGCTCGGATGGAGTTAAATTTCTTCACAGCAATCAGCACGATTTTTGTGACCAAAACTGCTGTCAACTCACCTATATCTTAGCTACTATAGAGCAGTGCTTGCATAGCATCAAAGTTTTCTGTTTCTCCCTATGCCTGCTATGGGCAGGGGCCAGGGATTGGCAAGAGCCTGCAAGGGGACACAGCTGGGTCAGCTGACCCAAACAGACCAAAGGGATGTCCCATGCCATCTAACATCAGGCTTAGCAACAGAGACTTGGGGATGAGTCCTTCCAAAGTACTCATTCCTCAGAGGCTGGCTGGGCATCACCCAGCCCAGCGAGTTTTTGGGATGTGGTGAGCCACAGCCTTTCCATTATTTGGGTTTTGCTCCCCACCTCCCCACCCCCACTTCACTTTTCCCCTCTTCACTTATTAAGCTGTCTTTATGTCGACCTACGAGAATTTTCTCACATGTGCTCTTCCAATCCACTCCCCCATTCTGATGGAGAGTGAATGAGCAGCTGGTGGGTGCTTAATTGCTGATCAGGGTGAACCAACCACAAAGATTAAAGCATCTAATTTTTCAAAGAGAAGAAAGGAAAACGGCATTACTTCTATGCTATATCTACCAATTAGAAATAGAAATGAAAGATAAAAAACATTAGTCAATTTTCAAACCAGAGCATCTTCAGGGGCCATGTAGGTGACAAACATTTCTCTAAGGTTCTTTTTCTTTACTACTAGACACTAGATTTGGATAACCTTACTAGGTTTTCTCTCTATAAAAATGGGCTTCCTAAATATGAACGGAAGTTTTATCACTGCTCACGGCTCAAGAACAGATTTTGAAAGAGACTTATAAATCTTTTGCTCCTCTACACCAAATGCATTCTTCAGACACTAAATTTCATAACACAAAAATTAGGCAGGTAATTGCGTTTTATTATCCCAATTTAAAGAAATCAGAAAAAAGACATGGAGCATCCCATGCAAAGCCACAGTAAATACTAGAGTCAGGGCTGGCTAGTTTTCCTTTCTCTAAACCCTGTCTTCAGGTCTGTGGACGACAATCTTGCCTCTGACAATAGCCCACATGGGCTTCCTTCACTGTTTCTTTGGGAATCCTGAAATAGCAGAACTTTTAGAGTAGTGTATATTTAATACAATGTTTTCTACAATTATGTTAAAAATCCCTTTTGACCACTACCTCTCCCATGACTGTATACTAATTGGTGCAACTCAAAAAGGACAGAGAGGTGCATAGTTTAATTTTGTTTATTTATTCCTGCCAATTTAACCCTTTCTTCAATAATTAAACAATGGGACTGTTTACCCTCCTTCTTAATTAGTCACTGGCTCTTTAAACTGAATGGTAATGATCATAAGAATTTCTTTATGTCTTTCATGTTATAGTAAAAGACTCAGAGATATTTTTTTCTCCAATGTCGTTGTTGAATTTGACATCAGGACTATTCATTGCAGAACTAGCTGCAATTAGAGCAATTATGCAGATCACATGTCTTTCCAGTTTAATAGCTGGCTTTTGTTTTGCTTCCTCCCCCCTCCCCCCCCCCCCGCTTTTCTTTTTTTTCTCCTCTTACTGCAGCTTCTCTAAACCAAAGAGGAGGATAAGGAAAGACAGACAGACACTGAAGTGGACCACCTACTGACTAGGTCCCACCATGGAACTGGATAATTTGTTAAATACCTTTGTGCTGGAAGAAATTCCTACGGGGTGCTTTGCATCTCAGCTTGCCAAAGGTCATCATCACAACATCACCCCATGCTCTCTTTCTGCTTCCCAGGCAGGAAGGGGATGGCACACTCTGCAAACACTGATAAATGTCTGTTCTCTGCAAAGCGGCTTAGAGTAACTAAACCAAACCATGAACCAGATGGGAAACAATACACACACAAAAAAGCAAATATAAAGCAGCCTGCACTGTAAAAGCTGTAGAAGGAAAAGATCTTAATCTCAGGTACTGTTTATCTAGCCCCTGCCTCACGGAGAAAAAACCCAGATCACTAATTAAGCCATGCAGCACAATATAGGCTTACAGAGCACCTGTCAAAAATGTATCCACAGGCACACTAGATACCTCTATGCACGTTGAGATCCTAATCTTTAAAGAACAGTGTAAACAAATTTTAAAAACTGTTACCCTGCATAGCATAGTAACAAGCACAATTCTGCTCCTCTCTCTCCAAAAAACTCCAAAACCTAAAAAACCAAACCAAACCAAAAAAGTCTTAAAAGCCTGTGTCATCCTCAAATACTTAATTAAGAAGAAAAAATTAAGAGACTGTAACCCGACTTATTTCCTATTTTTTTCAGCATTGTTGTAAAGAAAATATCTCATGTTTGCCTGTGAAGCCAACAGTAGCATCATGTCCAGGCTTCAAAATTACACAGATAACTTTACAAACAAGTAAGTAACTCCAACATATTTTCTAACCACATGGAGTCTAAAAAGATGGAGTCAGAAAATTGACCACCCCTAAAAAGATCATGTCATAAGATGACAAAGAATTGTTGGCATATCAATTGCATTTTACAATTGCATCCAAACTTTCAAATACACCTAAACATATCCTTAAAAGAAGTCTGATGGCACATATATTTTATCCATTTGAACCACTTGGCTGCATGTCAAAGCTCAATTAGCAAAAACCGTTATACAACAGTTGCAAAACATTTTAGACAACAATTCTATATAATAAGAGCAGAATTCTGAAAAAATTGCCACTTACATTTGCGTAATTTTGTCTGTAGACATCAGGTGAAGGTATTTATAAACTTAAACATTTTTATTATTTGTTAGTTCTTGAAGAAGTGCAAAAATATATCTAACACGTGTGTGCATGTTATGTAGCCTTTTATTTCCTCTCTTGCTGCCTGAATAGCTCACACACAGGGGATAACAACCACATCCAAATGTGAAAGAATATTATAAATATGAAGTTCTAACAATGAGCTGCTGCATTCGCATTCTCAGAACCTCCAGCAGTCAGCCCTTTTGTATTGTCTTGCTAGAAGAAACAGATTCAAGAAGGTTCAAATTTCACTGCTCAATCTCCTGCTGAGAATGTAGTAAGAAATACATAATATTGACAGTTTTACATCTTAACAACTTGAGGACCTGGATCTGCCTTTTGAGAGAATTTGGAACTAATATAAGATAATGCAAGGAAAAAATTAAGGAGGTTTGCAGTAAAATCAATGGAGTTTAAAGGTGAGCAGTAAACTATCCTCTGTATGTCTCTTGTATCTTCCTATTCTGTAAGCTATGCAGAACAACTGCATGAATAGGACTGAATTTACAGACAAATACTTCACACGCCTACACACACACATATATAGGCTTTCTTAACTTGGCTTGCATCTGTATATGGCACTGATTTTAATGGCCTTTAATATAATGACTCTCATTAATGTCAAATGGCTTTTAGTCAGATCCCTGATCAAACAGTTTGACACTAATGAGACTAATTACATTAAGGGCTTCCTAAAAGTTTGAGTTCAAATCTTGAGGTTATCTGATCAATAGCAAAATCCCATGTGAAATACAGAGAACAATGATAACTGCCTCTAGTTAGGCTTCAAATAATTTAAGCATTTTTGCTACTTTGACAGCCAATGAAGGATATCAGCTTACCATAAACATTTTTTAAAAGGGCAGTGTAAGCTTTTGGCTTGTTATGTCTAAAACACAAGATGCTCTTCGTGTACTTGTATCTTCTATCTGTTCAGGCAAACAAAATGGATAATACTACCTGGAGCTTCCAGTGTTACAACAAATAGAAGGTCTGCAGCATAAGGAAAATCTTAAGTTATACAGGCAAGTATGATAGGCATGAGAGATGGCTCACAGGCTACAAGATGACATCAAGTCACCCCTTGTCATTTCCATGGTCTCCTAATGCACATAGGCGGGAAAGGGCAAGGACAAATGCAATAGCACACATCAAATATGTCTTAGATTTAGTTGCATTGTTGCATTGAGGTACTATATGCTGCAGTTAGTATAAACCCAGTATAGTAATCTCTTTCTATAAGTCACCACTTCCCAGTTGCTCCAGGGGCAGTATCTAGATGTCCGTGAAAAACTGTTTTCACAGAACATCCAGCCCTGTTTCTGAATATAACTGTTTTCTGATTTTGTCTTATTTTATGTACTTTTACAGGTCGTTTTCCAACATATTATGCAACTTGTTATCTCAAAAAACCCCCAAAATCAAAAAACTTATTTGAACATCTGGAGATTAAAATCTGAATTAGCAGTCCCATTTTCATCATGTTTAGAGTCTGTTGGCCTCTGAGTTTCACTTTCTTTCCTTTCCAAGAATAAATCTGGTAATCTCTTCTGAGTTTTATTAGGTCACTAGTATGAATGGATTTCATTAACTAAGAACAAGTTTCCTTGAGACATTTAGTTGCTACAGCTGGCATCCATGTGTTAACTTCTCATCCCTGCAGCATCTCCATATGACATTGAAAGATGAAAAGCTTGCTGGTTTTGTTATATTGTTTCCTCTGTTTATGTTTTCTGTTTTGTCCTCACCTGTGGTATTCCTGGTGCTAAAAAAAAAAGCATGTTCTGTTGGAGGAGGAACTATTGTTTTCCTAATGCCTCAAGCATCATTTCCTGTACCTGACACAACAGTAAAAATATTACTAAGAAATGCTTGCACCACGTTTGCCATGTTGAGACCATCTTGCTAGCAAAATGCGTCTGTGCATCTAAAGACCGCAAATCAGGAATGAATACATTTAGACCCATTCCAGAGACGGTCAGCCAGCATCACAGTTATGTGACCTGAATCAGTGACCTCCTGCAGGTGTGCTGGGAACACATCATCCTGATTCAGTGACCCAGATACTCTTTACTATTATACTCATGGAATGGTGGATAATTTTTTCTGATGACAACAGAGAGTGATCTACAGCTGTGGAGTTGATCAGAAAATTGGCCAGAACTAGAGCTGACCAAGCAACTCAAATCATAAAACTGATTAAATGAGTACATGACACTGTCTATTGCCTGTCGCTGTATTCCTCTGCCACAGTGAAAGTAACAAGACAGAGTTGCTTCTACTTTTTACTAAATGTCTACCAGCAATTGTCATTTCTTACTCATTATTTTAGCCCTAGGAGTGATTATATACTTTCTTGGTTTGGTTTACTTCATAGATAGATGGATAGATAGATAAAGTAGGAAGTAAATTAAGTGGCATAGGGTATAAAAAAATCTATCTGTGCTGGCAAGTTCTAACTGATCCTATAAATCAGAGGGTATTGCTTCTCTCTCTGATGTACACATATGACTCTTCTGGTTAGAAGGTTCAGTCTTTTTTATCTCTCAGGGAGAGCTAGGACAGATTTTAAGGTGCTGTATCTCAGAGTCACACAGACCTTGTCCAAGGCACATTCCTAGAAAAATTGATGATTATAGAGTTTATTTCCTGGGTAGAGCCTCAAAATTAGCTTTTAAATGTCACATTCATAGTGTGTGTATCTGTGAGCATTACTTGGTTGCATTCAGGGAGTACTTATGAAAGGCTAAGGGAACTTAATGAACTGGTATATTGGCAGTGGTAATAAACTATATGCTATACATACACTTTTTACACCGTGAATATACAAGCTGAGAGCCATCACTGCAGAACAAAAAAAAGTCCATTCACTTTCCAACATGCCATTATCACATTCAGGGTGACTCTCCATAGATGCTCTTTCCTTTTTAATTAAGATTTTTGCAGTGTTTTTGAAACTGCCCACTATCAAAATTATGCATTCTGTATGCTAAACAGGTCTCTGCACCATATTTGTTTCATGGAATAATCTGCATTTTGCAGCATGAAGAAAAACAATGTAAATGCAAAAGGTCAGAGAGAGGTATCAGATTGTAATAAGTATATTGGCAAATGCTCTGATTTGTACTGTTTTGAGTTGCTCAGTTGCTGAATCAAAAATTTAAAAATACAAATATGAGGCTCTGAATTAGCCAACTGAGGAATCAACACAGAAGAGACAAAAAAGAACTAAGGCTGATACAGAAGGGAAGAAAGAGTGGAGTGTTTATGTGTGCAAAAGAACTTGATGTACTTTAGAACCAGTGTGTGAAAATTTTCTGGGAGCAATCTAATCTCCTCATGAACTGTGCCAGTTTCATTTCCTAAGAGCACAAAAAGACAGCAAAAACTGTCTTTTGCATCACTCACAAAAAAAAACCAAAACAACTTTCATTTTAAAAAAGTTATAATAAACAATGTACTTTATTGCAAATATCACATCATTTACAAATGTGTGAGCATTTAACAGCAAGAAAATTAACACATAAAGAGATCGTAAATCATGTGTTACCCACATAGTAAAGCTGCGCAACATTCTTATCAGTTATTAAAAAAATACCCATTTCAGTCTTTAGTTTGACCAGGGGCTAAACTTTTCTAGCTTTTTTTCTTTCATTAATTACTTTTTAAAAATTAATTCCTTACCTTTTCTCTCTTCTGTGCCTTTCTTTCTTACTCTTGTAATGTAACACAATACAACAGAATCAAAAGTTCATCTAAAAATGACCTGTAGGTGAGCAACTAAGAATCTACCTAAATCTAAGATGATTGCTTTGTGGCCATAGATGTTCTAATTTCACTTGCTAGTTGCCATCGTACAAGATGACATCAAGTCACCCCTTGTCATTTCCATGGTCTCCTGATGCACACAGGAGGGAAAGGACAAGGAGAAATGCAATAGCACACATCAAATATGTCTTAGGTTTAGTCGCTTGTTGCATTCTCCAGGCACTATGTTTCACAAAATGAATGCACAGGTGAGCAGAACTGGACACACAAGAGGCTTATGTACAATATAAAATTACCAGAACTTTTAGGGAGAAATGAGTTGTCTGAATCAATGAGCAGCAAAACACACCCAGATCATTCTTCTCCCTCACCAGTTACTTCCTCCAGTGCTGGTTTACAGGCATAATATCACTGTGCTGAAGAGTCATCAGTGCCGTAACTTCTGATCCAGAGTTACCATTAACAATTATGGTTAGACTCTGCACTTTGAACATGGACTACAGTTATGGAGCACTAGGTTGTTCTCTATCAGAAAGATATGATACCTTAGTAAGCATTTCTCAGCAATGCTATATTGCACACCATCATGGTCAATACCATCCATGAAAACTTTCAGCTTCAATGGCCCTTGTTTTCTCATGGTAAACAGAGGTGAGCACAGAGAATAACATCCTGTGAGTAGTATGTACAGAATAGAAATCTTGGGGAAAATGAAGGGGAAAAATGATGAGCTGGACAAAAAGAGAAAAATCTTCCCAGCAATAGAAAGAAAGGGAGAGAAAGAAAGGCAGATTGATTGCAGATATGAGGAGGAAAAAAAATTGAAGAAAAGAATATCAGTATATGAAGAAGAAAATGTGGAAAAGGAAAGTGCTCTCATCAATAGATTACTCTGTCCTTTGCATTAAATGAAAGAACACACAGAAACTATGACAGAAACTAACTAGGCCTTGACAGAAACTATCAGTACATCTCTGCTCTTCAGCAGGCAGAGCAGAGGCATCTGCAGAGACATGCATTTCCTCTATTCGTTTTAATAGAAGCACCAGAATTGTAAATTCCCTAGTAAATTGACACAGTAAAATGAGTTTCTGAGGTATGCAATCAGCATTACCTCTTGGAAAGGAACACTTGCCACCCACAGTATCTGTCTTTGTAGGTGGGCCATTCTTACTGGTGTCTATGTTTCTGCCCTCGGTTTCCTTTCAGACTTAAAATCTGACAGAATGTACCAAACATAGCTAAATATTTTTCCATTTTTGCTTAAAACTAATAAAAAGTGAATGAGAACTTCCATTCTTGCAGTCTTGGCATTGGTTTAATTACTACCACAACAGGGTAGAGCACACAGAGGCTTCCCTACTCTTCCGGTTGGTAAACCTTTTAAATTCTTCACTATTCAGGAGCAAGCAAGCTGGTGAATGGTATCTTATGAGAAAAGGCAATGCCACAAGTCTGGCCTTTAACTTCCTGAAGAGAGAATTAAGACTGAATTATAGCAGAATTAATTATTATTCAATCATCTAGAAACAGAAGCTGTATGTCCTAATGTACCCTTTCCCAACTTGTTCCTTGCCTGGAACACAGAGTATAAAAACCTGCCATACTTCCTAAATGATAGGCTGATGTTCTTCCCTCCTCCTTTCCCATTAATAAACTCATGCCTCCCAGGTCACATCTTCTGTTAGACTGGCTGTAGTAAACAAGCCCTTTTTCAATTCAAGGACCAACAATTACACTGAGCAAGTTTCACACAAAGAAACACAGGCACATAATCCAAAGGATTTGTACTGGGTGGACTGGTGAGTCCCAAGTTAAAAGGGATGCTCTTAAACTATTATTTCTACATATTTTTCTGTGGAAAAGGTCCTCGGTCTTTCTTACAAATTAAAGACATGACCTCTGCTTCCTCTCACAGAAAAGAAGAGGATAAAGAAGACTAAATATAATCCCACTATCATAATGAAGTTAGTTACTTCATGAACATACTGTGACAATAGGAGCTTCATGGAGCACCTGAAGAAAGATAAGGGAACAAGGACTCAGAAGATAATTGTATGTCTAAAGAAGTGAATACTAGCTATACTAGTGAAGAGTCTACAGTAGTCTCTGAAAAGGATTGGGGCACAAATGGAACCATAGAGCTCATGAAATTAAAGCAGGCCATGATGGAACATGTGAGATGAATTTTTTCTTCAGGTAAGGACATTTAAGGTACTATTCCTTAATTATGATTTTGAAACTGTGTTGGAGTTCACTTGCCACTGTCACTCTTTTTAGCAAGAATATTATCTCAGCTGTATGCTACCAACAACATATTGGTGTAAGAAAAGAACAGTAGTATTTAATGGCTTCTATGATACTACAACAGGAAAGGAAAACCCTACAGATACTTGAAGTACAGCTGAATCAATTTTACAGAATATGGTAGCTATAATAATTCTGACTCAGGGGACAATTTAGAAACAAGTTAGCTGGAATGTTAACTCCAGTGAAGTTGGGTGAAAAAATGCCTCATCTTCTTCTGCATGGATCAATTCATTCAGATAAGTAATTTCAGAAAAATAAAAAAGACTTTCCACCATTATATCAAAGGGGCCTGCGATAATTTCCATAGATAAAATTCATAGCAAAACACTAGAAATGTAATTTTTATACTTACTTTTTTCCATGTATTTGAGATTCTATGATTGAAACTTTACAATCAAATCAGAAGCTGGAGAGGGAAAATGTGCAGTTGTTCTCCTGAAAAGAACTCAGGGTTCACTGTTACAGGATCCTGTGTCAGGCACTGAAGATTCCTGCTTCCACCATCCTTCTCTTCTCTCCATGCCTTAGCCATTCATTTATCTATGCACTGTGTGTTACCAGTAAAGTCAGTGTGACTATTTGCACTGTCAACTAGATGTCTGAAATAAAAAAAAAAAAAAAAAAAAAAAAACCCCAAAAAACAAAAACCAAAAAAACAACCAAACAAAAAAAAGCAGAAAAAAAATATCAAAGGCAGTTTAGATTAAAGCCCAAAGAGATGCATTTGCACAAATAGGAAGATGGCAAATAAGTATGCTGACACAGTCATCAGTACAAGAAGTCTCTTCAGATGGTGTAACAAACACTAGCAACTTTTCAAATTACGCTTGCCAGTATGGCCACAACTCTAACAAGGGGGGAGACACTCTTTCAAAAAATTACAATAAACATAAAGACGTAAAGGTAAGAGTGACATTCTGTTCACAGGATGAAAAATAGACAATGCAGCCTTACTCATAAAACCAAAAGGAAATCCACATAGTACAAGAATAAGGCAGTATCAGTCCAATTATCAATCATCAGGAAAAACCTAGACACACACCTATTCCTAGATCCAGACATAAATGCTACTGCTTTACTACAACAGAAAAGAAATGGATCATATTCCTTACATGAATCACTGAGCTTCTGACACTGAGCTCAGGGGAAAATTGAGGTTTGAGGTGGAGCACACCCTGACAGAGGCCAAATACCCATCCCAACTTCCTTCTGTTCATTCCTTTGTGCCACCCCAGCCTCTTTATCTCAGTTGAGTACTTTTACAGTCCTGTCTCTTATCTCCTCTACATTCAGGACAAAAGGCATTCCTCCCTGGCATTGCCAGAAAGTTCATTAAAGTCTGCTGTCAATTATCATGCTCACTCTCATAGTGACCAACAAGAAGTGGGAAGAGTAAAAAGAAGTCATGCTTTGCTGTGGACTGCACAGAGGGTTAGGTGTACAGATTCTATAGTCTACACACTGGGAACAGTGAGAGGTATCCCAGTGAGGTGGGTGAGCAATCTCAACGTATTGGCTGCTGAATGTAAAAAAAGTGTCTAATGCACAGGTGAAAACTCTCACTCAAAATCTGGACCTACATAGGTGGCTTTTCATGAGAACAGTGAAGTACTAAAACTATGTACCCTGCTTCAAAGGAGAAAGAGGCAGGTACTTGTGATGAAAAAAACTCAAACCCTGCTAATATAATTGATCATGTGTAAACCAGTGTTTTATTAAAAACCAAACAAAAAACTCCAAAACTTAATTCTATTCAAAAGCATTTGAAGTTAAAATACATAAAAACAGAGGCAAGCCTGAAGCATGGAAAACTGCAGATCAAAGAACTGTGTACCAGCAAATTGGATTGTATGGTGGCTGGTGTCAAGTGACCTAGCTGCACTGTTTATAAAAACCAGTAAAAACAGTTATACTTGAAACTACGGAAATCTAAATACTCCTTTGGATTCCAAAACTATCCATCTTTCTAAGGCAACCTCTAAACAACTCCCTGACACAACCTCCACTCTTTGAAGGTTTCCTTTCTTTCATCTGTTATGGTCCAGACTCTCCCTCTCCAAAGGCTGACGGACATATATTCCCAGTTTATTCTTAAAATAGTCTGTGTTCTGGAATGTCTTCAGAGGCCAGCACATCTGTTTGCAGGACCTCTTCCTGGAAGACGCTGAGCTGCCACTTTCTTTGAATTTATATATCCTATGTGGTTTCCTCCTTAATTATGACCCTGGGGTGCCTAACACATCTCTGGAGCACTGATCTGCGAAACATACTAGATGCTAGAAAGCTGACGTGAAGCACAGCACAGTAAAAAGGCTGCCAGAACTGGTGAGCCAGAGGGATTTTCAGGCTGAGAAAGAACTAAAAGAAAGAATACTTTCAGGACTAGATAGGCAAGACAGCAAAACAAGAGGAAATTAGATCAAATAGGAGGGAAGTAAGAACAGCACTGAGGTCAGATTCTGAATCACTATCATTTGGGATTAACAACAGAGGAGGGATTCAGGGATTAGTATCAATCAAGAGAGACATCCAAGCAATTAGCATTTTGACTTTTGTCATAGAAGAGGTAAGAAGGGGGTGGAGGGTATGTGTGTCTGGAAACAAGAGGCACAGTGTGACAATAGTGATGAAATGGAGATAAATCTTTCCATGTGGTTTGTACAGACAGACAAGCTATCTGGTCTCCCGGAGTTCAGAAGCAAACCCAGCTACCAGCTACATACAGTCCACATTCAGCAGGTACGCTGAATAAAACTCCCACACTGCTGCTAGTCCTCTCAGTGGTCTCTCCACGCCCCTGGTATTTAGTATACTTACTGCCCGGCTGTCCCTGCAAGGAACAGAATATGGCACAGCAGGAGTTCTCACTTTTTTTTTTTTTTTTTTTTTTTTTTTTTTTTTTTTTTTTTTTTTGACAGGGTGTGTGTGTGAAGTTCCCCCTAAGGATTTCACTATGATGAGGTACTCAGCAAAACTTTGCAGTCTGGAGTTCATATTGAAACATATTCAAATGCTTCACAACACAACACATGTCCAAATGCTCTCACACTAGCTATAATTGCCATCTAACACAGTGGTCTCAGCAAAGAGGACTATAATTACAGAAAAAAATGCCTCTGGGGACCACATCCCTCCTTTTCCAGAGGCTATTTTTATGTACAGTACAATTTTCACAACATTTTTGTTAGGCTGTGCAATATGATGCAGCTTTATGAAAAGATATTTGGGAACTATGATGTATTTATCAAATCAACTGATTCCAAGTGGCTTTGGTGCCCGTGTATAAAACACTGTCAAGCGAGACAAGCTGGAAGTAAGTACATGACAGTATGGCTTTTTCTTTGTAGTGTGGACCTTTTGTCCATCATCTATAGCAAAAAATATGGTAGTGAAAACAACAGTAAAATTATCTGAGAAAAGACCAGAAAAGAGATTTTTAATTTACCCTCTTCAGAAAACAAACTGGGGTTGCACAAGGTTCAGGTTTTGTGACCCATTGATTGTTAGCTACCTCTAAAAGGTGGATATTCATATTAAGCATACTTTAAACCCTCCAGATATAGGATGAGAGCTGACTTGTGTAATTATCATTGAACCAATGAATAAGGATTGCCACAAGATATTTAATGTCATATTCAAGGAATGTGTATTTATGAATATTAGCAACAAGGTGTAACTGTCTGTCCTCACAGCTACAATACATACAAGGGCCTGCTGAATCCAATGAGAGTGTTGACTGCAGTTTCAATAGAAGAATAATTTGCTCAGCAGTAAGCCACCATCTGTGAAATCCTAGGGAAGGCAAGCCATGAGATCTTAAATCTACAAACAGTACATTGGAATATACTGAGGAAATGATCATGCTAACTAAGAAAAAAATACTAACAGAGAAGAAGCAATCACTGGCAAATAAATTCTCAGATACATCAAAGAAACAGGGAAGTACAGAATGCATTTTCCTCCTTTCTAGTCTCTATAAATAATCAAAAGATGTGGGAAGATGTTAATCACCACTATAATATCCATGTGTAAGGGAATCATTAATGAACCAAAATCAGAGAATCACCTAAAGTGGAAAACATGGCTTTGGCTTTCTATGTTTTACTATTTCTACTCTTCTAGGAAAACAGCTGCTTTAAAGGTAGGAACATATGTTTTGGTGGAGGAAAAAAGGAACTCCATGTTATTCCATGACCTTCTGTAAAATATTTTTCATACTACAGCAAAGAGAGTGATAGCTGCCTTTTGCCTACAAAGTCAGTCACCTTTGCTGACACCTTTTTCTCAGAGAAGAAATTCACAGATCTACATTCCTGCATTGCAGTGGTACTTCTCATGTCCAAATTCCTTCAAAATCTCCAACAGATCCTCAAAGTAGGTCTGTTGGACCGATTAACTTTCAAGCAAAACAAAGTAGATCTATAGGTAGTCCAAAGCTATTATGGCGGTTCAAATGCTTAGATCGTTAACAAGCTTGGGCTGGAGCGAACAAGAGTTTTCTCCCACCCCAGCCAGGCATCTGGCAGTGCCTGAGGCAGCTGCCGATGACCAGCCACATCTTCTCTAGGCCCAGAGGTGCTCTGCTTATCAAAGCAGGTTGCAGAGCTGTGGCAACGCTACATGGAGACATGGAAGAGGGAGCAGCGGGAGCTCTGTCCTCCCTGTCTGGGTCTCGACCACCGCTCCTCTGCCAAAGCGGCAGCCACCCACTTCTCCTTTTGAAGGTGGTGACCACCGACAGACGGCTCACATTAAATGACGACGTGCAATGTATGTGAAGTGCGGCCAGCAAACGGGCACACGGTGGCTGCCGGAGAGGCAGCTGTGAGGCTGTTCCTGTCCTGCCTGGTAGCACAGCAGTTTCTCCCGGGACCGGCAGGCCACAGCAGACCCGGCCTACCGGAGCAGCTGGGGCTCTCCCATTGCCCCTCCTCGCCCTGCGCGCCCCGCGGGCGCAGAGCCGGGAGGCCGCCGCCGGTGCCGAACAGGAGGCCTTGCCGCAGGCCTCGCACCTCGCCGTGTCTGCTGCAGCCCTGCCGGCGGGGCGGCGGCCTCCGGGCCCGGCGGGGGAGCAGGGACAGCGCTCGGGGGCGGTGGCTGACGAGACCAGCAGTAGCCCGGGGCCCACGAGCGCGGAAAGCGAGGCAACCCGGCGCCGACGCAGCTGCCATTTCCCCTGCCCTTCGGCGCTGCGGGAGCGAGGGCGGGGAGAGGAGGCGGAGGAGAAGGAGGAGGGGAGGGGAGAGGGAGGTGGCCGAGTCGGAGTGCACTGAGGCTCTGAGCTGCCAACACTCACACATCGCCTGCCGCCGCAGCCGCACTGCTCCCGGATTCCGGAGAGAGGGAGCGAGTGGAGGAGAAGAAAAGCCAGACGCGGGAGAGGAGGCAGAAGACCGCTAGCGGGGGGAAGGAAGTCAGAGAGGAGGGAAACGAAGAGACAGGGAGAAGGACCCCTCCTCCCCGCGAAGAGACGACTTCCCATGTAGCTAGAGATAGAGGGAGAAGCTGGCGCTCAGAAACAGTGAGAGAAGCTCTCACAAGCAAGTTACTTAATCCGTGGAGAGCGGTGGGAAGAGGGCACAGCAGCAATCACTGATCAGAACCACTGTTCCCAACCCCTCATCATTTAATCCTCCGGCTGTTCAATGCAGTACTCCAAGCTCTTCCTAGTTTCTTCCTCGGGCTAACTTCGGAGGACGCACCGCCGGAGCGGCCCTGAGGGGAGGACAAGGGCCTCGGAAGAAGGAAGGAGAAGTTTTGTGGGGGTTGCCTGCGGAGGAAAAGATGGGCTGGAAGCGCCGCTGTTGCTGGGGAGGCGGCGGGGACCTTCTCTGCCGGCTCACCCTGGTGCTGGGGTTCCTGCTGCCCGCCTGCAGGACGCGCCTCTACACCAACCACTGGGCTGTGCGGATAACCGGGGGGCTCCCGGAGGCCAACAGGATAGCGAGCAAATACGGATACGTCAATATAGGACAGGTAACACTACTCACAAGTACTTACTTCCTAGCGGGCACCGGCGCTGCGGCCGGCGGGCGGGCGGGCAGGGTCCGCTGCCGCCGCCCTGCGCCGCCGGGGCAGGGACAACGACGAGGGCAAGGGACGGGCGGCCCCGCGGCCGCTGCCCGACCACGGCCCCGCCGCAGGCCCCGCCGCCGCCGCGGGGCGGTCAGCGGAGCCGCCCCGGCCTCCCGCCGCGGGCCGCGGGAGGTGATGCGCGGGGACAGGTATGCCGGAGAGCTTGAGGCCGTGGCCTTCCCCTTTGAGGCCAGGTGTGAAACGGGACGCGGGCCAGGGAGCCGCCCGCGGGGCGGGAGGGGGAGGGCATCGCCGGGGGGCGTCCCGCCGCGGCTTGTGCGCCGCCTCGCTGCCTTCGCGGCAGCTGAACTTTGCGCTTCGCGGCAGGCAGTCTCCTGCGTCCCCTTTCCGAGTTGAAAAGTGATGGTACAAGACGCGTTCGTCCTGCAGCGAGCGCCGGTCTCCCCGGCAGCCAGGACGTGGCAGCCGCGGCCGCCGGCTCGCCGCGAAGGGCGTCCCGACCCTCGTGTTGGCGGGGCGTGCGGAAGGAGGAGGTGGCAGGGTGTCCCGCAGCGGCTGCCAGGCGTGAGGCTGCCCGCGGCGTTTCGTGGGGAAGGAGAGCGTTCTGGTGGGGCTGGGGCCACACCTGGACTTGGCTAGATCCAGACATCACCACGTCAGAAAATTCTTGGATCCAGTCAGGTTCAGAAACTGCATGTGAGTAAACACCTGATTCTCACTGGATCCCATCACGCTGAAAAATGCCCCCTTCTACAGATAGACACAGTTCTCTTTAAAATGTCCTAACATCACTTAAGGAGTTTATGCTCAGTGTTCTAGGCTTTCCTCGCAGTTGTTCTCAAAATACGTGTTGTGTATGTAGTAGTGTTTACAAGGTGAGTGCCTAAAAAATAAACAGTCCTGCTGCATGCCTGGATGCCAACATCCAAGTGCATTCTTTCTAGAGGGTAGTTTATTCTACATGTATTGAAAGGTTAGAAATGGGTATTTACAGGTACAGAAGGCTTCCTTTTTTACATGAGATTTACAAAAACGCATCTGTGTTTACACGCCAGGCTTTTCATATCAACCAAATCAAAGTAAGACTCGATTATTACTGTGTTTTAAAATGAGTTCTTACTTACCACATCATTGAATCAAAAGTTTAAAGTACATCTCGATGTTCCCACTCACTGCAAGCCTGAATAAGACAGCTGTGTGGTCAATTAAGATAAATAATTTACATGAGAAAAGCTGGAAAATGTCACTGGGGTAGCACAAAACACGATGTGTAAAGATGCAGTTACTTAGAAAAACTGAGTACCAACTTCTTTCATGGACCGCTTAAGCAGGCAGGCAGTACTGCTTCCAGCTGGAGGCACTAAAATTTGGGAGGAAGATTGCATGTCAAAACTGAAGTACTACTTTGGAACTACCATTTAGGAACCAATATATTTTGCATTTTGCTTTCTTTTTCAGTCTTACACATTTTTTTGCTCAAGATGTTTGTATTCCTATCTGGCCCTTATAGCATCAAAATAACCAACAGTCAGTTGCAGGATGTACCTTTCCCCATTTTTTCTTTTGTCAGGCAGGCTGGTCAGAGCCTGCCTTTTTGTACTTTGCATATGTAAACCCCATCTTGAATTAAGGAAGGAAGGTAGCAAGCCTCTGGTGGTTTTTATGTGTCAGTGAAAGTGTCTATATACAACTATGAGATATCAATAATGGATAAATTACAGATTAGGTATACAGATGAGAATGAGGGAAAATAGAGATTGTAAGTAATTAAAAACTGGAAAATACTTCACTAGGTATATGGATGAAAAAAGAGAGGACTGAGTGTCTAGGTAAAGATGGGTAAAGGGAGTAAGATATTAACTTTTGGAGAATCGGGAACAGTTTGCACAGATGAGGTGGACTTGCCCATAGTGAGCTTTTTTCATACATCTGGGAAAGCAGGAAAATATTTGACACAAAACAGGAAGTGCAAAAAGAAGATAAGAATGGGGCAATAATCTGCTGGTTATTATTGAGAGACAATTGCAAGCAATTAAAAAATTATTTTGTTTGAGATGTTGAAAGATATTGTCTTAGCTGAATATGCTCTGAAAACAAGAGACACCAATAAGCAGAATTTTCTCATAGAGTTACACAATAAGCATAATATTTTTGGTTACATTAAATTTATTAGCTCAACTTTGAAAAAAAATGCAAAAGGCTAAATCAGAATTCCACGGCAGCTGGTCCAAAGACCCAACTTACAAAATTTCCAGAAAAATTACCTATTTAAAATATTCAAGATAAGAAACAGTGAAACTGTATAAAAATAGAAGTCAGGTAGTTGCAAACCAGGAGCATTCTGACAACAGTAATTGCATGGATTGAGCTGAAGGCAACAGTGGAAAAAAGGGGTCCTGAAGGTCTTATTTCTACTGACCTTTCTGTTAATTTTGTGTTTGAATTGAAAGATACATTAAATTGATCAATGGAGACAAGATGGTAGACCCAGGAAGGCTCTGAATTGTAAATACTGACCAACATCCCTTCTCCCAGTTTTTGTTATTTAGTGCATTCCTGGTAACAGGAAGAATTTAACTTACTGGTTTTTGATCCTTGTGTGATTTGGAGAATATCCAGTTGATTCTTGAAATACCTCTTAAGTAATTTTCATTGCCACAGCAAACCTGCAAAGGCTTGCTAAATGACTGGATAAGTCAATCAGAAATAGATGGCAGGAAGGGCTGCTAAAAGAGGCCTTGAGAAGACCTGCTGGTGAGCAATTGAGAACTCTTTCTCTCCCAGTCTGGTAAACTTTTTTTGCTGTTAGACTTTTGTGGTCTTCATTCTTATTGTAAAAACTCAAAGCTTTAGCTTCTCTGTTCATTGAAAAGAGGAATTTTCCGTTAATTTTTAGAGAACACAGCACAACAGAGAAAGATCCTCTTTAACTCTATGTTTTTCCAGGCTACGTGTTCTGTTTCCTGTTTCCTACAATTTGTTCTGACATACTTCTTGTTTATCTTGTATTTCCTGTATTACCAATGAGAGGCATGTCTTCTGTGTTTCGTTGGACCTTACACGAACATGTGCTATCAGGACTTAAATGCATAGAGTTGACGTTTTTCCAATGTAGGCTTTTCTGAAATACCCTTGAAGTGCAATTAGTAGTTTCTCTAGCAAGAAAAAGGGTTGCATTTTTCTTTTTGCATGGGTATTGTAAGACAGTGGTCTGGACTTGCAAGCCCTCTGGGACTATGATAAGGTAGCGTAACATAAAGCAGCTAGGGAGTTGTTTTAAGTTCCATGCTGGATGGGACAATTTGGGGTGTAGTGCATCCCCCAGCACTTCTTCGCGGTCTTGTTTTCTGTTTTGCTCTAGCTACACAAACCAGACCTTATCTTAGAGCAAAGTATCCATCTCTAACATCCAGGAACATTTCTTTCACTGTTGGCAGCTGTCAAGGGTTAAGCATGTGGTCCCTGTAGCATTTTGTACAGTTGGATTTTTCTATTGTTACTATTTGCTGTCATCAGGTGCCAGGAGTTTCTTGTTCAGGCAGTGGATTTTCCTTAAAGGTTCAGGAGCACAGGAGAAACGAACAGTTGATAGCCCAAAAGTGATGGAAGAGATAAGGATATCTGTGGTTGCAACAAGGGAGAGAAATGCTGCAATAGTAAGCTTCAGATTCTGCTCTTCCTTTTTTCTTTCTTAATTCTAGACAAGAGCTTTAGCACTTCACCACATCACATCTTTCTTCTCCTAATAGTATTCTTCCAGGACTTTTACTTTTCTGATCTCTATCAGAATTGAGTAGCCTATTCCCTGCCCTTTGCAAGTGACAGACCTCTCTATGCCTACAATTTTCTTCCTGCAAGGGATAGACACTACTAGCCAAAAGGCACCTAAGTGTGCTGAGCTTGAGCTGTGCCTCAAGAATCACAGTAAGATAAACAGATTTGGTTTCTGAAATAATGTATATGCTGATATCACTTGCCAATAAGTATTTTGTGGTGGGTTTGTTTTAGTTTGGATAATTAAGCAGATCACACAAAGATTTAGTAAATAATATTTCAAACCTGTTCATTTCAACAGTTCATTTCAAACCTGATATTCCTTTGATGTCACAGAGAAGATGTTGTGTAACAAGGTCAGTTGATAGAAAGAATGGGAGGGATGGCTGCTTTTCATTTTCCAAATCTATTCCTGATGGAAGGCAGAAGTAAATTTTGCGAACTAAGTGGTTCAAATTGCACGACAAGGAAGCAGTAAAGGAAAAAAGGAACTTGTTTTGAGATAAAAAGCCTAAACTAAGGTTATTGTCTTTGGCAAAGGAAGGAGTTTGCTGCCAAAATCTCCACCACTTTACAAGGATGTCTCAAAAAAGCAAGATGATAGGCCTTTGTGCAAAGAAGTTCAAGTACCCCATAATACAGATGGATAACAGAAGTAACATACCTCTTAAGAGCATGTGTACTCACAGCATTGAAACAGAGTATATCTTATTAAAATTTAATTCCTGTAATAAGTTTTGAGGTCCTGAGTACTAAGGATGCAAGTATCAGGACAATGGTATTAAAAAAATTAAAACTAGATGTACCCTGAATTGTATGCATGTACAGATATATAAAGTGGGGTTACACAAATACACCAAGGAAAATTGAATTTTCTCTTACACGTAGGAGGAAAAAAAGTGTATTTGTATTTAGGGGTGGTGGAGAATAACCACCAGTAGATAAATATTTGGAAAATGTAAGTGCTGAAACAAAATTTTTGCAAATGCTCATAATGCCACAGACATATGGCCCTGAACAGACCTGAACATATTAGAGTCTACAAAGGGTATACCATGGCTATTTCTTCATATTTACTAGTAGTTTTCTCATCTCTGCAGTTAAAAATGGGAGAGAGTAAGTTAGTATTAGTAAATGTGAGTTTTTCATTAGGACCTGTATGAAGAAAAGGAATGGCTACTGGTCGTAGAGGCAATCTGGTAGCATTTGTATGCTGTTACAAAATGAGGGAAGATGATAATCTTGTTTAACAGTATAGTGGTCAAAGTACAAATTTTGTGATGATTTTTTTATTTAAAACCCTTAGACAAGCACAAACTAAATTATATTTGACAGAATAACAGTTGCAAGCCCAATTTACAAATGGCAGTGTTTGTGCAAACTGCTTCTCTCAAAGTGCAGAAGTGGACCAGACTAGGTTAAATGGAAGAACTGGAAGAAATCTGTAAAACATATTGAGGTAAATCCATATTGCATCTTACCTCTGGTATGACAGCAGTCATATCTGGTATGACAACCTCTGACCGACAGTGGCTAAAGCTGTAGAAGTGAAGGGCAAGGGGGAAATCACTACAGATTGGTTTGTCCATTGCAGTGCCTTTAAGGAAAACCACTATGCCCACATGTTTCCTGGCAGATATATAACCAGTTTTCAAAGGTCTTCAGTAAGGAAGTTCCACAGTGTAATGGAGCTAGTGGTTTTAGTGGTTTCTTTGCCCTGGTGAAGTTGAAACTGTGTTAGTCTTTCTGCAATTCAAAGCTTATGTTCCGTGTTTGTCTACAAATGTAAAGAGTAGCAACATCAGAAAAGTTGTAGCATTTCCTCTTCCAGACTTCTATGTTTTCCATCCGGGTCCAATCCTTTTGTTTGTTTTACGTAAGTGAGGCTTTCACTTACCAGCCTTGCTGTTTTGCTCTGATCTTTCTAAGGGATCCTCATATTGAGCAAGGAGCTGCCAGAGCATTACAGCTGAGTACAGCATAAGGATTCCTTCAGTTGTCCTCAGGAAAGCCCTCCTATTTATGTAACCCATTATGGCATTTGTCTATCCTGTAGCCATATGACATTCTTGACAGAATTCAGCCTGTGATCTGCTATGGTTCACAGGCTGGGTCTGCCAAATTCTTAGCCCATTGTTCTCCAGTCTGAATTTATTCAGTAGGTTGCTATTTATTAGGTGTAGTACTTTGCTTATGCCTTTGCTGAATGTTGTCCTGCCTTTCTAGACCATGTATTCCAGTGCCAGTTTGTTTTGAATGCTATTCCTGCTCCTCAACATACAATCTGCCCCTCAGCATATAATCTCTGAGTCTTTATGTATCTTATGCTTAGTAGGTGTCTTTTCTATGCCAGTATTCAGATCACTACTTGAAATATTGACTAAAACAATTTCAACAGGAGCTCTGGCAGGTAATTCTTTGCTGCCCTGCTGTAATAAACAGATAAATCAGTCTTGCTTGTAAAGTTTTGACCTACTGTTCCTTAGTTTAATTCTGTGCCCTGCTTCAGGAATTTGGTACTATTACTCAAGTAGTACTTGAAGATAGATTTTTGTTTTTTAAATTTACAAAGTATATGCTCAAAGTAAACAAATAATATAATAAATATAAAAATCTGAAGAGTGTTGGATTGGACAGAATCATGAATAACCTGTACCTTAAGATCTTCATAAGTGGATTTTTGACTGCAGTTTTAAACTAGTCTGAAATGAACCAGTTCTAAAAGTGACTTTTTTCCCCAAGTTACAGACTAAATTTAGTCACAGTCAGTGTTATATAGCTGCTCTTGTGCTTAAATGGCTCATCTATCTCTCTGTGACATTTTCAGGGCCAGCCTTTATTTTGCTTCTGTAGCTTCTGGTTTCCTATTAGAAGATAGACTTCCAACTCCTACAGTCATCATAGTTTCTGTGTTTTCATTGACATCTGTTTCTCTTGACCAGAAATGAAGTCTTGCTTGTATACGACCTCCCCACTCCTTTGTACAGTGCCATAAATTATTCTTATTGTCAAGCAAGACTTTTGCAGTGCCATATTTGCTTGTTTTGTATATGTTTTATAGCTGTGTTCTGTGGCTGACCAGTATACCTTTCTCTTCTCCTCCAAATAATCAATTGGAAAATCAGCAAGTGGGAAAATACATGTCAACCATTATCATGCGGTGACTCTTTGTCACCTGCCAAACTCAGGAAACGATATGATCAAGCAGAATCCTGCTTGCCAAAGATACATACATTAAGACAGTAACTGTTTATTTGGCAACATACTGGGCCCAATTCGACTGATATTTGCAGAATGAAAAACTGGAATGAAACATTGGCAAGTCCAGCAGAGTATGAGAACTACAGAATGAGGTCCTGCCAGAACAGCTTGTTATGGACATTTTTGTGGATTACAAGATGTTGCACAATGGAGGTGAGATTGTTACAAGCATGTTAATCAGGCAAGATGGAATATACAGTTCTAAACAAATCAGGAAAGAAAAATTGTATGCGCAGATTCTTCCAAATAAAAGGAACCTGATTCCAAGGGGGATAGCATACTTTTTAATAAGGGATCGCCATCAGCAAGGGCCCATCTTTGCTCAAGTTACATTTTTTTTCCTCTTTGATTTTTTCTTTTTAGGATGTTTCTGTGCCAGCAGGGAACAGGCATCACTTAGGTTTGTGTTCTGAGGTCAGATTGGAATTAAGAGATGCTGGAAGTCACAGCTAAAACCTGTGCTATATATTTTATTCAAACTAGAACAAAATCAATGAGTTTTGTGTAAGAGTGCTTAGAAGGCAGTGAAGTGTTAGAGAATAGTGCTGTGTGTCTGAAAGTCAAGCCTAGAATTGGATAATGTTTTAGAAATATATAGTTTAATCAGTGGTAGCATGTAGTGATACTGCAATCAGCTTGAAAGTAAACTTTCTAACACAGTTTGAAGTATTAGAATGCAGGCATTCTGTATTACAGTGCTGGACACCTTCAGAGGATTTTTCCTCTAATCCAGTGTGTATCGTGAAGCTTCACAACAAGGTCTTTATTCCATCATGATTGTACATATTCATTACAGTGTACTTCCTAGCTAATACATGAACTTCAACTCTAGAACCGATTTATAGGCCTCCACTCCTTACAAGAAGTCCTTTAATGGTCCTTGAGTATTATCTAAAGGGGTCTCTGGTGGTCGTATTGTAAACCTTCTTGGAACTTCTCTGAGGGTATGTGCAGTTGTTTCTTTTTATGTAACTATGCCACAAAACCTACTAGGTTCCTCATTATCTTTTTGTTCACTGGTTCTGGCTATGTTTAGCATCCTATATGCCTGCTTTTACATTCTTCTATCTAATTTGCTAGTTAGTCTTTAAGCTATATTTTGCAACTTCAAGGGAACAGAAAATTTCCATTCTCTGTGTTCACTGTCAGTAGTTTCCCCTCTGGATAAACCTAGAGAATATTTCCTTTTCTTTTATGGAGCCCTTCTTTACAGAACATATTTACACAGTAAACTGATGTCTTAAAAACAGACAGGAAAGAAAACACATACTGTGTCGCACGTTTAAAGCCAGTAGTATGACATCTAGGGCATAGAGAAGTAGATCCTATGACATTTTTGTTCGTCTGAACAGCCCTTATTCAAATAGATCCAAAAGGATGGAAGGCCATTCTGAGTCGGATAGAAGATCTGTCAGACGCCACTATTGTAGGCACAGGCAGTGGTTTTAAGTTACTGTCCTGGGCAAGGAAGAGCAAAACAAGCATCTGATGCTTCTCCCTAATACTCCCGTCAGCTGTTTTTGGCTAAGGGGCCCGCCTGAGCTGGATATGGTTTCTGCATACTTAGAAATTCTCAATGTTTGCTTTGTACAGATTTTTGTTCAGTCTTTGAAATAAAACTAAACTTTAGCATCCACAATATTCTGTGGCAAGGATTTTTAAAGTTTGCTACTACAATGTGTGAAGATGCATCTCTCTTTTGCTTGTTACCTACTAGCTTTGGTAAATGGCTACAGAAAGATGATGAAAGATGATTTTTGTCCACTCTTACACCATATATGACTTTTTAGAGTTTGAATATTTTTCCCTAAATTATGTTGTAGCTAGGCTGAAGGGTCTTAGCTATTTTTAGCTATAGAGCTATTAGCTCTTTGCACAGATTAGCTTCTTTGCTATTCCTCATGCAACTTCTGTTGTACTATATCTTTATTCTTTCTCCTTTTCCTACTTGGAAACTTTTTCAGGTCTATTATGCCCTCTTTGAATATAGGGGACTAGAGCTACACAGTACTTAGTGTGATGAAACCTTGCATTGTTCTCATAATGCCACGTACTCTGCTTTATTCTTCATATTATAACTAATGTCTAGTATGTCATTTACTGTAGGGACTTATATCAAGCTGAATTCCTGTGAATTAGTCTGCCATAACCTTGAGATTGCCACTCTTTAATGGTATGGTACTGGGTAGCTCTGAACAGTTCATTTTAGTGTGACATTTGGTTTGTACATAAGTTAATCTACTTTTGTCTGTATTGGATTTCATTTGATATTGTCGTCACTCAGTTTTGCAGGGTCCTTCTGCAGTTCATGCACAGTCAGCTGTTGCAGTTTTTACATCTGTCATGGCTTACATCTACATCTCATTGCTCAATCTTTTTCCCATGCACATTTTTTATAATGAAATAGTATAGGTTCCAGAAGAGATTCTGCAATGGAACCCAAAAGAACTCCATCTGGAATCTCCACTCATTGCAAGAAACTAATTGCTATTTAATAGAAAAATAACTAATAACTCTTAAGCTTTGTGTTCAGATTTTTTTTTAGTTTTGATTGCTTACTTCTGCAAAGACGTTTTGCAGTGTGTTCTTAAATTAAGACCTATTGGTGAAGGACATTGTCAAAAGCCTTTTGGAAGTTCAACCAGAGTGTATCTATTTACCCATCTCTCTATATATGCTTGGCCTCTTTTAAGAATAGTAATAAATTTGTAAGGCAGAATTTTCCTCTGTTTAGCTATTTCCAAAGCAGTGACTTTTTACCCAAGTGTCCATTAATTATCTTATTTCTTAGTTTCTATTCGTTTTTCTAGTAGTGAGAGTCTAGTAGAGACTTGTAGTGTCATCTCACATCTCCTTTCAAAAGTTGACATCACATTTGTCGTGCAGCTGTTCTAAAAAGTGAAAACTGTTCTTAAAATGAGATTTTTCAATTACTTTAATGTACTGAGTGTTTTTATTCAATTATTCCACTGCTATTCCTTCAACATTGTGAACTGCAGAATGTCAACTATTGTATTTCAAGTAACTGATCTGAGCTGAACTGAAGCAAACAAATCAATCAAACATTAAACTTTGAAAAAAATCAGATGCTTTTGTGAGCATACTGCGCTCCAATGAGCTAAGCATAAATGAACAGCTTTAAGCTGGGCAAGTTCTCTTATCCCTCTTGGAAATTAGTAGACACCTTCCCTGCAGGACTGGGCTGCAGAGTAAGCTGTTTTCTCATGAGCAACTAAGCCCCATCTTGCACAACTGGTAGTTTTACCAATGGGGTGTAGAGTGAAACTAATGCAAGTACCTACAGAGTCATCTTCTAGCTCAGATTAGCTTCTTTTGTTTTTAAAGTATTATACTCCATGAAGTATTCAGTAGCAGTTTATAAAAATCTCAGTAGTCTCTTAGTAACGATATTGGAAATGTTTTGGCCTGTACTCCAGTCGTATCAGTAAGGTTGACAGACTAGATGTATTCTGTCACCACCACACAACACAAGCTCCAGCCCTAGCTAGCATGGCAGTATTAATTATGATAATCTGTACAGTTTTATTCCTAGCTACTTTGTAAACAAAATAATTTGCTTTCTATGAATTGAAAGCACAACATTAATAGGATTTTATTCATACCTAATTGAAATAAAAGTTAACTCCGAGAGGATACATGTATGACAATATCTGGAATTGCTCTGATGCTTCTGACACATGCTCATCACTGCATCACTGTTATCACTCTTTTCTGCCTGTCCGATCAGGCTGAATTTTTGCTTCAGCTTGGAGTAGTTTAAATTTCCATTGTCAGTGAACAACACACTCCTACCCACAATGAATTTTAAGTCAGTACACGATGAGAGTGGCCAACTGACAAATCACAAAACCATCATGTAGGAAAACTGGTAGCTGGAATTAACAGAGTTGCAGAGCTTTGTTTTCTCTAAGAGTTAACTATTCCATGACCCAAAAGGGCCCTGGACTGTGTTGGCATCAATAAATGGTTCTACCATTGCAACAGACTGCTCTTTTTGAAGCTTTATTGTATATAAATGCCATTCAAATTGTGTGAAATTTGAG
Organism: Phylloscopus whistleri; assembly: GCA_017589585.1. Lineage (NCBI taxonomy): Eukaryota > Metazoa > Chordata > Aves > Passeriformes > Phylloscopidae > Phylloscopus > Phylloscopus whistleri. The sequence goes on along the minus strand of JADMLD010001013.1, from coordinate 7,856,481 downwards.
CAAATTCAATTTCTTGCCTGGCAAATAGAAATATTAATCTGACAAATATGACTACACAGTGAGCAGTTCTAGTGGTGGCTGAAATTTATATAGTTTTTCTGATGTTTCTTATCTTGTAGGACTCTGAAACAATGTTTCAAAATAGAAATGAAAATCCATTTATAAAGAAAAACACATTGTTTTATCCAATGCACTATGTCAGTCTAACTGCCTGTCTTTTCCCTATTTCAGTATTTTGGTATATTTAATATCAATATATTAAACAAATGTACAGTAGAAACTTTCATCTTTTCTCCAAGAAAAACTACTTTCTGGCATTCTCTCAACCTGAGTTTATAAGATTCTGCTCTCCAAATGATAAGATCACCAAGGAATGTTCTTTATTTGTGTGGAATGGATGGGGACTGGGAGCTGTAACTTGTTTATCATTAGTTTTAGTAAATTTAGATGTTTTGTAATGAATTGAATGTCAGATCTCTTTGGCTTTTCTCTCTAGTCTGAAGTAATTTAGAAGCTTAAGTTAGTTCTTAATGAGATTAACTACACTTAATCTAAAATGTAGGCCTTGCTGGGGTCTAGGTTAAAAAAGGATTAAGTGCCTCTTCTTTAAATTCTTATTGTAGTTAACATTAAACACAACAAAAGATTCCAGTGAATCCAGTGAAAGCTTAATTGAATCTTCTAGCACTTTGAAAAATGGTACAGCAAGAGAGACCTGTGTATATCTGAATTAATGTCACTTTCTTGTGTCACTTTTTTTGTGTGTTTATTATTGTTGTGATTGCAAATAGCCACTTTACATGGAATATTGAAAGACTGAGCTAGGAATAATCTATGCTAGAATAGAGTCCCTTGGTGTGCTGTTACACTTCTCAAATCCTCACTAAATTTTAGGTATTATTATGTAACTGTTTTATTTCTTACTATGTTTGAATGCTGCATGATGCAAATTTTTTTTGGTCTCATTTGCTCACTTACTTCCTTTTTTTTTTAGTGTATCTTTAGATGCCGTCGAAGAGAATTTTTTTGTTTTCATACTATTAAACTGCTTAATTAAATGAAGAAGTGTTGCCCTAATTGTCTTATCAAATTCAACGAGGTTACATATGGAGACATAAATAAAGAATACTGAATACTGACAAACCTTACTTTTACACAAAAAGTATACACTTTTGTACAGCTCTAGCATTAACCAACTAAAATAGATTAATGTGTCAGTAACCTGGGGTTCTGAACCAGTTGCATGCTTCTCTGTATTTGATTAAATATGTTGTACAGAGTGGAAAATACAAGATTTCGCTAGAGTACAAAGATGAGGAAGTGTGATCTAGGTTAACTGTAGAAGAGGGTTGGATTTAGTGCCTACACACCCCACATAGATGAACTTAACTCAGTCTTAGATATTCCCATGAGTCATTTCTTTATAACTCTTCGGTAAATTATGTTGGTAATGGCAGAGGAAATTGCTTAAATCAAGTCTCATGAGAAAGTCAGTTAAATGAAAACATTGTACTTCCTATGACCAGTAAGAGCTGAATTCAGATTTGTAAGACAAAGTACAGCATGAAAAGGTTTATTGCTGGCAATATAAATGTTCGCTGTAAACAGTATGACTAGTGTAAGTCACCACATTAGTCATTTTGAATGGTATAAATTCCCTTGATATTAATGTGCTTAGGAGTTTTATATGTTTAAATAACTGGATGCAGATATAACAGTATTTCTACTGTTGTAGAACTGCCCAGTTCTTAAATCTTTTTCTCATACAAGTAACCCCATTAGATTTGACTGCTCTTGATTTATGCCTCTGAAATTCATTCGTTTCAACAGTTATTTCTGACTTGCACTTTTGTAAGTGAGAAGGTACTTGATCCCATGGGACTGGGTAGATGTTTACAAGTTTCAGGACAAGGATGATGCTTATTAAATATTTCAGAATCAAGATTTAAAAGGAAATGAATTAATTAACATTGTTTGTCATTACACTTTTCTTGCAGTAGTTTGTTAAAAAATAAAACCTCTTAACTAACCTTTGTACTGTTGGCATGAATTAAGTAGCCTGGTCAGAACCTTGTCTAGTCTCATTCTTATGCATTATTATACTTACATATATGACAGCACAATTATAATTACATATATGACAGCACAAGTGAAGAAGCTTTACAAAGAAACAATAGTCTTTAGAACCTGGCATAGCTAATAATGCATGGTATATGGCAGTTCTGTTTGCTACTTCGACAAACATTCATGACAGTGCATGAGTATGCATCCTCATTTTACACTTTGTGATAAAACATGAAATAGGAAGTCAATAAAACAGAGCCAAAGCTCATTTCAGTTGATGAAGTATATAATTTAGACATTTTAAATTACAGATTGAGTTAGAAAAGGGAAAAAAATGATTTGAGAAAGCAGTGGCAATTTAGTTGACTCCTCAAAATTAAAGGTTAAAGGTATTTGTTTCCTTTTTGATAGCTTCATCAAAATGATGACTGTGGTACTGAAACGAACATTACCGTATAGCATCACAGCTTCTTTGCAGATGAAAAATATGTTTGTTATGGCTTGAACTTGCAAATGCATGATGACTGCATTGAAGTCACTTTAAGTACTGCAGAGGTTACTTTGTTCATCATAAATAAATACGCTTTGTTGCACTCATTCTTACTTGCAGAAACAAGGTTGTGACTCACTGGGGTTCACAAAAAGGAGTATAAACTACCAGTTTATATTGTACTGTTTTTTGTATTGAACAGAAATGATAGAAAAGATGAATGAGAATGAAGGAAGTAATTGATTTCCTTTTGAGCATTTTCATGAAAAATGTAATATTGCCCTGGAACTGCAAGCCCATGGTCACAGGTTTGCTGCGTAATATTGCATTACTTTATTTGATAGGGACATGAGCTTTCCAGTTGCTGCAGTGCTCACAAGGCAAAGCTCACAGTTGCAGTTGTTAATGCCCGTAATTACTGTACTTGAATTTTAACATTTCACATGACAAATGTGGAAATGGCTTTCCTCACCATCTCCACCCAAATGCTTTAGGCTAATATGTCTGTTGGAGTCTACACTTCATATAAACCCCTCTACCACTGCCTTGCCTGTCCAATAATTAAGAACCTGTGTTCATTAAGTTTTAGGTATTTTTTTGTACATTGTTCTAATAGTCACAACCTGTTTATCAGTCTTGGAGCAGAGGTGGATGAAACCCTTACTGACCTTTAAAGAAAATTTTCAAGTACTCTAGTGACATTTTTTTCAATGTAATGCTTGAACAATCCACAGTGTCCAGATATCTTCAGCTTCTAACTTTTTATTCATTCTTAACATCACTGAGGGCATATTTATATGCCCTCATCTATAGGGAAGTGGGACCATGTAGCAAGTGTTCAAAGGGTGCTAATACACAGCACAGCTCAGATATTGTTCTCCCATAAAGACTGATGCATGTTCTTCTCAGAGCTGCAGCTGCAACAGAGAAGGGTAGGGGTCAAGCTCAAGCCCTGCTTCTGTCATAGCTTTTGCAAGGAAATATGTATTTCCTGTGGTCTCCTGTTACCTGTGACATGTAAGGCTTCACTGCTCATCCATGTAGGTACTCAAACATCATTTTCACATGGTCTTTATTCGGGCAGCTTTTCCTTGGCTTTATTTACCTAATGGGTGTCTTTGGGATTTCTCTTTTTATGATTTGGCTTCAGTATTCCTTTTTTACCTGCACTTTTAGGAGTAGCACCATTTTTAATTAAGTATGATCAAAGTATATTTTTATTTTAAAAAATGTTAGTTAACCTTTCCCACTTTTCAGAACTCAATAAGGCAGAGAGTTCATCATTTCAGTAACAACAGGATTTACACAAACATATAATCTAAAAAAAGATGCCACTGTCCTGTTTGGAAGTTTTGTTCCTCCTGCGTAGTAGTGTAGATTCAATTAATAAATCTTAGTATGATCTAGCATAAGTATTAGAATTAAGGCTATGATACAGTTGAATTTATTCTTTCTAATAACTTAATCTTACCTGCTGATTTATACTAAAACTTGTTTGTGATGATAGAAACATTTTGGGGTTTTTAATGGTGTAAACCACTTTATTTATCTATATTGCTATTTGGTCGTTAGGCTTTTTTCTCTTTATTTTTCAAAGTAATTCTATATGTTAAATAAGGTTACCAAGACAGCACCAAAGTACTGTATTTTCAAAAAGTAGAATTTAATTTGACAATATTTGTTTTAAAATAGAACTGTACAAAGTAACCCTTATGCATTAAAGTGTTATGTAGGAAGCTTTTTCAAATTCACTTCAACTTTTAAAAGTTATGGATCAGTTAGGAGTCTCAGAGGAAACATAATTCAGTTTATGTTGCTAAATGTATTTTATAATATATTTTCAGTAGAGCATTTCTCTATATAGAAAAGTAGAACTTGGATTTTTAAAAATAGTTTAGGATAAATCTAACTAGGAATTTAGAATTCCACATTTAGTTGTAGCCTAAAGTTTTAATTAAATTATATTTTAGAATTGAGACTATAAATATGCTTAAGTTATATTCTGTAATGCAGTAGAAAGCCTGGAAAAGTAAAGCTATGAGGAAAACTACTTACCAACTGTCTTGGTTTGACACAATTTAAAGAGGTGGACACTCTGAAAGAGTGACATCCCCCTTTATTCCAGCCAATGCCTTTCAACCAGTAAGGAACTAGGTATGAGCAGATACAAGTGAAAAAAAAAAAAAAAAAAAGAGTTTAGTAACAGAATGCCAACAGTCAAGGGAAAAAAAAAGTAAGTAATTGCTAGAATACAAACTGTTAAATCTCACAACCCCCTAGGGAACAAAGAGGGGTGCCAATGCCGGAAATGCCCTTTTGCAAGACATTGCCAGCTAGAGGCAGCCACATGGCTGGAGGACAATGGGAAGAGGATGTCACACCTTTCCTTCCAAGGTGGCACCCTCCAGACAACTGCATCTTGCCCTCTGGAGTGAGAAGTTAATGGACTTGAATTGGCTTGACCAGCAGGCACCCAGGGAACTCGACCAAAGGCAGATCAAAACTGCCAAATGCAGCCTCTCCGAGGTGTGCAAAACCAAGAGAATCTGAAAAGGGAAGACAAAACCTTTGCCTGAGCAAAGACCAAACAGCCCATGAAGCAAATACCACGGGGCAAAGAACTGGAAGCTGCCCATGAGAGAGGATTTTAAAAATGCCCATGACAGCATTCCCAGACACACACACAGCATACATGCCTGTAGGGTCTTACAGTAACAATTTTTGGGCACAAATACACAGAATACAATAACATAACTGTAAACAATCTCAAATTTGATATGGAATTAGAATGATATCAAAAATTATTACTGGCCTCATAATATTGATGTGTTTTAATCTTACTAACAAAAGCATATAAAAATTAAAAGGCTGGAGTTTGTTTTTCAGTTGAAAGACTTAATGTGTTTATTTTTAAAACAAAATACAGCAGCATGTAAGCAACAGCAGTGACAGTATCTTAAAGAACAGAAGACCAAGCTACTTTATTTTAATGGCTGTTATTAATTTTTGGCATTAGTTGTTTAAAAAGCCAAACTAGTTAAAGGCAAGTTTAGCTTAGGCTAATTTATCCGTTAGGCAAGTTTATCCGTTCAAATAACTCAAACATAAATGAAAAATACAAAAGAAAGGCTAGAATAGTGTATTTTAATTCAGTAAGGTGATATGCTTTCCTCTCTATTTAAAATTAACAAGAAGGAATGCCAGTGGTTAAATGGTAATGTTACATTCCCACTATGTTGAAGAAATGCGGTATGATTTACTTCTATGGAACTGTGATGTTGCTACTGGAATAGCCACGTGATTTTTTTTTGATTTCACTCTCTGTTTTGCAGTTTTCTTCATTTTTCATATGCAGATGGTTCAAAAGGGAATCTTAATTTTTGTAGCTGAACTATTCTGTCCTCCAGACTGAAGGTTCAATAAACAGGGCAAGAACTCCTGCTTACAGTATAGGCTTACAGTATATTTTCCATCTAGGAGAGTCAAAAAATTCTTCAGGAAGAATAGGGTGTGTTTAAGACCAAGACCAACTTGTTTAGGGTGTCACTACTCAGGAGCAGCAACACTTTGCAGACATCACTTCCATTTAAAACAAACCTGAAGAAAAGGGAGTATGGGAGAAGCAGATATGAACTGGCAAGTTAGGCTGTTCCTACCTTGAGAACAAGATTCCTACCTCTATCGTACAGAGGTATCTCCACAGTACAGGCAGTTGAATTTCTGTTAGTTAAACAATAAAAAAGCCTTTCAATTTGATGTTATGTTTGGGAGAGACAGAGCCCTCATCTCAGTCTGGAGCTCAGTTGTCTGAGCATCTCTGCAGCTGTCCTTAGGATGATTGTTCCTCCAGCCTCAGTGTGCTGGAGACCTGTCAGTGCTAGCCCAACAGTGGGGTTTTGGAGAAGAGAGCTGGAGGCTGAGAAAGTGTGGTCACTATTGTAGTATCTTACCATGAGAAAACCCCACCCCAGTCCCCCCAAAACATCCACTACACAGTTTTGTTTCTTTCAATACAAGTTAAGTTTAGGTTCCAAGTCTGGAATGAACATGACCTTTCCGGATATGGGTGCTTTAATTTGGGTGGATCAGTGAACAGCTAACAGCTTCTGCAGAGCTTTCTTGCCCCTAAATGCTGAACCAGAACCCTGATTCTAAGATGCTTATCACTTGCTTGTCTGGAGTGACTCAAGGAGGGAGTGGCAGTTTTCTGTAGTGTCACTGAACCCGTTTACACCTGTGGGTAGCAACGAGCCAACAGGGGTCAAAATTAAGGGCTATGGGCTCTCCTTCTGAGATTTCAGATTTATGCTTGAAGTGCACTTTGCACCTGGTCTTGTTAGGCCTCATAAGATTCCTGTGGGCTCACTTTTCAAGCTTATGTTTGTCCCTCTTAATGGTATCCCATTCGTCTGCTGTGTCAGCTGCATCACTCAGCTTGATGTCTTCCAGACCGTTCTGTGATTCTGTGTATGCTGGTTTTAACAACCAACAGGGAACTAAACTCCAAATAACTCTTTCTCCCACCCCTTCTCATAATGGAGGGACAATAAGGAGAGATTATGTGATGAAAATAACAATTTACTAAAATCGCAATAACCACAGCAGTATCAATAGTAAAAAGTACACAAAAAGAAGGTGCCTTACTCACAAAACAACATTCGCCACTAGGAAAAAGGAAAAATACTTCTCAAAGATAGCATCAGTTGTGGTCTCCAAACAAAGGCAATATGGTAAGGAGAGCTTCCACAGCATAGTGTTCTCCCCTACCCTCCTACCCAGCCCAAAGAGTGGAAAGCAGGGGCAAAACAAAACCTGGAAACTAGTTAATCTTATAAAAGGAACTGTGCAGCTGCTGGCTAAGGTTAGTCCTCTGCACTTGCTTGAACTGCCACCTCCAGTTCTCTGCTGCTTGGAGCTGTCCACTTCAACACCACAACTCCCATAGTAGCGCTCTGGAGGAAAAATGAAGGGAGGGAAAAAAATGGTGGGCAGCAGAAGGGACCAAGTCCACCATGGTTTAAGGGGACAGTCCACTCTGCTTTTGTGACTGAGGCAAGAGTGGTGAATTCCCAGTTTCTGGCCCTGGCTTTTTCCTGCCAAAGCTAGGCCCCCCAGCGATGATGTGGGTGGTATTGAATAAACCATGCTAAAAACTCCACTCCATTTTCTCTTTAACTAGGACACTATGAAAATGTTTAAAATATAGTCACATTAAACAGAATACACCAGAAATGGTATTTCAGAGACAAATGAAAATACTTCAATCTGAAAAAAATGTAAAAGTTTGAAATAGAGTTGAAGTGATTTTGTTAAATTGAGATGATAATAGTAAACTTAATAAACTTTCTTCATCTCTTTTTTTGATATTTTCTTCTGCCAAGGACTTTAAAACATTTAGAATTTTTTTGCAGTTCTGAAAAATGGGAAGGGTCATATCTTCACTTCCATGTGAAATACGATCCTGCACCTATTTATAATTATTTATATTCCAGCTCTGCACAGGGGTAGCAGATTTGTGCTTTTTTGGCTCTTCTAGTGTCTTACTGAGTTCAGAGTCATATCTGTACCTGATCTGTCTACTTTTCCAAATACGTTTAAGGGCAAATTCATTAAAGCCTGGGAGAAACAGGGACCCTTACAATATATCTTCCAATTCACCAAATCAGCAACATATTGTTTTCTCTTCAGCCCTCTGGGAGAAGAGCATTTTCCACCTAGATGTTTAGAAGATTTGCCTCTTAAAAAAAATGTTTACAAGCTAAGTGGCATCTCTTAGGTTTCTGCCCAGTAGCTGGAATGACTTTCCTACTCTTGTTTCCTACTCTTGACATAGAAGTCTCAGTCAGTTTAGTTTCAGAGCTTAGTCAGATAGGTCAGTTTGGTGAGCATATAATTATATTTAAAGTATATTTATCAGTCATCTTTAGCATTTGTATTCCCTTACAGAGTTCATGGGGACACAATGCTTATGTAGATTAATTCATTCGGTTATTATGTCCTAAAATATATTACTATTGCCCTAGACTGTAACATATGGAAGAAATATTTTCCAAGAGCAAGCTTAGAAAGTTTGGTTCTTGTTTCATGTTATCTTTAAAATGAACACATTTTCTCAACTTTAAATATAAAGTAAGACCTGATAAATGTAAATTTAATGTAAATATGTGGATGCTTTGGTTGTCAGGGATGCTGCTGTGATATTGTAGGATTGTTAGTTCCTGGGAACTGAAATAATCCCTGGGAATTATTTCATCCTTGAATAAACATAGTATAGTACAACTAAAATGTATGTATAGATCTGTTGAAAAAGTTTATCTACAAATACTACTACTAAAGAGATTAGGTCTTCCCTACACCCACTGTCGAGTCTTCTTCCTTTGGCCAGACAATATTTCCCTGTTTCTTTTTAAAGAAATCATGTTCTATGTGTACAAAAAAGGAGATTACGAAGATTTCCCAAGGATATATGAGTGAAACTGCCAGCAGTCTCTAGCAGTAGTAGAGTAGTTAGCTCTGGTGTTTCTGTCTTTGTGTTGCTTTGCTCTGAGAGTGCCTCTGGGACTTGGGAATTAGAATTATAAAAAAGACAATTTAACAAGAACATACATAAGAAGTTTTATTGTGCTATAGTTACATGGTTTAATCTTTCTTCCTAGTGGTCCAAGGAATTGGAAGATCTAAGTAAATTACCACTAAGGTGAGAGAAGACAAAAAAGCTGTTAGTAATGCTAGTGTTACTTTCCTGTGAAAGGCACTGGCATATAGTGAATATTAATTTAATTACATTTAAAAGATTTGGGCTTGTTTTACTTCTTTGTCAGTTATGAACTAAAGTTGTGGACCTCACAATTCTAAATAGTCAATATTATTATCTGAAAAGTAATGGTGTTTGGAAGACATTGCATTGCAATTAACATACTTAATTCCAAAGGCTTAATTCTGTCTCCTCAGCCCACGTTCTCAGAGGGGGTAGATCTGACAAGGATTACAAAGCCTCGTGCTGTTGCCTTTGGGCTGGAAGCGTGCAGATGCCTCCAGTATCTTCCATGGATGGCTAGTTCTGCTAAACTGTAGAACCTCCAGGAGTGCAATTAGGTAATCTCCTAAATTTGCTGGTTTGGATGCCCTCAGAGTGGTCAGGTAGAGTTAATCCTTAGTAAATAACTAAGTAAATAAACAAACACCTTAAACTGATGCCTTAGGAAGGCTGACCTGAAACAGAGACTGGACAGAGCTAGAGAATAAAGTAGGTATTTATTGAAAGGCCTTGGGCAGGACAGGAGCCTGACCAGGAGTACACCCAAGATGGACTAAGAATGGTCACAAAATGGCTAACCTGTCACGAGATCTTACATTTTTATAAGTTTTGGTCCATTTGCATATTGGGGTTTTATTGTCCAATTACAGCTTCGGGTTGTGAGGTCCTATCCTTCTTGTTCCTCCCTTCAGCCACCCTTGTTTGTGCTTTTGGGCCTGAAAGTTGTCCTTGATCTTCAGCAGAAAAAGAATTTGTTTTGTCTACCTAGTCTGTGAAGACAGCTTACTGGCACTTAATATGAGGGTCAGAACTACACCCCTAGGCAGCACAGAATCTGAAAAACATGAAAGCTAAAACTTAAGGCATCAAAACTAGTGCAAGACAGAATACTGAGGACTGGGTGATCCTCAGACCTTTGTAGCACAAAACAGGATAGATGTTTATTTCTCTTTAATACGGCCTTTCTATTTAAACAGTTCTATGAAGTTGTAAAATCCAATTACCTATCTGATTGGAGTCTTTTCAGTAACGTGTGTCCTTTTGTAGACATACAGTAGTGGGTTTCTAATGCACTCTGAAGGCAGCAAGGTCTATAAAAGTTCAGTTACCTTTATAGGTTACTGGTGGGGTGAGTATGCACTTTACAAGTCTCTGAAGACTTACGAAGCAAGACTTAACATCACTTCCCAGCAGCTAGCACTTCAATCTTATTTGAGGCTACTGATGAGTCCTGGAAACATCCGGAAAGTAACTGATTACATCCCTCTCTCTCAGGGAAGCATGCCATCACTTGCACTTGCGTTAAGCCTGGCACCAAATTTCAGTTATTGTTATAGATAACAGTAATGTAAAAAGAGTGCAAGAGTAACCTGATGCTACTGGACTGTGCTACAGGCTCTTAATATCAGAATTAACTTTAGTTGTTGTAGTCAAAAGTAATGGAATGGAATAGAGTAAAAGAGAATAGAATAGGATATAATAGAATTGGAAGGGACCTACAGTGGTCATCTAGATGACAAATTCAGGGCTGACCAACAGTTACAGCACATTATTAAGGGCATTGTCCAAATCTCTCATAAATATTGACAGCTTTGGGGCAGTCACAACTTCCCCATGAAGCCTGTTTGACTATCCTCTTGGTAAAGAAATACATCCTAAAGTTCATTGTGAACCTCCTTTGATGCCATTCTGAGCAGTTCTGACACATCCCTGAATCCTAGCAGGAGGAGATCAGCACCTGCATCTCCTTGTCCCCTCCTCAGGAAGCTGTAGAGAGCAATGAGGTTACCCCTCAGCCTATTTTCCTAGCCAAAGTGCTCAGTTCCACTTCACAAGCCATGCCTTCCAGGCTATACCCCAGCTTTGCTGGCCTCCTCTGGACACATTCAAGGACCTTCATATCCTTCCTAAATTGTGGGGCCCAGACCTGCACACATTACTCTAAATGAGGCTTACCAAAGCTGAGTGTGACGAGATAACCACCTCCTTTGTCTGGCTGGTTATTTGATGTACTCTAGCATGCAGTTTGGCCTCGTGGCTGCGCAGATACATGACTGAGTCACACATAGCTTAATATCAGCCAGCACCCACAGGTTGCTCTCTTCAGGATTGCTCTCCAGCCACTTCACTCCCATTTTACACTTGTGCCTGGTGTTACTTAATCCCCAGTGCAGAATCCAGTAATTCAACTTTTTAAATTTCATCCCATTAATCATAGCCTAGTGCTCTGATCTATCCAGATGCATCTGCAAGGCCTTGGGTCTCTCAAGAGGGTCAACAGCACCTCTCAGTTTGGTATCATCAGCAGACATGCTAATGGAGCACTTAAATCCTATATCCAGATTGTTGTTAAATATATTGAAGAGCTGGTCTTAGGGCTGAGCCCCAAGGAACAGCACTGTTGACTAGCCACCAGTCAGATGTAACCCAGGTCACTACAACTGAGCTCACCTGGGCTGTGGAGATGTGCCACTTGATCTGGAATTGCCTTTCAGAGAGAAGGCAGCATGAAAATTACTCTATATGATATACTGTCATTAGTCTTAGACAAACCAATTTCTATTTAATTTATGATAATTAACTGAATATTTTGGTATTTTTCTTACACTATTACACTACGCTACTCTTCCCAAAATGAAGATACTGATGGACCACCCACACAGACTGGCATTAATATCCTAGATCCAGTTTTCCCTGTTAGGCAAATTCATTTAAATTGTTGCTGTTTTCTATCAATATAAATATTTTCTTTGTAGTCTACTTTCATATTTTCTCAAGACTTTTGTTTTCTAGTGTTCTAAATATTCTTGGAATTTGTGAGTGACTTATTTCCAGTTCTCTTCAAGTCTTTACTGCTGAGCTCTCAAGTTTTCTGCATATGTATTCTTATAGATCCAAATTAAGAAATCTAAGGGATTTTTTAAAGTGAAAGTTTTCAAGTGTTGCTCCATCCTCTTTGGTAACATCATTCAGCTCTATTTGGAAAACCAAGCCTATTTCATGAGGTCACTTTGAGTTTTAACTTGAAATGACAGTATGTTCAATTGTCCCTTTTTTGCTCATCATTGAGGAACTTGAAGCTAAATTATTAAGTATCTTACAAGATTTACAGTGCACTAGTAGGTCAAATTCCAAATGAGTTGGAGAGGCATTCTCCCAAAGACAAGGAGACTGAATGTTAATTTGTAGGTGAGTGGAACTGAAGTTTCAAGTTAAAAATGAAAAATGAAAGTAGACATATTGGTGACGCCAGAAAGGAAGATTTCTTTTTCAAATTGTGAAGGCCATCTCACTTCAGTATTTATATTTCTATTGTGTACTGAAGGGATGAGTAAGAAGCATTTTTATTACACCATTGTGAAATTTGGAATTTTGCATGAACTGATTTTGTACCTCAAATGAGTTATTATCCTATGAAGTTACTATTTCCATCTTTCTTCTACTTTTTGCTCCCATTCGACAGAACAGTAAAACTATTTCTATTGTATAGTTTGATGCTGTGAATGTCCTTTTTATAAATTAATAATATAAATAACCAAGTCCAGTTAGTTTCTAGTCGTGTTTTACAGTACATTTCCTTAAGCAAACTAGATGGAATGCTTTTTAATAACCTTATTGCCATTTAATAATTTTTATACTTGCTGTTTGAGGACAGTTTGGATATAGATTGATACAGAATTACCTAAAGTACTGCATATAAATTAAACATTAAAAAGGGAGATACAGCCAGACTAAGCAGCTCAGTTATAATCTTTGGTTATGCAGTTACTGCCTCAAGGATACTTCATCTACTTCATATCATATGTCCTTCTTTTGAAAGATGATCAGCGGGTTCAAGTATCATTTCAGCACAGAGGAAATTGCATAATTTATAGACTTTCCAAAATGAAAACCAGGAAACCAGTTTCATTAAATTAAGTCTTCCACTCCTTTTTTTCTTTTTTGCTTTTACAGATTGGAACATTGAAGGACTACTACCACTTCTACCACAGTAAAACAATTAAAAGGTCAGTTCTCTCAAGTAGAGGTACCCACAGCTTCATTTCAATGGAACCAAAGGTAAGAAAATCCATGCATGTGTCTGAGGAAAAAGCCTTTGCATTTTTTATATGAAATACTCTACCAGAGGACATTCACCTGAATGGCATATAGCATTACAAGAATTACCCTATCTGTTTTCTAAGGTTCTACTTCTCATTAAAACAAAGTGAAGAAGATACCATGCTATTAAGTATGTGCTATTCTTGGAACATAAGGAACATAAGGTCCACCATTATTCCTGGATGAGTATTTGAATTTTGATAATGCATTAATTACTGTGCTATGCTTCTCCGAAAAACCACACATGTAAGATTTATGTCTACAGATCCGTTCTGTGAAACAACCAGCTTTAAAAATAAAAATGGGCAATGTGGGATGGTAAAATGTTCGGAGGAAAGTTTCTCTTGCTTTTTTTCTTGTCTTCTTCTGGATTTGGTCTATGAGGGCTTAAAAAGAGTACTCTTTTCTGTGATCTTATTGGTATTTTCACTGACACTAATTTTAAGATCTATGTGAAAAATTTTGCCATTTCTTTGTAGCATACACTGTAATAGGTAACTGTCAGCACAATTTAATTACTGGTTTATAGCTAATTATAATATCCTCTTGTATCCTACCTACAACACACTTATGTTTTAATCCTGTCATTTCAGTGAATAGTAGCTTATTCACTGACTGCAGAATTGGATTGCCTCTGGTTTTCTTTTAGAAAAAAAGTTTGGGGAAGATCCCATTAGCTTTTTTTTTATCCTGATCATGCAATGCAGTCTTGCCAACAAGCCCGCAGGCCCCTGGTGTGGTAATAATAGAGTCAAGTCTTTTTAAATTATTGGATGATGAATGTTCTCTGTGAAGGATTTGTCAGGTTTTACTTAACAAATCATTTATGAGAAATAAAACTTATTGGTGAAAGAGTTTGAACACTGTACAAATTGAGCATGATACAGGAATTCTTCTGCCATCTGGAAAACTGTATTTGGGTCTGAAGTTCCTCTTGAGGATGGGACAAGACTAGGAATGTACACAAAAAACTCTGTTCAGTGCTCTGTTGATAAGGCTGAACTGCTTAACCCTTTGACAGCACCAGGAGCTCTGCTGAGCAGTGTATACTGAGGGTTAGTATAAAAGCGATCAAGGCCCAAATCTCTGTTCCCATAAGTACTGAGACCCACCATTCAAACAATAAGCACTGCATATAGAATAGGCAAGAATGCAAAAGGAAGGGAGTGTTCACATCTGCATCACTCCATGGTCTTTCCATATGCACAGAGGTGGAGCGATTAACACGCAAATGCATAGGTTCGCGTGCATGTACCATCATAAACTGTAGTGTTACACCCAGCTTCCACATATCCCATCTGCACCTCTGGCAGGCAGTCCAGACTACTTTGGCCAGAATAGAGAGAAACTCTTCAGGCAGAACACAGCAGAAAATCAAAATTATAATTTTTTTTATTATGCCATTTAAGTCTTGTCTCTGATCTGTGCGCTGCTGGTATAGAATTTCTAAATTTCTGAACCATTGTTACGTACCACTTCAATATTGAGAAGCTGTAGTGAGGATTATGCAAGGTAACCAACTCTTAATTATTCTGTATCTAAAGAGAAGCTGATGGTCTAATACCTAGATCTGGCAAGAAGTGTTTGTATGATTCACTTTGTGACTGCTTCACTGAACCTGAGGAATTCTTATGTGGCTGCAGACATGTCAATAAATGGACATGTATTTGCAGCATAAAGACCATGTTGTCCTCAGTGTGTATAACATTTAATGACTATTAATGCAGACTGACAATTTAATTGCTCTGTATGCTGGTTCTTTTAAAACAAAAGCTTAATATTAAATACGGCACATTGAATTGCTGTGAGAATTTGAAAGGACCACACGCTACTATATTTGTGAGTGGAATGGTATCTAATGCCAATATTTGCTGCAGATTAGTCAGTGAGGGTATTTGGGAACAAAGAAATGCTGAGGTTTGTTTACTTCCCAAATAATTTAATGATAATTAACTTAATGCTGAGAAAGCTCTCCCAGTTACATGTATGTGGAATTAACCTGTTCTGTGTTGCTTCAGACATGGATCACTCATTTGCTCCTTTACAAAATTTTAAAAGATGGAATTCTGATTGAGTGGCGATTTGTTATATAAATAGCCTGCATATAATAGAAGAAATTATGAAAGTTGGTATTTCTGAGTTATTTTCACATGTAGTGTTTGATTTCACTATATGAATGCACAGTGAAAGATGTAGAACTAATAGAAAATCTTGTTGTTGTGGATTTAAATTAATGAATTGCTTTGAAAATCTTTTGTTGGATTTTCTTCTTCTGGAAAAGCCTCTTGACACTGTTGTAAACAATATGAATAGGTGCAACAGGAAACATAATAACTGGGTGTGGCACTTAGTACTGTGGTCTAGTTGACAAGATCGGGATTGATCAAAGGTTGGACTTGATGATCTTCGAGGTGTTAGTAATCCTTTTGTGATTCTACAATAAACTGAAGACTTGGATTGCACATTTTGACACTTTCCCCAGCATTAGCCTGTATTAACCTCATATCATTTGTATTTAGATGAAAAGGTAAAAGATATGCAGTATAACACAGTTTTGTCAATTGTCTTCCACATCCTTAACTAGCAATGCTACATGTTGTCATTTAGTGAAGAAAAAGATTAAACAGTTTTAGGAAGAGATGCACAAGAAAAGCTGTAATTTCCCTAACATAGATTGTAACGGAGAAAATTTGAAATGTGGCTTTATTTGCATCATCTTTCCCAGCCAGTGAATAGTTATGTGGTGTTTTGCATGTCCTAATGGGAAAACACAGAAGTGGAAGAAGTCTGTGGATTTAAATCAAAGATCAAAGCCAACTGAATGAAATCTATTTACAGGGGTTTCTGGTCTCCCCAGCTGATGTGGTGTTTGTGGTTGGCCTTTGGCAGGGGTCAATGAGAGCACCACACCATGAATCAAGAGCTTTCTTTAGCTTCAGAGTTTGCTCTGCAATATTATTTTGGTGATACTACAATGCATGAAACAATGGGAGTAGGAGCAAAAAAAGAGTGGGAAGATGAACAGAATGAGTCCATAGTTAAAAGGTATCATGAAGCTCTAATTCAGCTATTTAATAGTTGAGTGTATTGACGGTAGACCATCTGTTGAAACCAGATTATTACAGCACTTCCAGGACTGAGAAGAAAGAGCTCAGGTATGCCTCTGGGTTTGCTGCAGTGATGAAATGAAGAGTCACAAAGTGAGAAACATTGCAAGCAAAGATTTAAACCTCAGTCTGAAGGTCAGACTTTTCATCAATAAAAATGATAAAGGAAATCAGGTGGAGCTTTTCTATTAGTAAAGAGATTACAATTCCAATGAAATGTGAAAGTTGAAGTGTCTGTGCATGACGGTAGTACATGTAAATTAAATGGATAGCACAGCTGGAAAAACTGTCTTTTTATTCTGAGCTGCTACATAAAATGAAGAGTTCTTAGTGAAGAGCAGTGATTATGAAATTTGTGACTCATATGGAAAAAATATCCAAGTTTAGAGCATTGGTGTTTCTTTATCAATCTCTACTAATATGGCATCTCATATTTTTCTAATTTTAATGAGTTCCAGGTAGGTTTATTTGGGGTTTGAATCTTGTTTGATGGTTCATAGAAACATAAAGATTACATAAGACAGAAACAGAAAGATTTACAGTCTCATTGAAATAGGAAGTAAGGCTACTTTTACTTAAGGAAGATACTCTGCTTGAGCACAGTTTTGCAGTAGTGTCATGCTTTTGTCAACTCTACTCCAAGATCAGAATACCTGGGAAAACATTACTCCAGACACTTATATTTTACGCAGCCTGATCTAACCACACACAGAGTGTACAGGTATGACAGAGGAGAAAGTTTTATCTTTGCGATATCAAGATGAACAGAACTCATGGTATCAGCATGTAAAATGCAGGCAAGCATATCTTTGATGACACTAAATGATATGGGCTATTTTTAGATAGGAAAGAAATGCCTGAAGCCTGTCCTTTTTACTGGTAGGACAACTGTGTTCATGAGAGGGCAAAGGGTAGCAGAATTATAGTAGCCGTGAGTAACCTGGGGCTTTTAAAGCCAGCACCATGGACTTAAAGCTTAGAGATATGAGATGAGAATGTTATTATGGGTAAGGTGGTATTTAGTTGTTAAACCTTAGTGAATAAAAAGATTTCGTTAGACATTGTCCTGGTTTGAAAAGACAGGTATCTGCCAGGGAAAGTTGGAGTTTCCCTTGGAATGGAAAATGTAAACCCCTCACCCCCTCCAAATTATTCTAATTTTGCAATTAAGGGCTTTCAGGCAAAGATATGGGAATAGGAATAACAGTTCTTTACTAGGAATATTAAAAAAAAAAGTACAAATGCAGTAGTACAAAAAATGAGCAAGCGAAAAAACAAAAATTCTAGAAACCCTGACAGAGATACAACCTGACACCCTGTTGGTCAGGGTGTTGGAAACAGTCCACAGTAAGTCCTCCTGGAGTGGCAGATGTGGTGCTGTCGGAGTAGAGATGATCCTGAGAGAAAAGGGTCCAGTGATGGTGAGAAGGGTCCAGTCTTCCCCTGGGAATCGGGTGAAGCCAGATACTTCGTGTTCCTACATCTCAGTTTTTATCTAGGTAGGAATGGTTGGCTCCCCCACACTGGGTGAAGCATCTCACAATGGGATGATGGAATGTGTCCTGTCATTGGTGAGCCTTAATGGCCCATTAGCAGAAAATATCCCCCTGGAGGGAGGACAGCAGTGAAAGAGATAAGAAACACTGCCCTACCTGGTTTGAACAGTTGGCCCATTATCAGAAGGCATCCACCCCCCTCCCCCCAGAGTTAAAAGAGATGAAGAAAAATATCTCCCCAGTTGCTTTTAACAGATGAAATAGAATACACATTTTTGGTTCCATAACCCAAGACATACATATAGGATAACACAACAGTTAAACAGTGGGACCAGGTAAGTCATTGGTGTCTGCATGGTTAGCCACAAAATGTACAAGCACACAGGGACCAAGAATCAGAAAGATGCTACTTGGTTGCAAAATAATAGGAACTGTCATGCTGTTTTCATGTTCAGGGTTTGACTGGAGGTTTAAGTTCGTTCTTAAATAATTCAGTATTTACCACTGCAGTCCCTTTAATTAATTAGCTGAAAAAACTTTTACATGAGCAATCCTTACATCTTGAACTTAGCAAGAATCAAGAATAAGTTTTGCTGTTTTTAAGGAGCCTGTTATTGGGTGAGTTAGAACATGAACTGAATCACAAAAAATGAGAGGGAATAGCAAGATCTCTCTTTGTCACCCTCCTCTGGAGTATTAATTAGTTTCATGTAAACATAAGCAAATAGTCCTACAACTTGGATTTTTTTTTTTCAGGGCTTTTTGAAATATGAAGTTGCTGTTCACTGATAAAGAATTCCAGTAGGTCCTGCTGGCATTAGTGTTATCCTAATTGTTCATTGTGCTGTGAATTTTGTACAAGTTGGTTGATATTTTGTTTGCTTAATGGTAATTGAAACCTATACTTATAGGGGTGAATGTTATATTAATTTTAGTTTAAACTATATTCATCAGCAGCAGAAATCCCTAGGAAACATGTATTGCCTCAGCAGGAATCAAGAATATGTTTTGTGTGATGAGGCTGCATCACACTTATTTTCATTCATCACTCAGTAATGACTGCTCAGCAGTTCAGAATGCACCTAGTCCTAGAATAAAAACCGAGATAAATCCCAGCGAGTATAGCAATAGACTAGCTACATTTTGTAGCAGGTTTTTCCCTTATCATAGAATTCTATAAGAGTTCAAGTTAGAAGAAACTTTTTGAAAGTCGTCTAGTCCAACCTGCCTGCAAAGAGCAGGTACATCTTCAACTGGATCAGGTTGCTCAGATCTCTGTTTGTCCTGACCTTGAATGTTCCCAGGGATGGGGCACCTACCTGTCCACTCCAGACAGCTTGGTTCAGGGTTTCACAACTCTCATTGTAAACAATTTCTTCCTTATATCTAATCTGAATCAATCCCCTTTAAGTTTAAAACCATTTCTCCTTGTCCTGTAGCAACAAGACCTGCTAAAAAGTTTGTCCCCATCTTATTTGTCCCCTACATATACTGAAAAGCCTCATTAAGGTCTCCCTGGAGCCTTCTCTTCTTGAGGACAAACAACCTCAACTATCTGAGCCTTTCCAAATAGAAGAGGTACTTCAGCTCACTAACCATTTTATGGCCCTACTCTGGACTCACTCCCAACAAGTCTTCCTGTACTGAGGACTCCAGAGTTAGATGCAGCACTCCAGGTGTGTTCTGCACTAGCACAGTACCTTCAGTGCCCCACCCCTTTTATCAAGTTTTTGCAATATCACAGAAACCCAGTGTTGGACCACAGTGTTGTTTCTTTCTCAGAAAGAATCCTGGTCAAAATCCTGACCCTTCTCCTTGCTATCCTGAGGTTTTTCAGGTTCCTTGCTCATCTCTTTACTATCTTAAGAAAATAATTGCTATGAAAATAGTTTAAGAATATAATTCTGCAAAATAATGTTCTTGTTTTTTCCGGTGGGTGGGAGAGGAGGATTTAATTCTTCATTTGCTGCATTAATGAGGAAGTGAGCCAGTTAAAACCCCTCAACCAATCTCCAGTTCTTTTCCAAAAGTTAACAATGAGATTGTCATTGCCAAGGCGTTCTGTAAAATGACTTGGCAAGTGAAAAATTCAATCTAATCTAATCTTTCTTTTTAATGTACTTGAAACTAGATATATTGAGGAGACAAAACTCCTTTGAGGTAGATGCCAACAACTGATGAAATCATAATGAAATTATGTGAAATCATGATGAAAGGGAAGTCTAAGTGTAGGTAACTGAATCCAGAAATATATTTCAAGAAAAACTTCCATATTCCCCAACAGTGAATATTTTCCTTTTCTGAAATTATATTACACTGAACTCCTACTGGTCCTTTTTCTGTTTCTGGTAGAAAATATCAAAAGGTAATTCCAATAGGAAGCTTCAATGATTATTTTTTGTTTCTTTAACTACAAAAAGCAAATCAGCTATTAGACATTATTAAACCTTTTCTTCTTCAGAAAGAAACCTGTCTCATTAGTGTTGCAATTAACTTTATTAAATGTTTCTACCTATTGTAAATAAATTGAGAGAAATTACCATTATGTGACAAAATTTGCTGACTGAAGAACAGATACTTCCTCTTATAGAAGCAGTGGATTTGGCCAGTAGAGTAAAAAGGGAAGGCCATATATGTTCATGTGATATTGGCTTTTCAGTTTTAGATTACATTCATCCAAGGTTCATCCTTACACTGGTTTTGTGTCCTCCACAGACAGAACACTGTTACCTGTGCAGAAAAGCAACACCAAAATTTAGGTTGCTCTTCTTTACAATGAAGTGTTGGACCAGCTGTCAAATATCCCATTCCAGGACCCAGTCTTTAGGGATTGTGGTAGAGCTGCTATTACGGTCTCTAGACTTCATGGTGAATGCGAAAGTTGTCGGCTGACTCTAAAGTGGCAGGCATGGACTCAGCAATTTCTCATAGAAGTAACTAAATCTTTCTGGATTGGGAATATTGGAAATTATGGAGATTTCATTTGTCTCTTTGACTTTGATATATTTGGAGCCTTCTGGTTTTACAGAGGCAAAAGCAAAGACTGCATATATGCAATGGCCTGGGCCTTTGCAAGGGAGTCATGCTATTAAGAGAAGAAAAAATACATAAACAGCCTATTCTGAATTTTGCAGACCAACATATATCTTGAACATGGTAAGTCTCATGGTAAGATCTAAAAACATTGGCTGGATTGTAGCTAGATTTTAGTTTAGAACTGTTTAAACCGTGGGGGATTTTTCTTTTGAGAAATCATGTTCTTTGACCTCTCCGGACTTGGTAAATTTGAGGCTTGTGGCAATAGGACTTCTGGGCTTTTGTTTTGTAGAGTATGTTCTGCTTTTAAAACTCATTCCAGGAAACACATTGAGCAGAGATTAGGATCAGTGACAGTGTTTTCAGCTGTAGCCTAGATCTTGTTACAGAAACTTTTTTAGGAACTTTCAAAAATATATAGAAATATTCTTTATGAGTAATTGAGGGGAAGATTCCCTTCAGGGCATACTTCTGCTGTGGAGGGAACAAATATTTGTGAAAGTTTGTGTTATGCAATGCTACATTCATATAGTAAGATGAAGATTCTAAATGTAACATCCCTCTTAAATTTCTAGGGTTTGGGGGCAAAGTGGGGAAAAAAGTCTTGTACTTTTCCCTTCACTCTAACCAGAGGAACCTCAACAAAAGCATATTTACATATCTTAGGAACTAAAGGTAAGGTTCATACGTGATAATAGTTAAAATTTTCTTGTGCACACTGATGGAGGGGCAGTGCTAATCTCAGCAATGGATAAATTCAGAAAAACCTCTTACTAGACCTAACTGCATTTAGCATTTGATATGTTATTTTACAAAATAAAAGTACTTAAGATACAGATAATTAGTTATCAATACTTCTTTTGGTTCCTTCCTGATATTCTATAAGCATTAGAACAGTCTGGGAATTCATAAATGCAAAGTTCTCTGTACATTAATGAAATAACAAAAACAAGGAAGAAAAAAATTTTGTCCATCCGTTGCTTCATCAGAAGACATGTTAGCATCACAGTCGTGGAGTTGAAGTTTGGAGAAGTTATTTGAGCAACATGCACTCCAGTATGATGCAGCACACTATGAGAGTCTTCAGCTAGCAACTGATTTGAGCAGGGACTAGCAGAAGTTGCAGGTGCTTTTGTTGAGAGAGCAAAAGTTCTATGCAGCCTGCAGAATAGCTAACTTAATCATTGAGTTGTGTCTTGGTTTTGGTTGGAAGGGACCTTAAAAGTCACCTTGCTCCAGCTCCAGTTTAGATGCTTTCTAATGTCTCTCCATTCTGGGATAAGATTTTCTCTGCACTTCTCTGTCAGAATGCTTTCTTGCTTAATGGCATATCTGTCTGGTTTGCTCTCCCTGTGCAAGCTGGGAATGCTCATCCTCACTCAAAGGGAGACCACTAATGGAGGGACCTACAGTGTGTGTGAAGGCAGATTACACAGATTGTGCAGCCTTATTTTGTAAGTGCAAATGCTATTTGAACACAAACACATGAACAAGAAACCCAAGGAAAATCCACTTGGAGCCTAAAATGGAAGAGGATGTTACATTCCTCACACAGTTCAGGAAGCACTAAATCATTGTGCTTAGCCTTAATGATGGCAAAAGCACTTTAGGTAAATATATGTGTGAGAAATTTAAAGCCTTAAGAAGACAATTTCATCATAGCAGTTATAACCATGTAAAAGCAGAGGGTTATAAAGAAAATATATTCTCAATCTTTATCCTTAGATGCTAGTAGCTGTTAATATTTGAGTTTCTTTACAGTTCCAGTAAAGTATTACTTGCTCCTATGTTTTTTAGCAGCAAAGTGCATTTATAGGTGAAAAATGATAGGACAACTAAATGTTAAAAAAAACCCAAAAAACAAGGATTGTTAGTCCTCTATTTTTTAATCTGTATTCTAAGAGCTTGCTAGTGAAGACAGCAGCTCTGACAGCTGCAGTGGTCTTGTGTTTCACTATGTGTGCTTAAGCTGTTGTTAAAGTCAGTTTGCATTGAGAGTGTTAAGAAAGACAGCAAATTTGTGGTTTGGCTACTGGGCTGTAAAATTGCTGGATGTCAGAAAGTGTCAGAAGAGGAGGAACTGAAGAGATCCTAGTTTTGAACTGTAGAAAGATGCAGCTTTCTGGAAGCAGCTGATCATGCAAGGCCAAATGCCAAAATTTCAGCAGGGAGAGGGAAAAATTGAAAGAAAACACATTTTGGAGAGGCACATCTCAGAACTGACAGTATAGAAATGTAACAGAACAGCTTCTACACACCATTTCCTGAGGAGATTCAGCTTCCTCTGATGTTGATGATATTGGTTGTATTGCAGGAATTTATAGAAAAATGAATTCAAGTTCTTTTTTTCTCTCTCTTGCACTTGGAAAACATTCTGGCAGCAATGTAAGCTCCTGAAATAATAGATCAAGATTTTATGCATCTGTCTTCCTGCTTCTGACAGGCAAGACCATCATGTTTAATTCCAGTGGTTGTTATCTCACCCAACTATTCTTAATGGTGGACAGCAAGAAATCATGAGACACATAGATAATTTGTCATATCTGGGATTATTAACAAGTAATTGAAGGCAGGAAAAGGGAGCTAGAAAGACATCCCTCCTCAAAACAAAGCTTTTTGTGATCCTTTCTTTTAGGATCATTTTGAAAAGCCAATGTCACTGAAAAGCCACTGATCATCCTTGGCTGATCTGTTTTACTCTTAGCAGATCCTCACCAGCTTTAATGGTTCAGAGGAGGTGCCATGCAGCTGTGTCCTGTTCGCAGCTGTGCTGCTTGAATGTGTGCAGTTGTGCAGTTTTTATCATACAACTTTGCTCCTTCCTGCTTCTGACTCCCCACCTGCAAAAGGTGGACAAGGCTAGCAGTTGAATAAAAATTTCTGCAAGTGGCAAATGCACACCAAGTGCTGTGTATTTTATTCTGTGGAATTGCATTTCCCTTGGTGTCACACATTGTATGAATCTAAGCAACATTTTAGTAGAATAAAACATTTATTCCAAATCTATATAATCCACTTAAGGCAGTTGTGTCCATTTGTGTGGTGACTGTCACTTACATAACCTGTGTTTAACCTACGTTACATTTTTCCCATTAAAAAAAAATATTTATTTCAAGGGAGAGTATACTGGCACTCTCATTGGTGCTGAAGTTATATACAAATACCTATAAAGGCCACAATATTGATTTAACTTTACTTTTATAAAGGATGCAAATTAAAATTTTCTTTTTAAGTAGCTTTACTAAACTGAGACTCAATTCACTGTTTCATCTGTGGCTGTTATAACAACTTTGTGTTTATATATACATATATGCACACACACATTTATATATATGCTTTGTGTTTATGTATAACAACTTCATGTTACAACAACTTTATATAATGAAACCAGAATTTCTGGATTCCAAACGTTTTTTGACTTCAAGGCTATTCCTAAAAAAATAGTTCTCAAGAATACAAATGCCAATAGACTCATAGTATGAGATCAAAAGGAAATATTTTGATAATCCAATCAAATCATCTTTTATTAGATGTCATATGGCATCAGAATTAATTTCTACTTGATGCAGAATGTAGGTTTTAGAAGTTTTCCAATTTTAATTAAAAATCTGCCAGCAATACAAAGTATCCAGCAATTTTAAAAACATTCTGGTTTTGCTTTATGTGCAGTTATTTAACTTCAACTTTCAGACATTTCACATTCCTGTAACTATTTGTGAGTTTGAAGAATAATACTGTACAGCAGTTTGGTGACCTGCATATGTGTGTGGACACTGTGACCTAAACTTCCCTCTCCTTCCCTCTCCCCAAAACTTCCCTCTCCCCCACTTCCTTGTGGATCTGTTTTTCTCTTCATCATATTTGAGCTTGTTTCCTGGGTCCTTGATATATTAACACGCTTCCCTTGCCTTGCATGAAGGAAACTAGCAGTGAGATTTGCAGCCCTGCTCAGTACAGATGTTTGGTAAACTTGCTTGTCATTTTATGACCCCAATTACACTCTGAAGAGGTGGTCTCAAGAAGGTTTTTGGATAATTGTTGCCATTGTGAAAGACTGAGATATAACCTCTTTCAAATTTCACACCATTCTGGCAAATAGTGGAAACACAGGTGATTTTAAAGCTGTTGTTTGATGCTAATGTATGTTTGTTTATGCACTAAAATCCAGTTTTGTATTTTAGCCCTTTCTGTCAGCAGGTAAAGGAACTGGATGAATGATTAGAGATAAAATAATAGCAGTAATAGGAAGATTTATGAAAACCATTGCAGTTTTTGAAGCTTCCCTGATGAGAGCAGAGATCTTCTGTAGCGCACCTGGGATTCTATCAAACAAAACTAAAGTTTGTGCATTTCAGAAGATACCTGTTTGTACATTTGAGGTTTATCTTGCTTAGAAAAAAGTTGTTCCTAGACTGTAATCCTATGAAAAAATCACATTTATATTAGACCATTTTAAGTCCTTTCATCCCAATGGAGACAGTGTAGAAATAGCCATAGAGATTGCTATTGAATTAAATAAGCATAGGTGAAAGAAATTTTGTGAAAACTGTAGAGATCACATTGCAACCCTATAAGTCATGTGATTGGAGACCAAAAAACTCTAGTATATGCATTTTAAAAACCTATAAATGATAGCCATGGATATAACAATCTTTATTTTCTTTTCCTCAGTTTATAATATGACAAGTGTTGTGAATTGTGAATCCATAACAGAGTGACTGTTGTGGACACACTTTAATTACCAGAATGTGCACAGGGACCATCCTGAAGTTGCAAAACAGTGATGTTACCCTTGGTTCAGCTGGGGCTTTAAAATAAATGAAAGTAACCAGCTGGTTTGTTAATCAAGGATCACTCCAGCCTTTCTGTTATCTGATATGCAGAAATTGAGAGATATGGCCTCGTTGGAAGTGCTGCCAACATTTTGTGAGGTGTGCAGTAGAAAAAACATTTCACTTTCTTTGGCCTACTGACTGTAGGAAAAGAAACTTCAGTCCTTTTACATTTGCCTGAGAGTTGGACTGCAATGTTTTCTTTGGCTGGCCACAGGTGTCTTTCACAGGTAGTTTTTAGTTTATTTTGAATTGTGGTGATAATGATATTTAAGAGACGCAGTAATCAATCTTTTAATAGCAGAGAAATTCACTGACAACTGTAAGAATGAGTTTCAGGGCAGAAAAAGGCAGTTTGTTCCAATGGTAAATGCTAACAACTCTCTATTGACTTGAAGTGATAGATCAGAGACAAACAAAGTGGCCATGAAACAGTGGTGTTCCCCAATGCTCAGTGTTGGGATCAGCCCTGTTTAGCACCTTCCTGGACAGCCTGCACGAGGGGATCAAGTACATGCTCAGCAAGTTCATGGATGACACCAAGTTGGGTAGGAGTATTGATCTGCTGGAGGGTAGGAGGATTTTGCAGAGGGATCTGTACAGTTGAATCAATCAATAGGTTGAGGCCAATTATATGAGATTCAATAAGGTGAAGTGCTGGGTCCTGCCCTTAGGTTACGGCAACGCAGTGCAGCACTACAGGCTGGGGAAGAGTGGTTGGAAGACTGCCTGGTGGGAAAGAATCTGGGGTTGCTGGTTGACAGTGGCTGAACATCAGTCAGCAGTGTGCCCTTGGTGGCTGAGAAGGCCAGTGGCATCCTTGGCTTGTATCAAGAACAGTGTGGCCCGCAAGACCAGGGAAATAACTGGTGAGGCCATACCCAAATCTTGTGTTCTGTTCTGGGTTCTTCATTTTGTAGAGATGCTGAGGTGCTGGAGCAAGTCCCAAGATGGGTGATGAAGCTAGTGAAGGCTCTAGAGAGTAGATTGTATGAGGGGCAGCTGAGGGAGCTGGGGTTCTTTAGCCTGCAGAAAGGCAGACTAGAGAAGATCTTACTGTTCTGTATAACTGCGTGAAAGGGGGCTGTAGGAAACTGAGAGTTGGGCTTTTCTCGCAGGTAACAAATAACATGATGAGAAGAAATTGTCTCAAGTTGTGCCAGTGGAGGTTTAGATTATATATTCAAAAAAAAAAATTATGGAAAGGTTTGTAAAGCACTGAAACAGATGGCCCAGGGAAGTAGAGTCACCATCCCTGGAGATGTTCATAACCCCTGTGGATATAGTACTAAAGGACATGATTTCATGTTGAACACAGTGGTAGTGTGTTGTTGTGGACCTTGCATTAGAGACAGAAATGAGACCATACGCTTCTAAGTTTCAGCAGCAAAAGCTGATGTTTATAGCCTATTTTTATACAGTTTTCCAAGTTATTGTGTTTAATTCTCATTGGTTAATAACTTGGCACTCAATTAATTGGTTAGAAGGTGCTTGTGTGTGTACATGCTAAGGTTCTCTCATTGCACAGGTGTTTACATTTTTTCTTTGTGGATTCTCATGGGATAGACTTTATTTTTCAGAGATGCAAACTGCCTTCTTAACAGGCTAGCTGTTCAGCTGAAACAGTAATAAGGCCTGATTTTACAAGGCCTTTCTTTTATAAGGTTTTACCTATGTACAACAGTAGTGCTGGGTTGATGGTTGGACTTGATGATTTCAAGGGTCTCTTCCAACATTATGATTCTATGATTCTAAATAAGAGCAATAATCAAGTTGTGCTACAAAGGCACCTGAAATGCCAAGGAACTAGGGAAATGGGGTGCTGTAAAATATGCCATTGAACTTCCATAAAGTGTAAAATGCAGCAAAACTCTAAAACCAAAGCTTAGTATAAGCACTTTGGCTCAATTCTGAATTTTAAATACTACTTCTTAATGTGCACTATAAGCAGGGTCAGCTTGGAAAAAAATACTTTATCCTTTTTTTATGATTAAGGATAGACAATAGCAAGACAGGCAAAATCAAATAAACCCAAATGGGATCACGTTTTCCTGGGGTTTAAAGTACTCTGATCAGAAAACTGCCTTTGATATTCAGTGTATGTTCTATGACTGAATTTTGCCATGTCAGACTTACATGAAAAATTTCCTTGTTGACAAAACAACATTAAGCAAAAGTGCTGGAAATAGGCTGAGTTATTTGTGATACTTTCTTACATTCTATTAAGGAGGTTTTGGTCAATGAAGAGTCTACTCAGGAGATGTATTCACTTTGGTAGTCCAGTATGTGGATACAGTCCAGTCCACTGATGGATATTATGTATCACTTAATTATAGAATATTTTTACTCTTTTACTAATTCTCAGTGGATTCTCTAAATGGCTGTTGAAACCATGGAAAACTCTTGACTGAATCAACACTTTTGGAATTGCACTGGTAGTTTTGACATTTGAATTGAACCCCATAGTAGAGATTTGTCTTCCTAAGATATCATTAAATGAGCTAAGGCCATCTTAAAGTAGCACATGCAGATGTCTGAAGGATTTAAATCATTTATGACATCAGTTGAAGGGTTAACCTAAAGAAAGAAAAATACCACATCAGAAATTTCATCAATTTTTTAAAAATATATATAATAATTGCTACAGTAATACCGATATGAAATCCAAGATAGTTCAGCTGTTAGATTCCAAAGCTAATGAAGTTTAGAGAGCTCAAAGTTTTATCCTCTAGTGGACACTGCATCAGCCTTTTGGTTTATTAAGAATATGCAATTTTAGGCCTAAATTAGGCCATAAATGAAGTTATGTCATACAAGTTTATATTCAGAGCGATATTAATGCTAATCCTCCTGCTGTATTGAAATTCAAGATGATTACATTGTCCCAAGACTAGGTACTTCTAGATACTGACATTATATTCTGTCGTGTAAGCAGAGCTTTAGGTACTGTACCAAGCCAACCTATCAATTAGAGGTCTCTTAAATTTGTGTTCAAAATTGTGAGCTTGTAGCTCCTGATTGGTTTCGAGGTGAAGTGTATGACCTGTGGCTAAAAATTATAAACTACCTTGTATAAATATAGGCAATGTTTAAGCTCATGCTGTAAAGACTTTTCCTCACTATTCCAAGGCTGAGTTATTTTAGAAACAGACCAGAACATCCAAGCTGGTTAGGCCACTTCAGATCTGAGGAAGGGAAAAATCCCCAGATGCTTTAGATGCTTGCTCTTTGCATATGATGTCTGAGGCTGGTGCTGCTGGAAGCCACTGGCCGGGAGCCCAGACTCCCTGAAATTTGTTCTCAGCTCTCCCACAAAGCTGCTGTGTGATTCCAATCCTGTGATTTTGAGCTGCTGTATGGTCAGCTGTGGTACAACACACAAGATGGGCGGAGGCTGGGCAGTTGGCTGTAGCCACGTTCACTCATCAGTTACTACAGCTGTGCCTGCGAGTAGAAAACCTGTCGAGACTTCCCCAAGTAGAGAAAATGTACATCCCTGTGCCTTTGATTGTTCCCTGGTTTTTCAGTCATACAGAGATCCTGGCCAGCAACTGATACGCTGAGCTTCTCCAGAATTTCAGTGTGATGCTTTTGCCCTTCCCAGCAGCTCTGGCTGCTATTAAACTGCCTTGCGACAGAGCCTGTCTTCCTTCATCACTAGCCAGGCTGTTCCCTTTTCTCTTCACAATTTATTCCTCTACAGTCTTGTTCTTAAAGGAAGAAGACTTTTTTGCCACATAGTTTTAGGCTGATATGTATGGATTTATGTGAAGATATTGTAGCTGTAGGGGTGGGAAGGCTACAAGGGGAATCATTTGCTTTGGAAAGGACATAGATCATCTTGTTCCAACTCTCCTGCTATCGGCTGGGACACCTTCCATTAGACCAGGCTGCTCAAAGCCCAATCCAACGTGGCCTTCAACACTTTCATGGATGGGGGCGTCCACAGCTTCTCTGGGCAGCCTGTTCAGTGCCTCATCACCCTCAAAATATTCGCCTTACCTAATATCCCATCTAAAGATTCTTTCTTTCTGTTTAAAACCATTACCCCACATCCTATCACTATACTGACTCCCTGATAATGAGACCTTCCCCATCCTTTACACAGATCTCCTTCAATAACAGGAAGGTTGCCGTAAGATCTCCCCAAAGGCCTTCTCTAGGCTAAGCAACCCCACCTGTCTCAGTCATTCCTTGCAGCAGAGGTTCTCCAGCCATCTGATCATCCTTGTGGTCCTCCTTTGCCTGATGTGGGGGACCGCAGAGCTGGATGCAGCACTCCAGAGAGTAAAGTAGAGGAGAAGTGTATTTTGATATAGCCTAGCATACCGTTGGCTTTTTGGGATGCCAATGCTCATTGCTGCGTCATGTCCAGTTTTTCATCCACCCATATGCAGAGCTGCTCTCAATCCACTCATTAAACCTATATTGAGGTTTAGGATTACCCTGACCCAGGTACAGGACCTTACACTTGGTCTTGCTCACCTCACAAGTCTGTCAATGTCTCTCTGGATGGCATTTTCCTATGGCCTATTCTGGGACAGCACAGTTTCATATTCTGTCTCGTAGTATGCTATCCTCATTTCTGTCCTTTTGTAGCAGAGTCTTTCAGAACTCACATGTATGAGAGTGTTGAGGGTCCTTAGGCAGGTAATGAATGAAGTGTAACAGATGCAGCATGAGACCATCTAACTGGGAGGGAGGATGCTTGCCCAGAGCAATCTATCTGTAGACAAACTCGGAGTAACCGTGCTGCATTGTTGTTCAGTGCCTGTTTTCCTTATAATAAGGTAGCCCCTTTTGCTGATCTGTTTACTGGGCGTTAGTTTCCATGTCCTCTGTCTGGGTTTTCTCTCACTTTTTCATCTTTTGTGTTGCTGTGGCACCTCCTTTCATGTTATCTAAGGAGGAATTTCCAGTTTCTTCTTGCAGGTGTAGGACAGATGGAGGTGAATGAGGCAGTACAAGAGTTACAGTTACAGTTTCAATTAGGAGTGGCACCTTCAGGATCTCTTCAGACTGCAGACCCATACGTTCACACTGAATGTTGTCATAAAAGTCACAGATTCTGGTATGAAATTTATAACTTACTTCAGAGTTAGAAAAAAATTTTCACCCCAAGCATGTTTTCCTCAAAATGGAATCCTTTCCATTTTACACCTTCAGCTTGTCTGTAACTTCTGCTGTATAGTAATGGCATTTTCACTTATTGGAGTTGACACGTTTTTAATAATTTTGAAATGTTTATTCAAGCAGACCCTCTCTTGGTATATTTGAAAAAAATCTCTTTTACAACAATATTTGTATGTTAAAAATCATGCTGCTTTGATAAATTGGTAGGGTTTTTTTCTAGCATGTAAGCTTTTTTTCATTTATCAATTTTTTTATCTTCACAGTTTATAACGCTTGGTGAGGGAGATGTTACTGCAGCATACCTACATGGGGTATGCTGCAGTATACCCCAAGAATTCCACATTTTCCCCAAGAATTCTATTGAATACATGAGGCTGAAAATGGTAGAAAGTAGTTTTGATTCACACAGAGATGACATTTCATTTCAAATTCTGGCTCTTAAAGAGAGAAAAAGAGTCCTTGAATTAGCTCAAAGCAGCTTTATTGCCATAGCAGTATTCCATGCAGGTCCGTGAAGAGGAGCTGCATCATGCACAAAACAATGCTGTGAGTCCTGAATTGAGGAGACTGCAAATGGTGATTTTTATAAATAGTTTGGTCTCCAGTCTGGCTTGGCTTTGATTTCTAGACACTCAGGAAATGGAACTTTTGAGGCTGAGGTCAATGGGTAAATGTCTTTTGTTACCTCTCAGTAAGTGTGACTTTATGGAAATGTTAAAATGAACTTCACTGTTTGCATAGACTCACCTTTTGGCAAGAAATGAGAATCTGTATAATTAATTACTCCAGAAATATTCTTTTTACACAATTGAGCTCCTTTCATACAACAAATCCAAATCAAACAAATCCAAATTATACCAGGCATTCTACAGTAACTTGTGGATGAATACCCATAAAGTACTCGAAGGTAGTATGTGTTACAGTACTAATATAACTTCCAAGTCTTAAACTTGTTTTCATTAATATAATCTAGCAATTGTAAAATGTAGACTATTCCCTTTAAGTAGCAGTGATATTTTCCATAAACAAAATTGTATTCATTGACTTGTCAGATGAATATCTTGTCTTCCAGTGATGTTTAAATTAAGTTCAAAAAAAAGTTGTACCAATATAACCTCATCATAGAATCAGTTAATCAGCAGATCTCAACATAAGGGACCTGCTGAATGCCTTCCAGGCAAAGCTATAAGTAGGACTGTGATCAGGCATGTCAGGATGTTTTTAGGTTACTTTGTCTAGCATCCTGCATTTTCTCCCTCATAGAAGTGCGTGGTGACTGAGAGTGGTCAGTTTGACTTCCTCCTTTCACTGATATGGTACTGTACAAAATGAGTCCTAATATTTTACACCAGGTTTGTCTAGCTTAAAAAAAAGGACATTGAGAAGCAACCTCATTGCCCTGTACAGCTTCCTGAGGAGAGAATGGAGAGAGGGAGATGCTGATCTCGTGTTCCTGGTATGCAGTGACAGGATGTGTGGGAATAGTTCGGAGTTGCATCAGAGAAATTTCACACTGGACTTCAGGAAACATTTTTTTTACGAAGAAGTTGGTCAAAGAGATCAATCTTCCTAGACAGGTGCTCGATGCCCCAGGCCTGTCAGTTTTAAAGACACATTTGGACAAGGCCCTCAATACTCTGCTTTAACTTTTGTTCATCCCTGAATTGATCAGGCAGTTGGTCTAGATGATCATTGTAGCTCCCTTACAACTGAAATATTCTATATGAGTTTAGTCTATTCCATCTAGACACGTGCATTCAATCACTAAAGATGAAACTTGGAAGAACACTACCTGCACTGTCTTCCCATATGCATACTTATGCAAATCTGCCATTTGCCCACATCTTTATTTGTATGAAATTATTTTATTTAGAGCAATTTTATGCATACATAAAATTATCATTAAGTCTTGTGGGAAGACAAGAAGTTGTGTTTCTTTTAATGGTTTTGAGACTGATCATGCAAGCTGCACAGCCCTTCTATAAAACTACTCTTTCATGTGTCCCTAATTTTGCTAACAGCTGAGGAAAAAAGAATTATGGGCAACATCCAGCTTCTAATAGGGGCATACCCTGCAACAGGGAGTCTTTTGTTAAAAGGTGGTAGATAAGATACAAAAAAATATTTACCTGTATTTCACTAAAATATAACCACCTACTATACTGCAGGCTTGCAGATTAACTCAGTTGATACAAAGTCTTGTACAAATATGTGCATATACATATACTGAAAATTCTTTATGTGTCAAATTATGTATATTCCAATAAACTGGAAGTGTGCAGTGCTGCAGTGTTTGGACTAAATAACTGAAAATATTCTCCATAATATTGTCTGAAATAAAGGAAATGGAGAAAAGAAATAAATTGGGCTCTTTTTTTTTGAGGCAGCATCAGTCTCCAGCAGTACTGTGCTGCCTTTGTATTTAAATCTTTTCATTGATCACCAGATATTTGTAGTGAATAGGCAGTAATCAATGGAGACAATGCATCGCAGTGATTGAGTAAAGAGTTTGGCTAACAGTTTATCTAGTCAGGAAAACTCATTTCATTTTATCTATATAGAGATGGTACTAGGCTGCTGAAGTTCTGCTTAAACTTGTGTGTTGCGCAGGCTCGAGGAATATGTTATACTTCTTTGGCTCCATTAACAAAAGAAAGGTGTTTTTCTGAAAATCCTCACAGTTGCTAATTGTAGTTCCTATAGAAGGCTTGATGCACAGTAGTCCCTAATGCCAAGTTAGATGTTCTTGGGTCTCTGGCTTCTCTAGGCAATAAGTAGTGTTGGTGAGTTCTTTCATTAATGTTCATGCATCTAAACTAAAGTTTGCAGTGGCAGAAGGTTTAATCTTCTTCTGCCGCGTCTGTCTCATTGGTTTGTCTTTGTGGACACTTCTGCAACACTATCAGATCCTTAGATTATGTTGGTGGTAGGCATGTTTAATTCCTCCCTGCAGACTCAAGATAGTAGTGAGTTACCAAGTGTAGCATGTGCTCTGTGAAGTGTTGAAATTTGTTGACTTACAACTTTCTCAGTATGGTTAATACTAACGTGGTTAGTATTGCCCTTCAGTAGAGGGCAAGTCAGGATAACAGTAAATATTCTTGCAGCATAGAAACTTGAGACCCCTCAGTCAGTGTTTCTAGCACTGAGACCCAAATCTCATAATAAGACTTGCAGAGTGGATCTGTGTAAGCCCTGAAAGCCATGGTTGCTTTTTCAGACCTGTTGAGACTGTTAATGACTGCTAAATAGTAGTAATAGAAGAAATGAGGCCCATGGTCTATGGCAGTCCAGGCAGGTGGGGAGACAGAGACCAAAACAGTACGTAGGATGCCAGTCTCTTGGTTTGTGATGTGTTGAGAGGTGTGGGTACCTGCAAGAAAAGAAGCTTTGAAGAAAAACAAGCTTCTGTTGTGAGGGTCTGGAAAAGAAAGCATATATTAGCAGCAAAAGTCAGAAGAACAAGGTTCATTATTCAGTTAAATATCAGTCTTTTTCATGAAGGAGAGAGATAGTTAAGAGGCTTGTTAATCCCAGTTTAAAGCAGCCATTAGGCTTAGTGCTTACCAAAATCTTAGCTTTCTTTGGCCTTTGCCCAGACATGCTTTGTGTATCCTACAGGACTCCAAACTTTGTTACATCAAAAGTCCTGAGGCGATTAGCCATCACCTCCTGCAGAGGACACCTGGATACTGTCAGATCTGAAGGGAGCAGTTACCTCTTTGTTGTGTCATAGGGGATTTCAAAATGTACTGGAAGAGGAGACAATAAGCAAGAGAGAAAGGCACACTGTCAAATTTCTCCATTCCCATAGAACCAGAAAGCGACTAATGATTGTTCCTAGAAGATTTAACAGAAAAATGAGCTTCAGTGTCAGCTCTACCTGTGTAGTCTGTGTTCTTAGACTGCATAATTTAGCCTCTAGAAGAGTACTTTTGACCTTGAAGTTAGTTCTTGGTAAGGAGAAAATTTCATTTCTTCTTTGTGAAGAAAACCGTGAAAACCATCCAGCCTCTACAAAGACTGTCCTAGGAATCCTCTCTGGAAAAATTCAGAGATATCTTTCTGCATTTTTTTCTGACCAAGAAATAGAGGCCAGAGTGCTGTGATATGTCTGCCTAAGGACCTGAAGTTGTGTTGTGAATGCACAGTAGAGAGATTTGCATGCTAAAGGAAACATTAATACCGTCTCTGACCAGTGACAAACAAGTATGTGAACTGAAAGTAACTTCTTTGATATATTTATGTTTGTGTGCATACACAGATATTCAAACAGCACAAATAAAAGGTGCAGAGTTGGCTGCTAGGAGAAGATGGCTGTCTTGCTTGAAGAATTATGAATTGAATTTTTATAGTTATATCCCTTGAAGCAATACAGCAGAAATATATGCTGCTAGATGTTTGTGAATATACCATGGGCTTTTTCTGTGGTTAGTTAATATTATTTACATTTATTGAAACTAGCTCCTACCTAGGTAATACAGAAATAGCTGCAGAGTCTCTCTGCTCAAGGGTTGATGTTACTTTTGGTGTTGCTTTTCTTTGGATGTAACATGAATCTTTGAAGAGGTGTCAGACAGACAAAAATAACTTCTAGAGTTAGATTTTTAACCCTTATATTTCTTTTTCTATTTCAAGCTAATTTTTGTGTTTGTTTTAATTAGAGCTGTTGCTCAATATCCAGCGATTTCTCACAGGGGAGGGCTTAGTGTGAAATAAAATTCCAGAGTGCACCTCTGAGAAAATCTTGACAAGGAGTCACTTCACTTAAAATAAAATTTAATTTTTTTTTCTCTCACAGTGGTGAAGGTGATTTAGATATTTGTCTAAAAGCAAAACTTTTGAATATATTTTTAATGTTTTTGTTTTCCGGAAAAGAAAGATAAAAATAAAAACAAACCCACCCTTTTAGAAATTCAGTTAAATCCTCATTGTAATATGCTGTTAGATTTTGTGTACAGGGTTTTATAAATTCAAAAGAAGAGTAAGTCTGATGAAGAAAAATCAGAAAATAACAATATTTAAAAGGCAATACCGAATGAAGTCCTTCTAGTAATGTGTTTAAGCAATTATTCAGGTTTGTGACACTAGCTAAATTAATGTATTCCTTAGTGGACATTATGTCAAGGTGACCTGCATGATTTCTACTGCCAAAATGAACTCTTTAATATGAAATATGCCTTGGAGTATGGTAATGAGAACAATCTCAAGTTTTCAGACATTTCTTGATAATCTCTACAGAACTATAACATTCTCCATATGTTTTCCTGGTTGGCAGGTGGAATGGATACAACAGCAGGTGGTTAAAAGAAGGATAAAGAGGGATTATAAACCTGGTGGTACCCAATCCACTTATTTCAATGATCCCAAGTGGCCAAGCATGTGGTACATGGTAAGTACATACAGGGTCATTGACTCTGTTTCACGCTAATGTTTAGTTGCCTGGTTTGATATTATGAAAAGGGGCAGAAGAGTATGTTCAGGAAAAGCAGATTTGGGGATTTTTACGTAACTAATAAAGGTCTGTAAACCCGTTAGAAGTATTACAAAGAATTTGTGGTGAGCCGTGAAGTAGGAAGCATTTACTGATGCATTCATTCATGAATTCTTCCTATTGCAAGATATCTTACTTATTTGAGGATAAGCTTTCAGCAATGAGAATAGAAGGAACTTAGCTACAACTTGTGAGAACCCACTTCTATTTAATACTTAATTCATTGTCCCCAACATAAATGTATTTTGTCCTGAAACAGAAGAGGAAAGCCGCCAACACTGACTATTCAGTTTTATAATTACGCTATTTTTAATAATGAAAATTTTTGTGGTTTAAATAAATGGATTGCTTATGCTGCTTCCTGTCTGACAGAAGTTGTATTTTTTCTAAAAAAAAATATTTTTTTTTTTTGCCTGGTAATCACAGTTAAAGCCTGGAGTGAAAATTTATACTCACAATGTTTTTAAAAATATCCTCATTTTTTCCATGTGAAAATCTTAGGATTACAGATTGGTTTGGGATGAAAGAGACCTCTGAAGGCCTTCTTGTCCAACCAACCTTTCAGTGAGCAGGAACATCTTAAACTAGATCAAGTTGCTCAGAGCCCCATTTGACCTGATCTTGAATGTTTCCAGGGATAGGACACCTACCACATCTCTGGGTAACCTGGCCCAGCATTTCACAACTCTCCTTGTAAAAAAATTTCTTCCTTATATCTAACCTAATCAACCCTCTCTTGGTTTAAAGCCATTTCCCCTTGTCCTATAGCAACAGATACTGCTAAAAAGTTTGTCCTCATTTTTCTTAATGATCCCCCTACAAATATTGATAGGCTGCAGTGGGGTCTCCCTGGAACCTTCTCTTCTCCAGGATAAACAGCCTCAATTCTCTCAGTCTTTCCTTATAGGAGAGGTGCTCTGATAATAGAAACTTAGAGCAGTTGTCTCTAATTTTGTCAGAAAGATAGCAGTCTCTATTTAAAAACTAGTTGTGTTGTCTAGTCACACTACCTCACAGCTGCACCACAATTGCCAGCCTATCACAGAACAGACTTTAGAGCATCAAATGGGCTTCACTGTTTGTTTTGTACAACTTTCATAATTCCTCATTTCTGTCCCAGTGGAAAAATATCCTCACTTTCAGACCCTCTGGGAGGGGACCATTCCTGACTGATTGCATTTACATCCACTGATTAACTCCATATATTTGCAAGATTGTTAGTGAGTGATTTGATGACATTTTGTTGAAAGGGATCAGTAAAATATTAGTGACCATGCTGTTTCATCAGGGAGAATAGCTAAAAATACATGAGTGGGTTGACTTCAGGACTGACTTGCAACATAAAAGATATCCTCATATGACTGTGTTTGTGAGTGTTACCATTGGCTGCTTTTGTTAATCTTTCTTAGCTTTATAAGGTGAAGGGAAAAGAATGAGTTCAAGGTTGGTTAATAGTTTCAGTCATTGCAATGCTGGAAGAGGTTTTTAGGTTGCTGGCTGCAGACATGTTGTTGAGAAAATAGTAATAAGAAATTAATCTTGAGTACTTTCTTGAGAAAGTAATAAGTAAACTATCATATAGAGATTTGCATTTGGATTAATAAGTAACTTCATTGTGGGCTAGCATTGATACCTGTGCCCATTGAACTGGCACAATTTCTAACAAGGCCATAAGTGCAGTTCAGATTTGTTGACAGAAGTCCTTTTATTCAAAGACTTTGTCAAGCCATATCTGATTAATGTTTTTCCTCTCCAGGTTTTTTCTTCACAAGTACTACTTCTTGTAATTATAATTTCCTAGTCTAGAAGTAATACAGTTTTGTTTGTGTGTTATCTATGGCAAAAAGTTACAAGAGAGAATCAGGCATTCTTTCTCTTTTGAGCCATCACAGAAAGAAAAGGTTATTTTCTTCTAACTTCCCTACCTCAAAGCAAGGAAAGTTGGTAAAAACCCATTTTCTCTAGCATAACTGTTGAATCTTGAGGCATCTGTGCTTAAGAGTAAAATAGAATATTTTTATAGACTAATTAGCATATGAAACTTTACCAATCCAACTGCTATTCAAAAGTCAGAATCAGAATCAGGTCCAATTTGCTCAGAATGAAATGATACCAAAGAAAAAAAAAATCCCTGTTTAATATCCTGTCCAAATTTTTGAGTCAGAAGGGAAAGTCCCATATGCCATTCCCAGAGCTCAGCTACCTTTGTACCATCATGTTAAATCTAATAAATTTGTTCTCTTCCACTGATGTTCACAAAATAACCTGTTAGCCAATAACTGGATAAATTATCTACGATGTTAGCTGATTTTGGCTGAAAGAGGTTGAAGTCAGCTGTTCTGTATTTTTTATTTTGCTTAACTTGGAGCTAACAATTAACAGTGTCTTCAGAATGACTGAGGTGGCTTTGTGCCTAATCAATTTCACTGTACCTGCTAGTTGTTTAAATGAGTTTCTTTATCTTGTTTGCATAGGAAACCATCGGAAGTAAATATATTAATATATATTAAAAAGAAGAGGAAGTAAATATATTAAAAAACCAGAAATTTATGCAAAGTTGTGGTTAATATAACCACAACAATATAATAGTTAATAAAATTCAACTTTGGTAGACTTCAGTCAGGGTACTGTTGTTGACCATTTCTTTTTGTTCTCCACTTCAAGAAGAGCTTTGTAGTGGTAGGCTGAAACTGGAATCACATAGGCATAGAGGCACAGCATTCTGCAGTTGCAATTTACCTCCACTGGATGGATTTTTTACATTTTTTAAAAATAAGAAAAATGTATTAGATAAGCATAATGAAAACACTCTTTTTTTTAACTTCTGAAAACTTCACTTGAATAGGAATCGGTAAAACCTAAGAGAACGTACAATGCCTGGCTGCGCTGTTTCTCCAACAGGTTATGAGTCCTAGTTCTGTGGACTTTTCACAAAACTTGACTGAAAGGACAAGCAAATCAACAAATGCCAGGTGTTTTAGGGCATGTTCAAGGTGGAAGAGGATTATAGCAGTGCCAGCAAGGCACAGTAAAACCATGTGACTGAGTCACAGTGGAAATGAACATTTACCAACTACTTGGTGAATAATATTAAAGTAATTTTTTGGATCAAACAGCTATATAATACTGTTGTGAAATTCTAGATGTACAGTGATGTACTGAGGTTTTTAGAAAGCTTTTGAAGATAAAAGATTTTCTGAGAAGACTCATCAGTCAGTATTTGTTGGTCATCAATCATCACATTTATTGGTATATTTGCACTCTAAGATTTCTGATATAAACAGGTGAAATGTAATTTATACTGCAATTGAAAGCAATCCACACCAGCTGGTGTGTACTAAATTACTTGCATCTAGGCATTACTTGCTGCCTTGAGCTCTGATGCAAGTTTTTTGAAACCAAAACCAGGGAAAATGGCTTACTTTTTACTTTCAGTGAGGACTGTGAAGCAAGCATTGCTTTGAGCTTCAATGAAGTGTCTGGTGAACCCAGCTTACTTCATTTCTTCAGAAAATTCCTCCAAGTATGGTACACAGTGCTCTCCAGTTACAGTTGTGAGTTCCCAGGTGAGCTATACTAGCATTCACAGGGAGGGACAGACCCTTATGCTCTGACACAGTATAGTTGACTCTGGATGGCAGCCAGAATGGGACTAATAAACCTGTATCACCAGGGAGTAATGTGAGTTTACGAAGGTCCTGTAGTCATGAAATAAGGTGGAGGTGATGAGTTATACAGGTGAGTTGCCTCCCCTTGTGCCATTGATGACATCTATAGGGGCTTGGCCTACCTTGTGCCTTTTCTCCCAACTCAAGCAAGAGGCAGAGGAGAGAAAAAGATTTTACATCCTTGGCCTTGCCATTAATGAGGACAGCTATGGTGGGTGGGACTGTGAAAGGAGACAGTGGGACAAAGGAAGGAGTGACAGGAGCCTGATGAGATGGGCTGGAAAGAGGCAAAGGGAGAAGGAGAGGTCGCAGTGGATCTGAGTGCTGGACCAGGTACAGGGAGGCAGAATTCAAGAAAGAATTTCACCTGCCATATGCTAACACCACAGCAAATGAAAGTGTGTCACTCTCCTTTACAACCTCCTAAAGGTTTATTTGAGAGCTAAGGAAAAGCCTTACTCTCTTTTTATTGCCCTCCCAAGAACTGTTCTCTCCTTTCATCTGTGCAGTGGAAGCCAAATGGCTGTTCTTTCTGAGGTGGCATGGCATGCTTGAAAGTGTTTTGCATATTTTGTAACTTGGTTTGGTTGTTGCATGCACTTTCATATTTGGGGTTTTATTGCGTGAGATCAAGTTTTTTGTGTTCTACAAAGTTAAAAAGATGATCTGTGACTCAACTTCAGCAGAAGTGCTGCTAGAAAGAACCACTCTGCTTGCCAAATATTACCTTGCAAATCTGCATTTGGAAACATATATTTTGTTGTTCTCTGTGGACAAGGCAGAACAAAAATATGAGGTCAAGTAATACACAATTTGACCTGAATTAATTTCCTTTTGGAAGAAAACAGCATACTTTAAGTAATCAAAAGCCTGTAAAAGTGGATTTATCCATGCCTACTGAAAAGAGATTATTAATGCAGAGAGTTTAGCAAAATGAGCAAATAGTTTGAAGACAGACGGACTAAATAGTTTTCTTGGTCTGTTCCATTGGGATATTCAGTTCTGGCTCCTAGATAAGCACACCTGGAAGTGCCCAGAAAACACAAAATGGAAGCCAGCACATAGGAGGGTTGTGCCAGCATTTTCACTGAAGCAAGAAGAAGCAATACCAAAATAATTTCCATGCTTGCTTTGGAAGAGCTTTTCTTGTCTGTCAGAGATTTGGTAACAAATCATATAGCAAAAGCACACATTCCTCTGCCTACTTATTACTGTGATTGTATCTTCAGAGGCAGAGTATCCACTTTTGTCTTTACAGAATTTATTTAAAATGGATTTTTTTTTTCCTGGGCAGCAACTGAGTCATATTAAGAAACTGTAGGCACTTGTCTGTATAATATTCTTTGTGCAATATCATTTGTGTATAATACTATGTTTTCCTACACTGCCTTCTTCTGAGTAGTTTTTGCAGTTAATAAGAAAACGATAATGCCTCAAAGTCTTTACTGAATTTCTAATGACATTTGATAGATATCTGCTTTTAATTTTTGTATGTCATACTGGGACACATCCTGGTATATTTCAGTTTTTATCTTACATTGCACTTCAGCAGGAAAACCATTGATGAATAAACAGGGATATATAATTACCTGGCAGTGCATTTTTCCTCTTTGCAAAGGCAAAGGAATTGTTGCTTTCTAAAATCAGTTTTCAAGAGCAACTGCTTAGTTAACTATCCATTTTTCAGGATTTTTAAAAATCAAAATCAAGTAATGTCAAATAGCAAAACAATTTCTTATGCTGTGCAGTACTGAATACGCTATTAGTTTACTGGGAAAAAAAAGGAGAGGTAATTTAATTAATAGAAAAAATACTGGTTTGTTTCAAACTTTGTCTTGTTTTGCTGTTTGCATACTAGAATTGCAGATTTTAGGAGGTAATTTTCAGGAGAGGTATATCTACTTAACTAATATTTTTTACATTTTTTCACCTAAAGAAGAAGCAGCAGGAATGCCAAAATGACCAAAAGTACACAGCCACAGTGCAGAATTCTGAGGCTTGCCTGTGGTCTGATTGATAAGAAATTAAATAGTGTGACACATGTTCAGTATGCCCTCATCAGAAGTATACTCATAACCTATGATACTTTTAGGAATTTCTGACACAAACAGTTACTATATTACTTCCCAGTCAGGAGGCAAAAATTAAGTCCTATGCAAGTGTAAGGCAATTTCGTAACCATTCAGTACATAGGATCAAAGAAAGTCTGGAAAATGCTTTTAGTCATATGACTCAGTTTTAGGTACTGTTGTGAGGGTCAGGAAGTTGAATTTAATAATCCTTGTGGGTTCCTTCCAACCTGAGATATTCCATGATTCTTTGAGGAGAGCTTGATTTGTGTCAAAGAAGAAAACGGAAAACAGTATATAGCTCTAGGATGTTACATCTCGTACTGATTGTTAAGAATCAGTATGCCCCCTTTTAACTGAAGACAGATGCCATATAGACCCCATGGAATGAGGTCATAAAAACTCCAGCTTTCCAGATCCCTGTGTCTATGTTCAATTGTGTTTTCCTGTATATCACATGAGCAAATGTTGTGACTAAAATTACCAGTTTGCAGAGCACCTTAGTTCTTGCTGAGCCTTTTTCAACATTAATTCATGCTTCTTCTTTGTCCATGTTTTAAAAAACACACAAAACACATGCAAGCCACTACTCCCTCCAGCCAAGAACAGAAGAAGGAAATGCACTGAGGACAGACACTTCAATAGTGTGTTCTGCACTACTTCATTAAATTCACCCTTGGCTTTTAGATAATTCTGATGTAATGAAATCTCTGCTGTGTATTACATCTGCTGTTCAAGCCCTGTGATGGGATTTTCTTCTCAACCAACAAGGAGCAGATAGCAGGAAAGACTTAACAGTTACAGCAAACTCTATCAGTGCCATTTTGGAGAGAATTCCAGCAACTGTTTGCACATTTGCGCAACTTTTAAATATGTTTGGATGAAATTTAACCTAAATAAATGAAGTGAGCATTTTGTACTGGAGACTTGGACAGCACAAGACCTCCAGACTCCTCAAGAAGAGGCAGGTAGAGGTTTTGGGAAAATATTCCAGTTCTAATGTGTAGAGCAATATAAGCATTATCTGTGCTTTCTCTTTTGCTGAGAAGATTATAAATTCTGCAGAACTGACTGTTTCAAAACTCATTTCCAGCTAACAGCAGAAAAGAAGGTGGTCAGGGAGAGGAAGTGTGCAGGAGTGAAGAGCCTCAGATACCCTGAGAGATGAAAGTGTAGATCATTTAAGGCATTAATACTACTTCTGTCTTACCCTTTCTATAGTGACAGAGTTCACTAAATCATGAGTAGGATGCCATTTAAGCATTTTTCTTATCTTCATTGATATTTATGTGAATTTCTAACAGAACAAAGTAAGTTTTTTCAGTTTTGAAAACAGTTTGAAACCATGTTAAACCCATGTAGTACAAGCACAATAGCTTAATGAGAGGAAGATTTATCATGGAATAAACATGAAGTGTATAGCAGGGTTTTCCCTCTCATGTATCTTTTAGACAAGACAGTTTATTAATAAACAGTAAACTACTGCTTGGGAGTA
Source organism: Phylloscopus whistleri (assembly GCA_017589585.1). Classification (NCBI taxonomy): domain Eukaryota; kingdom Metazoa; phylum Chordata; class Aves; order Passeriformes; family Phylloscopidae; genus Phylloscopus; species Phylloscopus whistleri. Next base: position 7,812,739 of record JADMLD010001013.1, on the reverse strand, counting down.
AAAAACTCCTGGTTTGGGTTTTATGAATACCAGCTCCTAGTCATGCAACTATATTTGGAGCCAGAAATCCCATTTAGGGAAAAAAAAAAAAAAAAAAAAAAAAAAAAAAAAAAAAAAAAAAAAAAGAGAGAGAGAGAGAAGTTAAGCAAAGAAAAAGCCTTTCTGAAGTTACAAAACTTCAGAAAACTTCCATAGCCTGGTTTAAGTTTGAATCAATTTTTCCCATTGTAAGTCTCCTGGTTTGGGTGAAAATAAGCTGTTGAGGAAAGTTTGTTAAATGCAAGCTTTCACATGCTGTGTTTGGATGGGCTTCATATGATACCAGCTGCTGAAACACTGAAATCCATATACCCTTGTTAACTAGGACCTCATCTACATATGAATTGAAATGCAGATAAGAAATTAATATAGCCTACTTAGAAAGGGTTACAGCCTTTACATCTTGGTAAGGAGCCAGTCTGCTTACAGAAAACATGACTCTGAAAAAAAATCCAAATTCTTGTAGACCACTGAATTTGTGTTGAAGAATCATGACCATTTTCTGATTATGAAATTTCCCATGACAACACACAAGCTTGAGGCTCTGTGTTCACATCCTACCACCTACGGTGTCTTTGCCCCTAGCTCCTCAATCCTGTCCCCATCCTTTGCATCATCTCGTATGACTACCTGAACTACAGAGAAAAAACAAAACAACAAAGACACAAGCAAATTAAAAAACCCCAACCAGCTAAAGAAAGAACACCAACAAAAAACTCAGAAGAGACTAAAGGAGGATGGATCAAAATTTTCACTAATAGCATTAGAGTTAGATTGGTCCAGCTTTCTTGAGGAGCTTGACCCTCAGTTTATGGTACCTATCCTGTTAGTTTTGATTTAATTATTAGATGTATTTACTACTCTCACATGATTGTTCTTTTTAAAACATTGCCTCCTGCAATTTTCCTATTGCTCCCACTCCAGATTGGTGATGGAATACTACATAAGAGGATAAAAGTATTCTGAAACCATTATTTTACTTTGTGCCTTTCCTTTGAAAGTGTTCACCCAAACACACCATAACATTGACCCATTGTCATTGATACCAACCAGTGAGAGAAAACTACATTCTGAAAGGTTCCTGCCTTTTAAAGCCGCTCACACTGGGCATGAGATATAGTCTGCTTTCACTGGCTGGCTGCTGCTGCTTCACCAGTATTCTAAAGTTTCAAGTATTGACCTCATTGTGTGCAGCAGCTTTGATCTTGTTTAGGACTTCAAACACAGTGATACCCAAAGACCATATTGTGCATTGTGTAAACTATAACCAGTGACACATTCTGAGGACTAATTCAGCATTTATTCTTCTGAATTAATTTACATGGGTGGCCAAACCCATTTTTTAAGCTTCATTTGTAACTATACCAAGTCCTAGAAAAAAATCTTCAGTAGTCTCAATGTTTGAATGATTCACACACAGTATTTGTCCCATGGTCTAAGAGGAGAAATCAAATGGTGCCTGAGCCATGCATCTCTTCTAATCTCCTATGTATGAGTCTAAGTTTGAAGGGAAGAGACGTTATGATACATGTTGCCTCCAGGCAGGCACCAAGCAGCAGAGGTCTCCTGATGCAGTCACATTCTGTGGGGAAGGACAGGGACAATTTACATGTTTGTAAATGCATTTAGATTAAAAAAAATTTCTAACTTATCAGTTGCTCTTAAGTTATTTTTCTTACAGGCATTTGTCAGTAGGGATACTACTAGGAAATGTATTCATATAGGAAGATTCAGTTAGAAGGAATGCATGCAATGACAGTATAAGGCAGATTTTCCCCATTTCCCCTTTTTGATGGCAAGGAGTTTCTAATCATGCTGCATGCAGTTCTTGATTTGATTCCTGTGTTGTGTTGGGAGAGGCAAGAAGAAAAGTACTTGCTGTGGATTGAAAAGTTCTCATTTAGAATATCGTATCCATGTTAAATCCTGGCATCCATATATCAAAGGATGGTAGGTTGAAATGGCTAAATGGGAAAAGTGCCTAAACAGGGGGGAAAGAATAGCTGTTTTGGCTGTTCCTAAGAATAAAAAGAGAGATTTTTAATAATAAAGTGCTACCTGTAATGATGTTAGAGAGATTATGTGCAACAAAGTATACAGACAGGCATGAGATGACATCCCATGCACCTCACTGGAAATAGACATCCACCTGAATGCATTGCAGATCAAGGACCGATTTAAGCATAGTCCTAAACTTAATGTATACTTCAAAGTTCTGTTGATTTTTCTCAGTGTCCTCCAAGCCAACATTAATTGCCTGCTAATTGGCCCAAATTTTGTTTTAATTTTTTGGCCCAAATTTTTTGTTTTAATAAGCCTGTCATTACATTAATTTGTTTTGTGGATTGTTTTATGTCAAATCCTCCAGCTCTAGAGGAATTGATGAGGATGTCTGTAACAAGACTGAAATGGCTCTTCAGTTGAATTAATATAAAATAATATTTGTTCTTTTTTTAATTTATTATTCTTAATATTTATATTACACCACACCAAGGTTATAAAATGAAACCAACTTTTTCTTCCCTTTTTTAGAAATCTTTTGTCCTTGAAAACTCATATCAATAGCAGAGCAACCACACAAACTCATATTTTTCTTTTTTAAAACCATCGATATCTATGTAGTGATGCTTAGCAACTAAAATTTCTAAAGTTTTGGTCCAGACATAATTAAAAATATTTTTTCAAAATTTTATTCTACTTCTTCTCAAAAATGTTGCCACCATTCCTAAATGTGGATGTGTTGCATTAACTTTGGCATAAAATAAACATCACTGCTTTCCAACTAGTTTTCAAAAATCAGAGGGGCTGGATGTGGGTGGGGCTCATTTCTGGTTAAAAAAATTCAGCAGCATAATTCTGGTTCACAGAACTATGAGTTCAATAAGAACATACATGAGCAGATTCACAAACAGTGAAATTAATCATTGCAGTGTTGTAAGTCTGCTAGACTTAACAGAAACTTTCACAAACACAGGGTCACCAATAGTGCAGTTTATTGGAGCAACAAATTATAGATTCTTTTAGATTGCCGGTGATAAATTCACTAGAGCTGCAAAATAGAAGTGTACTTTGTACATGTACTATGTATACAGTACTATGTATAAGTATTCCAAAGTATATTCCAACTCAGTTGGGAGGTGCAAAACTCAGCCAAAGAGGTGCTCCTGCTTTTGGGAGATGAGCAAGCTCATTTACTTGTGTGCAGAGTTGGTTGTATTCTCATCCTCTGCCCTAGAGGATTTCAGATGCCAGTTTATACTTTTGGGAGTAGTGAAGGTGAGACTAGTCAAATATTCTGTAATTTACATCATAAATGGTGGTGATGGGCAAAGTCCCTGGATTTATAAAGATACCTGCGAATTCTGAAACATATGTAAATGAGATATTGAGAGTAGCTCAGAGATTACAGACTATGGGTCTTGTGCAAAGGTGGTGCAGAAAGGTGGAGGTGATGACTTCACATCAGTCCCTCTTCCACCGGGTTGATGGCAGCATTAGGGGTCATTCTCCCCCTGATAACTCATCACTCCATCCATCAGCAGGCCATCATGACCTTAGCCACACATCTCATGGCATATCTCATAGCTGTAGTCCTCACTCCTGCAAGATGTCAAAAGGGAAAAAATACAAAACATCAACTCATTTGAATGTCTCATGTCAATTCTGTGCTTAGATTTCCAGTTACTCATCTGTGAACCAACAGGTTTGAGTGGCCTACTGCCTCTCAAAAGACATGGTGAATAAATTCCTGTTCATTGCATAACTGTGACTAGATCGCCTTTAAAATAATCTAGTTGACTTTTGACATTTTTGCTTAGCATATTTAATTGAGATTGTCATGCTAATTAATGTTTCTGTGTGTATTTAGAGTGGAATTATTTACGATATGCTTATATTTAAGCCAGCACCCAACTGCATAAACTGAAGCTTCCTCTCAAATTATTTGAAAGTAGTTAAATAGCAGAAAAAAAACTTAGTTGTCCCATATCATACTTCTTACTGAGGCTTCAGTGGAGTTCCTGACATAGAGCTATGTTAGTCTCACAGAAGTCAGCATTAGGATCTGAACTCCTTTGGTTAATTCTCCTTTGGTTTGATTGAGTATTGTCTTGATAATTAAAAATTTTACAGCTTTTAGTTGCATGTTTATCTTAGTGTGTACTTATCTTGTTAGGCCATTCTTTACTAGATTAAAGAAATATTCCCCGTTCAAAAATATAATCATGTTAAGTTATTTGCATGCTGCAATCGGGTCATGTCTTTACCCTTTCAGATAAAATAGGTTAAGCTTATAAAGAATCACTGTAAATTGTGTTTACACCACTTATTTCAGACAAGAAGCAGCAAGAAATCAAGCAACAATTCAGTGTTCATTCTCCAGTAACATACTCTGTAAAACTACAATACTAGGCACATGCATGTATCATTCCAGAAACAGCATCATTGCTGTCATTAAGAGAAGTGTCTTAACCCACTTTTTGCTACCCCACTGCTTACAAAGAATAATATGTAGCTTCATAGAGCATCTTTTTGAAGCTATGACTGTCTACCTTAGATCTTAAATCCTTTTAACTATTACTGTGTTTCTGTAGACTCACTTTTAAGCCTTATACTCTTAATTCTATAGGCATATTTTTTGGGTTTTATTATTTTATATAAAACTGTATTACAAACACACTTCTTAAATAGGCTTGCCTTCATAAGTGATCTAGATCACTGTCTCTGTTGCTGTCTGTACTTTCCACTCCACTAAGTTTTCTGGCATCAGATTTGAGAGTGTGCTATGTAAGAACACAGTTTCAACTTTACTGAACTACAAGTAAACAGTGGAACCCCTTAGGATTTGAGACTTAATAATTGCACATGCTAAGTAATGTTTCCTTAAACAAACTGTATGTTAAGGAATCATAATGGATTCAAAGTACAAACTGATATGCCAAATCTTCTGCTAGCTTCCTTATGAGTGGATATGTTATTACCCATACTTACAGATTCATACCATGTCTCTAACTGATCCAAAGATCTCACTACAGTTTTTAAGGAAGCAAAAACATTTTTGTAATATAGTGGCTTTCATGACAGAACATGGAAAAATGTAGTTTACTGGAGGTACATTAGATTTGCCTGATAATCCCCCCTTTTATTTTCTAACTTTGTAACATATTTTTGTGCATCCTTTAAAAATCATATTTGCAGTTAAACAGCAGACTCTTTGTAGGAGAAACAAGAAGGGAAAAGATGATCCATTTGTGGGAGTCCAGGGCATTCCTTTGAAAACCCTGGACAGTCAGAGACCTGAACAACAGGGTTTGCAACCTGTACAGCGGGGTTTGAAGCCTGTACAGGGGGATCTGGGATCTGTACAGTGGGGTTGGAGACCCTGGCACAGAGTCCATGAAGGTATTGGCTTTGACTTTAGTCCATGGGAAAAATCTTCCAACACTGAGAGAGGAATTACAAGCCACAAAGGTGTGATAGAGAATAGTGTAGTTTGTCACATTTGGGTTTTTAGAATAGGGGTGAATGGGGACAAGATGGAGGAATCTGGGTGGTACCCTGGGTGCTGGTGGTGGTGGTGGTGGTTGTTGTTGTTGTTGTTCTTCTTCTTCTTCTTCTTCTTCTTCGTCTTCTTCTTCTTCTTCTTCTTCTTCTTCTTCTTCTTCTTCTTCTTCTTCTTCGTCTTCTTCTTCTTCTTCTTCGTCTTCTTCGTCTTCGTCTTCTTCGTCTTCTTCTTCTTCTTCGTCTTCTTCTTCTTCGTCTTCTTCGTCTTCTTCTTCTTCGTCTTCTTCTTCTTCTTCGTCTTCTTCGTCTTCTTCTTCTTCGTCTTCGTCTTCTTCTTCTTCGTCTTCGTCTTCTTCTTCTTCGTCTTCTTCGTCTTCGTCTTTGTCTTCTTCTTCTTCTTCTTCTTCTTCTTCTTCTTCTTCTTCTTCTTCTTCTTCTTTGTCTTCGTCTTCATCTTTGTCTTCGTCTTGGTCTTTGTCTTCGTCTTCTTCATCTTCTTCGTCTTGTTCGTCTTCTTCGTCTTCTTCGTCTTTTTCATCTTCGTCTCCATCTTCTGCTGTGATGGTGGCACAAAGTAGCTTTAGAGAGATTGGGTCAGTGTAGAAATGACCTGTTTAGTATAGAATGTAGATATTGGTGTGTAATTGTAAATAATAGATACGTAATAATCAGTGTAAGAGGTGATGAGCCTCCACCAGAGAGGGAGTCTTCTCCTGATGCCCAAGCTGGAAAGACCTTGGCCAGGCTCAGAGCAAAAGAAAAGATAAGAAATAATAAACTACACGAACAACCTTGAAAACCAAACATCTGAAGACTCTGTTTTGTTCCTGTGTCTGGCTTGGGGCTTTTCAGAGGGCAAAGGACTCTAAACCACCCTAATCTTGGGAAACCAGCCAAACCCGAGACCATTCACAAGCTCAGATTTGAAAACAGAGTAACCTGAGATAAGAAAGCTAACTGACAGGAATCATAGAAGATAATGATGGTAGCAATGACAAGGGAGAATGCAGGGAGTGTTATAACAAATACAAAGAATATTTTGTAGCTGTAGTACCAGAAAAAGTGGTGGACATGGGAATTGTCAACAATCATAAAATTAAACTTGTACCTTTAGTTTACTTCTGATTGTATATGTTTTTTCCTTCCGACGATGCTGTGATCATAGCTTTCTTTAGTTCTTTCTTTGAGTGTTTTCTCTGCAGACTCCCTGGATTTGTAAAGATATCTGCAAATTCTGAAACAGTTATCATGAATGGATATAATTCCACTGCAAAGACTGCCTTATGCACAGTGTAAGCCAGTAGTCATGAATGTGATTTTCCTCCATTTGTTGTTAAACAAATTACACTTGATGTGCATAAGAGTTGCATACACTGAGGCTGTATACTCTGTCTAGAGGAATACATTTCTATAGTATTAAGTCAAAACTGTGTTCTCAAATTAGTTCCATATATTTAATTACTTTATTTGTAGCTGGGAGAAGTTCCTTCATAGCACTGCTGAAATCAATGGAATCTACCTGTCTTTAATGCTAAAGTCAGGATTTTGTTTAGCAGCAGCTCCCCAAGACCCTTAAAGCTCAATAGACATCAGTCTGTGTCCAGTTCTTCATAAAAACAGTATTTTCAAATACACTGGACTTCTCCAGAACCTTTCTCCAATATCTGTATTTTCTGAGATAACTCTGCTGAGATTTCCTGTAAGGCCCTTTGCAATTTTGACAACATTTTTACAACCATTGTCTATTTTGCACAGTCTTTCTTGCACAGCTGTGTCATAAATCTCTGGACTAACCTTCTTCAGCATCGCAGAGGAACTTTAAAATTCGATCATCTGAGTCAAATTTCCTGAGACAATAAGAAGAGCAATTGTGTGATACTTCTTGATCTTATGCAAAACTTTTTGGTGTTTCTTTGTTGGGTTTTTGTTGATGTTGTTGAGTAATTTTTCCTTCCCAGGCCTCCCTAGCTTTTCTGGGCTAGTTCTGTCATTTATGCCAGATGATCTCAACTGCAAAATATAACTATCCACCCTCTCTAGTGGTTCGGCCTTGTCTTCCCAGGTTTCACTTATACTTCATAGTGGGCCTTGGATTCATCAACCCTAGCACACTCAAATTGTGAAAAGCCTATTGATGCCTACAGCATTACTTCCCTGTAGGCAAGCTAAAATAGCAGCCATTCATCTTAGGCTTCATCACTACTATTAATGAATTTTCACAGGATAAATTTCCAGTGTTAGATGAAACACTTTTATAAGGCTGTCTAAGGAAAGTATGAAGTGATTTCTGTACTTGTGTCTTAAGAGTAGTGTCATGATCCTAAAGTTTGTCCTCTGGCAAGTTATAATCTCCTCTGATACACAAATAATGGACCGTGGCTACAATAACCTGATGTCTTTTATGGTTCTTAGGGAACAGGCTGCTAGGTATCAAGTAGCATAGATGTTTATTCCTGGTCTGTATGCACTGTGAAACAGTTTTACATACATTCTCCATTACTAGTAATGGAATATGGGGTTCTCTTCATGTTCTGGCCTAAAAGTGCCCTGTATTTCCTGGGCGCTTTTGTTACTTGAGAAAGAGTAGGACTTGTATCTTTCCTTCAGCCTCCTGAACATGTCCTGTTGTCTCATATCCCTCCGTCTCATTGTCCCTCTGTCCCTCTTTTGTCTCCCCCCAGGACATCCAGCCATTAACACCAGTTGTCAGCAGGGTATTGCCTCATGGATCAGAGGAAACAGACCACAACATAAAATAGAGAAAAAAGGACTGCAGCAGTGCGAGAGTCCTTAGAAGTTGTATATAAGCATTCAGAGTCAACATTTCTTCATCTTTTTCCTTGCAAGTCCTCTTATTCCTACAAGTTCATAACATTCTTTAAAAGTAAAGTTTCCTGGTCCATCCTATATCAGTTCCTTGCCCATCCCCAGCATCCCAAAATACTATATTCTTCTTAAGCACCACTCTTCCCTTTTCACTGTAAAATGAAAAAAAAGGGAAAGAGAAGGAAGTGGATTTGTGTAAGCCTCAGGCTCCTCCCACTCATCAATCACTCTCTTGGGAGGTTAGTGCTTAATTGAAGCCATCTGCTCAGAGCCTTCTTTCCATGAAGTTTTTTTAAATTCTGTAACATATGTTTACTCAAAGTCTAAATAAAACCACCTTCCTCTTCCATGCTCCTTAACAAATGGATGTAGAAGTAATGGTCTGACTTGAAAACAGCTTTAAAAGTAAATTGTGAAGAGTCTGTCTTCAGTAGTGTGGCAAGACTCTTTAGAAACTTATGAAAACTATTTTAAAGCAATGTTTACCATCTCTCTCTTTAATTGTTTTCTTAGAAATAATAAAAATATCAAGTCAAGCTTGAGAGAGAGAGGGAGAAATTTGATCTTACTATAGAACTGCAACTGCATAAAAAAACCCTATCTTTGGACTTCCTGTAAAACTGCCATATTTTTCTTTCTTTTTTGGGATTTAGAAGAGGTCAAATAAAAAATGAGTCAAAGGCCATATAAAATAGTAAAATGGAAGCCATTGTCTCTCTGAGGAGTCATTCGTCCTCTGTGGATACTGAATCCCTGAAATGGTGCACTGCTGAAGCTGTTCTCACGTATTCTGTCTAATTAGTAAAAGAAATTCCATACTTTTTTTTTGTATACAAGGACTTTGGTCAAGGAAAAATGCATTAACTTTTGATCTTCTCCTAACCTTTTCGTGCTAAGTACGCTATTTATATGGTATTGATGGTATCAATAGTAGCAGCAGCAGTAAGTCATTGTACAGTAATCTTGAGAGAATATGGCACATACAGACATACATTTCAATGCATGTTTCTTTCCTTCTGGCATTTTTTGGCAGTAACCACAAGAAATTGTGGCGATTTTTTTTTTCTCTGTCTCTGCCCAAAATGTTCTGCATGCTGTTCTTATATTTCTCCCAGTGCTTCCGAGGGGGAGTCCATACATTGACACATACCTTTCGGCACATGACTCTCGACACATGAGCAGCGATGCAAGGATATACAAGATGCGCCATGTCTAATATGCCATTTATTATCATCGTTGTTGTTGCTGTAGTTGTTATTATTAATTAATATTGTAATATTGTAGTGAACTTTTCACAGTGGTTTTAAAACGTTTTTAATGAAACTTTTCATATTTGCCTCTTAGAGGAGGTGGCAGACTATGTGCAATAACCATAAGGCATTTTTAGCTACTTTTTTTCTTGGCCTTGAAGGAATCTCTCCTGTTGCCACCATATGGGAAAGAAACAGAACTAGAGGCAGATGTCCTATTGGAGACACAGGTAATGGCCCATGTATGACAGAGGACTTAGGGCTGACACCAAGAATAGTTTCAAGCATCAGCGCTTTATTATTCCCCAGTACAACCTTTTATACCCTTTTCCCTTATGCGTAAAACCTGTGTGCCCTTTTATACCCTTTTGTGATTGGTCAATCCCCATCAGCATTTCATGCTTCTTTTTCCTTCAATTACCATTCTTTCACCATTACATACACCATTACATAGCTGCACCCCATTAGGGATGGGGCTCAGCCCACCATAGCCCCATTCTTAACTTCTCACAAGTTCTCTACACATGTACATGAGGTGATGTTAGAGGCAGTTGCAGCTGAGAAAGAAACTTACCTGTCTGAAGATCTAGAACCAGGGGAGCTTCCCACTCCTAGAAAGGGTGCACTGTTATCAGCCTGTGTGAAATGGACATGAAGGGCTTCCCTAAATTAATTCCTCTTTAAGTCATAACACAGTTTACAGAAAAAACACAAGTATCAATTGTCTTGAACACAAATTTAACACTTTATGAATTATTCTATTTTTGTTAAGAATAGCAGTTTGATCACAGCCAAAAAAATAACATTTATGAACTCCTTATTTTTCACTGTGAAAGCCCATATATGTAGGTTTGTAAGTTATTCTTTTCGCTCTATAGTCATCAGATGCTCTTATGAACATAAGAAGCCCTTTCATATTGATTTCCTGTTCTTCTTCATTGCTTAAAGAGGCAAAAAATAATGGATGTCTGTGATTGTTTTATTGGTCTCTAAGTGTATTCTTTGTTAATGAATCAGTGAAGCTTAAGAACCAAATTCATCTCTAAAGTAAATTAACTAAACCCTCTGAAGCTGCACAAGCAATAAATTGGAATTAAATATTTAATATGATGCAGTCTTGAAATATTTCTCTTGATACAGGTACAGATTAAAAAAAAAAAAGGTAGCAATTCAGGAAAGCATGACTTCAGAAGTTGGATAATACTTAATGCAAAAGTAATCTTGTATTTGATGTTAATCAGACTCTATATTATCTGCCTGCTCCTGCTAGATTTTAAAAATACAGTGTGCAGCAACAAAAAGAAATTATTTAAAAATGTAACTCAGAGGGAAATACTTTTTGTATACATTTAGCAAGTGCTGTTTATCATGCACTAAGTATGAGATTATGCCTGCGGAAAAAAACCCAAAAAAGATCTGCAAGTATTCCTCCTTCTAAAAATTCTTCATTGATCATCTTTTTTTTGTGATAAAATAATAAAAAAGTGATAAATAATTTTAAAAAGAAACATTATTTTAATAGTCTGTTTAGAAAATGTAGCTTTCAGGTGCTTACTTTGGAGAAGCCAAAAAGTCATTTCAGTAGATCACATTGTCTTATGCCTATCTTAATCAGGACCCTAGGTTTCCAACTCTCTTACTACCTTGCTTGCTTCTTTCATTCCCCTTTAAATCTGAATCAGCTGAAAAGCATAATAAAAATTCAATACATTATTTCTCCTTTTTGCAGGAAAAGAGAATAATTGGCAAATTTTAACTTAAAACACAGCACAAACCTGTACCTCAGAAAGCTGAATAGAGCATTAGGATGTCTCCTCTATTAAAAAGTTTATGACCTTTGCTGCCTGTGCATTTGCCTGGACCAAGCTAGGTGTGCCAAATGCCTCACATTACATTCCCTTCACAGAAGAGGGAGATAGTTACTTTAACTCCACAGAATTTCAGAATCAGCCCTGTGTGTCCCCTTTCTCTCTGCTTGTGTTGATCAAGGTCAAGCTATAAGTCCTTGACTGTCCTTCCTCTATGAGCTATCTTGTGCAACTTCTGTCCTCTCCATACTTGCAGGTTAGTAGCTGACAAAACCCTCTAATGCAGAGAGCATGACTGTAGTACTTTTCTTTCTGTCTGTGCCAAAGACTATTTCACTACTACTCTATGGAAACCAGACTTTGCTGTTGTTGCTGCTGTTGTTCTTCTCAATACTCAGAGTCTGTCTTTTCTAATCCCTGATTGGGGTCTAGTATTTGAGAGCTTTCCCATGATCAGTATAAGTACTTTAATGCTAAATAAGATTCAGGACTTGTCAAAATCACAATTGGTGTTCAAAATTGTTTCATTCTGATTATCATGTTGCATTTCTCTATATCCCTGTAGATAAGGACTAGATCTTGCCAAAGAACTTCCTGTAACTCAAAAACTACAAGAAACCAGTGCAATGAAGTCATGATGACTTACAGAGGGCACAATATGCCATTTTTGAGAAACTGCATGTCACAGAATTAGAAACTTCTGTTTCTACTTTGTTTTTGAATACTAATAGGCATTGCTAAGCTAGACAGAACAGAATTTTACAGTTATTGTTCTTATAATTTGATTTTAATCTCTGTAATTCCAAAATATTTTGATCATTGATACGTTCTTGATTTTTCAGTTAACTCTTCAATTTTGTTCTTGGTTCCTTACCGGATATACCAAGACTCCAGCTACAAAAATCAGTGCAGTAGCCACATTAAGATAATGATAATGACCATAAGGTAGTTTCTAGAGACATTTCATAAAATAACCATAAAAATCCATGCCCATGTCTGATACTGACTGCAACATGGAAACTGCACAAAATCTTTCTAATGTTATGTCTGTTTGTTAATTGTGAAAAGGCAAGCTTCCAAAATGTCTGTCCAAAGGTATCAAATGTATATCTAGAATAAAATATGTTTTGTCTTTTTATGCTCTAAGTGTTGGATTTCAAGTACGGGAGGTTAAATATTTGGATTTTTTCATACAATACCCCTCCTTCTTCTATGTCTACTTCAGAAGTTTTTCCACCTTGTACATGGTTTATATTAAATACCATTGGTCATATCATTAACATTTTCAAATTAAACAGTCCAAAGAAAAACATCGTTCTTTGAATGACCTTTTAAAATCCCAGTAAAATTACTCTAAATAACTGGGCAAGAGTTTGTTTATTCCTTTTGATGGTATTCTGCAGGCTATGGATGAAAGCAATGTATGTTGAAGTAGTGCTGATTTAATGCCCTTGTCTAGTCATAGTACCAATGCAGGAAATTTCTGAATTACCTTATCTCTTTTGAGAGGCAGAAAATACAGTAGAATAGTCTATTTTATTCTGTTTCCTTTAAAATTCAGAAAACAAGGGTTCAAAGATTGACAGATCTAATAAAAGCTTCCAACCACTGTATTTGTACATGATCATTGCAAAAGTTGTTCTTTTTATTCTAAGAAATAAAATTCTAATTTAAATAAAATTTCAAACAAGAAAGAATATGGAAAACAGGTTGAAAATAAACTGTAGAAATCAGCATTTGCTCATTGATACAAAATTCAGTCACTCTGGATCACCTAACTTTTATTATCATGACAGATGTTTAATAGTTTTTTATTTGGGTAACACTGTAAATTGAAAAAGTTCTTCCAAATTAATTTAAACCAGCCCTCTGCTAACAACGTACCAATTTGGATTGGTGGTAGAGAAAGAGCAGGTGGTTAAAGAAAAGTTATTGAATGGAACCCAGGAAATTTCCTTGCCAGAAATGTTTTTTGAAGGAAAGAGGAATTTTAAATCAATCCAGCAGCTAAGCACTACATAGCTGCTTAATCACTCCCCCAGCAGTGGGATCAGGGAGAGAATCAGAAGGGTAAAACCAAAAAAGTGTATGCATTGAGATAAAAACAGTTTAGTAGAGAAAGCTAAAGCTGCACACACTAGCAAAACAAAAGAGGAATTCATTCACCATTTTGCAGGTGTTCAACCACCTCCAGGAAGCAGGGCTCCACTGAGTAAAAATTACTTGGGAAGACAAATGCCATCACTTTGAATGCTTTCCCCTTCCTTCTCGCCCTCCCCAGCTCTAAGTACTGAGCATGGCATCCCATGATCTGGTCAGTTGAGGTCACCTGTGTCCCAGCTGTGTCCGCTCCCAACTCCTTGTCCACCCCCAGCCTCCTCACTGAGGGAGTGATGTGAAGAGTAAAAAAGGCTTTGGGTCTGGTAAGCACTTCTAAGCAATAAAGAAAACATCCTTGTTTTATCCAAACTGTGTTCATCACAAATCCTAAACAGCCCCTGAACAACCTCATACTAGCCACTGCAAAGAGCATTAACTCTGTCCCAGCCAAAACCAGTCCAAGGGGACAGGAAAGAGTGCAAGTGAAGCTAATTGCTGTCATATTAGGTGTTGTATGTGGAGTGGCATATCTATACCATATACCATAAAAGATAGTACTTGAAGAGTAATTGCACTCCAATAATTAAAATGTTCTTGATTAAAGAATCAGACTGCTCCAAGAGGAAAATGCCCATTCTGATTTACCTGGAGAAAATCAGACACAAATATGAGAGAAAGTCTAATTTGTGATTAAAATACAGGAATCTTAGATCAGATGTTAAATTAAACAATATGGGGGTTTCAGTGGTAAAAGACAGTAGTGGAACAGAAAAATAAGGCTAGAAACAGGGCAGAGATTAAAAATGCATAAATGAATAATTGAATAGAAGAAAAAAGAGTTGGGAGTAGAGGTGCAAAGAAACAGATGCTCTTCTAAACAGGACATGAGAGATTGTTTTTTATTGTAATGATTATAACTGAACCCTTCATCTGCTGTTGAACTACTCCCATTTGGATGCCTCTTTGCTGCTTTTAGGTTTTGTATCTGTAGTTAACATATGCTGTGTACTGAAGTTACAAGCGGGCCCACAGTCACAACTTCTTTACCCTTCCTTAATCAATTTGACCTCATGTGTCTCTTGAGAGAATCATCAGAGCACACAGTAAGGCAGGAGATGTCTTTCATGGTTGTCTACACACACATAGCAAAGGCCCCTTCAGTTACCACCACAAAAGCAAATATTCAAGTAAGGCAAGTGAGGGCAATGGACTCATTAAGGGAGGTACTGGTGACCTTCTGGCGGAGATCCAAAGAGCTTGCAGAGGAATGGGGATTAAAATACCCATATGCTTGCTCAGCCTGTGTGGTTTGGCTGGCATGAAAGCAAAATAACAAGTTCATCCCCTAAGAAGAGAGGACAAGACATTAAGCGAAGCAGCCGAGGGTCATTTGGCATTTCAGAAATGGGGATAAAGGCACAGTGTAATGGTCCAGTAAATCTGACTGGAGGCCAGAGCCAGGAATCCTGATTGCTTGTTGTAGTTCACTCTTGGGTTTACCCTGTGGCTAAAGGCTGGTGGTTCCACCTTCCTGTCTCTTTGTCTTCACATCAGAAAATGTGGAGGATGATATTAAAAACTTTTGCAGGTATTTTCTAATATTTAATTTAGTAACATTTTGAAAAATACAAACGTACCTGGAAACATTAGATTTGTTTAACCATGTTGTTTGTACATTAGAAATTCTTGTGTGTGCAACCATTACATTCAGACAGCAAGTTTACACTGTAATTAATTTCATAAAGCCAGCAGCATGAGCATTTCTAAGCAATACAGAGAACAAAAGCTACACATTCCTTGGAACTGGTCCCTGAAGTCCTTTGTGTGGGGATGGATAGAGAGAGAGAAACAGATATTTGTGGGCACAATGGAAAGACCCTGAGAGACACTTTATATTATGTATAATAATATAACCTTGCTCCAGTAATAACAAATGAACAGCCTTAAATCCTCTGATTTGGGTGGTAAACTGGAGAATAAGGAGGAGGAGGAAAATTATCATTTAATAGAAGTCAGTGTGTATATATGATTGTTAATGATTCTTCAGTATGCTTACTGGAGGAGGCTAAGTCAAGGTGGAGTACAGCACTCCAAATCTATTTACTCCTTACAATTTGTAGAGTGACAAGACATGAGGCTGAAGTGGGGTTACGAGGTGGTGGGGCAGGGATTGAGATGGAGCATGTTGTACAGCCATTGCTGTTATGATACAAATTTCTTCGTTAATTTGTTTTTTCTTCCTCCCGTCCTTTGCTTTTACCCTTTCCTGTACCCCCTCTTTTTTCTGTTTTTGCCTGTTGCTCTGTCTGAGCCTGGCAGAGCTGCAGGAAAGCAGTACTGATGAGAGAAGCTCATTGAACTAATTTCACAGGGGAGGGCTGTGCATGTGGATTAGAGAGTGGATAATGGGGCATTATAAATACCTGAGGGTCATGTCTCATTGCCATGGTGAGTCAGATTTCTTCACATGAACTGGGTGCACTTGTGTCTAGGAAGAGGCTTTCGGCTTTAATGTACGTTAAACTTTCTTTCTCCATCATACTGTACTTGGTTGTTCTGAAAGCTGTACCCCAGGCTGCTGTCAATCAACACTATCTACAATTCATCCAACCCCCTAGAGGTGCAAGTTTTTCAGGATGGTGTTTTCATTACAGGTTTGTAACTGCAGCTCATCTCCTGCTGATACTGCACAAAACCTGCCAAAAGCCTTCTTTTGTAGATAGAAACGAATCTTGATTAGTTTCCAAACATTCTGTCAAGAATTTGTACACAGCATGTAAGCTCTAAAAGGCAAGGTGTTTGTTTTTTTTTTCCATGACCATTTCAGTACAAGCATTTGTCTACTTTTATCCACATATGGTTTGGTTTTTTGAAAAAAAAATTCAAATATTTCAAATTCAATACAGCTGAATGCTTCCCTTTGGCATTGCTTAGCATGAAGTGTAATCAGAAAGAAATAAGCAGGACTAGCAGTTTTTATACAATTTGCATTTCTTTTAAAATTGTTTTCTGTCTAAATAAAGGTGTTTATATTGTATAGTTCCCATTCAAATCAATATGTTCATGTGTGATTTTGAATAGTAGTGTTAATGTAAGTAGGATAGTATCTCAATCCCTCACTGTTCAGTAATCTCCAATATACAACATCATCTCTTCTCTCCCCAGCACTGCAGTGACAACACCCACCATTGCCAATCAGATATGAATATAGTAGGTGCTTGGAAGAGAGGTTACACTGGAAAGAATGTTGTGGTCACCATCCTGGATGACGGCATTGAGAGAAACCACCCAGACTTGATGCAGAATTATGTGAGTGTCCACAAGAATCCAGATTCCCTGCTTTGTTATTACTCAAAAATAAATTGCTGCTTCTAGAAAAATGGAGAAAGAGAGGATGGAAGGGGGAAGAATCATACAAGTGTTTCCTCAAATGTTAACACCAGGGGAGGAAGGAAAATAATTTGATAATATGTATTGTTTTAGTTATGACTGTGTTTCATCTGAACATATTTCATATCTGGATGCCTCTTGTAGCTGAGTCCTGAATTTCTGGAGGACTGGAACCAATTACTGGATATTTTTTGTCTCTTCTGCAATTTTTTTACTTAATATCTTCACACTCTCAGAACTTAGAAATAGAATACACTGTTTTTCATTTAACATGTGCAGCTGAATTCCATATTTGGCCAATACATTTAGTCAGTGAGCTTTTCTCAAAGACAGTTATTTTACAGTAATCCTTCCGTTCATTAATTTTTAAAGCTATTTATCATACTGTTAGAAACAATATGAAAGGAAAAGTATATGGCCTTTCATGATTCACTTAGTTAAAAACAAATGTAGAATATTCTGTTGTAAAATACTCTTTCTACTAAATCTCTTCCAACTCTGTTGAGTCCCCTCACAACTTGCGATAGAGCTGCATCCATTGTTTTCTGTGTTTTATGTCTTACGTTGTCTCAAGAGGTTTCTATTTGCTTGTGGTTCACCATATTTAGGTGACTGATTTAATCTGTCTTGGAGGCTGATAACATAAGGAGAATCTTCTTCTCTAGTGGGTTGCTTCCTGTGTTGGTGTCAGTTTGAAGCTGTTCAGTGCATCAGGACCACATTTTGCCATTTTGATTTGTCCTATCATTTGGAAGTAGGCATTAGGTGAAGGCATGTTAATGTGAAGACCTTATGATTTGTCTGAAATAAAGTGTGCAAAGTGTAATAAAAGAGTAATAAAAGAAGCAAATATATTTGGATTGAGCTAGACTGATGAAGATGATCAATGCAAGGCACGCACGTACCTTCTTTCCCATTACAAATGTAGATCTTGTTAAAGAGCCTTAAACACAGGCTTTTTGCCTAAAGCTTATCTTCTTGATAGAGCATTAAGAGATCGTGGCAAAAACATCTTTAACAATGCATTAAAAGCTACAAGTGTCCACATTTTAAAGCCGCTTAATGTAAATTAGCCATATTTACGTAGGTATTCTTCCCTATGCTACATGTGGAACTCAGCTTGGAGGATGTGGAAACACAGGTTGGGGGGGGCAATTACCCAATTTGTCAATATATGTTTGATCCTAGCACATGACACATCTTTCATTTTAATATCTTAAGTTATTTAAATAAAACAGATAAAATTTTACCTCCTCAGTGAATGACCCAGATTGTATCATGTCACCTCATTCCAATACTGTCCTACCACTGAATTTAAAGCAACTATTTATATCCTTACCACTCCTCTCTCCCTTTCCTCACGCCAACAAGGAATTACCCAAATTCTCAAGCAATATACATTGCTTGTTTGATCACAAATGCCTTCTATATCTCAGATTATAGGTGAAAGAGCTGCAAATAGTAATAAGGATATTTGAGGTGGATGTGTAACTGGTTTTGAACAAATAAGAGTTTAAAAATTGCTGCTTGCCATGTAAACACACCACATGCTACTATGTCAATTAATGAGAGCCATACAAACCAGCAGCTGTTCACTCTATGAACTATTTTCAGCTGTAAGAACCTTGATAAATATGGAACAAAAGGACAAGTATCTTGCAGATATTTGAAACAGATATACTCCCAAGGAGATGGGAAAGCAGTTTGTGTTGCTTTCCAAGATGTAATTTTATAACAATATTCTTAAGAAAAATATATTATTCTTATTTCTTGAAACAACAGCTGAAATTTCAGTTTTAGTCAGGCAGATAATTTTTTGAATCTTAAAGCATTCAGCAAAATGTCAGTTTTGAGAATGATCTCTCTTAACTTCTGAAAGGTTCTTGTGGTTAAATGAAACACCATTTTCTATTTCCTCACTAATGCTGGACATATACTTTTTCAGAGCATTTTTTATCCTTCTCTGTTTTCCAAAATTAAAATAAAGTATGTAGTTCCAATATATAATGCTTTCCTAAAAGATAGTCGCCATAAACCCACAGGAATTAGTTAGCCTAATTACTTATTTGTAGGAACCTGCTAATGGATGTATAGGCCACATGAGTCAATGGGTAATTAATTAGCAACTGGTTTTCTTTCTTCTGTTGTATACAGGATTCACAGGCCAGTTTTGATGTAAATGGAAATGATTTTGACCCTATGCCTCGATATGATGCCAGCAACGAGAACAAGTAAGACACTATGACACCCTTGACATTTTTAATCTGAGCCACCACGTAGAAAGTACCAATTCATCTGTGAAAGTCTACCAAACCTGATTCCTCATAAAACAGAATGATCTGCATTAAAATCTTTGTGAAATACGTATTTCTGTCTTTTCCATGCACACAATATGGCTCTTTGAAAGCATTTGAAACTATCTGAAAACACATAAAAATTAGTCTGAGAGTTCTGTGCATGTGAAATGAACCGATTTCAATTACTTTGGGAGGAAGAATATATGGGACGACTTGCTTTTCTTAAATAGCATTTCATTGAATTATTAGGGGGTTATTATATGTTACAAGAGTCCTAGTTTCTCATTCTTGAACTTTGTAAAATTCTTTTATTGAAGCAGGAAAGTTAATGGAGGTTGTTGCTTTTTTTCCCCCTCCAACAATGTCTTTTAAAGTGATGGACATTTTTCATTTGGAGTTTGATAGAAACACAGAAGTGAGAATTCTGGCAGGTTATATCTGTGGCCAATGACTAGTTGGAGATATCTCAATGAATGACATATTTCCCCTTCAGAGTTCTGCTTTCTGATATTTCTAATTCCAACTCTGCTCTTTGGATGTGCTCTGGTTAAGGCTTGGGGAAAATCAGGGAGGATGCCTCACCTCAGGAAGTGGGCCACCTTTCTGCTCAGTGGATATTTAAGGGCAGTTATTTGTTGGTAACATTTTGGCAGAAAGAAACACCTTTCTGTGGAATTGCATCATTTGAAGGAAGGAGAATTCTACTTCTTGTCAATATGTTAACTATGCATTTTGTTTTCTTGAGGTTTGAGTTGTTGGTGGGTTTTTTTGGTTTTTGGGGTTTTTTTGTGGTTTTTTGGGTTGGCTTTTTTTTTGTTTGGTTTGGGTTTTTTGTGGGTTTTTTTTGTTTGTTTGTTTGGTTTTTGTTTTTTGGGGTTTTTGGGTTTTTTTGGTGTTTTTTTTTTTTTTTTTTAATTGTGAAAATAGTTAATAGTTTCTGCCAGCAGAAAAGAAACTACAGAAGTTGAAACCTTGTCCTTTGCACAGCTAAAATGCTTTGAGGGTTGTGTTGCTTCTTTCCTACAAACGAATTTTGTCCAGAGGAATGCAGCTGGTGAAAGCTGGGAGTCAACTGTAAAAGTTAACATTGATTTAACTGCAGAAACAAGCTAGAGCAACCTTGACTCACACTTTAATGGGAGAATCCTCTCCTGGTCAAAAGCTTCTCCATAAAGGCAGGGAAGACTGTTACATCATAATAGGACAGGTTGGAGAACAGGGCCTTGTTACTTGTCCTCTGCAAATACTCTTCAGCTGAGCTGTGCGTTTGCATCGCAGCACATCTCTCTCTTCTGCTGTCCACTACACACCTATCCCTACACACACTTCAGGGACACATCCTGGCCCATCTGTGTGACAGTGTTCCTCTCCTTGGACTTCTTGGACTTGGGGCATAACAAGGGTACACTTGGAGACTTCCAAATTTCAGTGCACTTTCAAGGGCTTCTGGGTGCAGCAAGAAGCCATATTCACTTGTGAAATTGAATCTTTTTCTTTGGCTGAGTACTGAAGTCACTTTCTCACAAAACATGTCCAGAAAAGGGAGTCTCCCTTCTGTTTTATTAGTAAAGTTTTATACAGGATATAAATTTGGATTGCTTCTTTTATCTCCTAGAGCTTAGGGGATTTTAGTTTTCATACCCTGCCTCCCTCTTACGTACTTTCACTGCCCAGCCTCCAAGATTCTCCAGTGAAGTGTGGTGATAGGGGGCCAGAAGCTGAGCTTTGTCAGTGATACCAGGAGGTGCAGTGTCAGTCAGTGTAGAGTCAGCTTTTGGACACAAAGAATACAGGAAGCTTGTTTTCAGTATAAGATTACTTGGCAGCCTAACCTCTGCTTAGAACTTAGGGGCTTAATGTTTCCAATTAGCAGATGCACAAAGCATGATAATCAGCAGCTAACCACCTTCAGTTTTTGCAGCTCTTGCCCTTTTTTCCTAGTTGCCCTTAGACTAAACAAGAATTAAACTACTACATGAGTACTGAAAAGCACTACTAATAGCCTGTCCATATTTTTTTTAATCTAAAATACCTTCTGAAATTGGGGCAGGAATTCATATTGTCCAGCCTTCATGGCCATTTGGCACTAGATACTCAAGCTGTGTCAAGCTAAACATAGGCAGGGAACATTCTGAAAACCATGCATTACAAAAACTCCATAATGTGTAGATCAGTTTGGTTGATTCCTGCTTCCTGCGGTAGCAGCTGGACAGACAAACTTGCATAATAGTGATTTGTGTTTTTCAGTGAAGGTGGGATGTACAAATGCGCTGTCATTTTCAAGATGATCTAGTTTATTCTGCTTCATTTTATAATCCAACCTTAAGGGATGGAATGATAAAGAGCAAAAGGAATTGCTATGAAAATAAACAGGTGTCTGGGCAGCTCTGCATACAGCTGTGAAACATACAGCTCTGCATACAGCTGTGAAATCAGAGTATTGGATCTTGTGCTAGCTTTTCACTTTCAATTAGAGTGAAGATTTTCTGTTGCTGAGGCTTATTGGTGAGCGAAAAGGAGCACAAAAATTAACTGTAGATTACTGTGAGCACCAGTGTGGCACTTTCTAAAATTATATTTTGTATGTTTTACATGAAATCTTCTATTAGCTAAGGAGAACAGGAGTGTGGGAAGAAATATTAGACTAATCTTTCAAGGCTTGTAGTCAAAATGGGTGGGATGATAGTTCCTTTAACTACTATATGGTATGTAGGCGTACTGCCAAAAGTTTGCTTTGGTTTCTATAAATTGTGAGCAAATTGTGAAGCTTCTAATGGTACAGACTTATATTACAGTTTCCTTTTGCTCAGAGGCAGTCAGCTGTGGATGAAGTAATTTCTGCTATGCAAGGCATCTTGTTTTGGTTTACTGCTTTATTCTTTTTCTGTTATTCCACTGCTATTTGTTAACATCTATGTTTATAAAACTAGGCGTTATCAGTTACAGGTTCATTACAGAATGCACATGGGATCACTGAAATGGTACTGTGCTTATTGTATAGCCTCAGGAATAAAACAGGAATGTTCGTAGTGTTTTTTTGATTTTGACCAAAACAAAAATTATGTCTTCTGTTTCGTAAGAAATTTCTTAAGGGTGATATTTCAAAGCTTAGGTTTTACTATGGTGACGGTACTTTTATAAAACAGAGGGACTTCTAAAAAAAGTCCTTTAAATAATACCAGTTGACTTTAATGCAGTTCTTATTAAACTTACATAAGAAAAAGTAAAAGTGAGCTGTTATTTCTGTTTTGGAGACACTGAGTCACTCTTTGGATGCGTCTTCAACATTTTTCAATGATGCATTCCACTACATAAATAATTTATTTCAATAACCTCCTAAATTGCTTTTTAATGAGTGTAAGATTTTTGAGACACAACAATTCTTGACATTCAAAAGTTATTAGAAACAGAATCTCTTACGTCTAAACTTAGCAATATGGGGAGAACTTTACACCATTTCTCACAAACAAAAAATTAGTGAGTTGGTGAGTTTCAGTCCTGTTTGATCCAACACACTGGCATTGTTTTGCCATGGCATCCATTATGATTCATTATTACTTTCCTTTGCCAGTTACATTAATGTAGTTGCCCAATAAAATGACAGTCTTAATTTTCTTCACAGAGTGACCAACTGCTAGTTTATACTAGCAGTATATGGCTTCTGCTTATGGTGAAGGCCTGTAGTACTTCCAGAGTCATTTAATCATATTGGCTACAAGATACTTGACAGGCAGATGAGCTCCTATTTCCTCCTGGATAGTCAATAGAAGAAAACTGAAAAGCTTTATTGCCTGCTATCACACTGCTCAGTGCAGATACCTGAGGAACTGAACACAGCAAACACAAAGAGTGAAGTCTCTCTTTGGTAGCTTGAAAGATCATCTCAAAAGGTGCCCACAGCAGCAGTGTGACAGAAGGGAATGCTGACTGGGAGTATCTTTCTATGCACTTCGAATGCTGGTATGCATCTGTTGCTATTGATTTTAAATTTGCTGTATTGCATGCTGCAGACAAAACAGAAGGGAACATAAACTGTACAGAGAAGCACTGCTGCACCATCTTGTGCTTTCAGTTGAAGTAAGGTGTCAGCTCTTAGGTAAAGGCTTTTTTTTCAGAGGGAGTCTTGATTTTGTTTGCTCTTCTTCGTACCCTAACTTTTCAACATGACTTTCTCCAGTCTCTGGAGGCTTAAAAAGCAAAGCATGAAGTGATGTTGTCAATTGGCAGAGTGTGGTCTGTTTGATGCCAGAAAAGCACCTCTGATAGCACAGAAATACTCTTTAAGAGGGAGGTAATTTAGGCTAGAGAATTCAGTTAATATGTATGTGTGTTTCAGATCAATAGAATTAAATGCTTACACCAAATGTGGTATTGTTGATTCCAGGTACCAATGACTAAATGTCAGGTGTCCAGTGTATCTCTGTATCGCTGCAAATTTCATGGACTTCAGTTAGAACTCTTAGGAAACTGCAGACTTTGGATTGTTTTCTCTAACTGGTGACATGATCATTTGTGAAAACCAGGATCTGAACCAAGTAGTCAGAGGTCATTGGTATAGAAGCTGCAGTCAGTGACTGCAATCTCAATTTATTTTGTTTTGGTTTTATTCTGATTCTAAACTGATTGCTGTTATGGCAACATCCTACTGTACTGCCACTTTAGCAGATGTTAGTAGTGAAGTAAGTTCAGTCTGTTTCAGCTTACAGACTGAGATGCCACTTTTTACAAGGAGCGTTGTTAGTGATTCATCAGCTAATCTCCAAGTTATGATCTAGTGATCTGTCATGGTTTAGAAATGGTATTCCTCAGTTTACTGTTCCTACTAAATACTGAAGACCTTGTGTTGCTCCTTTCACTTCTTCCCGCGGGACTGGAGAGGAGAATTGGAGACACAGAAGGTGAAGATAATTGACTGAGATAAGAACGGTTTACTGGGAAAAGCAATGAAATAAGAAGACCAAGAGTAATAACAGAGTGTGCAAGATAGGTGAACAATCCAATCAGCACAGGAACCCAGCACCTGACCTCACAGTCTTATAAACCAGCAGTCCCACAAACAAAACCCCTCTGAACAACACTCCTCTGCCCTTCATGGCTGGAGGTGGTATCAAATAACCGGTGGCCGCATCCCCTCCTGGCTGCTGCAAAAGTTAACCCTCTCCTAGCCAGAACCAAGTCATGACTCAACCAAGTGCCATGGGGCATAATGGAGCATGGAGAATATCTTCTTCTAGTATAACATACTAGATCTTGCCAGTAGTTGTTGCTTGCCAGTAGTTCAAGGTTCCAGTATAAATTGTAAAAATAAGGAAGATAAACTTTGGGGCTTGTAGAATTGTACTGTGATGAAGTATAATAAATTTATAGATTAATTTGGAGCAACTTTTTCTTCACGTTCTGTTTTAACTGTTACTTATAATCTTTGGGTGCTGTTATACAACATGCTTATCCTTCAGATTGCCAGACCTCAGGGGCAATCATCATACATGCTTCATTTCTTCTCTCTCAGGGTAGAACTGAAAACATGTGTGTAGAATCTTTTAGCGGAAAACTTTCTTTTCTTGAAAGGAAATGGTTGTAAAAACATGGAGCACAAATCCTCCCCATATACTGCAATTGCTAATGTTTTTCTTTTAATGCGAAACAGGTGTTTAACCTATAGGAAGAGATGAGGTGTGCATTAAAACAGAACAGACAACAAACTAACAGTTGATGTTTTGAAGTTCTCATGCTTTGCTGATTCAGAATAAAATGTCTGTTCATTTGAAGTTTTCTGAAAGTTAGTGGGATCTTAGAATTGCTGGAAGGTGAGGACAATTAGCCAGGCTAGAGGAGCAGCAGTCTCTGTTAAGTCAATTCACGTACCCATGATAGGTGCCCCTCATCACTAGCATTTATGATCAGTCCTTGATGACAGCATTTCATATTGACAAGACATTAAAAAATTCATTGGACTACAAACATTGATTAAGTAGCCTTTTCATCCAGGTTCCGTCTTCAGTAGTGGAAAATCTCATGAAAGTTTTGTCAGACTGCGAAAAATTGTCTTTTTGTTAAACACTTCTAATCTGCTCATTATGTTATCACACTGTGTTACATAGTCCTGTCTGCCAACCATAAGTGGTATAATTCATAATTTTTGAGAGCCTTAGGAAAGACAGTTCTTTCAGTAGTCATTGAAAAGTGAGAGAAGTGAAACAGAGGAATAAACAAAACACAAATTCAGCTAGGATTCCAGTTGAAAGATGAAAAAATAGTCTTTTTTTCTATACCCTGATATCAGTCACTGAACAGTGTTGTTTCCTGCTTAGCTAGTGTTTGAGGAACAGTGCTCTTCTTTTTTATGATGTATAAGACTTTCATGGTCTCAAAACATTTAACCACAACATTAAGGAAAGCCTTCTTTCTGTTTCTAATTACTGAAGTACCAGACAATGAGCTCACAAATAAAATTAAGTTCTGAAGCATTATGCAACTGCTTCTAGTGTTTTTATGTAAATTACTGATCAGAATGAGTCAGATATTCCCTTACAATTCAAAGCCAACAATAGGAGGGACACAGACTTTTCTGAATTCTTTTCTATCGAGAGTTAGATGTGAAAGGTTTATTCAGACTTTTTTTTTTTCCAGAGTGGATGTTTTTTCTAAGTATGTGTCTATACTTTGAGGTTTTGAACTTAGCAGTGGAGTATTTCCAGTTACAGTAGGCTGGTTTTGATGTCGTAAAATGGTAAAACAGTTTCAAGTTGCATGCACGTATACTTATACAGCTGAATAGAATTTCAGAGCACAAATACATTTTTTCTGTGCTTTCCACTTTTCAGACATTATAGATATTGGTGAAAGTTAAAGAGTGGATCCATGTTGCATATGTGGTAATTGATTTTGCCAGATGATTTCACAGTTAGTCAGCACAGTCAAAGATAGTGCAAAATATGGTTCATTGAGACTTTTCAGCCAGCACAAGTATAGCATTGATTACCCTTCCAATGTTTATGACATCAAGGCAGACCTAATTATAGGTTTGATAAAACAATTGTGAATCCAATGCCAAAAGCTTTTAAATTGAAGCATTTTTATAAATATCATATCAAATGGTTGAACTTTGCAAATTTATGATAGAAACTAATGTCTTAATGGCATTACTAGGGGTTTTTAATAAGATATTTTCAGATGTTGCTCTTTTTTACAACTGAAATGTTGTGCATTTTTAAGGTTACTGCTGTTGGCAGGTTTATTTTTATAACCTTGATTTACATTTCTGTGATTCTGCAATTTGTCTTAAAGATACGGTCAGATTATTACCTTAGACACTTTATCAAAGTCCGATTTCTCTCTTGAAGACAAATTACCTTTTTTCCTTTTCCTGAAGGAAAATAATCAAGATATAGCAATTCAGATGTTGAAGTAAAGGAATGGATATCACATATGTAGATTGCACTGATGAGTATATGTTTAACCTGGTTTAAAAATTACTTGTACTGCTATACAGACTCAAAGCAATCATCAAATCGCTGGTGTTAGAAAACTGAGGAGGAGACTATTGTTTAGTTAGCCAAAATATGTGATGGTGAGGCTGTTGGCTATGTTTGTCATGGAGTGGCAAAGACAATGTAGTGAGAAGGTATGTTTTACTTCTCATTCAAGCCCAAACTTATGTCTCTGCACTTGTCTTCTTAAGACTCCAGGAACATCAGGTGAACAGCTGCTAACTTGTTCTGTACTGAAGTGAGTGTGTGAGAATTAGGCTTCTTATGCTGAAACCCTTTTTCCAAGTAAAAGGAAACTTTGCTCCTGCTGAGTCAATGACATAAGTTTCATTAAAAAGCAATTAGGAACACAGATAAAAGTACTTGAACTTATTTTAACAATTTCCTCATTCATCTTTGATATGCATCTTTAAGGAGAAATGGAAGGTCCATTTAATGCAAACAGGATCAAATGAAATTTCGGATTAAGCACAGTTCATACCTTGCACAGTGCAGTTGAAATTGCACTCAGAATTCAAGATGGGTAGGAAGTGTGTCTCTGAGCTGGAATATGGTGCAGATACAGAGTTACAGAATCTTAATTTCTTTAAAATGTCGCAGCAGTAATCCACTATGAAAAATGGAGTATGCAGACTAGGTAAAGATCCATCCATGACCTTTGTGCATATCACTGTATTGTTCCTCATTTTTGTGTTGTGACTTTAGGATCCTTGCATCTGTCAGTATCTTCCTTGCATGAAAGAAAAGTTTCCCTAAGAGGGTTCCTGTAAACTGTTATTGGGATCTCCAAAGGCTTTCAGGACTTCTTTTCCTGCCAAGGAGATCTCAGCATGAAACTCCAGATTTGCATTCTTGTATTAATAAGATATTTTTCATTTCCCTTAGGTGTGATTTCAATAGAACTGATGGAAATATTTTTGAGAAGTTTTTGTTTTCTATTTCATTGGGGCTTTCATTGCACAAAACTGGGGAGATTTTAAGTAAAAGGAGGTTGCTGAAGCACCTTCAGAAGATACAGATTGTCAGGTGGATGATACAGGTGTCAGTGGATGAAAAACTTGGATCAGAGTATACAGTGATTGATAATATACTATCATACAAATCTTGTGAAACAGAAATATAGAATGGAAGATAAGATATCTAAGCACAGGATGTATCTGTAGCAGAGCAGGCTCATGGCCATGAATTTAAGGTGATTAGTTCTTAATAATGAAGGGGTCCAGGAAGGCTGAGCATAGATGGAAATCTTAAAGACAGAGGAGCAGACCTTCCTTATTGGCCAAAAGGCGAGCCGTCAGGGAAGAGAATTGGCCTGATGTAACAGAGAGCTTTTGCAGGAAGTTAGATAAAAAAATATGTTTTATGGCCCTTAGAAGGAGAGGCAGACAACTCAGGAAGAATACAATGGTGTTAGGTCACATAGAAAGAAAATTAGGAAAGTGAAAATTAGAAAGGTGAAATCTCAACTAGAGCTCAATTTGGCTACTGCTGTAAAAGATAATAGAAAATGTTTTTATAAATACATTAAGAACAGAAGGAAGGCCAAGAAAATCTCCATTCTTTATGGACCTGACAGGGAATATCACCAATGATGAGGAGGAGGTTGAGATACTTAATGCCTTCTTTGGCTCAGTCTTTAACAGTAAAGTATTCAAACATGGAGCTGTTGCAGAGTTGCTGATCCCACAGTTGCTGTGCTCATCCATTTGTCTTTGTAAAGCATCACATAACTGACAGGGCAATGGAGGTGGGAAAAAAATGAAGAAAAGTAGAAAACCAACTCTACTCCTTTGGTTCATTTAACTCATATTATTTGGGGTATTATATGTAAAAACAGCAGATACATTTGTTAGAGGAATTTGTGGTATCTACAGATATATAGGACACTTCAAATACATAGGAAACTATCTATCTCCAAAGTAGGTCAAGGACCCCTGAAAACCTTAGAAATCAACTTGACAGCTGTAAGAACAAATAGATGAAAATCTTCAACCAAATAAATTACATCACTCAGTTCCTTCATGCTCAATTAGGTTGCAGTATCAAGTCTTCTTATTCACAAGGCAACCACAGGCAATTCTACCATAATTCTACCACAGGGAAGCAGTAATGTGGAAAAAAATGTTCCTGCTTCTCATCAAAATATTCCTGCCTCTCACTGACTTAAATGTAGTTAGCTAGCTTATGCAGGATTGCTAAGAAACTGCAGTCCCAAGTTTGACTTCTGGCTTTGTTTTCAGATGTTATACGGTGATTTGCTTGCAGAACAAAGAAAAGTTGTAGAACTTAAATTTTTTTTCTGAAAGTTGTTATTAAGATATGATTATTCTAGTAGAGGTGTTTCTTTTAGTCTCAGATTTGCAGTTTAAGCTCTTGGTACCTCTTCAGTAGAATGAGAATAGAAGTGTCTTCTTACATCCAAAAAGTATTATTACTTTTTAAGACTTTACATGTTATAGTAAAAGTGATGAAATGCATGCAAGTGCAAAATCAAATTTGCCTGGTTTAGTTAATCACTTTTTTAAAAAACAGATGGCAAACTGCTTCACCTGTATCCATCTCAACTAAAGCTCTTCTTACTGTGCAGATAACATACTGCAGCCATTATATAGTAACCTTTCCTGAGTACAAGAGTGTTCACTACAGTGGTACATTTGGAATTTTCAGCAGCAACTTTCTAACAAGCTTTATTCATTGAGTCCAAGACTGTGTTTTCTAAGGATATCTTGGGTAAATACGGGCAGACTTTTCTTGGAATAGCGAATACATGGTGTAGCCAAAATAAGAATTGTGTCATGTTGCAGTTCATACTCTAAAGCTTTCAAAGACTATTGGAAATTGTAGTAGATCATTGACTTTAGATAGCTGTATATTCAGAAACACTGATAACAGTTCATTAGCAAAAGAAGAAATAAACCAAGAAGAAATAAACCAGAAAATTAAATTAATAGGAATCATTCATAAAACATACCAAGAGTTTCTGATTTGTGTGAAGTAACATTGGAGTGACACTAATTTACTTTGTAATCTGAGGCCTTATTCCCAAATTAGGATTAATTTTAGACTCAAAATCATTAACAAAACCTTAAACTATGCTTATTACCAATATTTTTGTGCGAAGAATTACTGTGAGACGTAATTTTACAGATCTCATCCTGAATATAGTTATGTCAGGTAGAAATATTTCATTTTTGAGACGAACAAGGGTAAATTAAAGTGAAGTAAAATATTGTCAAAATAGTATAAGAAGCCATCTGCAAAGATTTTTACTCATTTAAATATGTTTACTTTTGTATCTTTCCACTTAAATGAGATTCTGTGTCAAGCCTTACAAGAAAACTATATAGGGGCAGCCATATACCTGGCTTTATTCCTTCCCCCCAGAGAAGTAAGGTATTTCTATTTTGTGGGAATACTGTGGATTTCAGCCAGAGATAGCTGAAGTCCTGTATCACCCAATATAGGTTACTCCACTGCTGTCATCTTCAGGCAGTATTAATACGGGAGAGAGGGCCAGTATCCCAAACAAGGAGGAGATGTACTGGAAAAGTGGTTTCTTCTGTTTGTTATTTTTAGCAGTTGCCTTGGGAAGTTTCAAGGACACCTTTATCTGGCGTTACCCTGTACAGTACAGGGTACAGAGTACAGTGTTACTGTGCTGTTACTCAAAGTTAAGCAAGTAATGTTATTAGGATACTGCAAAATCTTCAGTTCTGGGGTTGTGTTTTAGTCACTGAGACTGTTGCAGACAGGAACAGAGAATTTAATTTTTGTGTTGAACCAGTGTAAAGAATTAGGTAAGTAAACCGTTTTTAAAAAGTACTTCCATTTTTTTCTTGTATAAAAACACATTCCTGATTTTGTCCTTTTTCCCTCATTAAGATACGTAATTTAGTTGTTCCCCTTACTGCTTTGCTAACCAAGGTTTGAACTTGGGCTTTTGTTTGTCCTTTTTTCTGTATGTCATGTATGTCAAGTGATAAAGCTATCGAATCTCAGAGATTAAGAATGAGAAAAGTGTAAACAGGTGTTTGGTTCTTCCTGAGTGTTTGTGCTACAGAATCATAGGATTAACTAGGTTGGAAAAGACCACTGAGATCACAGAGTCCAACCTATGATCCATCACCACCCTGTCAAGTAGACCATGGCACTAAGTGCCACATGCAGTCTTTTCTTCAACACCTCTAGGGACAGTGACTCCACCACCTTCCTGGACAGCCTGTTCCAATGCCCCATCACTCCGGTGAAGAAATTCTTCCTAATGTCCAGCCTAAACCCTTTCTGGTGCATTTTAAGACTGGTTGTCTTGTCCTGTTGCTGTTGCCCAGGGGAAGACACTGACCCCCTGGATACACCCTCCTTTCAGGGAGTTGTAGCAAAGAGATAAGGTTCCCTGAGTTCCTTGAGCCACCTTTTCTCCTCTATTCTTTAGGCTGGACAAAAAGAGAATGCCAGAATTGCTTGTAACCTTCTTATTCTAGGATTTTCCACCCTTTCTACAGCCTTTCAACCAACCTGCATTTGGTTATAAAAAGAATTTTTTGCTTATGTGGCGGGGGAGAGTCTTAAAGTCTATGCAGCCTCATATGCTTCAGTTTCAAAAGCAGACAAACTAGTGCTTTTTGTTAGGTATGCCTAGGTAGTCATATATTCTTCCAAGGTAATACTAGCCTTGATGTTACTATTGAACAGGTTTAATTCCAGAGCATGGTAACTAATCTGTACAGGTTTCACTTGTGATTTGCTTTAGTGACTTAAGAGCAAGAATTGGATTGCTCACTTTAAGGAGGTTTCTGTAGATAGTTGGTATGAAAGGCAGTAGGAAAAAAAGGATCAGCTGAAAGTTTTGCTGTTTCATGGTGATTGAACTGTTGTATTTCTTCTCACCATTTTTTTTCCTTCCAGAAAAGAGGCTGAATAAAAATTTTCCTTTTGATTAAAGCAAATTAAGATATCTTTAAAACTTATTTTTATTTTATTACATTTAACTATATACTTGGCTAAGTATATTATTTGCTGATTTTGTTTGATACTTTTTATTCTACATCTTATTTCATTTGCTCCATCAGACCATCTATTCATTGTTTGTTTTGAAAATAAAGAAAAAAGGCATATTTGTTTTATATGTTCAGTTAATTTGCCCACTCACAAAAACAAAACTGTAAAATGCTAATTAAATTGTAGAGGCATATTCCTTTCCTAGGCTTGTATCAGAACTTCACACTTGTTACAAATTAACTGCTAATAGCTAACAAATGCTAAGAGAGTGGCAAATCAGCATTGCTGTTATCCATGCTGTTGAGTTCAAAATTTGCGTGTCTGACGTGTGAAATGTTCCATGTGTTTGTTTTGATGCTGTAATCTTTGATTTTGTGAGAAATAAATGAGATATTTTCAAATTGTTCTAAAAGCAACTTCCCATAACCATGCAAAAAGTCATTAGCCCTGGGGACATCAACTGGAGATCTTCCAGTCCTGTGCTGTAACCACATTACAGCACCGTGATGCTGAGAAACACTATCCTGCCTGCAGTGACACCCAGGTCTTTGGCATTTTTCTTGATATCTCACATTGAAGATTTGTGTAACTTGTTTTTCATATTTACTCTGTCATCTTTCTCTACTGTTAATATCCAAATATCTCTCCTTTGGGAAGTAGCTTTATTATTGCTATTTTTCAGCTGTAGCAGATTATGTTTTAAAGGCAAATGATTGCTATTTTACTTGCCCATACTTTTAATGTGTCACAGTTCCTTTTTATGTCCTTATTCAGATGTTCCTAGAACAGCACCCCAACCTAGTGTCAGTTTGAAAAGTGTTTTCCACTCTCCAGATAATTAGAGATCATTTATATATAACAGCTCTAAAATAATTTTTTTTCAGCTCTATATAAGACATTTATCTGGGATTCAATAAAGTACATTTCTGATGGTTGGTGTTAAAATATATTTTTTCTCCAGCTGTTATTACATTGTAACCCTTCAGATACCACATTTCCTGTTGAGGATTATATTGCAGTTTCAGAGACAACTTTAAAAACATTTTAAAGTTTAACTAAAGAAGAATTTTGTAAAAAACAAATTCCAACTCAGTTATTTTCCTACAAATACCAATAGCTACCCAAATTTCCATTCTTTCTCTTTCCATTGGATTAAAAATTGTTATAAAATTTAAAGTTCCTTTATTCCTATAATTTTTAATTTCCACCAATCACATCAGGTTATATCCCTGGGATTCTGCTGTAATTTATAATAATGACTAAGTTGGATTTATATTTTTTAGTACAAATGCATTGTCTTTATGCATAAGAAGTTTCCCCCTCTGAGAAAAAGGTCACCCCAAGAGGTGTGAGCAGAACTGACGTTGCACACATTACTTGGCCCTGGGGTAACCAATATGTTTGATACAGTGGAAATGTAATCTTTTTGACAGGGTCTGTTGGATGTAGTTACCAAAGTAGCAGCTATCCATTATCTCCATCTGGAGCCAAGGAGAGATTCCAGCTGTTTGTTCCATTCTTCTCCAGGCAGCCTCCCTCCTGCAGGTGTGGCTTCTATCCATTCACTTTCTCAGCTGAAAGATCTTCCTCCCATCGCTTCTTCCCAAACTTGGTACCCATGAGGGATTTTTTGGCAATGCAGTCTCCATCTGGGAAGCTGCAGTTTAGCCGTGCCTTTCACCAGTCAGAGAATGATTTAGTAATAAATTATATGTACTAAGCTGATGTCTGCAGGTATTTTTACATTTCTAGAGTATAGTCACATGTGCTTTGATGTTCGAGTGATAACACCTCAAAACTTGCATGTGACACCTAACAAAATCATAATGAAAAGAAAGGATGTTTGGATATAATGTCTTGTAAAACTTCTTAAGGCAGGTCTTTTCA
Organism: Phylloscopus whistleri; assembly: GCA_017589585.1. Lineage (NCBI taxonomy): Eukaryota > Metazoa > Chordata > Aves > Passeriformes > Phylloscopidae > Phylloscopus > Phylloscopus whistleri. The sequence goes on along the minus strand of JADMLD010001013.1, from coordinate 7,779,152 downwards.
TTTAAATACTAAGACATTTTTAAAATACATTACTTCAAACATAGAGCTAGAAGACTATTTGAAAATACTTGAAAGTAAGGACCTTTTAAATCTTGTCTTCATCTGTGATTTTTGAATTATTTACTTCGGGCTTTTCAAAATAATTCCGTAAATGGATAAGACAATTTATTTGCCAATTAAAGTCAAACAGGCTTTTTTCAGATGAAGAAGAATTAGGCTTTAAAATTAGTCTTCATATGAAAAATAAACTTCAAATTTAGTGAAGTTCTTGAAAAATTCTCTGATCAAGTTTGGCAACCAAATAATGAATTGTGACAGATCAATAGGAAATTAGTTGAGATAATGTAATTGTGAGGTATTGATCCAGCTTTAGAATTAATCAAGTTTCCAACTTGTCAGTTTGATTTTGTGAATAATGATTACACTTTTCTCATAGGTTATGTATACCTGACTTGTCAAATAAACTGAATTATATTCTTTGACATTTTAGCAGCTTAGTGTTGATCATTTATATTGCCTTTTTTTTTTTTATTTCTTGTCTTTTTTTCCTAGTCCTGTTTTCTGTTGTTCCTGTAATGTTCTTACATTAATCCATTCCAAACAAGTAATCTTAATGTCTCCCATCTAAGTGTCTTAAAGGGTAAGGGGAAAAAATTAATAATAATGAAATAAGGAATGACTCTACCCAAAACAAGCTGTACCAAGGGAAAGCAGCAGTGACTCTTGTCTGTAATATGAGCATCAACTTCAATTAAAAAGCACCTGTGTTCTCCAGATGTGTGTGCAAGCAAATCTGTCAACCACCACCAGGAGAAGACTGTCTTTGTAACACAACTGATAGTCTCCTCTGAAGTGCTTGCTATATCATTTTCTATTTCTCGCTTTGACTTAAACTTCTTTCTTTTTGACTACCCAAGCCTTATATTATCTCTCTGTTTATGTCTTACCAACTCCCCATCTCTTTTGCTGTCTGTTCTGAAACTCTGTATCTCTGCCTCATAACACCTCTCTAAAGTTCCCTGCCTGTTCCATCTTGCTTGTGTCACGTTTCTGCAATGGATCTGCTTAACTGCACAAGGATGAGGGCATGACTTATTAGTAGAAAACACCCTGTGAAACTCATGTTAAAGGCAAAAACCACAAAACATGGGGCAGCTCTCCTACCATGGGGACAATGGCCACTGTAACCTTTTAGAGCACACAGATCAGGGCTAGGCAAAATATCCCAATGTGGTTTTGCACAGTGGGGAAGGGGGTGAGCAACCACTGGAGATTTTGTGTTTTCCTTAAGTAGCATTTTGAAATTAAATACTTGCAGCTCAGCTCTGCTTCCAGGCACAGAGCATACCTCTGATGTGAAGGGTACTTCTGACATTTTTACTGCTCCCAGAAAGGCAAGCAGGCTTGCAGGGTTGGCCCAAGGCAGGACCAAGATGTGCCTAAGCTTTGAGCATACCTGGCATATACTCTTAGCCTCACCTCTAAGCAGCAGTGTGGGCATTGGTGCAACCTCATCTTCCTCATGGCATATTTCATGCTGGAGGTTGGATGGACATACACATACTAGCAACAGGAGTGGTTGTTAGAGAATTCTGAACAAACATTTTGTTTAAATGTGGAATTTTGTTCAAAATTGAGAACCAATATCTAAGACTCCTTCTGTTGCTGTGAATTATGTATCATTTGTTACAAACTGTGGGCGTTTTCAGTAGGCATTAATAGTTTAAAGTGATTGTGGTAATGTTAAAACATGTTCAGAGAAATATTGTAACGGGTATAAATTATTGTGAGGGGTTAAATAGTGTGAGATGTGGTGGATAGCTGTTCATTTAGCACCTGAGGATAAGTAAAATTGAAGCCTTTAATCCCAATGGTTTGTGCTTACTTGGAAAAATGTTTGTCTGACTGCAGGCATGGAACCCGTTGTGCTGGAGAAGTGGCAGCCACGGCGAACAACTCACACTGCACAGTAGGAATCGCCTTTAATGCCAAGATTGGAGGTATGTGAAACAATCTCCCACAGAAGAACAAAAAAGTAACTAAAGAGCCATTTGTGCTAAATGGTGCATTCAGACCTTTCTCAACAAGAGAAGGAGGTTTGTATGAACAAGCCTTACTGTGTTAGCTAGTAAAGCTAAGTTGTAGAGTGGTCATTTAATATCAATACTGAAGGAATTTGTCTGTGGTAGCCCTTCTGCAGTGCTCTCTGGAACACTGCCTCCTAGTACACTTCAAAAAATAGAAAGCAAAACTTTTGATGAGAACATGACCATGGAATTAGGGTTTTCACACAGATTCAGAACTCTTAAGTGGTGAACTTTGACAAACCATAAGTATGCATCAGTAATATTGCCTTGCATATTGATCCCAAACGAAGCACTCTCAAAACATAATGCATTTTTTGGTTGTTTGTCTATGGTTGGTGAGAATCTTCTTTTGATCTCTGTGGGTGATAAGATTATTACCTGAAAATCAACGTTTGATCACATATTTTTTGTTCATTCAGCTAAGTGGTTTCAAGTGTTTTCTGTAAATTCTTAGTCATTGGCTGTTCAATTAATGTCTTTAGCTTAGTTTGTGGCAATGATTATCAAGATGTCATCTGCATATCTCCTGGGTTGTAGCTGCCTGTGACAGACTGTAATTCTTCTAGTGAATTTTATTCTGAGCTTTAAGGAAAGTCATGGGATTGGAATATTGGCTTTCAGCTGAAAGACTGAGTTTGTAGCTCAAACTCATTAATTGCTGCCTTTCGAAATAGATGCTAAAGTAAAGCCCATCTGTGAAAACTGAAGACAGAAGCATGTTTACCTATTTGTACACCAGAGGACAGTTCAAAACCATGTTTCCATTATTAAAAATACTGCATCTGTTCTCTGCTGGATCAGTACAATTTTGATCCAAATCAAATGTGAGCACAGATGCATTTCACATTACCTGAAGCATCATCCCCACGTCAGCTTTCTGTTTTCCTGCTGGATAAACAAAATTAGGGAAGGTAATACCAGATCCAGGATAAGGTTACAGTGATGCAGAAAAAAACCATCCCCTCAGATGAAGAGCCTTCTTGCACAAAGCTACCCTGTTAGAGTGTTTCAGAAAACCAGAACTGGTCAAGCGAGGGAGTTTATGAGAGATGAACAGGTTGTCTCATGTGAACATGGCATTTAACCATGTACCAGCAATTATGCTATGAGATCTGTTGAGTTGTCAAACCAGAGTCAGAAGAGAGTTAGTGCACTGATGGAAATAACATATGCCTTCTGGCGAAGGCGGAACTGGAACAGTCACACAACCTGCAACAGCTTTGATACGGTTTGAAAAGTTCTCCGAAGTGGCTTCTTAATAGTTTAGTAATTATTAAGCATCAGGAATGTGCAATAATAAATACCCACAGCGTATTAGCTGACTTGCAGTCTTTTCTAAATATAGTAATAAAAACTGATTCAGATGGATACATTATGCAGGTAATAGAAACAGTAAAGACTGTTGCCTTTTTATTATTTATTCTTAAAGCTGGAAATTAGTAACAGTGTATAAATCTCACTTGAGGTGCCACCTTTTAAAAGGATCAGCATTTGGAAATAAGACTTGAGGAAGCTCAACAAATAATCTGCAGAAAATCAGAGTTAAGAGGAGGTTCCAGGGATGGTAGGCTAAGCTTCCTTTTCCACTAGGTGAATATGTTTAAGAGCTTTTCCTGCTGCTGACCTCTACTTGACCTCTACTCTACCTCGATCCATTGTGTCAGAACAGCCATAAGCTTACACACGTGAATATACAGTGGTTGTGTTCCCTCTCTACAGGCCAGATAGAGTGTAAAAAATTTGAATTGTATCATCTTGAACTAGTATTCAGCTCACTTGTTTCCCAGGGATTTAAAGGCCCTCCTGGGGTATTCTTGGATAAGAAACTAGAGTTGAGGTAAAGCAATTACATTCTCCTTATATATAGGAGCACCTGCTGACAATGATGTTGGATTTGCTCCACCAAGATAAGTATCTTTTACTTCCAACCGGAAGGCATTTCTGGACACATAACGGATACTAAGGATATCAAGAAAAAGGCAAAAAAAAATCTATCCCATCAATATGCCATAAAATACTGGCAGTTGAACAAATCCACTTAATGATCTTTCTGATGGGAAGTTGTTCATAAAATTTCCATTAATAATGCTAATTTTCTTCTAAATGTGTTTGTACTTCTTGTCCCTTTTCCAAACATTTAAGAACCTCTGACCAAGTTTCTAAGAAAGTCTGAGCCTTCTTTTAAAAGGGTGTAAGTGGAGATGTAACCTGTAGAAAAGAAAATTTTAGTAAAATTGCAATCTGGATCTATATGTTTTTTACAGGTTATGACAAGTTTCTTATGAAAAACTATGCAAGTTTTTGTGTAGCTAAACCCCAGGTCCTTCTCACTAAAAAACAAACCAGTGCACCAAAGGGATGAATCTTTTTTTTTATTATTTTTAGATTTAAACTCTGCAATAATCACACAAAACAAATTACCACATACAGAACTTGTGAGACTTTTTATAGGAAGGGTTGGTTAGCTTGCTGTTATTATTGCAAACTGATTGTGGAAGTTGTAAAACATCTGTGGGGATTTGGGTGCTTAGTTACTTGGCTGGGCTCAAGTCCTGATGGGAAAACAGTTACATTGAATTATGGCACGACAGATGTATATTGTCTTCAGTTGACGAGGATTAGTTCAGCTGTTTCTTTAAGTCAGATGTTGAATAAAAGCAAGCATTTAAAAAGAAAACTTCTTTTCAGCTCAGTTTTGCATGTTTCCTGTGATACATTGAAAATTTGTTCCGATTAAAAAGCCACTTACATTTTGCAATTACTGCAAATGTTAGAAAAAAGTTTATAGGACTCTAAAGTCTTGGAACAGTCTGCAAACACAGTCTGCTAATTGCCTTTTGGATAGCTTTTGTTGTTCTATCACCACATGCCAAATGCAGTTTGGAGGATGTGTGATCAGCAGACTTAACCACTGCAGACATTGGGGGTGGGGATAGGAAGGCAGGAAGCAAGGAGGGAGCATTATTTTTATTGCAAATATCCAGTGAGATGCCTGTTGTTCAAAGTCATCTTGCACAGAATTACAGAGTCATTTAGGCTGGATAAGACCAAGGTCATCAAGTCCAGCCCTTCGACTGATCACCACCACCTTGTAAACTAGACCGCAGCATTATGCAACATGTCCTGTTGTTTCTTGAATGCCTCCAAGGATGATGATTCCACCACCTCCCTGAGCAATCTGCTCCACTGCTTAAACAACTCCTTCAGTGAATAAATTCTTTCTGATGTCTACCCTGAACATCCCCTGGTGCAGTTTGAGACTATGTCCTCTCATCCTGTTGCTGGTTGCCTTGGAGAAGACACCAACCCCCACCTTAGTATGACCTCCTTTCAGACTATAGTAGAGAGCAATGAGGTCTCCCCTGAGCCTCCTTTTCTCCAGCCTCCTTTTCTCCACCCTCAGCAGCTCCTCACAGGACTTACCCTCTAGACCCTTCATCAGCTCTGTTGCCCTTTTCTGGACACATTCCAGCACCTTGAAGTCTTCCTTGAAGTGAGAGGCTCAGACTGGAAATAGAGCTCCAGATGCAGCCTTACCAGGGCCAAGTACAGGGGGACAATCACTTCCCTAATCCCGCTGGCCACTATTCTTGATGCAGGCCAGGATGCCATTGACTTTCTTGGCCACCTGGCCAACACTAATGGCTCATGTTTAGCTGGCTATCGACCAGCACCCCAGGTCAATTTCTGGGGGCCACTTTCCAGTCACTCTGTCCCCAGCCTGTAGTGGTGCATGGGGTTGTTCTGACCAAAGTGCAGGACTTGGCACTTGGCCTGGTTGAACCTCACACAGATGGCTTTGCCAACAGCTTTGAAGCATCTCTGTCCATTGCTGGCTACAGAGAACAACACCTAAGTCACAGCCTTGTCTGTGTTACTTTAAAAGTAGACCACTTCACCATTAAAAAAAAAAAAAAAAAAAAAAAAAAAGGTGTGAATTACTTTAGGTGCCAGTGGCGGCATTTGAAGTTAATGTTTATTGGTTAAATATAATATTTAGACTTGCTAACAAAGTCATAAAGGGAAGCTTTATTTTCGTTCTTTCAAAACCAATGTACCTTTATTGTCTTTATTCAGAACTAGAGAGATATTTTAATATGTTTTAAAGGAATTGAGCACACAACTTTCACCCATCGTTAATTTTCTGTGATTATGCAGAAGAAAATAAAATCCTAGGATCCCAGAGTTGGTTTAATTACTCTTTTTTATAAAGCAAAGTTCATAGTGAAATCACAGTTTGTAAAAGTTTATTATCTCACAAAACATAAGCAACTTTTGCGTGAACTGGGAAATACAATCACTTTTCATTTTCGAGTCAAATAGAGTAAGGAAAAAAGTCTTCTTTCAACAAAGCACTGTCTATGCCTCTTGTTAACTGGAAGTTAAAGTCTTGGTAAACATACATTGCTCATAAGCAAAATGCAATGTGTCTACAATTAAAAATGTGTAAATTTGGCTTAAACAGAAGTGGCCTTTTGAAGTGGAAAGAACATCTAACTTGTAAATTGTAGAAGTGATCATCCCTCTATCGTACGATTTTATTAAATTTTTGTTTAATATTTAGCCTCCCTTTGATCACATGTCACACTAGCTGTGTAGATCTTTTTTCTTGTTTAGGTTAAAAACTGGCATTGGTAGTTTTCTCATATTTAACCACTAAGTCTTACAGTTAGGAAAAAAAAAATCTTCCATATTTTCTCAATTTTCAGATTTTAGCATATTATATTCAGTCTAGTAATCTTAAAACTTCATGAAGTGCTAGCACATTGACTTGTCCAAACTCACATGAATGGATTCTTTTAACATAAGAATTTCAGATTATACCTCACGAAAGCATCTTCTGCAAGAGAAGGATGCTCACCATATTGTAATTTCAGGTTGAACAATGTTACGTATTTGTTCATAACCTCTTGTAATTGCCATGCTACAGTATGTAGTAATCGTTCTGTACACAAGAGAGTTCTCCCCAGTTTCTTCCTTGCAGCCTCATACAATGATGCCAAGGTTACTTGTCTGTAGAGATCCTTTCATTATACCTGTTAACATGATTAAAACTGTAAATGACTCAAGGAAGGTGCTTCAGTTTCACTGCAGTATAAAAGGAGAAAGAAAATCAATTGCTATCTTTAAGTGACATAAAAACATTTCAAGGTTCAAGTATTTTTTAACATTTTATTTAGCCTAAAACTTTGTTGTTGAAGTTTGAAGGCTGTATAGTGGATAAATTACTTGCATATGATTTTTAAAACTTGAAGAAGGATGAAAATATCTTTTTATTTTTTTTCCATCTAGAGACGTTGGGAAAACAGATACCCAAACAGATTGTTGTTGTAGTTTTTGTTTTTTCATTAGTAACAGTAGGAATTCTTATAATTATTCAGTGTCATACACAATCATTTTCTTGGGGGGTGGGGTGGAAGAAGAAACAAGTTGAGTTTGTCTGTACAGTTCATTGTATTTTTCATTCTGAAGGTGTACGGATGCTGGATGGAGATGTGACAGATATGGTAGAAGCAAAGTCTCTAAGCCTTAATCCCCAACACATCCACATCTACAGTGCCAGCTGGGGGCCTGATGACGACGGTAAGACTGTGGATGGACCTGCTTCTCTAGCACGTCAGGCCTTTGAGAACGGCATCAGAATGGTAGGTTGGCATCAAAGCGCATCACCTGGATCTGTTTTATTGTGCACACATAGGGTTACCTGTGCCCAGTACATGCAAGTGCTCAGCATGGGGAATGGCTTGGAAGGAAAGAAGAAAACTTCTTTTGCATAAAATTAGAAGTGTATTTTCCGTTTGTAGTGAGCTGATTGTCAGTCTTACCCAAAGTACCAGTACCATTAATTTTCAACTGAAATACATCATCCTCAGTGTCTTTTAAAACTGCTCTGAAGTAGTGATGTAATTAGAAATAAATTGGCTGAGATATGCTACTTTGCACGTCAGTGCCAACTCATCAAATCTGAGTTGCAAAGAAATTTTAAAGCAAAACATTTGACTGTTTCCTTCTTCATTTCTGTTTTGCTTTGTTTCACATGATTTCTTAATATAAGTCTGATGATTTTAATAGGGAGTTGGGGGCAAAAAAGTCTATACTGATGGTTCTTTTACCATTTATGTCTAATCTCATAGAACTTACAATACTGTGGTGAAGGGGACATTAATGGAACTGCAAGGATGCAGGGGATCTTGCTCAAGGAAGTTTTATGTTTAAACACATATATGTGTTTGTTTAAGTGCCATATTTCATGTATGGAAGACAACTGTGAAAAGTTCAGTCTGCATTTCTGTACCAGAAGGACTCGGTCATTTCCTCATTGAAATCTCAAGTTCTCAAAATGGGGATAAATATGTGGAATAACTTGCCAAGAGTATAGATCTTGCCTACAAACATTATTGTTCCACTGTTATTATTATAGCAGTAATATGAAAAGATACCCTACTGAACCCAGATGAATTTTATTTTAAAAGCACATTGTTCTGTATGTAACAAAAGCACCAGTGCATAGCAGAAACATAGCATTTAATTTTCTGAGGTAGGCTTTTTCTGGTAACAGTGCAGAAAAAGTTGGTATATTTTTTGAGAAACAATAGAAGTCAAATTTGATACAAGTTGAATTATTATTTTTACAATTTACAATTTAACTTTTATGCCATTTTATCAAACTTTCTTCTGCCTGAAGTTGCCCGTGAAGAATTGAATAGATCTAAATATTTCCATATATTTGGATATTATATCTGTCTCTGACTATGCAAGCTTTTTCATTTCTACTCACAAAATAGAAATCCTTTTTAAAATGTACATTAAAATATACTGATAAGAAATACAAAACATTTAGGGTTAACCTCTAATTTTCATTCTTTAAAGTATAATATAGACTGAAAGATTGTAAATGCATATTGGAATTAGCGCCTTCCCTGTTAGGCTGTTTCCAGACCAAGAATTATTTCAGTATAAGCCTGTTTTCTTTCTTTTTAATAAATCATGTCTTTTTGTATTCAGATAAAGGTACTTTTTCTACATTTCCTTACACTGTCATAAGCTGTGTCATTTTAAAAGATGAGGCAAATGGAAGAAGAAAAGATTAATTTTCTTTGACAAAATATCCCAGAAATGGGCTCATTGTTCAAGGTCATGATTACATATTCAGCCAAACAGAGATTTCCCTAAGGAGTCACAATAATTGTGCAATAATAATAGGCAGACAAAAATGTTTATTATGTTGTGTACAGATCCTTACTCTCCTTTTTTCAGAAATATTGAACTGAACAACAACAGTGTAACATCTAGGATTGCTTCTGTGGAGTAAATGAAAATAACATTGTATCTTGGTTTAAGACAATTAAAGGGGGCAGACGCTCCAAAATTAGTTACCTCCCCTTTTAACCATGCCACATTCACCAGTAAGGGGAGATGAACGCAAGAAGATATAAGTGAAAAAACAATAGTTTAAAACAGTCATTAAAAAATGCAACAGGAACAGGCAAAAAATAACAGTGATAATCAGTAGTTAGAATGTTGCTGAATTTTATGGATTCCTCATGGACTCCCCAGAAACAAAGAAAAGCAGTAACAACTGAGAAACCCTCCCACAAGATGGCATCCTCCATGGATGACCGTGTGTGGAGAGATAAAGGGAAAACGGCAGACAACTCTTACCCCCAGGATGGCTCTTTCTACAGAGGACCTGGGGTGGAAAGAGAGAGCAAAGAGAGAAAAACAGCACAGCAACCGAACCTCTGGAATTAAAGATCTCCCTCTTCCCCCAAATAACAACCAACAGGGAACAAGAACAAAACAGAAATAAAACCTAGAGTCCCTGGAGGCTGGAACTGGATCAACAGCTGGAACTCATGGAGGGACTTCGCCTTCTCTTTGGCAAAAATAGCGGGCAGCCAGCTTGAACAACTTGGATACCGTGCCCTCCTGCTTTGACCAGGCACTGCTGGCAGGCTGGGGTGACCGTATGGAACAGGGCTGTTCTATTTTTCTTGGCTTGGTGGTGCACCCGCTGTCTGCCTCACGCTATCTCAGCTTGCCCAGCAAGAACAAAAGAGAAAGAGCACTTTTTCCTGAATTCCCCCAACCTTAAAAAAGGATCAGGACACACCCTGACCTCACTGTTGCTTTTCTGACCACTGGGTCTCAAAGAGACAGTAACAACTTTGGGCACAGATAGATATGGACTAGAATAGCATTTTGAGTTACCCACGACACATCAGTACAGGAAAATTTGGCAAAACCTTCTTTCAGACCCACACAAAGTTTGAAGATCAGTATTCTTAATTTATTATGCATGTACCCACACGATTGTATTTTAGAATTTTAAAATGGAAACGCAAAGGGAAATGCCAAGAATTTTTAAAAACATCTGAAGAGGAAATTATGTCTGGCTGGTTTTATTAGGAAAATCAAAGGTAGTGCTGAATAATAACTTTGATTAGAGCATAATCAAACTCAATTATTATTTTACATTTATTATAGTCGTTGCGTAAAAATTAAATGGATGCAAGAGCCATTCATTGTTGAATTTCCTGAGAGACTGGGTTCCATGAAAAAAGCACCTGATTTATCTTAAGCACATACTATTCCAATTAATAGCTTATGCTGTGTGTTTCACAACTATTATTATTTCTAAATCTTTTGAGCTAATATGATTACACCTCTGAAATTCTGTAGAAAATAATAAAAATGACTGCACAGTTTTTCTGTTGAATTACACAGAGACAACACATGCCTTGAATTGAAACAGATAAATCTATTTAAAGAAAGGCTACTGAGGAATAAATTAATTTATGAAATGAACTTGTAAGTTAAATTTACCTAAAAGTTCTGCCCAGGACTAAATACTAATGCATTAGAATTTGTAGACCAAAGGATATCAAGAAAAAATCCATTGTAATCATGCAGAATTTGCCTGAAAAAAAAAAAATCAAACAAATGATGGTATATCCAAAAGTAACATATTAAAGGCAAGATTAGGTATGTAATGCCACATTCCACCCTGTGCTCAAGAATAAACAGGCTTAGCATTGCATAACATGGTTGTGGTAATAAGACTGCACTGAATCTGGAACAAAACGGGGAGCACAAAAGTCTTCATTGATTCATAAATATAAAATCTATTTACATTTTTAAGATGCCTGACAGTGTCTCACAGTCAATAAGCACAATGCTATAAGCACTGGATGGAGTTGAGCTTGCTGATTCATAGCTCTGCCATGCAGCATTCAGGCTAGTTCATTTGTATTCATGCAAATAAGCCTGGTATTCTGCAATAGTGTCAACACTATTTGGAGAGGAAAGCATTTCAGATATTCAGTCTTGCTCTCTCACTGCTGTTTGGCAAAGACCTAATAGTCAAGTTTCTGGATTTGTGACCACTGTGGATGTTTTACATTGAAGGGTTTCAAAGAGCTAGTTGTTTCTGTAATACACATAAAGAAGTATATATAAATCAGCAACTGGTCAGGTCATCCTTAATATAACCTAGAGGAGAGGAAGGGAAATCTGCGTGGAAACTTTTGGCACAGGGGCTTTCGTCTTATCGCCATGACACCACTCTGTTTAGTGAGCTGGACTCAAGCCAAAATATTTGATGGACATTAATGACCAGATGCTGTGTGGCTGAACCTCTTGTGCAAACTCAGCTTCGTGCCTTCCCTCCCATCATCACTGTCCCTTCTCATCTCTCTCGCTTCAACAACTTTGGCTGCAGAGTGTTCAAAATGCTTGCTGGGAGCAGAAAGGCTCTCTTGCAGTCACTACAAGCATCCTACCCATATGCAAGAGTAAGGGAGAAAAGGGAAGAAAAGGAGAAATCAAGAAGGATTTCACATTTATTATTATCGTCACTGTCATTACTATATGTTTCTGCTCCAAAAATAGAAGAGATTGCTCATCATTTGCAAACGTCTAGGCAAAGGTTTGCTCCCAGTGTTCTACCACAGATGTATCTATTAAATTTATTTGTCCTGTCATCATGTCACTGCATCATTCTGAGTAGGATGTGTTGCCTACACCAAGAGGAATTATTCTTTTTTACTTTGCCAGAGAATTGCATTTCAGAAAACAAAGGAAGAAGTTACAGCAGGAAGACTTCTAGTCAAACGTGTCGAAATGGCTGTTTTTTAATAAATTTCAGTGATACACAGCAGATTTTTTAAATTATTGTTTAAACTGTGTATTGTAATTTTTCACCTTGTACAGATGTTTTTTGAGTCTAAATAACATATACCTGTGCTTATGCATATCTGTGATCATATATGGATATGTTTTGCATACATGAGACCTCCTGCACATTTCCAATTAGTTGGCAAAAAATACTTGTTGAAAATCAATCAGAGGAATTAGTGCTGTGCTTGGGGATGGTCTCAGAAGACATGACTTGCAGTATGCTGATGAAATCTAGTGTTAGTTCCTGGCATTTATTTATTATGTAATTTGCATATATACAATAGTTCTGGTTGCATTTATGATATAAAGTCTGAACATGTGATGAGATATAGATATAGATATAGATATAGATATAGATCCATACTTACGCTTCAAGGTACTGAGTTAAACTTTGATTGGCTCTGTGGCAGAGGTGGATGCTGATTGTATAATAGAACTTGAAAAAGTCCTTTGATATTTTATCATTGTATTTCTTTCTGCTGATTTCACAAGACATAGCACCATTGGCTTGATATTTATAGTTCTAGCATCTATCATCTGCACCTGTCTCTTGTCATAAGCCCAATCAGCAAAATTTCATCCAGTTGTTGCTTCATCAATATCCCCATCTTCCTGATCCATCTGTTATTTTCTGGTTTCTGTAAATCTTTTGGGAAGAGCCTGTCTTAACTGAAATCTCATGTCCATGTCTTTGCAAGGCAGCAGCAACCTTCACTATTAAAAATAATATAGCTTATTATTCATCTAAGTCTCTTACTTTCATTTCCACTGTATAATGCCTCTTTTACTGTATTTATTGGGCATCTTATGGTGTTAGAAAACTCCACATTACAGGGGAGTCATTACAGATTTTGACCAAGTGATCTCTTGGATAAACTGAATTGGAACATAGGACATAAAACAGGAAATGACAGCATAGGTCATCCAGTACAGCTTTCTACCACACGGGCATTGTGTTATTTAAATACATTGAGCATTTCATGTTCTAGAAAAATCAGAATTCTTTCCTCTCTGATTCTGTTGGGAAAACATTTTGTGGCCAGCATTAATCTATTGGTTAGAGATTTTCTTCTAAGTTACAATAGGGTTTCTTCATGTGCAGTTTTCTGCCCATTTGTTTCTAGGTATAAATTCCCTCCCTCCATTTTTGTTTCTGATATTTTTTTTTAGAACAGTCTCCTTTCAAAGTTCATTTAGATGTGATAGACATGCCACACACACTGATCACTTAGAAACTAGTCTGTCTGTCTCCTTGCTCATTAAAGTAGTGCTTCTCCACACCTTCCAGCCTGAATTCTTTTCTTGAATGCAGGTGATGGTGATTACTAGACTCACTAAGATGCTCTTTCTCTTTTAGGTCAAAATACCTAATAATTTTGTTTCCCAACCTCATCCTTAAAATACTCTTCTTATAACTGCCTTGACCTCTATGTTTGTCCATCAGAGCCTATATTATTTCCCATACAATAATTTTCACTCCTACCTTGATGTTACAATAATATTAACTTTCTTTTGTTTCATTACTGATTTCTTGCAGGGCTCGTCACATCTTTGCAGAAGCCAGACAGCCTGGTTCTAATACATTTCTCTGCATAAAATAAGTTACCAGACAAAAACTTCACAGGTTTATCTGAAATTCTAAAGTGTATGTTGCATTTTAAGCTTTTCTCTAGTAATGCAGTTGCCACTTACTGTCCTTTAAAATCTATTCTGCAATCTTTAAAGTAATTTTTTGTATATTTTTTGAGTTTCTTCCTGTTTGTCAGAATTTCCAAATCAGATTTCATTCTTCTGGTTCTTTCTGAAACATTTTCTGTTTTCTGTCATTATTATTATTTCCAGCATGGGTACCAGAATGGGGCATGCAAGTTTTAGCATTCTCTATGCGCACATAGTACTGCTTCCCTATTCCCTGGATAGGGTCCTGTAGACCTTACTTACTAATTCAATGGACAGACTATTTTAGGCCAGCTCATTCCCAACTGATTATCTTCCATGGCCCTAAACTTCCTATGCCACCACTTTGCAAAGTTTGTCCACCTTCCTTTATTTCTTACCAATAAGCTTTATTTCTAGGTCTGACTACCTTGCATTTGGCTGATGTATCTCAGATGCCTTAATGGCTTCGCAGATGTGGTTTAAACTTGATATGTAGTTTACCACAAATGGGGGATGCCCAGAAAAATGAGGTTATGTGATAACCTTAACACATCATTAAGCTAATAATAGTAATCCTTTGCTCTGCTGTTTACACACAGTTAGCAACATGTTGTGTTCAAACAAAGTAGAATTCAGAATATTGCCTTCCAGTAAATGAAATAGTATTTAGGCTCAGTGATACCTGGATGAACTTTGATATGGTACACTTTATTTTGTTTGGGAAATATGTGAACAAAGTGTGTGAACCAAAATATGCAGCTAACACCAAGACAACCACAACTCACATCTGAAGTGCAAAGAATAGATTTATTCCATCACCTCACTGACTGGAGGATTACAAAGAAACAAAAGGATATACATACATTGCTAAGCTCATTTTAGCAGGGCCTGAGCCCTCCATTACATTTCAAAGAGCCTGGAGCATGCATAAGTCTTCTCCAGACTGTGTTTTACAATCTCAGAACTTCTTATCTCCCTTCCCCCCTTTCAAAGATGCCCCTAGCCTACGGGAAGAATGCTTTTAGGTCTTTAACAACATCCTGTTATCTACTCTGAGAAAATTACATTTATTCTTCAGCAGACAGAAAACAACCCAAAGCAAACACAAATATGTGAATTCTCTCACACTGAGTATTTTCTAACATCTCCCAGGTGCAAAGTTGGTCTCTGAGCAAAAACAATTCTAAAAACAACTTACTTTTCTCTCTCCTCACTAATCTCCTGGTTTTCAACCCTTTCCTCCCCACAACTTTAAGCTAATCTTAAAGTTTCTCTCCTTTGCTTTCTGTGAAAAATGAGCTTTTTCAGAGATAGTCAGCATGTAGTACAAAAAAAAAGCAGAAAAATAATTAATATATCAGAAATGTTCTTACATTGCATTCATTGAAGTATAAAAATCCCGAAAGATAGGAAAATTTTTAATGAGAGTTACAGGAAAATATACCCAAAATGTCCATTTTCCTTACAATGTCACAAAGTGAAAACCAAAACTGTTTGGTTACCTCTTCCCATCTCACACATGCATGGAAACTGTTGAAACAAGCCAGAATAGCATTGCTGGTTTTTGACTTGCCAAAGTGCCTCTGGTTTTGGATGCCCACCCTGAAACTGGTGATATGTTAAACATAAAACAACAACAACAACAAACCTCACCATTCTTTTTGTGGAGTAAATCTTAATTTGAATAAACAATACTGAAAAGCAGCTTTGGCAAATGAATCTCTTTCCATACACTGAAGTATATAGATTTCAGAGTATGCCTTTTTGAAGCATGAATCTGGTTTATTTTTGTGAGCAAATCACATATAGTCTACACTCATCTATTTGAACAACAGTGGTATCTATGTATTTCTATGTGTCACGTAGGAAAAACGAGATTTCTGGAATGGAAGTCACCGGAATTTTGGTGTCAGAAGTTTTTTGTGCAGAAAATTTAACAGTTTAAGGCACAAAACTGTGGGGGCAATGACTTTACTCACGGCCTCTACATTGTTTCTTAAATGAACACTATAGGAGACAAACTGCAAGAAGTTGTTAATTAAGTCCTTGGTCTGCAAAAGTAGAAGTGACGCAGCCATATTTTCCTCCTTATCTACTGAAAAGGGCTAAATTTGCAGAAATGGGAGGTTCTTTTTGTTAAACCCCAGAGTTCAACAGAGATCTCTGAACCTGAAGTTTTCCACAAAAAAGAGTCTGATGTAAATAGTGAAACAACAGCTGTGTGGATCTAGTGGCCCAGGGCTCCTTTCTAAGTGATTAATCAGATAGTAGTATAAAGGCAATGAGAACTGCCTGAACCCATCCCACATAATGGGTGTTTGTGTATAACATCAATCGCATATCCAGTTCTCACACCGATAGCTTTCCTGTGCACTGCTTGTTTGTTTTGGCTTTGCATGCAGGGACAATTTCACCTCTGATTAACTAGAGACTCATTGCACAACAGAAATTTTGGCAAAGCGAGCTGTTGTGTTATCATATTGTGTTTGCAATATACAACTTGGTTTATCCTGGTAACAATAGTAATGATACTGTAGAGAGAGGCACAACCAGAACCGTGCAGTCGTTGAGCTGGCTCTGTTTCATTTAGGTACATGAGAAATTCATTCCAATATTCCACATGTTCATATTTCAGGTTTCAGCCAACAGTTCTTTTGGTTGCACTAATTATAGCTCGGTGGGGAATGTCTTGGAACTGTTTAAACTGCTTTTTTAGTGAAGAGTAAAGTAAAAAATACACCACATGAAGCCTACACATTGAGTTGTTCCACTGATATATCTGATAATTGGTGTGTAAATACATAGGTGCTTGTGGTTATTCAGTACAGGGTTTTGTTATATGCACATTAAAATGTTTTATAGCTTCAGTATTTCAAAGGTAAATATCCTAAGAGATAACAAAATATGGGGGGTTTTGTTTGTGTGTTGGGTTTGGTTTTTTTTAGCATGGTTAATTATTTAATCTTTCATTTTCTTAATTAAGGAGCTAGTTCAGAAGTAGCCAGTAACCTTTCTTAGCAACCACTTCCCTTTCCAACAATATAAGGTAATCATTGTTTTTTCTAGGTAGTGATATATTTTTGCATTGCATAGATGTTACATGTATATATATATTGCTGTGTTCCAGCAACAGAAAATATTTTCTTTACTTCCTAGTTTTCTCTAAGAGTAAAAACAACTTCAAATATAAAAACACAGGTGTCTGTTTTTGTCCATTCCCCCAAACATGCACCTTTATTTATGCATACCTGTTTGGCTCATTACCTCACAGGTACCATAGGTGCGCATTTTTAATAAATTGATGCACACACATGATTTTTTCTGGAAGTGTGGATACTTCAAGAGAATTAGTGGCCTGAGAAATGTTTCCTTTTGTTCATGAATTTTTGCTTTTGATATCTAAGAAGACTGTTTAAAAAAAAAATCTGTGTGGCTGTCTTCTGGTTGCACTTCAGAATTGCTGACTTGGACTCTCAGATTTCCATTATCTGTGTTTTTGGAGAGATGCCTACTTTCAAGTTCAGTGCTGTGCAATCTATAAAAGAGTCTTTTAAGGATGTTGTGCTAGACTATTTTTCATTCCCAGATAAGAGGTTAAATGGACTGGTAGAAGCTTGGCAGGAACTAAGAGCTGCTACTTGCTGACAGTGAACAGCTTGGCAGTGCTGTGTCTCTGCAAAGGACAGCAGCGTCCAGATCCTAGAGAGTGCAGAAATCAGCAGAAACTGGAAGAAAGGGGATATATCTCACAGGTGCACTTCTCAGGATGCTTTGATCCTCGGTGCCTGGCACTACAGTGATTGTACTATGCTGCACCTAAAAACCGTGCCTATGTAGTAGGTTTTTTAGGTCTCCAGAATACTGGCCTCTCTTCTGCACATTTGGTTATGAACATTTCCTCTTTAGGAATTAGTTTTTAAGGAAGAGGTCATACCATGGGCTACTTTTTCCAGCTTCCACTTCAGGATCAATTTCACTTTCTGGCAGTAGTATTTGTTCTTGGAAACATTAAGTAATTTTAGAACAGTGTTGGAGAGAATAGAGGAAATTAAATGTTAGGCTCTAGGTGTGGATGGAGTGTCCTTCCTTCTCTCTCCATTCAGTGTGCAAGTCAGTGTGTGTAACTCTTAATTACTCCAGGTCAGCTGTTCTGTCCTCTGCCTTTCCTGCTCCTTCACATTTTCTTCCTTGTTCCTTTGTAAATTTGATCACATTTATCAAAGCACGAACTCACTCGATAGGCAGAGAGGGTTATTGCTGCACTTGATTCCTGGGCTGGAAATAATTGGGATTCACAGGCTGGAGGAAGGCAACTTGACTTGTAAAGCAGTGAATGAGTGTAAAGTCTAAACTTTATAAAATAGTGTGATTAAAATTTACTCCACTGGTTCTTACTACATCTTGTAGGTGGAAACTGTTTTTATGAGTATTTTTAAAGAGTGCTGTAAGCAACTTAAAAGTGTGTGGGACTGCTGGTTGTCTTTAGATACATGTGTGAAGACTACCTTATAAAGGTCCCTGCCAGTACTGCTAATTCATTCACTCATAAAGACATGGTGCATACACAAACATACACACTTGGAGCAGGGGTTGTTTCTGTAATATATAAGGAAATTCTGCAGATGTCATTATGAGCAGGTTCATACTGGCTCTGATTCCTGGCTGACTTAACCTGTCCATGCTGGTGAATGGGGAAAAAAAACAAAAAGGAGCTTTTGTATCACTTACCTGCTTGCAACTTGCTGACCAAGGAAAAGGAGGCATTAGCAGAAAAAAAAAAAAAGCCAGAACACCCCAAGATTCTTCTTTTATGCTTTTAGAAGTGCAATTTCTGCCTTGGGGCCTACTTGTAAAAGACCTGAGTCTGTTTCATTTAAGGTCAGCTGTCTGTTGAGCACACTGACTTTGTCCAGAAAACGTACTAGAAAATTGGACTCTGACTGGGCCGATAGCAAGTCACAGTCATCAGTGAAATAGTTTTCTTTTGCATAATGGTACAGTTGATTTTTTTTAATGATATGGTGTTTTATGCTATTTAAGAAAGTAAACTAGAAAAAAGGAGAACCTTTCATAGTGGTCTGATGTAGTGCACTGACAAGCACAAGTGCAGAATTATGGGCACCATGCAGAGTTTATAGAAGACAGCAGTCCCTAGCTGTCATTACAAATGGAAGAGGAGGAACAACTCTATGCCTAGAGTGGAAGGAATGAAAATTTAAAATCATGAGACAAGCATTGAGCATACTTTGCTGGACATTCATTCAACACTGGTCTATGCCTCTTCTACAGAAGAGTTACTAACTCTTTAGTTTTGCTCAAGTTCTGTCCATATGGTTTGTAAATGCACCTTTGCTTTTGGATAATAAATGACACATGGCTTCTTGGCATCTCAAGGCTTGACTTTTTGTCTTGATATCTTGGGCACCTGGGAGATGACAAATAATATATTTATATTATATTTATATTTAATATATATAATATATTAAAAGCTACATAGTGTCTTGCATGTGTGTTTATCTTAACTTTGTAACACAGTCCAGCTATTATTTAACTGTCTTTATTTAAATGATACCAACTGGGAATAGCATTCATGTAGAGTAGAACATGCTCTTGCTCTACTTACTTGTTGGGCACAGTTACTAACTAAGTTTGTATTTTCCTAAGCATGGTTGGGACTGCTGAATTAAAGCAATGTTTGGAAACCAAATGGTAAACCAGAATTAATTTATTTGACAAATTATTGTAGTCAAGTTCATAGGATCATAGGATTATGGAATCATCAAGGTTGGAGGAGACCTTCAAGATCAGCCAGTCCACCTGTCTATCTGCCCACTACCATTGTGGCCTCTAAACCATCTATCTCACTGTCTTGGTTTGGAAAGACAGGTATCTGCCAGGGAAACTGGGGTTTCCCTTAGAATGGAGAATATAAACCCCTCACCCCCGCCAAATTATAATTTTGCAATTAAGGGCTTTCAGGCAAAGATTTGGGAATAGGAATAACAGTTCTTTACTAGGAATATCAATAATACAAATGTGGTAGAAAAACAAAACCACCCCACCAAATCAGCAAACAAACAAACAACAATTTTGAAAAACCCTGACAGAGTCAGAGCTACAACCTGACACCCTGTTGGTCAGGGCATTGGAAGCAGTCCAAAAGTGAGTCCTCCTGGAGTGGCAGATGTGGTTCTGTTGAAGTAGAGATGATCCTGTAGCCAAAAGGGTCCAGGAGTGGTGAGAAGGGGTCTGGTGTTGGTGAGATGGGGTCTGGTGATGATGAGATGAAGTCTGGTCTTCCTCCCAGAAATCGGGGTGAAGCTAGATGCCTCCTGTTCCTGAGTCTCAGTTTTTTTCCAGACAGGAATGGTTGGCTCCACCCACTGGGTAGGGCATCTCACAATAAGTTGATGGAATGTGGATGTTTTATTTTGGGAAGGGGAGCAGCTTGAGGAAGAAAACAGCCTGGGGAGTCTTAATGGCCCATTGTGAAAAGAGATAAGAAACAATGTCCTACCTGGTTTTAACAGCTGGCCCATTATCAGAAGGCATCGCTCCCCCCTTGAGTTACAAGAGATAAAGAAAAAACATCTCCCCAACTGCTTTTAACAGATGAAATAGAATACACCCCCCTGGCTCCACAACCCAGGACACTCACACAACACCAGATCCAGATTTCTCCTGAACAAAAGTGTTGACATTAGTTTGGAGGGTTGCTTTTTCAATTGTTTTTAAGACTGCCATTTGCTTTGCCAAATAACTTCTAGACAAGATGTCTAGCATGTTTTCTGATCTGAAGGTAGTGCTGTTGTTTTCTGTGAACAGCTGGGCTCCTATATATGCACTATTGCAATGCATTAGAGGAGTGGCAGTTCTTACTTTGTGTGTAGAACTTTGTACATACTTTGTATGTAGAAAATACTCTTTTCCATTGGTCAATGCATCTGGTACTTACTTTTTATTGCAATAACAGAGACATTGATCCTTTACATATTTGCAGGAGACATTAGTTTTAAAGAAATATTTGCCATCATTTGTTTACCAAAAGAAACCTAGCATGAAAACGTAAATCCAGGTCCAAATGGCTAGTAGTTTTACAGCCCTGCCCTTACTATTAAAAATCTAAATTGATGTTTATAATTTTATATGTTTTATATATTATATATATTATAAACATATAACATTATATGCTTATAATTTAATGTTATAAATTTTAAATTATAAATTTAATTTATAATTAATGCAGAATTTCCAACATCCATTGGCATGCTTTCACCATTTTTTGGCAAAAAATGGTTCAAATACCTGTTTGTGCAGCTTGTTGTTCATTAGTAGCACAGCAGCATAAGTATACATCTAATGAAATACACACATTCTCCAAGCAAACAAACTAATAATACAGTCATACTCTGCAGTGAAAAAGTTTTTATTGCGTGGGACAAATCATATTATAATGCTGTTTGCACAAAGAACCAACCATCTGATGGTAACAGCAGAAAAATGACAGACTGTTTTTAGTAAGACTTTTTTCTGTATGCATCTTCGTGAGAAGTTCTTTTACAAAACCTATTTTTTTTTTTTTTAAAGTGGAAGCTATGGCTTGATTACCCTGAATTCTCATGTCTTCTATCCTGGTTGTATTGGTGGTTATTCTGAATTTCCTGTGGGTATCAGTTTAGCCATATGTCATTACGTAATACAATAATTACAAGATCTGTGTGTGAAGAAGAAAGGTGGAGAAGGAGATCTGTAACACTTCATAAAAGTTGACTTAAAAAACCAGAGAAACAAAAAATAAAAAACCAACCAAACCAACCCAAAAAAACCCAACCAACCAACCAACCAAGCAAACATAAAAATCTCCTTACATTGCAAATGTTGCTATTTTGCATCTTTTTGTTGGTGCATTGGCTAAGATCAAGAAAAGGAAGTGAAAATTTTGTAGTATTCAGACTGGTCCTGTCTGGAGAATGTGGATTTCATAGTACATTAAACTTGGTACATTGGGATTTTTCTCTCTGCTTGAAATGTTTCTAAATGAAAATTTGCATTTTAGAAACATAACTTTATGTAGTCAGGAGACTTTACTATTTAACTTAGTTTGCTGAAAAGTCTTTCCAGATAGTAGACTTTTATTAAACTCACAAATTATCTCCATGATAATCAAGAAGTCACGGCAGTCTGGTGAAGGCCCAGGTGACTGGAAGAAGGGAAACATTGTACCCATCCTTAAAAAGGGTAGAAAGGAGGACACTGAGAACCATCAGGGTCAGCCTCACCTCTATGCCTGCGAGGTTCATGAAACAAATCCTCCTAGAAACTCTGCTAAGGCACATAGAGGACGGGGACATGATTTGGGCTAGCCAGCACAGCCCTTACCAAGATCAAATCCTGCCTGACCAACCTAGTGGGCTTCTATGATGAAGTGACTGCATTGGTGATCAAGGGAAGGGCTACAGATGTCATTTAGCTGGAATGCTGGCTGTAAATCCTTTTACAGTCCCCCACAACATCCTTCTCTCTAAATTGGAGAGAGATGGATTTGATAAATGGACTGTTGGATAAGAAAGTGGTGGGACACTCACACCCAGAGGACAGTGGTCAATGGCTCAGAGTCCAATGGCCATCAGTAGCAATCCTGTCCCTCAGGAGTCCACATTGGTATTGTTATCCAGTGTTATTTACTGTCTTCATTAATGACAGATGAAGGGGTTGAGCACATCCTCAGGAAATTTGCAGATGACACCAAGCTGAGGGGTGCAGTTGACACTCTTGAAAGATGGAATGCCATCCAGAAGTAGCTGGACAAGCTCAAAAAATGAACCAATAGGAATCTTATGAGGTTTAGTAGGACTAAGTGCAAGGTGGTGCACCTGCATCAGGGCAACCCCAACTATCAATACAAGCTGTGGGATGAAGATCAAAAGAACTCTTGCTAAGAAGGACTCAAGAAGGACTTGGGGGTGCTGGTGAATGAGAGGCTGTCATAAGCCAGCAATGTGTGCTTGCAACCCAGAAAGCCAACCCAGTATGATATTTTACTCCTTCATCTGAGTTTTCAGCAGACTTTCATGCTACATCTGGATAATATGGATTCAGACCAATAAACGTCGTATAAAAGTTGTTTCTAAAGCTCTGTTCATATGACTCATTTTCTCATTTTTTTTCTAGTATCTGATTCTGAAATCTGCTAAATCCTGTTCTCATTTCAAGTTATTCTCAGGGTATTATTCTTCTCAGTTGTTTTATTTTCTTCTTCTCATGAGATGTCTTTTTGGGGGAAAAGAGCTTGCTATTAAGAAGTTGAGGGAGAACAGAAGAATTATTAATCAAATATTTTGTACTGTTTCCAAACAGGGACGAAGAGGCTTAGGTTCAGTCTTTGTTTGGGCATCTGGAAATGGTGGAAGAAGTCGAGACCACTGCTCCTGTGATGGCTACACCAATAGCATCTACACTATCTCCATAAGCAGCACAGCTGAAAGTGGAAAAAAGCCGTGGTATCTGGAAGAATGTGCATCCACACTAGCTACAACATACAGCAGTGGAGAATCCTATGACAGGAAAATAGTATGGGTTTTAATTGTTTTTTCATGTATATGTGTTTGTATTTTGCACAGAGACTTTGGGGGATGGAGAGAAAGAGAAATCACTTTTCCTAATACCTTCCGTTTGTTTTAAATCCAGTTATCAATAGTTTTCACATTTTACACATATATTAGCAGTTTACTTAGATACCTCTCTATTTTCTCAGATTTATTTTGACCCAGCATCATTCCTCTTTTACATTCACTGGCAGTCAGTTATTACTCATATTGCTGCCTATTCTGGAAATACATTGTAAGAAAAATTAGGCTCAGTGCTCATCTTTTCTGTATTGTTCCTCTTCTCATTCCTTAGCAGCCAGCATCTATTTTCCCTAATGTTCTCATCTTTGCTGGAAAACGACAAATAGTTTTTATTCTGTTTGATAATCTGTTGATATCATTAGTATTTCAACATCCTGTGTGCAAAATGCATGCATTCAGGATGCTTTCCAGTATTCAACATTCTACTCCTTTTAATGCTTTAAACCTTTGTACTCAGGTTGATGAGGTTTGTTAATATTGTCCTCTTCCCTGCTTATTTATTCTAGTGTTTAACTTACAGAAATTTATTACTTCTGGATCAGAGAACTGAAGAATTTGGAGGGTTTTTTTCTTCCATATGTTTCCTTCAGGACTCATCTAATATTCCTTTCTTTCTAATCCTTAGCAAATTCTTCTCTTGGTGTCAATAAAGAGTTAAAAATACTTGCTTCTATTTTTTTAATACTGTCTGCCTTGTCTTTCAGGATTCTGGGATGCTGGCCATCCCTTCTTGGATTCTTTGTTATTTTCAGATGGTCTAATTTTTATTTTAAATTTGTTCTGAGATCCTTCTTCATTCCAATGATTTTTCTGTTCTTTACTTGCTTGTCTTCACTGAAGCCTTCTCTCTCTCTTCCTGACATGTTTCTTGTTATCCGTGATAAATAATAAAAAATAAAAGAAATTACTGTATCTACTAGGAGTCCTCGCTTCTGTAATTAAATTCCCTTCACTGTCCTTTAAAAGATGTTCACTAACTTCTTCATATTTAAGTGAGACTAATAAGCTGAGCAGATGTGATTGTGGTCTTCCAGCCTGACCTCTTATTAGCCAAGTCTGTAGGACTTTCTTGAGTCATATGAATCCAGCGGTTGCTGTCAAGTCAACAACAATTTTTAGAAATACAACCAATACTGCTTTCAAAGTTTTCAGTGACAAAAAATCCACTTAATTTTAGAGTAAGTGCTTTTAATTATTCATTGCCATTAAAAGATTTATCTTGTTTGCTCTCTCAGCCCCTTTAACTTTGATTTCTAAGCATTGGTGTCATAGATTTTATTGTTAGTATGAAGACCACTCCAGTTGTTTGTCTTCTCTCTGCCCATGTAGCCCAAACAGTTGATCTGTTTTGGTAATGGAAGGTAAGCTTCTTGCATCATTCTAAGTCATGTTTTCTTATAAACTCTTTTTTACATTACAAACTTCTAGAATCCAAACTAGACACACCAGTCAGGTAGCAGCAGTATTCAGTAACCAAAGCACGGGAAAATGGGTGTTTGTGTGTGCCAGGTCAGTTTTCCTCTCTTTATATATTGACTCTGACTGAGACTTGTTGGCTTCACTGTCCTATAATGTGTTAATCACTGTGTGATGCCCAGCCCACTTTCAGAGCTGCTGCTTCTCTTTTTCAAAGTTGGTGGTTCAAGGAAATGCATAACAGTAGTTAGGGTCTTCTTATTCCACCATTAACAACTGGCTGGTTTAATACTCAATTCAGAGCCCTCATCATCACTTTGTCATTTTCCAAGTTTCTCCAACACTCATCAGAAGGTGCTGATGTTTTCTTCTGTGTCTTTTGGTCTGTTGTTACACTATGGCCAAGAACCAAATTGTAGAAGACCTGATTAGAAAGACTCATTTCTTCTATACGCTATAAGGGTGTATAGAATATACAATTTTATATATAATTCCTCTGCTCCTAATTTTTTATACATGCTTACATTTTTGGACATTATAATTACCCTGTTTAAATCAATGTGTTATGCAGCATGTACGTTTTTAATCTCTTAAATATTTTTTTTTAAATGTGCAGTATTACATGATGTATCTTGTAAAATCCTGAGTATATTACTGTCAGCCAAAGTGATGGCCAGAAAAAAATACTACAGTACTTTGGCAAGCTTTCTTTTCCAACATCTTATGTTATTCACCATTGAGTATACTACTAGCTATTTAATCCATTAGTAATTAGTTTAAATCCTGTATCTGCTGTTTTACACTACATAAAAAGGTGGCAAGTAGATGACATTAAAGGACAATACTGCTTATCCTTTTAAAATAATGATACTATGTAGGTTTTCTGTCAGTCTTCTGGAACTTGTGCAGTGTTCAAACATTTGCTAAAAACAACACAGCAGTTCCCTTTCCAGCTCTTGTAAAAGTATTTGGCACTTCCAATCTTTCTGATTTAAACTTGTTGCTTAAAATAGAGATAAATAGGAAGATGATTTATCATCTCTATGCTCTGAAAATTTAATTTAGATTGTTTTTTCCAAAAAGAAACATTCAGTGAAATAGCTGTTTACTATAAACTATTATCTCTGGACAATTAATACAGTATTGATTTGGGGATTCTTTTGCTTCTGGTGTATTTGAAGTAGAACATACACATTATTTTTTAGGCTTCACCATTTAATCTTGTCTTTCCTTATTGCTTTTCTGCATCTTTTATCTTCAAATGTAATTAATTGCTGTTCGTTTATGTCCTTGTTCATGTTTTTAATATTGAGTAAAATATCTCTGTATTTCTCAGTCCTAATTTGTACTTTCCTACGTCGCTAATTTAAGCTTTGTGCATTCCTCTGATTTCTTAATAGCTGTAATTTTCTTGATGATTGTCATCCATTCTTTTCAATTTAACACAGACTTTCTGCTTTTACAGAATTACTATTTCAGTAAGAGAACATTGCTAATTTCTGACATTTCACTCCCTTATGACTTGCACTAGGACCAAAAACACCTGGAGGTGATCTCACCTTTATTATTAAAGACTTTCCATGGAGCACAAACATATATAATTTTTTAGCTTACTAAAGTATGGTGCCCATTGCTTCTGGAACTTTGCACTGTGCTAATACAGGCAGGTTAATCTCTTACTGTAAGATTTTTGTGAAGTATACCTTCCGAAGGAGATAATTCTATATATAATTATATAGAATTATATATAATTATATAATTCTATATATAATTATATAGAATTATATATATAATATAATTCTATATATAATTATATAGAATGCACACAAATTATCCCATAATTAGGAAAGTAAAGAAGATATTTTATATAAACATTATTGAAAAGAATTAAAAATATGCCTCTAAAAATCTTCTTAATTGGAGCCTCCCTTGGAGGTCTCACATTGAAGATCAGAGATAAGTAAAAATAATTTTTTATTAAATTCCATGAATTCTATAGGCACTGATTTTTTTTATTAGTCACGTGGATTGTTTTTATGAGTCAGATCCTCTATTCTTTTCAAAGCAATTCAGTTCCTTGTGCCAGTGTTAGTTTAGTCCTACAGTGTGCATCATTTTGTGCAGTGAATGGAAAAGCATAAGTCTGAGGAGCCCTAAGAATTAACCCAGGTCTGTTGATGATTTTTACCAGAATGTTTACCAGAATGTAATTTATCCTTGCCTGCTCTTGTGCAAAGGAACCTTACAGTTGCATGCGCTGTAAGAGTCACTGATCCAAAATGCTTGAAAAATCAGACTGTAAAAATTCCTGCCAAGATGCTCTTTCCTGTACTACATCATCAACTGGATTTAGAAACACACAACTCTTCCATGTTTTACTAGTGGTACTTGGTATTTGAAGCCATGCAAGCCTGTTGCCCCTCCAGATACTTTCAATTTCGAACCGAAACAGCGTAGTAGAGATAAATAGTTTCTGTTTGTGTTGTGTGTAAACCAGTTGTCCACATAAGGGACAGTTATGTGCTTCTGTTATGCTACAACCCAGTGAGAAATTCCTTGGAATTGTGAATCAAACTGATTATTGAGAAGTCCTCTCAGCATACACACCCCACATGAGGACAGGAATATTGCTATTACCTGTGTGACTGTCTTGCTTATAGTCTGTTTTAAGGGCATTAATGATTGTACTGCCATTCTTTTCTCCAGCTTGTGTACCAAAATTCAGTCCTCCTAAAGTCCTATCAAATATTATTTATGTTGGAAAAAAGTCTTATTTGAAACAAAAAGTGAACTCAAGTCAGAACTAGAAGTTTCAACTACTAAGTTTTTTAAACTGCTGTAAACTGCTAGAAGAGCCTAGAAACTAAATGTATTTGTTTTCATTGTCGTACCATACATTCTTTTCACTCATATCTCAAGCTTGTTTAAACTGATGCTCCTTTTAAGTCAGAGGTTGTCTTCATATCTTTCCACATGAAGCTGAGAGCTTGCAGCAAGTTTAAAGGGAAAAATAACAATACAGGGTGAATAGAAAAAATATTATTAAATTTAAATTATCCAAGTTCCATTACGTATATAAATTTATATGCAGTTGACAAACAATGCAGGGCTCAACTCTATGCCAAAATTTGAAGAGTAACAATACTTGATCAGATCATAAGATGATTTTGTTTGTTGGAGTGAGACTCCTACATTCAAAATAGGAAACAAAAATACCACAGCAGTAAACCAGGAAGAAGTGACCTGGCATAAGATTTACAACCAACATAAATGAACTTTTTTTTTTTATTTTATATATACTTTTTTTTTTCATTTATTTTATTTTTTTGTCATGTAACACAGCACAGATTTCAGTATCATGAGATTCTGCAGTGTTGTAGTACAGAAATACCTACCAAAGTCTTAGGAGCAGTGAATGGGTTACAGTTGTATAATGTATGTTCCACAGTTCCTCCCCATTTTCCTTGCAATTCTTTAGCTGAATATCTTTCTTTTCTCTTTTCTTCTCTGTTTTTCTGTCCAGAAAGTTTGGAATGTATTATAAGGTAAATGAACAAACAGTAACCAAGTATTAGAACCTCACTTTGTAGACTAAAAATTGTTATAAAAATGATTTGATTTCAATATGGATTCATAGAATCACAAACACTTCTATAACTATGCCAAACACTTTTTTTCTCTTTTCATTACTACTCATTTTTTACAATTGCTTGTTAAAAACACAGGATGTAACATAATTCTAGAAGTTTTTCTAGTCTTGGAGGGATTTTCTTGTCTTATACAATGACAGCTTAAAATATTTTCGGCTAACAATTACAGATAGGCACACCTTCTTGGAAGAGTTCCTTGTTGTTCAGGGAAGGTGCACCAAGTGTACTTGATTTTATAATGTACTGAGTTTGATTGCAGTGATAATTAGCCTCTTATGAACCAAGTTTCCACCCTTTTGATATACTAAAATAGACAGATAGCCTTTTACATAGACTCTTATGGAAGAAAACTAGAATTACTTTTAGGTGTTTTCAAGTGCAGCTGCAAAGTGCGGGCATAGTTATAGGCATAGAAACTTGCACTGTGTGACACAGACAAATCGACAGTAGGTAAAGACTATAAAATTATACTTCCTTATAAATGTTACCTCTCATAACTCAGTGAGCACAGAAGTATTGGCTAATAATATGCAGTTGTCAAGGTATTTTTTCAAATTACTCCCTTGCTATACCGTATTCTCTTCTTTGAATACTGTAGGGCTATGCTTAAAGATAGCTTCCCCCCTCCAGACCATGTGGCTAGGATAGGTTAAGCGCCATGTAATATAGTTATCTGTAGTTATCTATATGGTTCTTTCACTAATCAAACATACTGCACAAATGCATTTCCTTTGAATTTGTTTTTCAAATGATTTCATAACACACTAAGATTTTGACATCAGAAAGTTCCTCATAGATACAATTTATAAGCCAATTAAATTACTTATCTCCTGCAAATAACCTGCAAATAAAGTAGATATTTAATGTCCCACCTGTTTTGTCTTCTGATAAATAGCTATTTGTCTGCTGATTTTCTTTCTGTTCTTTGTGATAAACTTCTGCTCTAAGCAGAACTGAAACAACAAAAAAATGCCCATCCTGTCTCCTGCCAGTTCTTAAAACACAAAAACCTGCCCTTCTTCAGAAACTCACTCAGGTTATCAAGATATGCACAAGATAATCACAGGACACAGTGTGGCATCTTCTGTTCCATGTACATACACATGCATAGGCTGTGTAGAACGTAGAATAGATTTTTGTTAAAATCTTTTCACTTCTAGGGACACGGATTCACAGAAATCAATGTGTCTTGAAGAACTGTAGCAGAAGGTAAAAAAATTATTCAATCAGTTCAGAAAACTTGTGATGAAATAGAAAATACAAAGAAATGCAGAGGCTTGGGAGAGGGTACATGAGCTTGTTCTCTGCCAAGAGAAATCCCATTTTTTACTTTATTAATCAGTTTCCCAGTTGCTAAAACTATGGAAGGTTTGATGATTCAACCTTAATGACTGTGTAAACATGGCATCTCCTTCAGAGAGCAAGTTGCTCATAGCAAATTGCTTCTATAAAACTGTTACAGTGTGTCTAGATGTTTTTCCATTAATAAATACCTAGGTTTTTTTGAAAACTTTGCACCAATACGTATGGGAGGTACTACAGTGCACTGCAGTGATTTTTATGATTTCTATCTGCCTTTCATCAGGGTGTCTGTGGCTAATTTCGTGTTGATTAAACTAGGTAAGTATCAGAAACATTGTCATTGTTTTCAATCAAACCTAGTTGATTCAACTTATTTAGAAGAACTTAGAAATACTGCATGGACTTTTCTTGGGCAGTTGGATCAGCATTTTCACAGATCAGCAGTTGTGTTATATTCAATGAAAGATTTTTAAATTTCTCCTTCTCCCCACCCTAACAATCAGAATGACTCCTAATACACACTAATGGCAGCTTCATGGTGCTATCAAACACCACATCCTTTTATTGTGATTGGTGATGTTTTTGTGTTGCTCAGGAATTTGGGCACTGTTTTTTCTTCTTGAAATTTGCTCACCTCTTGGTGATCATGTACTCTTTTTTCATGGGGTAAATGCAACAGTTCTCTGACAGTGAATCCATAGTGCTAAAAAACATGCCTCAGATCTTGGAGGTAATCTACACCTAAACATCTCAGCTCCTGTCAGTAGCTTTTCTTTGAATTAGCTCAAATGGGATTTACATGTACGAAGCTTTCTCAACACATTTTTGGCTGAAGTATCTGCTGAAAGCAAGATAAGTGTCTGTAGTTCAAATTGCTTCCACAGTACCACTTAGAACAAGAGGAACAATTTTGCCAATTAAAGACACGTCGTGGCTTATTGTGCTTCATATCTCTAGCAACAGGACAGTAAATTCAGTCTAGAAGGATGCTCTTCCAGAGGATGAGAAACAAGGCTAGCACAGTTCAGTGTGTGTTTCACTGTACTGACAGAGGCTGTCCCTTAGGGAAAAGCTGCTATGACAGCACTTTTTTCTGCCTGAGCTCCTGGATGCTTTGTTGCCTTTGGTCCTCCAAGGAAAGTACCTGCTGCACCACTTTTATGCAAGGCATAAGGTACCAGGATATGAAAGACATGAGCATGTATCAATCCCTTTTTCTCCCACTCTTTTTCCTGCCCTTCCTTCTGG
The DNA here is from genome assembly GCA_017589585.1 of Phylloscopus whistleri. NCBI lineage: Eukaryota > Metazoa > Chordata > Aves > Passeriformes > Phylloscopidae > Phylloscopus > Phylloscopus whistleri. The sequence goes on along the minus strand of JADMLD010001013.1, from coordinate 7,747,982 downwards.
TCCTTGCCACAGCACTGACCAGTATTTTCCAAATGGGATACCTGTGTCTTATATGTCTCTGGGTGCGTGTCATCATCTAGTACTTGGACATCTTATTTCCACCTGGAAAATTGCTACTTGAATTTGCACATATAGACAATGCAGTGTTAGGGCTGTTCCTGTTGCAGTTTAATCTCTTAATATTGTCACAGCACTTATACAATTTCTACGCTTAAAGCTTTTCCCAACGCTGATAATTTTCATAATCTAAATGAATAGACAGTCAATAGTCAAGAGGGAAAGAGAGAAGGAAATTACATGAACATTTAATTTATGGAGTTTTGATTTCTAACCAGTGAAGGATAGAAGAAATTATTATACAAGGTGTGCATCAATGAAGAATATTAAAAGATCAGGGGCAAAAATGTTCTTCCTAGACTTCATTAATCAAGAAACCCAGTCTCTAGTAAGTTGATTTATTTAAGGATCTTACATTATAAATGCTTTCATATGTATTTTTCAATTTTTAGAAACTTCCATATTGTTTCACTTGCTCCCTACTTGTTTTCAGCATTTTCTTGGTTTTGTTAGAAATCTTCTGTGTTAACTTGCATATGCTTACATGTTGTGAGAGTTTTCATCAGCCTTATACAAGCCATATAACATACTGAATATGGCTAACTTCAAGTGTGAAACCTATACCTCCTGCGTGGGTTTGTGTATATTCTGCTCAGATGAGATGCATCTGGTTTTTCAGATTGCATTTCAAGTGTCTTGAGGTTTCAAAGCTAGACAGGCATTTTTACATGTCCTGTGCTTTTTGTGATTTTTTGATCCTCTGATCCTCTCCTTCTCCCACCTTTGTGCAAATCTGTGTTGGAAATGAAGTACAATACTGGTGAACTAGAGCACAATAATTCCATGTGCTTAATAAAGTGTTATGTAAGCAACTTCTCCTCTGCCCCTCAGGCAGATATTTTATGTCTTGGAGTGACTGAAATAGTCAGACTAAGTTTTGATATCACAGGCCATTCACCTTCACTGAGGTTTCCCTGCTGTGGATTGCTGTCTTCAAACAACTGTTCTCCAGTCTGCATGGGTTTTGCTTGAGCTTCTGCTAGGTAGTAGTGACATCCTACCTCTGCTGCCTTGCTCCTGCAAAGAGCCTCTTCTTCAGGAAGACAAGCAAAGAGTAGAATCACTTTATATTGACATTGCCTGAAAGAAGATTTAGAATAAACACATTTTTATGGGTGATTTATATTCTTACGAAAAGCATCTGTCTAAAATTCATTACTGGATAGAAATATCCTGACAGGAAGTAGAAGGCTGTGTGTCTTGTTGGTATTGCACATTACAGTTTATACATCCACTTGGATTACATACAAAAATATGTGCAGTATGTCATTACCTATACATAAGACATAACAATTTAAAACTGAAGACATCTAATTGGCTGGTGATTGCTGGGCCAAATCTGTTGTCAGATCAGGATTTTTCAATTAGTTACTGTTTAATTTAATGTGATTTATTGCATAAGGAGTGAATGAAAAATTAAGCAGGGTACTTAGCATGAGCCAAACTGTGTTCTCTTGTGTCACATACTTCCAAAGTGACTTCAGGTAACCTAATCAAACCCTCTATACCTCGATATAGTCTCTAAAATGTGCATAAGCAGTCTGTATATAAGATCTAATTCCTTCCTCTTTGTAAAGCACTTTCAGATTCTTGGAGGGAAAGTCATCTGTAAATCCAAATAGGGGGGCAGAATTGCAGTTGTGCAGTTTTCAACCCTTCAGTTTTTCTGGTTTAAAAGTGTCTTTGTTGCGGAACAATACAGAGAACACTGTCTAAACTCACGAGTGATTTCAAGTCCAGAACATCCAATATCGTGTATCTTCCTTTTCTTGCAATTAAAGAAAATACCCTCCACATACGTGGGGTTCATTCAAGTAAATGAAACTGTGCTTCAAGTTTTTACTTGAAGTTTCATGAATGTTCTGGTTTCTGAAGTTGTATTCTAATTTCACACATTCAATTTCTTCCAGATTACTACAGACCTGAGGCAGCGTTGCACAGACAGCCATACTGGAACCTCAGCCTCTGCGCCTATGGCTGCAGGCATCATTGCTCTGGCACTGGAAGCAAAGTAAGATCTGACATATATTCTGAAACAAAAATTAAGCATATGGGAAGATATTTCTCATTCATCCAGCACCTTTATGCAGACATCACACAGTGCTTTGGAACCTTCCTTGTCATAATACACAGTAATCTTCTAAGGACAGGAAAGATCGCCATGCTTACTTCAGATGAAGGAAGCAGACACTGTGAGGATTGCTGACAGTGTATTCAGTGTTGAAGTAATGTGAAACAATGCTGAGCACAGGTGGTTTCAGTTAAATTATGTCATCCTCACGTTTTACAGTTCACTCAGAAGGCTGCCTAGATCTGCTGTACCCTACAGGGTACCTGTAGGTCACCTCCTCCATTCACCAGGCTACTCTTAGCAATGTCTGAACACGGAAAGAGGTTTTGGGAGGTGTCAGGTTAACCTGAACATAAGTTAATGTAGTATGAAAAGTAAAATCTCAACTTCTGCCTGCTGACATAAGTCTATTTTTTAATATGGGTCAAGTTCCTCAGCTCTAAAAACCAAAAATAGTTTAGCTCCATAGTCCTTGTACCTTTAACTCAAAAACTTTCCTATCTTACAAACATTTTCTCAACTGCCTGATTTTGTTCTTTATGCCTATATGTATCTCTAATGTGCTTCATGAAGCAGCAGAAATGTGGGAGATCTTCAGGTAAATCTGTATTTCAGAACCTTTTGTATTACTTTGTATTCTGTCGGATAATACCTGCAGGTTTAAGATGGAATGCTTCACCCCAAATCCTACTCAATGTTTTTAAATTCTAGGAGATTGATTCTGTTAAATTCGGAAGTAAACTGGTTTCCTGTGGGGTCAGTCATTTTCTTTGAAGGAAGTAAGAAATCTGCACACAATAGTAGTTCCAAGTTGCATGTAGTTCATAACACCGGAATTATGTTTCCATATTTCATGTTGCTGTTTTTGAAGACACCATGACCCAGTATTGGGCACAGAATACTTTTTGCTGTTGAGTTATAAGCATAAGAGTTTGTAATTGAAGACCTGACATAATCTTAAGTAGTGCGGCACTTGTGTCATTATAACCGTGTTTTCTTAATGCAATTATCAGAAACAAAGTTATTTTGAAAAGGTAATATAATGTTATTTTTTTGAGGGGGGAGGGATTTAAAACTTTAAAATCTCCTCTTAACCTCAGTTTTAAAATCCTTAAATTCGTTCCAAACAATCTGCAAATGCAGTTAAGACTGTATGTGTGTACATTTCAACTTGCTGTAAGTTTTTCTCACTATTCTTGCTTAATGAACTGAGATTGATAATTGATTATTTTTTGTTTTGTTGTAGTTGAAAGTTTCAGAAAAGTTGTAACTTGCAAGACCTACAACAAAGCTATTTCTGATTGTGACATCTTAAAACACACTGAGAAGCTTACCCTTTTTTCTCTGTGACCTTTGGTGGCTCTACCAGTGGGAAATCTATATTAGTGCATATGGACTGGAATTTCTTTTTCAAAACTAATAGTTGCTATAATAGACATAAAGACAAGACTGTGTTAAAGCTTTATATGTGATGATGGAGACAAAATGTGCCAGTGACTAAATATTCACAATCAGTTCTTATAGAATAAGTAACTCTTTTGTATTTGTAGTACTCCGTTTCATGGTACTAAAATGAGTTTCAGAGTGAAAATGCATTGATTTTACCTCCTTTTTAGATTCTGTTCTATTGCATTAAATGGAAGGCTCAGTTTCTAGATCTTAGCCTTATATTTGAGTAGATCCAAAGGAATTATATTAATAATACCATAAATGTGGGTTTTATTAATTTGTATTCCATTCACTAACTTTTCTCTCTTATGTGTACTTAAAATCTGCCACTGCTGCTGACCACAGCTGCTAAAGGAAGTTAAAAAGAAGACAAAAAGAAGATAGAAACTAGGGAGAAAAATAGTTCTCCTTCTATGGCTTCCCATGCTGATTTTCTTCACCAGATTGGAGAAATCTTTGGTCTTGTGACATTATAGATTATAAAGCACAGCCTTTAGTATTATAGGGTGATTATATTGTGATCTATTAAATTTTAATGTCTGGGGTTTGCTTGTATGGAATCTGTTTAGTTTATTTTATGCAGTTTCTGAATTTCTTATTTATTTATGTGATTTGAAATTTCAGGTTGTGTTGTTCACCTGTGCTGCCTGCCATTTTATGTGACCCCAAAAGTTTTGAAGCCGTCCAAATATTTTCTGCAGTACGTTTAAAATGAGATGTAAAGCACACATGATTTTGTGGCTTAGTGTAACTGCATATTGGAACGAGTTTGATTCAAACAGAGTTTGCATTTTCATAAACTCCTCCTTAGATTCCCTATTAATACCTCTGCTAAAGGCAGTGTTTATGTGAGATTTTTTAAAAAGACAAATTGGAAAATGGTTTTACCAAGTTAGTTACATTCTTTGTACAGCAAGCTGCTTAAAAATTAGAGCACTTTGTCCTGAGCACTTCTTGATTATGTCTGTAATAATGTATAATTTCATTCCACTTTGTGCTGGAAAGCACAACAATTTCTACCATGGAAGGGGTTTGAGTTTATGGAAGTTGGTTTTCCCCAGTAGCCAAGTTATATTTCTAGGAGACATCATGAGTTGAACAGAACACTAGTAGGGCCTGGATGTGAGTTATAACAGCCAAGAGGTTGCTTCGACTCATACACAAAGGTACATTCAACCAACCAACCAAAAAAAAAGAAAAAAAGAAAGCAAGACAGATTTACACCTCAACCTTGCACTTCCTTTTTTTGACAAGCCCCGTATGGTAGGATTGGCAAATAGCTAATGGAGGATCTCTTAACTGCCTGATTTGAACCCTCCATGTAGCCATTTTTCCAACAGGGATCTGCTTCTGAAATCTTGGTAACAAATTGTTTGAGGATGATTTTATGCATAATGTGGACACATTTTTATTATTTTTGATCTAGTATTTTAGTCTCAAAGTGGCATGTTTTCTCTTAGGAATCAGAGAATTGTAACTGAGTTTCAGACTGCTTGTTTGCAATCTCTGAGGATGCAATGCAGGGTTGGAAATATGCAACAACTATCACACAAAGATATCTCTTAATTTTCATGTTCTGCAGTTTTCATATGGTATTTAGGTAGTAAATTGCTTTCTAGTTGTACCCAGTTGATGTTCCCTAGTATATTTAGTAGCTTGATCAGGTCCTATGAATAAATGCTTGCTTGTGTGTTACACTTAGTCATTACATAATGTCAATTTTTTAAAATTATAAATAAGAAAACAAGTATAATCAATTTAGTGCACAGAGACAGCAGTTTTTCTTGCTAAAGTAAACTGTTTTCATTGCATAGTACCATCTACTGTTGCTAGCAGAAATACCTTTTCTCATTGATAAAAAGGTCGGATTGGGGATTTGAGCAAATCAGAATCAGGAGAGACAATGGCCCTGTATTTGTTCCAGAGACCATTGTGCCATGTTGCTTTGAAGAAGCCTAAAAATAAAAACCCTTATAAATAAAAAATAAATTTAAAAGCTCTTTTAAAAAAAAACCCTTAAGTTGCTGACAGAAGAATACATCATACATCCCCAAATGAACTGCATGCTCCTGTCTCTAAGGCAATGCATATTTTCCAGCATGTGGTATATAAACTAGTTTCATTAGTAAGAAGCAGCAACTGAAATTGAAGTATTAGTCTGCTACCTTTCTACTGTGTGGTATAGCCTTGGAGAGAGTATGTTTTCTTCCATGATTCTCTTCACTGGAGTGATATGGAATCTTAGAAATATTTCATTTGGAAGGAACCTTAAGGATCATCTCCTTCCAACTCCCTGCCATCAGCAGAATAGGCCAGGTTGCTCAGAGCCCCATCCAGCGTGGCCTTGGAACAATTCCAAGGAGTGGGGCACCCTCCACTTCTCTAGGTACCTTGTGCCAGTGCTTTACCATCCTGCCAGCAAAGATCTAATCTAAACCCACTCTCTGAAAGCAAGTAGCTTTTCCTCAAAGAAGAGGTGCTTCATCCTTCTAATAATTTCCGAGGCTCTCCTCTGGACTTGCTCCAACAGGTCAGTGTTATTCCTGCATTTGTCTTTTTTACATGAAACCAAGGCTAGCACAAGGTAGTGCTGGGAAGAACTGAAGAATTTTATTGAATTCTGATACTAGTGGCAGAAAAGTGACAATGTACCACATTCCTCTAAAAGACAGTACCACCAAGTGTAGTCATGGAGAAAAAAGGAAAACAGAGTTCACACTGTAAGGTGTCATCACAGCCAGAGATAGATACTTTGAATTTCTGGCAACTGAACAGGTATTTGCATACTTCCCAGACTGATTGATTTTCTAACAGAAAGAAGAAGAGTAATGCACTGTCTAGCAAAGTACAATTCTGGGTACAGAAAACGTATTTCTGTGACATCAAAGTTATGAGGGCTTTGTCATAAACATAGGTTAAAAGTGATGAGACAGATGAGGTGAATTGAGGAAGTGCTGTCAAGTGACCTCTATAGTTAGGCTTCCACTGCAGGAGAGGTTATCATTTAAGTGCATCAGCTTTAGCTAGGTCTTTGCTCCATTGATTGATTGTCTGTTATAGAAGATAATGCTAGAGTGTGTGAGTTAAAAATCTCCTTTTCAATCTTTGCAATTTTTGAGTAGTTTGCTCATAGTATTGAAGTATTTGAAAAAACATACTTATTAATAAAGGCTTACCTTAGAACCTATCTTTCTCTTAAGGTTTAACCGCCTATGCCACTTATGGAATTTCAGTTATTATATTGATACTGATTTGGGTATATTTTGGTTTCTGTTTTCAGTTACATATAAATTTGCCAAAGAATAACCGTTCAGGCTGAAATTTCCCATTTAACTTGCATTAAGGTTTTAAGAAAATTCCAATCAGACATTTCTTAAACTTTTTAACTTCTTCAGTGAATTTTTGTGTCTGTGCTTTGGAGCAACAGCTGGAAATAAAACTAGTGGATAGCTGTTGTTCTGGTGCCAGGACAATGCCTTTAACTTGTATAAGCTTTTCAGAAATCTCAGCTGGCATTTTCTCAGTTGAGACTTTAGAGTTTAGGAGCTCTATCCCCCGTAGTTTCTTGGCTCTCCAAGTGTTTTCTAGCATCAGCTTTTAGAGGCTAGTCTCTGAAGTTACTCTTGAGGTGCTTCTGGCTGTTCACATTGAGAGCAGGGATCCCAACTGCTTTTTCCTATCAGGTCCTTGTGGGAGTAAAATGAGGATGGTGGAAGAGAAGCAGTTTCACCGAATTGCAGTGTCCTTGTAGTCAGTCTTTTGAAATGTGAAAGACAGGTCAAATCAATAGCCTGGGTGCCATGCTGACCATAGCTTCTTTTATTAACCTAAGACAGTGTAAGCCTTCTCCATTTTCACAATCAAGCTGGTTCTAAGAGTGGCAACTAACCTAAGGTTTTGTTGCTGTTCCTTCCATGCTGTTATTAAGCAGACTGTGAGCATTGTCTTTTGGACAATCTCCTTTTATTGTTTCTTTTGAGATGACACAATAAAGGATGTGATACAGATGCTTTTATCTCAGGGGTTTTCTCCTTCTGATTTCATCATTATTAACTTGCAGTTAGGCCATTGTTTGTTTGATTCTTGGCACTTAGGATTTTTTATCTGTGTGCACTGCAGATTTGACACAGGTACACCAGAATACTGTTGCTGGTGGATATATAGCTGCCTACCCCACTGTTCATGTAAGGGAATACATCATGTCCTATCACAACTTGTCTGGATTTTATCCTAAAAGCCAATATATAAGTAATGCAAAAGATGAGGGGTTTTTTTCTTCATTTTACAATAAGGGTGGGAAAACATTGATACAGATTGCCACAGAGGTGGCAGATGCCTTATGGCTGGAAACATTAAAGCTCAGTTCAGAAGGGTTCTGAGCAACCTGATCTAGTTGAACATGTCCATGCTGATTGCTGGATACCTGGGCTAAATAACCTTCAAAGGTCCTTTCCAGCCCAAACCATTGTGTGATTCTGTGGCTGTAGATTATGTGGCACAACCTTCCAATACTGTCTCATGAGGAGATAAGGATGCATTGCAGAAACTGTGGAGATGTGTCATGAATATAAACTGAATGTTGTAAAGTAGAGCTATAAACTGATAAAAATGATGATGTACAGGCAAATGCTATGTTGTTTAAAAGGCTATAGCATGCTGTGTGACATGTAGAAGCATATCCTATCCTGCAAACCCTTAATGTGCGTTACATTCCGTAACTTTTTTTAATCTTTTTTTCAGTAATTTTTACCAGCGCAACTGGTTAAAAAATTACTGTCCTTCTAGTCCAGCAGCCTAGTGTGAAAAACTGCACCAAAAGAAAAAAAGTACCTATAGACATAGTAATGTTTAAAAAAAATGCTCAGGGAGAGCAGGCATCTGCTCTCGTTAAATGCAACAGAATATTTAAATCTGGTTTAAGAACTAGCTTCCCTGGTTTTCAATGACTGGGCAGTGTAGGCAGCCAATTCTAGGTCTCATGAACTTTATTGTGGTCTGTCTTCAGCAGAGGGGAATTGTAGTAGTGTGTGCAAGAGGGACAGATAATGATGCTCTGAGAATGGTACTTAGTGCCTGGTGTTCTGCATCACAATACTTTTTTCCTCTTCATTTTTTAGTGGCTCAGTTTATCATTCCCTCTACCACACTGCATTTTTTAAGGAGAATACTATTCATCTTCTTGCAGGTAATAGAAAAACTGAAAAAATGGAAGTAGAAAGAAAAAATAGCCAAATGATGGCACCTTTAGATCATCTTCTAAGAAAAGAAATTCTCCCTGTTGTAGATATAGAAGAAACAGGAAAACTGCAATCCCTGAAGATTTGCCCTAGTCCTAGAAGATAAATGTGTATTAATGTCATAGTGAGGATAGAAACAGCATCTTCTTTCACCTTCCAGGTGGACAGGTTATTCAGAATCCCTTAAAGGAATATACATATGTGCAATCAGGCCCTTGCAACTCACCAACCATCCAACTGCTTGGAATTCTTGCAAAATATTCACAGACTCTCAGTGGATTCCAAGACTAGGGTAGTAGACAAATTAATAACAACAGAGGCACCTGGAATAGCTTGGCTAGGAACTGAAAGTCTAGAGGAATTTCCAGCATGAGCTAGCAGTTAGGGAGGTTTAGTAGAGCTTTTCAGCAAACTAAAAGTTTGTTTTCTTCTCCTTGGCATTCATTAAGATACAGTAGTTGGTGATCAGAAGAATTGCCTCTGTGTGAAATGTATTCATTCATTTTCCCCTAAGTTTCATATAACAGAATATTATCATATATTGTTACAGTCTGTTTATGGCAAACCTCCCAGTTGTAGAATTAATTTCACATAATTCTTCTGTAAAATTGGGACAAGTTATTTTGAATGGAGCAAAGGAAGGTAAAGAAGATAAATATGTGTTATTTTTCTTTGTATACTTTTCAGCTTATATGACCCTGTATCCCTACATTCTGGTAAAATGTCTGATCTGTGACTTTGTCTTTCCCCTGTTTCATAGTCCATTTCTGACCTGGAGAGATGTACAGCACATTATTGTCAGGACTTCACGTGCAGGACATCTGAATGCTAATGACTGGAAAACCAATGCAGCTGGTTATAAGGGTGAGAGCTTTCTTTCTTCTTTGCTATCACAAGCAACCTATTATTTGATATTTTTGTTTGACACTATGCTGTGCATAGATTGGAGACCTTTCAGCCTCAATCTGAAGGGGCGTATCTTCTCTTACACAAGGAAAACCTTTTAGAATGACTAATGCACAAAACTGTCAGTTACAAAATGCATTGGCCCGACCTTCTTAGTCTCTTTGAGTCCCATATCATGCATTGCTGCCAGAAAACTAAGTAAATTAGTGGTGCTTAATTTTTCTTTTTATACCTAGTATTCTTATAAAGTAGTGTAGAGTTAAGTATGCAGCAATTCTGGATTCCAGCCATGTTCTCGCACAGAATTATTGACAGTTTCAATTAAAAATGGTAAAACAGTATTTTCAAATTTCGTTTTTATATTATAAACCCTACATTATTTGTATATAAGAATTCTGTCAGATTTTGGATAAAATTGAATTTTGAGCTGTCATGACTTTTGGCATAACAGGTAATTATTTTTCAGTGACCTGTTGAGTAGATTTCTAGAATTTTGTACCATCTTGTAAATTTGATAAAAGCTATATGTTAATTTTCTTTTTTCACTTTTGTAATGCAAGCAGAGGTAATGGCACTCGTGCCATTAAATGAGATATTTTCAGGATGGGTTAAAACAGAATCTTGAATCTGTACATTTTATTTCGGCACAGTTTGTCTTCTGATTCCCATTCACTACATTCTTACTGCTTTCAGTTTCTATAGCATCCTAAACAAAACCGTGGAATGGCTTATTTCTGATTCTCTTTTCATAAGAATTCCACCCAATACTGAAATACCTCTTATAAGATGAGATTTAATCTGTTTGTGCCAGGATCTCCTGAGAGAAAAATGTAATATACAAGAGTTATCAAAGCTTTGCCCTGATTTCACTTTAAAACAAAAGCCTATATTTAATCTATTTTGGATCAAGGCACTGCTGCCATAGAAAATCTTTAATATATAATTCTGACCTATGACATTTTTGCTGCAATGGCATAGAAACCAAACCAAACCAACCAACCAACCAACCAACAAACAAACAAACAAAAGCCCCCACTTTTTATTTTTGGATCAGAACCTATCTATAACTACAGACAGTGTGTTTAGAAATGGATATTTGATCAGAACCTCCTAATCGCATGAAGGTTCTGATGTTCAAGGGTCTGGTTTTATCCTATTTACAAGTGCATGCACACAAACAAAGCATAAATAGACACTTCCTTAATTGCAATAACGTTACAGTATTTGTGATTGTGAAACATCTCCCAGGACTTAAGAAGTTTTATCAGGAGATTGTGACTCTATCATCAGTTTATTGAGGCTATATAAAGGTCAAAGAACACTTTTCAAGTAACATAAAGCAGAGCTATTTTTTTCATATCTTACGTCCAAAATTCTATATTTTTTATGTTTTTCCATTTGTTGCCCAAGAGAGGCAAACACCCTGTGAGTCATTTCACAGCAGCTGTCACTCATTATCAAAAAACAGGTCACACTAAGGTCACACCAGCAGCAGCAGCAGCATTGGCAGCAGGACTTGCACTGTTGGATCACTGTTGAACCACTGCTTATTCGGAATCCTTTGAACAGAACCATTTTTCTATGCATTGTAACATATATATAGTAAGGAAAAGGTTTTGTCTCTACTCCTGGAAAGTCACTAGCATAGATAAGCTCAACTTGGTAAATTGGATTCAGGAAAAACGACTTGAACTGGCTGAACTCTTCTGTAGACTCTATGGTGAAATTGAAAAAGAGGAAGACGAGCTAAATGCCTTGACCTCTGCACAGCTCAGGAATCAACCTTAACCCAAATAAAAGCATTAGTTTTAGCTAAATTATTTTGGCAACTTAGGCTGAGCACATTGTTCCAATAAAAATACATCTCTCTTTAAACTCCTGTTGGTTTTGGAAGAAGGAGAAGCAAAAGATTTAGTTTAAATCACAACATCCGAGCCTGAATTCAAAAGGGGATTTGCACACCACTGCTGGAAATACTGAAAGAGGTTTTTTTTATTGCACATGGCAATATTTAATATGTTATTACACTATTATCCTTCACTATCGCCAAGAGTAGCAATTAAAGTATAGTTTTTCATAGATGAACTACTCTGACCAGACTGAGTTCCTTGAGGAATTGTATCATAATTTTGCTGATAACAAGATCCTTGTTTCTTCCACAGCATGTTCTTAAGAGGGGATAGAAGGTTGAGGTTTTTTTAACTACCTAAAGCATACAGCCACAAGAAACAATCTATCTTTCTTTAGTGCATACTAGTGGAGAAAGAGGAAAACAAAAATAAAGAGAAAGACAGGTTGGCCGCTTTAGAAATAAGAAGTGAAAGGGTGAAAACCAGCAAAAACCTGAAAGAACCTTTCACTTGACAAAGGGTCAGCAAGAGCTGGTAGTTGAAAGTGGGTCAGCATGCCATTTTAGAGGGCTGTTTTGCTGGTCTGCATGGCAACCCTCTCCCTTGCCATAGTCCCTGGCAGTGTTTTGCCATTGCGGAACACACAGAAAGAGCTCACAGATGTCATTACTGGTTTCAAGATCTCCTTTTTTTACTGTCTTACATTTATACAAAGACGGATTAATTCATGAAAAACACTTAAACTAGCTAGCGATTTGCTAAAGCAGTGCTTGTTATTTGTTTAATTTTCTGGCAAGTAAACAGTACTCATTAAATTCATGTCAATAGAATTAACTCAGGAATGAGCAAGAATTTTTACTTGGTAGGGGGTTTTATTGTTTTCTTTTCAGACAGCATGCATCTTTTCTCAGGAACTTGTTATTTTGTAGTCTAAAAAGAAAGACTTGAATACTCAGGATATTCTCTGGTTAGTTAGTTGTACATGTAATTTGTCAATAGAGGGGATTTTTTTAATAATTAAAGCAGTTAATTAGCTGATTTTATGGAAAAATACTTGAGAGCATCTGTTTTTGTGAAGATATCAAAACTGTTGATCAGTTGCTGCTATGGCAGATTGGATGCAAATCCTTGTTCTGTCAGCTGTTTAGTCCACAACAGGGCATGCAAGTGCATTCATAAAAGGGAAACTGCATTAATGCTGACTTGTCTTTGAGTTGAAAGATAGAGAATGAAAAACTGCAGTTTTAAGAACAATGATCAAATCATATAAACAGTTATTTGTCTGTAAGTGAAGCTCCACATATTGTCAAATACTGTCTCTGGAGAAACAGACCATTCACAGGGAGGAACACTACTAATTTGCAGGGAAATTTTTAGAGATCATACTTCACTCTTCCTGGCTCTAAAGTACAGACAATAACACTTCAGTACACTGAAATAAAATGCTAATGAAAGATAAGATAAAATTAAATCAGAATTCTACCCTTTTTTTTCAGTTTCAGGCCATTCCTAGGGCCAGAGGAGATACTCTTCCTAGAGAAACCAAAGTGCCTCAACTGCCAAGAGGTCACATCCCTTTAGGTTAGCCAAAGTATCTGCTGTTTCCCTTGAACAGTGACCACTGAGAAGGATGAATCATTTAATATTTTAGAGTCTTCTAATACAATTGCTTAATTACAATATTTAATAAAACTAGTGATTGTATTAGTTGTGAGCAGAACATTTGCAGTCTGGAAGTGAGAAGGAGATGAGTCTATCTAGGCTCCTACTTATGAGACGTAGACTGGACAGATTTATCTTGTGGTAACCAGTAGCCAGGCAGAAATTCAGAAATAAGCAAGAATATCTTTACAACGTGTGCATTTCAGAGAAGACAAATAAACTATTCATAAACACCATACTGCATGTTCTCAATAACTTTAAAATGTAAATAATTTTTAAGTTATATTTTTAAAACATTGTCAGAAGCTGGCATAAGGCTTTTGGAAAACAGCAAGCACTCATAAATGGTTATGTCAAACAATCAAAGCTGTTCATCTGCAAAAAGACCTTCCATTCTTACAGATACTTCCTGATATTTTCACATGGCAGCCAATATAAACTCCTATCCACCCCTAATGCTCATACACACAGCAGATGGAGCAAGTGAAACCAAGCTTTGAGTTCAGCTATTGTAATATGTCAGCTTTCTTTAGTTGTCAATAAGACACCAAACACATGAAGTTGCATTGGTCTGTGTAGGAGTGAGGAACATGATATCCTGTGCAAGCTAGGCTAGTGGTTTTTTGTGCTTGAAATATTAAAGAATGACCAGCCTGCTGAACAGGTAGCTTTGGCTGGAACTCAGGAGAAAAAAAAGAGTTTATAATCTTAGGGAGACTTCTGGCAGGATACTCAAGAGAAGTACAAGGATGTCATGAGGTTATGTAGTGAGAAAACTGGAAGGGCCAAAGCCCAACTAGAGCACTATTTGCTCCTGCAGTAAAAAGCAATTAAAATATGTTTCTATGAACACATTGACAACAAAAGGAGAGTTAAGGGTGGCCTCCATCCTTTATTGTTTGCAGAGGGAAAGATAATAACAAAGAATGAGGAAACGGAAGAGGTAATTAATACCTTTTTTTACCTTTTAGTACCTCTCCAGTAATAAGACCCATTGTTCTCTGGGTACCTGAACTGGAAGATGGGAATGGGAGAAAGAATGAAACCCCCATAACCCAAGGGGAAATGGTCAGTGACCTGCCACACAACTTAGTTATGTACAACTCTATGTGGTCAGTTGGGATCCACACAAAGGGACCGAGGGAACTGGTGCAAGAGCTCACCACTCTCAGTCATTTACCAGCTGTCCTGGTTAACCAGAAAGATCCCAGTTGAAGGGTCCAGAAGAAGGATCTGGGGGACTACAGACTACAGACCTGTCAGTCTGACCCTCTGTGCCAGGGAAGGTCATGGCCCAGATCATCTTGAATGCCATCATGTAGAGAACAACCTTTGACAGCGTTTCCCACAGCATTCTCCTGGAGAAACTGGCTGCTCATGGTTCAGATGGATGCACAGTTCACTGGGTGAAAAAATGGCTGGATGGCCAAGCTCAGATAGTGGTGGGGATTGAGTTAAATTCAGCTGGTGGCCAGTGACTACTGGCATTCCCCAGGGCTGAGTACTGGGGCCAGTTCTGTTTAATATCTTTATCAATAACCTGGACAAGGGGATCAAGTGTACCCTCATTCAGTTTGCAGATGGCACCAAGTTGGATGGGAGCGTTGATCAGCTGGAGATGGAAGGCACTGCAGAGGGATCTGGTCAGGCTGCATCAATGGGCCAATTTGTGAAATGCAACAAGGTGGCATTCCGGATTCTGCACTTTGGTCACAACAGCCTTGTGTAGCACTTCAGGCCAGGAGAACAGTGGCTGGCAAGCTGCCTGGCATAAAAAAACCTGGGATGCTGATCAACATTAGCTGAGCTGGAGCATGAACCAGTACTTGTCCAGGTGGCCAGGAAAGCCAGTGACATCCTGGTTTGGATCAGGAATATTGTGGCCAGTAGGACCAGGGCAGTCACTATTTCCCTGTATTTGGCACTGGTGAGGCTGCATGTCAAGTCCTGTGTTAAGTTTTGGAGCCCTCACCTGCAGAAAGACATTGAAGGTTGGAACGTGTCCAGAAAAGGGCAACAGAGCTATTGAGTCTGATGAGGAGCTGTTGAGGGAGCTGGACTTGTTTAGCCTGGAGAAAAGGAGGCTAAAGGACTTATCTTTCTCTGCCTGAAAGGAGGTTATAGCAAGGTGACAGTTGGTCTCTTCTCACATGTAACAAGCCAAGGACAAGAATTGTGACAGGGGAGGCTTAGATTGGATATTAGGCAAATTTTCTTCTATGAAAGGGTTGTCAAGCATTGGAAAGTGGTGGAATCACCATCCCAGGAAGTGTTTAAAAGATGTATAGATCTGGCATTTTGGACATGGTTTATTAGTTGATTTGGCAGTGTAAGGTTAGTGGTTGGACTTGATTATAAGGACTGTTTTCCAGCCCAAGTGATTCTGTGATTCTAAGTAGGCAGCTGACAGCAAACATATTTTTGGAGAAATCAATCTGTTGACAGCTGCAACAGCACACATATTCTTGGGAAAGGCAATCTAAGCTAATACATGACTGTCTTCAACAGATTCGTGGATGTAAAGTCTGAGAGAGACGTTGTCCTCACATAGGTAGGTAGTGTACTGGTTAGATCAATCTGAACTTTTTGCATTATAGCTCCTGATGGAAAGTTGTTTGAAGTCAGGGTAGCATTTAGTTTAGCACCAGGAGAGGAGAGAAGTAAACAAGCTACAATTACTAGCTAGTCTAACGGTGGCTAGAAGTGTCTCTCCCAGCACTGATAGAACATGTATGATTGGAAAGGTCTGGGTCCTCAAGAATCTCATCCACATTTAAATACCACGTGAGTCACAGATCAACATCATAATCTTTCTATGTGCTTCGTACAGAAATCCTTGCTGCAGCTAGAGAAAATATCTGTGGTTGGATTTGGAAATTAAGATAGCTGTGGAAAAGTGGAGTAAACACATGCATATTTTAGCAGCAAGTTTAAAATTACTGTCTTTTCACTGGGTGGTCACTATGACCTTTCTAGGTGACTCTTGTTTCCTTTTTGCATACAGCAGTTCAGTTTCTGGCTATAAATAAAGTTTTCTTTAACTTAATATTAAAATTGCATTAGGAATTTTTCAGTGCTTGGTATGTTAAACCCAAACAAATTGCCAGGTAACTGAGTTCTGCTAGCTTTGAATAAGAACTGAAATACCTCTTTGGGATTTTTTTTCTTCCTGTCAAAATGGAGGTTACAGACAATGTTGTTTCCAGTTGAAAGACATATAAGGTCAGGAATTTATCTGTATAGTTCCAGAAATGAGGATGTACAAAGTAGGAGAGGGAATCTTTCAGAGAAGCCAGGCAGGTGTCATTGCTTTTCCCAGCCTCAAAGTCTTCATTATCAAAGCTTCTTGTTTACTTTTTGGATTTGGAACACTGTTTTCTGTTCCCTCTGAGAAGCAAGGAATGAAGATGTAAAAATGTAAAAACAGAGTTCAAGCAGAAGCTTCAAGCCTGTGTCAAGATACATAAAGGAAAATGGATGGACATCCATCATGATTTTGTCTTAGAGTTGGTTGCTTTCCTGGATCATATATTCTAAGTCAAACTTACGCATATTCTAAAACGTAAATTAAATGGCTTTAAAGCTGAAGTAACAGCAGGCAAAAGGCAAAATTAGGCTTTAATGTTCTGCTGTAAAGCACTTGGAACTGTCATCAAACCATGATCAACATAGTAGACAAAGAATTTTTATTAGTGCCTCAGCTCAACAACTGAGATAACTGTCTGTTTGTCTTAGATGTAAAGATACACACAATTCTGTGCTCTGCAGCTCCCTAGTATTCTAAACATTGCCAAGTGGACTGATAGCACTAACAGGATGCACACCATGAGAGTGATAACTTTTGACATTATTTCCTTTTAACAAGCCCAGCTCAGACCTTTATGAAAACCCTGGAAAGGACTGGGGGCAGGGAGGAAGTGGAGGTTTCAAAGTCTTCCCCTGTGGACTCATAACCATAAGTCTGCCACTTACTGTGAAATGTAAATTTCTATTTTCAAGTATTGAGAAGAACCAGTATCAATGAATTAAAAAAAATACTGATAAACAGATACAATTCTCCAGTGCAAAAGGCTTTAATTACAGACATTGAACACTGAATTTTAAAAGAAAAGTCCTTGGAAATTACATGCATTTGCATAACCTCCCTGTTTACTAATTCTCAATGTGGTATATTTGTGAGAAGGCAAATATCTAGTCATGCTTGTATCCATCCATAGCAATGGTGAGCATCTTTTGGATGGGGTAGGTCTGTCTTTTTAAAAAAACAACAAGCACTTGCCTTTGTGAACACCAAAGCTCTTCTTCACTACTGTTGCATTGCTATAATGCCTTTCAGTAGTTACAAAACTGGCAGTAGTTTTATTATCAGAGTATGTCCACTTTAATGGAACTAGGATTCAGGCCAGTTAGGAAGCAGATCACACTATCTACAATGTAGTATTTTAAGCACTTAATGTATCCTGTCAGGATGTAGAATTTCATGTAGTACTAGGGAAAGAAAGATAACGGCCTACATAGGACAACTCAGCTCAGTTAGATGCCTGAAGTTATTTATAACAGTATCCTTTTTTCCTTCCAGAAAAATCAGCTTTTGAGGATTTGCTTTTATGTCAGAACCTCACCCACCACACTGACATTACTGGCCAGCTATCTCTATAGACTTGGATTACTGTTCAACTTCCTTTTGCTTCAGCTTATTGACCAGCATCTACTACATAGCTCCATAGGGATACAGTGAAGTTGACTTAGTTAATTAAAACTTCTCTAGTTATCCTATCAGCACCACTATCATTAAACAATTTGCAATACACTTTTTTTGTGATTTACTGCCTGTTTGTATATCCTTTTTTCTGCCAAAATCTGCCACAGCTGTACGCTCAGTCAGGAATTAGTTTGAGTGTAAATATCCTGCTGGTGCTCCAATACTTCAGGACACACAGAGTCTCTGTGTGGGACAGAAAAAGAGGGATGCCATGTGTCTGATATATCTGACAGCACAGAAATGCTATTTTTGTGTCTCCTGCTAGCAATCTGTCAGGATTTCCAGTTACAGTGCCTTTGATTCACCTGTCATCATCTGTTCTGAGATGAAGCCTAGCACAGACACTGTCACCAAAAGGTGTTTTGGTGTTTTTATTGTCTGATAGAATGATTGTATTTGTCCACTTTTGAGCTATAAAGGAATCCTGAATGTATCTCCTAGGGTGAATTTGCTCCTAATAGAGGAAACAGATAAAATTTTTTATAAGGTGTTGCACAATGCAGTCACAAAATACATTTTTTCTTTAAACATAGTTGTAAACCACCATGTTTTCCAGTGGATTCTTGTGCTAAAAAAACCAAAAAAAACCAAAAAACCACCAAAACAAACAACCAAGACTACCACTAGTTAAAAAATCATAAATTATAAAAAATTATAAATTATAAATTATAAAAAAATTATGAATTATAAATTATAAAAAATTCCATTACTGTAGATGCTCCTTAGGCAATTTTATTTCAGCAAACGTCTTTTTTATCACCCTTCTAAATGCATATAATCTTCAGATTTATTCCATTCACATAAGCTGACTTATTTCAAGTGAATTAATATTTTCAATAAAGGCTTTATGATTTACAGCCAAATGCTGCTGAAAAGTCTTAGAATCCTGCTGCAGAATTTTCATAGCAATCATCAGTCAGCAGTAGTCAGGTTTTCTGTTTCCATCACAACTCTGCTGCTTCAGAGGCAGAAAAGAAAGCCAGTCTTCCTGGTCACTATTCTGAGGTTTTCAGCAAATCCCACTGGTGTTTTCTCTGACTCTGGGTAAGATATCCCCATATGCAGGTTACAGTCTATGTGTGAACGCCATGTGTTCTGAAGACTTTTTTACCTTGGTTAACTCATTCCTAAACAAGCTCTCAGAAGTAAATCAGGAACTGTGGGAATGGGAGAACTTGTTATGGCTGTGCTTGGTATTCATGGATGCTTACTGCTGACCATGGACCAGCTGAATCCCAGGACTAAGGACCTCTGCCTGGAAGCTGCTAACGCTCATGAGAGGCGGGAACTATTTGGGTGGTACCTGCTGTCGCTACTGGTAGAGTCTGACTCTGAGAGCCCAAAAGTGTACTTTGCTTTTGGTGCCTTTTGTCAACTAATGTCTATTTAATAACAACATGAGTTTTAAATTCCTGAAATAGATAAAATACGTGAGGATGTGAAGACAAATAGAATCTTGGATTTAATTGTTCAGTGTTTTAAGGTAGTGTGTTCTAAGGCTATTTTTTTAATGACTGCAATGCCTCATAGATGCCTTCAATGTCAGAGTTGCATTGAAGCTACTCAAAAAGGTACACTGGTTATGGAGATTTTGTTCTTACTAGCTATCCTGCTAGTTTTTCTGGGAAGTCTCTATTTTATTTTATCAATTAATAGGAGCTTTTTTGGAGGAAAGAAAAAATGTAAAATCCAGAAACCTCTTCTTTATTGTCAAATCTATTAAAAGGTAAAGCCATGGGTAGTATATTACTGAAGAAATTACTTGTACTAATGCAAAAATCAGAAAGAGACATAACTGGAATCTCAATAAAAGCAATTTTTGAAGTATTCTGTTAGCACCTTCCTGACTATGAAAATGTTCAAAGGCCTGAAGCACCTCTTCCATGAGGAAAGACAGGGAGGGGTGGGGTTGTTCAATCTGAAGAAGAGAAGGCTCCAGTGAGACGTTATTGTGGCCTTTCAATATATAAAGGATTTTTAGAAGAAAGAAAGAATTTTTTTATGAAGGTCTTTAGTGACAAGACATGGGGCAATAGTTTTAAATTGAACATGGAGAGATTTAGACTGGGCATAATGAAGGACATTTTTATACGTGGTGCTTGGTAACAGTTGACATGGCTTCACAAGGGGGAAATCGTGCTTGACAAATTCAGTGACCTTCTGTGATCGGCCTACAGGATTGATGGATAGGGGCAGAGCAGAGCAACTGACATCATCGACTTGGACTTGTGCAAAGTGTTTGACATTGTACCACTCAACATCCTTGCCTTCAAATTGAAGAGACATGGATTTGATGGATGAACCATTTGGTGGGTGAAAAACTAGCTAAAAATGGCACACACAGAGTTGTGGTCAACGGCTCATTGTGGACATGGAAACAGTGATGAGTGGTGTCCCTCCGCAGTCAGTACTGTGGCAGATACTGTTCAACACCTTTGTTGGTGATATGGACAGTGCAATCAAGTGCACCCTCATCAGATTTGCTGACAACATGGAGCAGTGTTGTACAATCAACACACTGGAGAGAAGAGATGCCATCCAGAGGGACCTTGAAAGGCTTGAGAGGTGGATTTGTGTGAACCTGATGGAGTTCAACAAAGCAAAGTGCAAGGTCTTTACACCTGAATTGTGGCAGTCCAAGACACACTCACAGGTTGGGCAGAGAAGTGATCGAGAGCAGCCCTGTGGAGAAGGATTTGGGAATAATTGTTGATGAAAAACTCAACATGGGCCAGCAGTGTGCACTTGCAGTCCAGAAAACCAACCCAGTCCTTGGCTGCATTTAAAGGAGCGTGGCCAGCAGGTCGAAGGAGGTGATTCTGCCCCTCTGCTCTGCTCTGGTGAGATCCTGCCTGGAGTGCTGCATACAGTCTGCAACATAAGAAGGACATGGAACTGTTGCAGCTAGTCCAGAGGAGGGCCAATAAGTTGATACAAGGACTGGAGCATCTTCTCTGCAAAGACAATCTGAGAAAGTTGAGGCTGTTCAGCCTGGAGAAGGGAAGGTTGGGTGGAAACCTCATAACAACCTTGCAGCATCTGAAGGGAAGCTGGAGATAAACTCTTTGTCAGGATCTGTAGTGATAGGACAAGGCATAATGGGAGCAAATTGAAAGAGGGGAAATTTAGATTAGATATTAGGAAAAAAATTCTTTACTGTGAGGGTGGTGAGGCACTGGAACATGTTTCCGAGGGAGGTTGTGGATGCCCAACCCTGTCAGTGTTCAAAACCATGTTGGGTAAGACCTTGAGCAACCTGAGGGATAGCCAGATAGATGTTCCTGCCCATGGCAGGGGGGGTTGGGACTAGTTGATCTTTAAGGTCCTTTCCAACCCCTTCATATTCTATGATTCTGTGATTCTATGATTTGGTTGGTGAGGCACTGGAACAGCTTGCTGAGAGACACTGTGGATGCCTTATCCCTGGAAGTGCCTCAAGGCCAGATTGGACAGGGCTTTCAGCAGCCTGATGTAGTGGAAGGTGTCCCTGCTCATAGCGGGGAGGTCAGACTAGATGAGCTTTAAGTGTCACTTCCAACCCAAATCATTCTGTGCTTCTTTGATTCTATGATATAGATGGCCTTCAGATTCTCATTGTGCATCTCTGTAGCTGCCAGTTTTTAAGACAAATCTGTTGGGCAACTTTCTATTTTTCGCAACCTTCTCTAGGGTGGTGGTAAGTGTAAGAACTCAATCTTCCCACATCCATACTGAGACTTTAAAAATTCCTGTATTTCAGGAAATTCTTTGAGGAGGAAAGACTTAGTTTGCTGTTTCATTTGGTTTTAGGTACAAAAATTGAGGGATTGTTCTGTGTGAAATACAAAAATACAAATAAGGTGCTTAATTTGAAAACCATTAGGGAGTTGGTTTTAAAAGCAAAAATGAAAAGGCATGTTCTTGCACACTTGTATTACTGGCTTGTAAAGCAGTTATGTGTTTCAGAAATCACACTCAGTTGTCACAGGTTACTGGTGATAAGTTGACATGAAATAGGAGTATGGCTGAAAGAAGATGAATTATTATTCAAGATCAGTGTTGTCTTAGAGACAGCATGGCAAAACAAAACAGTTTAAGCCATGTCATCTTAACACTTCTCCCCTTTTTGTCCCTTTAATTCTTGTTAGACAGTTGTTTTCCCTTGTTGAAACATTTCAATGTTCTAAGCAAATGACAGAAAAGCAACATGGATTTGTTAAAGCATTATAGAATAGAATATAGAATATAGAATTAGTTAATTCTATTTGCAATTGCAATTAAAATGTCAAATGTAAAAGATTGGTGTAGATCAGCTGAAAGTATTTATGGGCTGAGAGTAATGCAAGAGGCTCACATATTCTATTTTATTCTAGACCTGTTAAGCAACATTTAAGAAAACCATAGTATCAATGGGCATTTTAGACTCTTATTCTGTCAATCTCATTTTGGATCAAAATCCTATAGTAGCATAAATGGACAGGTCATTATAAGACATATCAAACAGATTAATCTAGTTGAGGAAGCTACATGTTCCTCATTTGTCACACTGTAATTATTACTATTTCTCTCCTGATTTAGCATTTGATATATGTATTTCACAGTACATAGAATATGATGTATGAAAGGCCAAAAATATAGTAGGGAGAAAATTTTATGCAAGCCTTTTGTCAGATGAGTGAAATAGCAAGGAATGCTTAGCGTTTAAGCTACTGATGAAACATCTTGATGACAGGCAATGAAACTGCAGCCTAACAGATCAGGTTTAGCTACACTGGAAATGATGTCTTTTTAGTGTCTGGGCCCAATTTTTCTGAAGTCTGCATGATTCTGTGTTATGACTTATCAACACCAGCTATTCATATTTCTCATATTCAAGTCAAATGGGATATGAATCCTAAGTTTAGATTTGAGGGTATCTTTGTATGTGAATGAGAAAGTTACTGAATTTTCAGCAGCAATTTCAGACAAAAACAAGGAGATTATGGAAAAGCTGGGGAAGTCTCTCCAGAAGCTCAGAAGTCCTTGTTTTCATAGTGCACTAATGAAGGAGTTGCACCAGCGATAAATAAATGATCTTTAGCCCTGTGAAATTATGAAAACATCTTTAAGAAAGATTGGAGAGATCAGCTAAAACCCAGTATTTACTTCATGTTGTGGGAGGCAAGTTTTTTTTTCTGAAACATGCTCTGCATCTGTAAAGCTCTGTGTATGCCTGTGATTTTGCAGAAATAAAAATGATCGATTAGTACTGCTGCCTGACTGAAGAGAGAATTCAAGACAGCTCTACCAATGAGCACCTTGGTCACATAAAGAGATCACATTTTTCAATCCTTCAGCTAAATAAAAGCAGCAGTCTACTCCTCAGCCACCAGCTTACACTGTATCAGTTTCATATTCATAATTTGTTTGTGAAAGAAAAATACCTATTTAAAAAACAGCCCAATACCCCCTCTGACATATGTAATGATTCCTGCCAACAACAGAGCCCAGTAGAAATTCACAGCACTGATAATGCAGAGCACATAAGTGGATAGGCATAAGGTCTGGAGGCATTTTGCACTTGCAGTTAGCTTATCTTACTCTAAAGTCATCATGGTTTTGATTAATCTGGGTTAGCAAAGTCAATTCAGTATCTTTTGCATATGAATCAGTTCCAGGTGTTTCATAGAAGGCATTTATAGTTCCAGGTAGACCACCAGATTATTTTTGACCTTTGGGACAGGCACCTTGGCATATAGTTCACAGGAATTCTAGGAATTTTGAAGAAGCACAATCTGAGGATAGTAGAGAGAAAAATCTGTCTTCTTCTCTAAGACACAAATACTTTGTTTAACTCTGTGATTCTTTCCTAAATTGCTGTAATTTGGTCTTTGAAAATTATGGGCCTCCACTGGTACCTTCAGCTGCTAACCAACCCATGGGATCAAGGGCTTTGAATTCGAAATGATTTGGACAGCCAAATGTCAGCCCACATGGGAGGATTTAAGAGTAACCCTGTCTGTCAGGAAGTTTTTATTTCAATGGGAAAGCCATTCAAGGAAAAAAAGTATTTCTGTTTCAACTGAGGAAAAAAAAAATCAGGTGCAGAACTAACTACACTGCTGCTCTCATACAAGAGACTTTAAACACTGAGTCATGGACAATTAATACAAGCACATAACTTTGAGTGGTAATTTTTTCTCCTGGATGAAAATTCCTCCTAAATGCTGTCTTCCAAGTAATTGTTAGGGTAGGAAGGAGAGAAAGCTTACTCTATAGATTTTATTTGCATTTTTAATGTGCATACTTGGGAAAAAATTCTACAGGTAAACAGCTTAAAAGTCACAGAAGTTTTCATCTGAAGGTCACTGACTGGTTGTGGCAATGTTGCGTGTTTTTCTGCCCTTATTTCTGAGTAAGAAAAGGCAAGGTGAGGAGGATTTTGGCTCTTTGAGCTCAGAAGGTGGGTTGAAGACACAGCATTTTAGAACTGGACATCTTGAGCTCTAATTCAATGTAAGTTTCTCTCAGGAATTAAAAATGCAATTTCCATGGGTTAGCTGAAAAAAATTTCCATTCATGAAAATCTAATCCCTTCCTTTTTGAATGTACTATACAGAGGAACTGTGTGCAGTTACAGACCTTGTGTGTTAAGACTCTTGTTTCTCCCACTGATCTTTCGAGCAGACAGAAGGATTATTAATTAAAATTTTAGTGTAAGAACAGAGTTATGTCTTCACAGATAAATATGCACTCGTCAGATGAAAAATGTTAGTAGGATGATATCTAAGACTAAAGACATTTGCATCACAGGAATCTTCTTCAAAATGCAAAATGCTTCTTCATCTAAGCTCTCCTTGTCCTCTTTTGTCTGCTCCACCCACATATAGAAATAGGACATCTCTTTCCCTATCCATTTGTTTTTTGAATACATAAAAGAGAATTCAGAAGGCTGAAGGAAGACTGAATTTATTTATTTTCATAAATTTTAGTTTTGTTTCATTTTGGAACACAGTGCTTGCCTCATGTGGCAGAAGAGCTGCATGTAGTTTCTTCCCAAGGAATATTTCCATGCTATGTGCACTTTGGTTTGGGGTTCATGGGAAGGAGATGGGAAGAAGACCAGTCCATTACATAGTCACTACACCTTGCCATATTTTTCATTGAAGAATCCTTTTCAGCTGACAATTTCAGACAGTATTAGATATTTGGAAGATGTGATCCTTAAGCTTTGGATTATATTTGTTTGAGAAGGCTGGGTTTTTTTCAATAGAGTCTTTTGAATTTTGTTTTGGCAATGAATAGATGTTGCTTTCACAAAAGGAACAATGTGCAGTTGGAAGGACTTATACCATGCTTTGTTGCATTGCTGATTAAAATAGCACTTACAGTTTTCTGTGGGTTTCTGTGGTAACAAGTAAAACTGATTTACTAATATTTGCAATCTAAACTCCTCCTGAGGAAGCTTTTTCCTTTCATCTTGTGCTTTATCAAGAGCACCAATTTGTCACAATGGAACATCACGGCTAACAGCTCTTCCAATTCATCAAAATCCTTTTGCAAGTCTCTGTTTTGATTGGAACAGCAACCAAAACCACACAGCTGATTCAGAAAGTGCTTTTCACCCTGATCAGGCAGACAACTTTAGGGAGATGGTGGATCTACCTGGTTGGTTGGCCAATGACAAGCAAACTGTATACAGGAACAGGAGAACATCCACATGCTGCTTACACTCAGGGAAGTTCACAGAATACAACAGTTGCAAAATGGTCTGTTCCTTCTCAAATTTATTGTCTCAGTTAGTTTCCTTGAATACGTGTGCTTGTGTTTGATATTTGAGTAATGGAAGTAACCTTCCTCTCATTCATCATGCTTAGCCCTTTGTCATACAAGAGGGCTGAACTAAATTAAGGCACATGAACAAAGGGCAGTCAGAGGCGATTTTAGTCACTGGCATTCTGTAGTTCTCATCGTAGGGCAATGTAAGTAGTGCCCCATGCCACTTCTGTAATAAAGCAGTGATTGGATCTGTTGAACAAATTAGATACAGTCATTATTGTTCCTGGCAATGAGATTTTGGAGCTTTGAGTGAAAGCAAGGAAGAAGAGGAAAAAAAGTAACTCCTGTTAGGATATGAAACTGTGGAATTAGTCTATGATGAAACCCAAGGGTTTATCCTATAGCTGAATCCATTCTGTTTTTACCTTGCAGTGAGCCACCTTTATGGATTTGGACTGATGGATGCTGAAGCAATGGTGACAGAAGCAGAAAAATGGACAACGGTGCCTCCACAGCATGTGTGTGTGGAGAACACAGATCGGCAAATCAAGTAATACCCGCTACCAAAACTCTTGCTGGCATAAACTTATGGAAAGAAATTGGGTATAATTTACCCCTTCCTTGCATTGTGTATAATGTATCTTTTTTAAAGCCATACCAGGGATTCTGTCACATTTACAGATATAGTGAATGGGAAAAGGCCCTACTTTAAAGAACATTGCAGAAGGTGAAGGTGTAAAACAGACCAGACTGGGTAATGATGGATTTTTATATAGATGATGCATCAAAGAAGAATGTTTGGTTGAATATATTTCAGTCACCTTTGCAAGAAGACTTACCAGTCCAGGATGTAACAAGCAAATAAGTTTTTGATACTGTATGATATTGTCTCTCTCCAATAGTCTTAGGAGAGTCTCTAGGTAAGAGGCCAAGACTGAACTGCTTTTCATTCGCTCAGATATAGAACCAGGCTTAAGAGCAAAATTCTGTTATGTGCACGCCATGGATATAGAGACAGCATCAAGCATGAGGTACACTTCCAAAGCATTAAGAATATTGTTTGGTAATTATATTTGACAAGCTTGATTCATAACTGGTATAGTCTTGCAAGGATGTCATGCCAATTTAAACCAGCTGAGTCAGATGCCTTTTGGTACAGTTAACATGTAATACTTGCTCTTATGTAAGCGAGGACTAGCTATGCCAGGCATTTCCTGGGGTTTAGCAACCAGCTGTGATCCCATGACAATCTCAGCAATTCTCAGCTGGCCGCTAATCCACAGTAATGCTCTGTCCCAAAGGCTTATTCCTGGTTTACCTTGTGTATGTGCTTAACAGAAACCCAGGCACTTGCTATTAGCCATTATCTGCAGTAGAATAATTACCCTGTTAGTGGTATTTTCAGCTAGGAAGTACATGTCAAAACTAATGATTATAGGCTACTGATTTCTCAGTTACCCAAAACTGTCATTCTCTACTAAGCAAAAAAGATGGGGTTGTGTATTTTACACAAAAAACGAGAAATGCTGATGTTGTTTGCTGTGCTTCTGTTATAGAACAATACGACCTGACAGCATTGTCCGTTCAATTTACAAAGCCACTGGCTGTTCAGATAATCCTAACCACCATGTGATCTACTTGGAGCACGTTGTTGTGCGTATCACTATTACTCACCCTCGACGTGGAGACTTGGCAATTTACCTAACCTCTCCTTCTGGAACTAGGTCACAGCTCTTGGCCAACAGGTATAGTATGACAACCCAATTTCACAATATAGTCAGCATGTAGAGCCTGCATTGAGATGTCAGTGTCAGCAGAGATAAGTCATTACAGCAGGGTTGCTAGAAGACACAGGCTAATTATTTTTTCTTAGAGAGATGGGCAGAGTGAAGTACAAATGAACTCAGAGACCTCAGTAGTAGTGTTAAAACTGTTGAACTCCGAGAAAAATATTAGTCAATTTAAATAGTTCTTGTGTGGCTCACCATTTATTAGATGGCTGGAAAATGTGAAGAAAACAGGCTCAGTGTTCATAAGGAAGTTGAATCAAAGTGTTTCTACATATCACCACTTACTTTTCATTTTTGTCTTTTCTTATCCTTTTTTTTTTTGTTTGATAGCAATGAAAATCAGATAGAGCAGTGTAGTTTACTACTGTTTTTTAAACCCCTCATGTTACCTGTTTCCAAATGCTTTTTTTCCAGGTAAACATACTCAATCCATGAAAGGCACATAGTAGGACAACACTAGCACTTGAAGTACTGGAAGTAGCACTAGCACTTGAAATTAAAGGGTTTGTTTGTAAATTGCAAATTAGAGTTTTCAAAAGCTAGCCATCAATTTCAAAAATTTTTAGAAGTTAGATACTTTTTAAAAGTGAGATACTTTTTAAAAGTGATGGATACTTGCTTTCAAATGTCCAGCCATTTTAACAACAGCTACTAAGAAAGATCTATATTTTTCCTCATCCCTTCACCTCTATGTTATGTTTTTGGAGAAACTGTTACAGTGCATCAAATTGTCTTTTTCTTTTCTTCTGATGGAACTCAGACAAGTATCTCTTTGTCCAATGTATCATTTCCAACATGAGTGCAATTTACGTGCCTGATAAATGGAGGAAATCATTAGCAAACTGAAAAACTTTTCAGTGATGTTTCTATTTCTCCAATCTACGAGCAGAAATTTACTTCAAAGAAAACATTGACAGTCTTTCCCATATAAATCTCACTAAATCTGTGGTCAGGAACACCACCTCCTACCTGAGATGGTTAAGGCACTAAAAAAATCAGAAAATTTCTCCAACTTTTCCCCAGTTCCAAATGTGCAAATAAGTTACATTTACAGTAAGAAATGCTTGTATACTTCTCCAACTAGCTAGAAATCTTCTTCCTGATGGCACATACTATGATAGGTAATTCTTTTTGCTTGATGACTTGATTTAGATGACTGCTATTCTGCTAGACATAGAGCATGGCTCCCACAGAAAAGTTGATGTGTACCTATGTTATGTATCAGATACGGCAAAAACTGCCATCAAACTTGTGTTGTGAGAACTCTTATTCCATCATGCTTAAGTCTTCACGGAAGTTAATATCCCTAGACCTACTCTTCAGGGCTTTTAGTGAATTGAGAGTGGTCTGCTTTCCAGACTGCTTTTTGTCCATGCTTCCTGAGCCAGAAATGCTGATTATCTAGCTCGGGAGACTTGCATGACCTCCTGTATCTCAGTGATAGAAGGATTTATATTTCCCCTTGAAACAAAGTGCCTGTTTTGGAGACAGGTGGAGCTCAAATGGACTTGGTTCTGGTTGAAATGTGAATGCACGTTTTCACTGGAGATTATGTTAAATTAAAAAAAAAAAAAAAAGGTAAACTGAAAATATTCTTCAAGCTGTAGACAGTAATTCACCAAATGGAGTGAAAGTTGTCTTGGAAGTTTGGGGTCCTCTAGAATATCTCCTATGTTCCATTGTGAGTGCTGCCATAGTTTGCTGATAGAGCACATAGGCACAGATATCTATCTTCCTGCTGCATTACTGCGCTGAACAAAGAATTTGTCCTCTGCTAACCAGTGCAAGACAGGTTTCTCTTATTAGTTATGAAACAGGCATTTGTTTTTCTGTTTGAAGAAATCGTTCTTTAGTTTTCTCTTCCATTTTCATGCAGTAGTTCTTCTTCAGTTCAAAATGAAAAAAACTTAAAGTTATCCGAATACGTATCCAAACAAAACAATCTTGTGTAAACCCAGTGGTCTTAACACAGCTAACTTTTGGCTCTAGGCTTTCATGTGTTGCAGCTGACTCACAGCTAGTGGGAAATACATTCCAGTATTCACAGTTCACCTCTGGTGATGATTGGTGTGTGGAATAGGTACAAAATTTAATTCAATCAGTGTCTTTGTAACCCCTGGATCTTAAAAGTAATTATTTTCTGTATGTGCAGTACAGAAAGGGAATGCAAATATATGTAATAAAATAAAGGGACATTCAGCTCTTTCTTATCTGATAGTATCAGAACACTAAACAGAAAGCAAAGAAACCTGAAAAGTCTTTTAACGTTTTGTCACTTCCCAGAAAACAAATTATTCATGACAGAGCTTGTAGAGTCTCAACAGAAATGCCCTTCCCATGCAAACTTCAGAAATGTACTGACTTGCCACCACATTGGGCTGATGGGCTACTAAACAACACTGTGCAACTAATATTAGGGATAAATGTATATTGCAAATTCCAGGTCTGAAATACCTAGAACCTTCACGAGCCCTTTCTTAGGGTAAAGTGAGGGATATGATCACAATACTTTCTGAAGTGGTGTTTTAAGGCTTACTTTATTTGGCCGTCTTTTAAGAAGCTTAGAGGCAGTAATTTCTTGAAATTAAGAGTATGCTGTGTGTTGTTGATGTATATGTTTTAGCATTATGTTATAAAATAAAACTTGAAATAGGGTGGTTGTTATTCTCTAGTAGGAAAAATCAGTTACAAGTTGTTTGATTTTTAAGGTATCAATAATACTGGATATCAGTGAGTAAATGCATGCAGCTATAAGCATGCATGCAGAGAAATAGTCTGTTTTTTTCTGCTATAGGCCAAGGTCCCAGAGGTTGTTGTACACTGCTACTACCTGACTGAGATGTTTTTCTCAGACATACAAGACTTTTTAATGCACATGTACAGGATTAATAGCAGCAATACCAGCTGTTTTTACTGAACCCAGGGAAAACCACATTGCTTTACAGTTATTCATCTGGGTTTAATTTGAAGCAGTTTGCTGGTAAAATGTTTTTAAGTGCAAAAGGTATATTTTACATGTGCACTTCTCCACCAATTCTGGAAGAAAAGTCATTGTGTGTAATTTCTGGTGCACTGACAAGTAGGTCCCTCAAGGCAATATTTGGCCATTTTTCTGCATATTTTATCCTTGATGTTGGCATCCCCTAAAATGACTTCAGTAAGAAAACTTGTTAGTCAGAGACTATGTGGATTCCTTTGCAGGCATTTGGTGGATAACACTGTCACTGGTTTAAGCCTTATGTGCATTCTTCTGAATCTGCATTACAGAGAACATCTGCTTTGTTGTTTGGAAAGTACTAAACATGATTACTTTGGATGTGCTGCAGCAGAGGAAAATACAGACTGGAAGAGTATTGGCCAGTGTGAGGATGAGGCTAGAGTCAAGTCCAAAGGGGAACAGTATCCCCTTTCTAAAAACAATTGGCCAGTGGATTTGGCAGCGTGGGTTTCTGAGTGGTTTTTGAGACATACCAAGGTCAGTTCTAACAAACATTCAGTACAGGCAGGCTATGGAGGAGAAGCTAGGTACAAAGGGAGTAAGAGAAGCAAACTTAGGGCTCATTTGTCTCCCACTGAAGTAATGGCTTATTTAATTCCTGCCCTTTAAATTTAAAGCAGCTGTTTCCATTTGAACTGCGTAACTGAAATATTTCAGCCACATGGTGGCAACTTTCCAGGCCACTAGCTTCATAAGCTTATATGGCCCTGGTATCAATAATACTTCTCTTCAGTAACAAAAGAATTTATTTTCATGACCATCTTATTCCTATTGTGAAGCCTTAGACAATCAGTAAATTTTAATAATATCCTCCTCTGCAGAACTCTTAGACCAAAACTAAGTTGTTCTTATATAATCTTACTCAATTGTTTTTTTCATAAAACACCTTGGTGATCTGAAGTAGAGGAAAATTTTCTTTATAGGCATGCATCTTTTTTGTAGTTTACGTGTTATACTCCAATATTAAACAAAACTAACATTTTATGTATCCTAATATGATGAAACCTAAGGGCCAACCTTCATGCTGTGTCTCACTGAAAAGGTCTCTGAGGTGGTAGTAATCTAAGTCCACAATGACCTAACAATAATCCTATGCCTGTACTGTGTCTACAGGGTGAAACAGTTCTTGGAAAACTTTCTCATAATTCATACTTGCTATGTTTTGTTTCATTCCATTCATGTCATATATATATATATATATTTTTTTTTTTTTTTCCCTTTGGGCGGTTGATATCCCACTACCAAGCAGCTGGCTGACCAGTGGAGTGTGTGTGGCTCCTCAGCCTGACATGTCTTCAAGTAATGATGGATCATTTACTGTGGATATGTGTAGCTCCTGGGGACAAGCTCTCCACTTTTAAAGATGGTGATTGCCATACTAGCCACTATTTCAGGCTGGCTGGCATTGTACTCTGTTGTTCATCTTACTCCAATTAACTTTATCATGATAGTTCAGAGATATCCATTGTTTCACA
Organism: Phylloscopus whistleri; assembly: GCA_017589585.1. NCBI lineage: Eukaryota > Metazoa > Chordata > Aves > Passeriformes > Phylloscopidae > Phylloscopus > Phylloscopus whistleri. Next base: position 7,715,928 of record JADMLD010001013.1, on the reverse strand, counting down.
AAACTATCTGTGAGAAGCAGATGTAACATGGGGGGAAAAAAGAGGTGTGTGTGCAAATACTTTAAATATGTTTTCTTTAGCTCCACATCCAGAAATTTTAAGTGATCTTCCACATGTAGGTAAGAAAGCTTCTGAAGTGCCTGGTGTGTTCTCTGACCATTTCTTTTTTTCTGAATACTTCAGTGTAGATGGGCAGTAGGGTCTGGCTGAAGCTTTGGTTAAGTCAGTTTGAGCTGTCTACAGTTTCTCAGGGGCTACCTCTCACAAGGAGCTGATGATTCGTCCCTGTGGAGAAGAACTGCCCTAAGGAGGATAGTTGACCAGAGCACTTTCAGGTACACAGTCGTCTGGGCAAGGACCACTTGCCTGTGAGGCTGCCAATTTGTGTGCTGGAGCACATCATAACAAAGACCACTGATGTAGGAGAAGAAAATTCCTATCTCTTGCCAGCTACTCTACTGCAACTACAGACACTGGCTAGTGCAGGGTTTCTAGTCTCTTAATGCACTGAGTTCAATATACAACCATTGCTGTCAGTCTGATGAAGTTCCACCTTCTCAGCTGAAACAATCGTGATAACTGAAAAAACATTCCTTTTATACGTTTAGTTGTTATTGTTCATGACAGGTGATGCTGGTGTTGCTAAACGAATCCACTACCTTCACTGCCTTTTCTCACATTAAACTAAAAATTGAAACAAATTCTTCCAAGCATTTAGGAATTTAAAGATTCTTTGCTGAAAAGCTGACATACTTGTTTGTTGGGTTTTTTAATGCTATTAGAAAGTGGCTAAGTGCCTTCCACTGTGTCTAAAGTTTGATTACAGATTAATATTTCTGCTTTAAATTATGTTCTTGAAGAGAAAGGTTATGCAATTTTTAAGCTGAAATGGCAGCAGTGGAAGAGATCAAGACTCTTGAATTTGTTTTAAGAAAAACAAGCATTTTATTCTACAGTGTGTAACATATCCTTATCTAGACATACATATGGAATGTGATGACTATGGCATAAAGCTCCTCAGAAAGAAAAGAGCATTTTTTTAATATAATGCTATTCATTGTAAGCAGCAGCTTATAATTATATAGTCAATCATGCAGTCACATCCACTCCATGTTGAGTGTTCTGTTTCTAAGAAACATCCCCTGGGTAATTGAGTAACAACTGGCATTCTGTTGTGGTTTTGTTAGCAAATAAGTTTTGAAAATTCAAATGTTGTTAATCACTTTGGTCTTTAAAAGCATGTTAGATTCATGAGCACAGGTATATGATCATGGTCATAAAAGTTATCAGATTATTCTAGTAATCTTGTTTAAGTATTTTAGTCTATAATAATTTGTAATAGTCAATTAGCAATTCATCAGACCATGTACTAAATTTTATTAATCCATGATAATCTGTGTCATAAGTGTGTCTTTGATAGAAATTTTGACAAATTACAAAATTAAATTCTGGACTTGTTGCCTGTTCCATAAAAGAAAGATCCTGTGTATTTCTTTCTGAATAAGGAATGTACAGCTATATATTTGATCATTTCATTCATTTATTTAACAACACTTAAAATTAAATCCCTGTATTGTTTCATAGGTTCTTTGATTTGAGAGTTTAGGGCATAAACGAAGCAAAAGTACTTGGACCATTTTGTATGTCCAAAATACATACACAGACTCAGAGTCAGTATGTTTCGACTTTGGTTTTCACTATTCTTTTGACCTGTCTATAGATTTTTGATTTCTTTGTAGAATCTTTTGCGGAAACACAGTTCATACATTCAAAGATTCCAGCTTAGACATTATTTTATAAAACTCAAATCTTTCCTAAAGAAGCAAATGTGTGAAAAAATTGTCAGTTTTCTCAAAAATGATATTACCAGATTTTCCCCATTGCGTGGATGGAAGCTTACAGTTCCAGTCACAGCATATTTTAGGTGGCAGTGTTTTTAAAAACACAATATGTGGGATTTTTGTCTCTTCCACCCAAAATTACTTAAAAGACTTATTAAAACGGAAATCCAACAACAATTTAAAATTCCAAAACAAGACACACCTAGTTGTATGAAAAGTACTGCGGAAAATATCACACTAATTACAGCAGAAATAAAGAGAAATTCATGTTTCTAATGTATATGAATAGGAGCTGAGTGAATACAGAATTTGTAATTGTGCAATACTTGTATAATACTAATAATAATACTAATAATTTAATTGCTACAATGGCAAAGATAAATACTGGTGCCTTGTTGCATTGACAGCATGTTTAGAAAGTAATACATTAGCTACCAGAAAACAAAACTATGGCAATTTGAGTAATAGTTGGAAATAATCTACCTGACTTAAATTGAATATACTTGCATGCAAATTCTGGTTAATGACTGTGTAATAATTTCTACTGTTTCAGTAAATGGTATGTGCCATGCCTTTGAGAAATTTGCTATATTCATGCAAATGATTTAACAGTGACACAAAACAGGCCCATTCTGTTGCCAAAATATATGCTTCCCAAAAGTGGGAAAAGGTAGCCCAAACTGAATGGCAAGTTGAACACGAGGCAGCAGTGCCCTGGCAGCCAGGAGGGCCAAGTGTGTCCTGGGGGCATCAGGCCCAGCATGGCCAGCTGGGCAAGGGAGGGGATTGTCCTGCTCTGCTCTGAGCTGGGGCAGCCTCACCTCCAGTGCTGGGGGCAGTTTTGGGCACCAGAATGTGAGAAGGTTATAAAGGTATTAGAGAGTGTCCAAAGGAGGCTGCAAAGATGGTGCAGAGTCTGAAGGGAAAGCCATACATGGGGCGGCTGAAGTCACTTGTCATACTCAGTCTGGAGGACACTAAGGAGAGACCTCATCACAGTCTACATCTTCCTTGTGAGGGGAAGCTGAGGGGCAGGAACTAATCTCCTCTCTGGTGACCAGTTACAGGATCTGAGGGAACAGCCTGAAGTTGTGTCAGGGGAGTTAGGCTGCATATTAGGAAAAGTTTTTTCATCCAGGGGTGGTTGGGCACTGGAACAGGCTCCCTAGTGAAGTGGTCACAGCACCAAGCCTGGCAGAGTCAAGAATTGTTTGGGCAGCACTCTCAAGAGACATGGTGTAATTCTTGGGGCTCTCCTGTGTAGTGCCAGGAGTTGGATTTTGATGATCCTTCCCAACTCAGGATACTCTATGATTCTGTCAAGTTATGTTTGAAATGAGAGCATTAAAAACAGGTTTCGGCTGAGCACTATAAGTGCACCAGTCATTTAAGTCCATACGGTTCCTATTGCAAGAAGTGTAGGACACACAGTATCTAACCCCATGCCTCTCACTGACCAAAGCTTCCAGCAAGAACTATGGCATTTTATTCCTATCCAGTATGGCAGTTTTCACCAGGAATGTACCTACACAAGTATCCTGTTTTCCTGTTTGCTGAACTTCACAACCTTTTGAGAATAAAGGTTGAAATTAGCTTAGAAAAGAACAGACTCACGTGAATTCAAATATAACATTTATGTTGTCATTGATAGGTTTTTCTCTGTTTATGAAAAAGCATTTTCAATCTATTGGATTTTCCACTGTAGAGATTCTTTTCTGTTTAGAAGTATTTCGTCACAGCTATTATCAGTGGAGTTTTCACAGATGAAGATCAAATTAAAATAGTGATAAATATTACACACATATATATGTACATACATGCATGTATAAATTGACATGCATACATATCTCTGTGTCTATATATACACAAATATATAAAAATACATACATGTGAATGTATAGTTCTATGTATATTTTTTTAAAGTTGAACTGTGTGATTTTATAGGGGGCAACAGTCCTACTGTTAGAGTGCTCTTCTCATCAATAGTTTTGGGGTACCAAGCAACACTGTGAACAGTAAATAAAAGTGCAAATTCTCTTGTGTCTCCTGCCAGGGAAGGTCCTCCTTCCCCTTCTCACAGGGGATCACAATCACATTGCAGTATCTGAAAGGGGTCCCACTATACTAAAAATCATCATAATCCAGGCCTAATGTCTTCACCCACAACCTAAGTAATTAAATTTTGGTAATGGCGAAAATTAAATTTTGGTTAGGCGAAACCATCAGATGCCATTAGTCTCTCAGTTTTACCCAAACTGAATTCTGTGAAGTGCTTGAAGAGGTTGATACCTTGGTTGTTCAAGGATTGAGGCCAATGTCTTAGTTACATATTACTTCCTCACAAGTCATGTATTGAATCACTGTTGCCTTAATAGTTTTTATTGTGTTTAAAGTCCTTTTAACTATTCCAATCCAAAGCTGAAAATAAATGTTACTGAAATTTTGCAACTTACAAGTTATTTGTATTTACATCACACTGTTAAAGCAATGGAATTCTGTATTATATGCAATTTTTCCAAGACCCACAAATCCTGTTAAATAGTATTAGCAATTATGGTATTTTTGTAATGAATTTACTTGTCATTCTCTTTTTCATTATAAAAACATGATGACATGTTTTTTATAATGAGGGACTAATAAGAGACTAGGTGAGATGAACTACAAACCATGGCTAGGACTTTCTCAATTTTGCCAAGTCTCTTCAGAACTGCAAGAGGTTTAATTGTTTAATAGTATTCACTTTTTTATGCTTGTGAACCTTTGCTTGTCGAATAAACAGTTCTTTCCACTTTTCTCTAGGGAAACTTTTTCCCAGGCCAGTTGAGGGAGGGGCTGCTTAAGTTTGCTTTCTAGAGAGACCCCATTCAGAGGTTTCCTCCCAAAGTTGCCCTAAACCAGGACATATGTAAAGACTCTCTGCGATCAAGCAACAGAGAACTCTTGAATGTGCTTGAAATACATGTGAGAAAACCATCATGAATAATGTTATGTGAAGGTACAGATGAACTAACTGGCTGATTAGTATATTATTCAAGAGTTTGCACACTAGGAGGCATAGCTCCCCATGAAAAAAAGTTTGCCTTGAAATAATGTCATCATTTGTTTTAGGCTATTTGATCATTCCATGGAAGGATTCAAAAACTGGGAGTTTATGACTACTCACTGCTGGAGTGAAAAAGCAGCAGGTGATTGGATCTTGGAAATCTGTGACACTCCATCTCAGCTGAGAAATTTCAAGACCCCAGGTAGGACTCTAACATTTATTTGGGCTGTGTGAATTCTGAAAAGTGTTTGCTGTTTTCCACCTTTTATTTACAGCTGGAACATCTCACTGGTTTTAGTGTCAAACCATAGATGAAAAGAGCATTGTTCTAAATTTAAGTTATCAATGCACTCTTCATTTTTATGTTACTGTTATTTACCTTTTAAGATACATGGTTTACTTTTATTCTGAACTTATTTCTGTGGGTTTTTTAGATGATTTTCTCTCAAAAATATTTAACATGCAGATCAGCCTCACTCAATCACTGTTGATCGAATTGAATGAGAATTTAAATTCTTTATTTCTACTCTATTTTTGTGTCATGTTCTGATAGCCAGTCTCAACTTCTAAAAAAAGGTTCTTTATCTAGCCATCAAATCTATTGCCTTATTGCCTAACCCACTAGTCTACATAACCTGATTTTAGTTTTTTAGGATAGTAAACCAGCAATCATAAGCCAAAATTTGAAAAGTTTTTACACAATATGTAGTTAATAAGTCCCTAATGAAGACCAAGATAAAGTATGATTTTCAAAATTTCTGAGCAGAAAACATCTTCTAGACTCTGGTAAATTTTTACACCATAGGCAGTGTTATTTAAATGTTAGCTGTATAGTCATGTGGTTAACTTTAAGTGCAGCATTTCGAAAATCTTGATTATCTTTCCCTAGAGCTCTGAAAGGAAACACCAACATTGCCAATGTTTTAAATTTCACTTTATCACCACTGATCACTTCTCACCATGGTTTTCTGGTCATGAAAGATTCTTAACCAAACAATGTTTAATTAATGCACCACTAAATGAAAAGCAAAGCTTCCAGTACACTAAAAAGGGGTACTCACTAAATATGTTTGGAAAAGCAGCTGTAGAGTATAACCAAAACTGATCAGGGATTGAGGAGGAGGTTTTGTGCTTGGGTTTTTTTTAATTTTCAGTGCTTTAGAATTTGATAGACAGGAAGTATTAAGCAGCAAATAAGTAATTTCGTTTTAATCAGATTACTGAAAAGAGACAAAAATCAAGTATTTTCAACTCCATTTTATGCTGTTATTCCTAACACATCCAGAACATCTCTGGTGCGAAGGACAAATTAGCTCTTCACCTTTGTGCGTACTGGAACCCATTGGTTCATCCAACGGGCATGAAGGACAACCACAGAGCAACAGATAACAGCTATTTCTTTCTTCTCTTCCCTGACACACTCCTTGCACAAAAAAAGAGGTAGCATGAAGCCATTTTGCAAACTTTTAATCTGGGCAATTTATCAGCTATATTGTGCAGGCCTTTTTCATCACCAGGATGGTCTCAAAGTGGCCTGCTACATTTCAAGCTTTACACTCAAGGCCTGTTCCTGCACACTCCTGCACACTACAACTACATATGTAATTGTATACTTTTATTGATTTCAATACATTATATATACTCTCTCAGTGCTACAGTAGCTAATCTAATGGAACTGATCTCCCTTCCTCCATCAGAACTAAGGCTTAAAGATGTAACTCTGGAAGAAAAGGCACAGTAAGGCTAGGAGACTGGGAGAACGTAGGTCTGCAAAACTAAGGGGTGTGGAGGAAGCTGATCTACTGAAAGAATCCTGCCGGAGAGCTTATCCTCTACTTTATTTTAACTACAATGTGAAACACTGCTTGAGACTAGTTTGGTGTTTATGTGCGTTTGGTTTTCACGAGATGCAGTGTGGTTATGAATTTGGATCCTGGTTCATTGTATACTGTCTAGTAATGTATCCCCCATCTTTCTAGAGCAGTGGTTGCCCTCTGATGAAAGCTGTCCAGTAACTCTTCTGTTCAAAAAGATTTGGAAGTGCCTGCCATATATTAGTGGTGGATAAATTCAGCTGTTTGGGCATATCGGGATTAGTCTCTGCACTGAAGAGAACATGAAGTAAACAAAAGGTGCTTAAACATAATTTATGCCTGGTGCCTCTCCAGTTCATGGTGCCTCTCCAGTTTATCACCATAGCCTGCAGTTTATCACACTGATATCATCATCATGCCTGTTTCTTGTTTGTGTTCTGTGCATGTGTTTGCTCAGCTCTTGAAAGGTCTTAATTAAGAGTTGCCATTTTTCTGTAATCAAATTTAAAAGAAAGATCCAATGTGTCATCATATCCCTGCATTGGCAAGGTAATGCCACATCTGTTACCTGAAAAGAAATGAAGAGTCCAGTTCATAAAAGTAGTGCATGTGGTTTCTACATTTAATTCTGTAGAGTTTATGGAGGTGGATATATGTTTGCTCTGAAAGGTGATATACCCTTTCTTCTATAGATACAACATGAGACCTTTGTTACACATCCTAAATACAAGCAGGGAAAGGGTTATTCTAGCCAGACTGAGTAATAGACTCAGCCAAAAATGGGAAAAGAAATATTTTGGCTTAAATGTGCATACTTTATTTATTCATTATAAAAGCGTGCATGTATGTATATATACTTTGTTATTGAAATATTTTCATTGTGCAAATTAAACCCGCCTTGAGGCAGTCTTCATTTATTTGCTGGCAAGTCACACGAATTTTTCTCCTCCTTATTTACTGAACCGTTCTTAAAAGGCAGCTAATCTCCTGAGAGACCCTACATTATTCCCCTTGCTGCCCTTTTGAATTATGTATGCATTCAGAGTAACAATCCTTCCTGCAGTGATGTTAGTACAAGATCTTCTGTATGTGTAAAATCTAAACACAATATGCTATGCCTTAGGAGAATCTTTACCTGTGTTTATTTGTAGTAGGTTCTTGCAAATACTCTTACCAGTGTTCTGGGAGAAGTAGAAAAATTTGGAAAGTTGAGTGAGTTTTGGCTCATAATAAGTGAGAATTAAAAGATCTGAATAACTTATAGCAAAACACACATTTTTAAATTGCATCCAATGTATTACAGTTTGTATGCTGTAAAAGTGGTTTAAAACACAAAGGCAGGGACTGGACATGAAGAAGCTGTATCTTTGAAAGGCCTGTGGAGATGACTGCATATCTGATTAAAAATTATCTCCCTGTGTGACTTCTTTTTTAAAAAGGAAAGTGCCATTAGGGACACAGTTGGATCTAAGGAACATTGAGATGTAACTTGATTGTCATATGTTTTTAGAGGAAGAAAATAAATTATTTGAGTCTTTTTAATCTGATGGGTCTTTAGGAGTTAAACGTCTGTGGGTAGGAGAAGACAAATGGAAAGCAAGGAGTATGTGGTTTTACAGCCAAGTTAATTAGCCAATAGTGGCAGCAGGTGTGGTAGATTTATCAGCAGTTAATTTTTTAAATCAAGATCAAATGTCTCTTCAAAGAAAGTAATAATTCAGATGTGAAAAGTTGAGAGCTACTGGGTGACACAACTGCCACATGATATAGCCTCTGGTTTGTAGTTTCTACTCAAAAACTGATTGTAGAGCAGAGAAGGTTTCATATGAAGTGTAGAAATTTTTGTCCCAGAAAGGTTAAATTGGATTGGCAAGAGACATAGAGATAACAGAGATTCTCATCTTCAGCTCTAGTATAAACTATTTTAAAGAATTTGTTTATAACCTGTCATTTAGTGTATTTGTTTATTGCTGCTTAGAGCTAGGAGTATGCATGTAAAGCAGAGAGATACTGTCTTTATCATGTCAGTGGAGGCTACCACATGACATTGGGGAAAATACAGAAAATCGCTTGTAAAGGTCAAATTAATTTGATTTTGTACGGATTGAAAAAGTCCAAGTGAACGATAGTTCAAGTTCTTGAGTATCATTAAAATGAAAGAGGAGGAAGATTGCTTGAATTTAATTTTACATGAATTCTACATTATTTTCTTAAGAAGCCTCATACCTGGATTACACTTCTGATTAAATAATAGCTCTCCTTGCAAAGAGTTTTAACCACAGAACAGCCTCCCAAACAGGATCATTCAAATTCTCCCTGCTTCTCTGATTTCTCTTTGTTCTAATGAAAATTTGACATTTACAATTGGTATTCCAGCACAGCTTAACATATAACTAAGATGATGGGCTGATACCAAACTTAGGTTGCACCTTTTCAAGTAGGGATGTGTTTTTATGCGACTTTACTTTAGGTATTATTTCAGGCCTGAGTGCTTTTGCTCTTTCTCCAAATTCATTCACCTGGTAGTGTACAGAGAAATGTGGAAACTGAAACTTCACCCTTTATGTTCTGACAGCAGGAACTGATTACTTGATACACCTTTGTCTTTTAATTCAGACAAATTTTTTCAGTCTTCACTCATATATTAAGAGGATAAAATATTAGTGATGACTGCAGACAGTACAGTGATATAATTGCCAAATAACTGGCATAAATAAATTAGAAATTATGCTAGTTTGAGGGAGCACTGATGTTCTTCCATGGAGATTTTAAAGGAAGGTGTTTCTTCTTTATCAATCAAATTGTGTCCTAAAAGTCAATAAAAGGTACTCTTATGTAATCCGTTTCTTAAGTCAAAACTCTGAATACAGCTACTTATCTAAAAGATCTCAAATAATAATTACTGGACAATTAATAGTGTTCTGAGGGGAAAGTGAAATCCAGAGCAAAACCACCTTATGCAATACCATATACGTATTCCAGATAACTGTATGCCCAGATGTTTTGTTTCTTGTTATATTGAGTTCAACTCTTGGTGAAAACCTTTGCTAAACCTACAAGAGATTGGGGTCCAATGAAAATACAGTGTAAAGATCTGATTGAAGAAAATATGCTTTCTCAGCTTAACAAACAACTATTGCACTTACTTGAAAAGCAATGTCTTCCATACCTGCTCATAGCAACATTCTTAAAAGTGACATACTTTTGTAAGACACAGAGAAGTAGTTCTGAAAACAGTTTTATAATACTTAACTTCCAGGCAAATTGAAAGAGTGGTCCTTAGTACTGTATGGTACATCCATCCAGCCTTACTCACCAAGAAATGATTTTTCCAAAGTGGAAAGAGTACGCTCTAGTCCAGTTGAAGACCCTACAGAAGATTATACAACAGATGACTATTCAGGTGTGTACTTTCATTTACTCTCTCTATGCTTTATCTTTTTACCTAATGGCTTTAAGAATGACCTGGGAATCTGCATATGTAAAGTGTTCAGTGAATTGCCTTCTTCAGCAAAGATGAGAAGTACTTGTTTCTTAATTGAGTTTGGATGCATAGACTTAAATATTTTTAAGCTACACTTAGCATGCTATGCAGAATGCACTGTTTTGCATATAATTATATAAAGCTATATATACTTATTCATATATGTATATGAGAAAAATACTATCTTCTACATCTGTGTTGTCACTGATCCCTAAAGAAGTTTTTCAGCTTTGTGATTAGACTTTAGGAGAATTAGATTTTTAGTACTACAAAATAAGTCAGGTTGGCAGTTTCTCGCATGTAATCCACCGTTAGCAGTACCATGTGATGAATCTGAGGTACTCTGGCCAGCAAAAAGGAGGACAAAGTTCAATTTAGTATTTTCTGTCATTCCCTTCTTTCATACATAGCATGAGTTGCACAGTCTATTTTAGATGGACAGCTGTGTAACTCCTTATTTTGGTGGGTAATGAAACACTACTATCTCTACTGTAAAGGTCACTAACTTCTTAAGTTTTTATATTAAAAAAACAGCACATTTCATTCAGGAGAGAGCAGTGATCCTAAAAGTTGTAACTTCACCCACAGTCATCATTCACCTGCATAAAGGCAAGACTTGATCGTTCTCCCCTCCCATAGCAGGAAGGATCTATTTGAAAACTGTAACAACAAAATCATGGAATATCTTAACTTGGAACAGATCCACAAGCATTATCAAGCCTAACATGAGTGCAGGTGAGATGGAAGATAGGAATCAGCAAGTACTAGCTGAGGCTTTTGTAGCATGTAGCAGAACAGAGCATCGGGGCCCTGATGCCTGGTTCATTGGATCATGGTAGCCACTTGGAGCAGTTGATAATCACTTGGGAACCAGAGTAGCCACTGATCATAATATTCATCATTTATGTTGTCCTTCTTTTTAGAAGTTATTTGGTAATCATTCGTAATTATGAATTACAAAAGCCTTTGCACATTTTCAAATAAAACAAGGATGCCATACTTGTTAAAAAGGCTTGCCTTTTTTTCTGATTTTTTGAATTCAAATCAAGCAGGTATTCAGGAAACATCCCTGTCCAACCATACAGGAGCCACTCCTGTATGGCAGTCATACTCTCTCAACACCTGAGCTGGGACCAAGGCCACCTCACAGCTACACACCCTACACTCACATAATCAGACCAAGTTTCCTCACTAACTTGACCCTAGTTTTTCCATAGCGGAGTCTCAGACTTCCCAATCCTTAGAATAACTTAATCTCAATGCAATAACTAAATAAAAAGATAACAGCTTGAGCTGAGTGCCTCTGAGGTGGGACCCTGAACAAAGGCAACCTTGGGCTTTTATACCCTTACATTTAAGTGTGGAAGTCTCAGGGTCTTTGGCTATTTCTGTGTCTCTACGTGACAAGTCATCTGACTGGTGACATAGGTCCCCATGTTGTTTTTTATGCAAAGGGTCTGCACAGCCTGTTGCTTGGAGCTTCTGCCACCCAGAGCTCAATCTTGAGCTCACAGTGCAGGTAGCAAAACAAGCTACCTGTGGTAGGCATAGTCCTCAACACAGGGAAACAAAGTAATTGCATTCTGCAATACAATATTGTGTTTTAAGGTGTCCCTTAAATGATAAATTTTAATTCCTTTGTCCCTCTATATTCTGTTTTTACTACAGGTCCCTGCAATGCAGAATGCAGTAAAGTAGGGTGTGATGGGCCAGGACCAGATCATTGTACTGACTGTCTGCACTATTACTACAAATCCAAAAACAACACAAGGTAAGAGAAAGAGAAAAAAAACTTCACTTCATTGATTTCTTAGTATATATCTTAACTTCCTTTCCGCTTCTCTTTATTGCAGTCATGGATAATTCATTTTCCCCTGATTCTGAAAAAATTTCTTTGGAGTTAAAAAAAACCCTAAACCCTAGCTAGTCAGAATTTAAAATACAGCTTTGAAAAGCCCTTCTCTGATTATATCCCCACCTCTTCTTTTTTTCACATAAGCTTTTTGTCTATATATATATTAATGTATTTATAGATTCTCATAGCTCCTACAGCTGATGTGATTAAGTGAACAAGATAGGAAGAAATGTAGATGGTCAAAAATTGTGCTGTAGACTGTCTGACAAGACATTTGCTGGTGAGATAGCATGTGGTAGGGACATAAATGCAAGAGTCAGCTTGATGCAGTACTTTGAAGGGTTGTATCTTAGTAAACATACGATCATTAGAAAAGCAACAATGATGAGAAATACTTCTGCTTTGCAGTCATGGTCCAGGAATGTGGTGGCAGGTTATTTCATTAACAATTCTGCCTTCTCTTCCCTGCTGTCTGCAGGATCTGTGTTTCGACCTGCCCACCTGGTCACTACAATGCAGACAAGAAACGATGTAAAAAATGCTCACCCAATTGTGAAACCTGTTTTGGAGGCCATAATGACCAGTGCCTGACCTGTAAATCTGGCTACTACCTGAATGAAGTAACCAATAGCTGTATTACCAACTGCCCTGATGGGTTTTACCTGGATAAGAGTTAGTATTTCTTGTTGGTTTTGTATTGCGGGCTACAGAATTTGATCTGGGGAGGTTGCTGGAATGTTTGTGAGCAGGAAAAGTGTATGTGATCTCTTATCCTACTCCTTTTATTAAATTGTTGCCAAGTGTGATCGAGAATGTCCTGAATAATCTTCCTTTATTTTAAAAACGGCACTTATTGCAGGATGTCTTCTCAGCTGGGGGTACCTGGGAGTAACAGTAGTAGAACCAGGGCAGTTCAAGAGCAAGTCAGCTGAAGGACTGAAAGAGAAAAGGTTATCACTACTTGGGAAAGGGACAGATAGCACCCATTTTGGCCATGATTCCCCATTCAGCCAGATTATATGGTACTAGAAATGAGAGCTGAGACACTGGCCATGGCCAGTGAACCAGAGCTCTATGAAAAACAGGCTCTTCAGATGTAACGTGATTGCAAATAATGTTTCTGGCTGACCTAAGCATCTCCAGAGTTATGTGACTGCCCAAGACCAGTAATCCTTAGCCGTGATAGGTATCCGCCTTCAGCTTCCTCCTGTGATTGGCAAGTAGACTGTCCATGTTTAATTTCCAGCTTTGGCTGTCAAAAATAGTTAGACATATATTTAAACATGCTTAAAAGTGCAGTGATTTTATTTTTAGACACTCCTTAGAAGATCAATTTGCTCTCAGGAGCTTTGTTCATCTAGGTACCTAACCTTCTGCTTTCTCCAGCATGAAGCTGTGTGTTTGTTTTTGAGAATTAGTGAAAACAGGTCCTACCTTAATTCTTTTACTTTTCACTGTGTGAGAACTACAGTAAAGAGAACTCTTTTCCATATAAATTAAGATGGATAGATGAAAATTTAGGATTAAATGGGGAAATCAAGTTTTTCTTCTCAGAAGGGTATGTGTCACTTCATGGCAAAAGACAGCAGGGCTGAAGAGAGAGACATTTCTTAAAGAAGGGATCTCTAGAGATAAAAAGACAGTTGTTAGGTAATTTATGTATTTACTTTGTTAAGATCAGATCTGTTTATGCAGGTGTGTCTTTTAGCACCAAATCAGGAAGACAGGACAGACTGTTTGCATGTAAAGGGTAGGATTTCAGGACAGTCTGCAGACCACACAGCAATCATTAGTGCATATCACTGCTATACGAGAAGGTGACTTAAATCCATATTGTAAATAGAGAGTGTAAATTTTAAGTGTTTATGAAAATTTATAATGGCCTCAAAACATATTTTTTCTCAGGGTGCAATTATAACTTCAGATGAAAATATTGTAAATCATTTTATATTTGATGGAAAAAGCAGAATTTTGCTGTTTTAGTATAGCTTGATGTTGATGTCAAACTAGAAAGTAGTAAGTCGTGCAATAATATATTAATACAATTTTATCAAACAAAACTGACCAAGATTTTCTGGGCTGTTTTCTTTTTTTCTCTTGTAGATAAGATTCTTTGTCGAAAATGTAGTGAAAACTGCAAGACCTGTGTTGAGTTCCAAATCTGCACAGAATGCAGACATGGCCTAAGGTAAGGAAATTATGTATATCTCTAAACATAGTGTCTGAAGAGGTAGACAAGGCTGTAGGTACAGAGTGAAGAAGATCACGTAGCTATTTAACCTTGCATGGCCCTCTTTTCATCTGTTCCAATGCCGTTTAGTCTGTAATAATGATCCTGCATGCCAGTGTGGCTGACAACAGATTTTTAGCAGGGCTTTCATTTCAGATGATGTAAAAGCCACAGTCGTGGAAAGCTAGTTTCTTTTTGACCTACAGTATGTTCATCAAGGATTGTTTTAGAAATAGAGCTAATGAATCGTAGTTATCTTTCTGATTCATTCATGGGATAGTTAGAAATTATGTTCTTATCTTTATTGTATTTCTTCATGTGTCCAGTCATTCACTTACCTCAAGTACCTGAGGCTCAATTCAATTACAGTACAGTGATCATATATTTTAAACAGCAGGGGAAATTTTTTTCCTTCAGAGGGGAATCTAATTATTCTTGAAAATGATAGGTAAAACATACAAAGCAGCACTACATATTTCAAGCTCCTTTTTAAAGAATTACCTTTTGATCCAAGTAACAAAGGTCAAAAATCTTATAATATTCATGACAGACTGTATGTTGGTTTAGTGCCACAAAAAAATACGCAGTCAGGATTTAGTATCTGTAGGTATTCTTTTGAATACAGGTATTAACACTGAGGTTTCATGTTCCATTAAAGTGGATTTTCATCACTTAGTAAAAGCTGAATGTCTGCTTCTAGAACATCAATAGCTGGATTTCTTTATTGAAATTTAAATATTAAAAAAAAAAAATTAAAACCTAATCTTCATGTTTTCTTGGGCAATTTTAGCAAATGGGGAGTCATTTTTGGTAACATTTTTTAAAAATATGTGGGTATATCAGATAAGTGTAGCCTTTCAGGACATGCATTTCATATTCCTTAGTTGTTCCTGCATTTTCTTGGCAGGGGTATCAACGAGCAGAGCCTTCATTGAGTGGGTCTTAAGAGACCTGGATTCCAGATCTGCTCCATTACTGGCCCATTAAATAAACTTGGGCAAATTATTTTCCCATCTGTAAAAACACGATAATGCTATGTGCATCGTAAAGCTCTTTGAGGTGTGTCACTGAGGAAAAACAAGAGAAAAGCAGGGGCTGTGAAGTTTTGTTGAATTGCTAGTTTATTTTCTAAACTGGGACTGAATACACTCTTGAAAATTTTCAGTGGTGCTCAACTTACCTGGCTGTTGCTAGATGCAATCTGTAAAAACATGGTTAGCACTCAGAGTGGGAAACACCAGAGCTGATGAAAATTTTTAGAGAAAGTGTTAAATTGGATGAACCCTGAGGTGCCACAGAGGATGGTAAACGTGGCAGAGAAGTCCTAGTTTAAAAAAAAATAATTTCAAACAACCAAACCCCAACAAACTGCTACAGGCACCATATAACATGAAAGCAATAAACAACTACTTCAAGGAATACATGAAAATGTGACTCCTTATGCTATTTCTTTTCCACTGTTACTCACATTTTTGTGCTCTCACAAAAGTGCCTGCAGGCAGAATACCTCCATCTGTAATCTCAGCAAATCTCACAAGCCACAAAGAACTGGCATTCAGCTAACAAGTCCCTTAGTATTTTTTTTTAATGCTGACCCTGTGCCAAATTCCTCCTGGATAATTGCATTTTACATGCCTGAATTTTTAATACTGCTTGTCATTGTTAATCTTTTGTCTGCCCCCTATTACTTGGTAGTATTTACAAAGAGTTTGTAAACAGCTTCTTTACTTCACCATGGGCAAAACTGCTTTGCATTCCCTCTTTAAGTGATTGGTGTCTTAAAAATTTATGAAACATGACCAGTGAAGAAAGCTGATGAATTGTAATATATGGGTTGTTCTTTGATTAGAAGAGAATTACTGAATTGTGAACAATCTTGTCCTCTGTTGCCATTATTTGCTCTGTGCTTTTTTCCCTTTTTACAATAGTTTGCATGGCACCAGATGTGCTATCCGCTGTGAAGAAGGAAAATACCATAATGGCAGAGAATGTGAACCATGCCACCGTTCCTGTGCAACATGTGCAGGTATCCACTGACATTTGTCTGCGTAGTTTTCATTCCTGTGTGATTTTAGCTCAGATTTTATTCCACTGTATCACAGTTACAGTATAACCTGATTGTTTACATATGAATTCTTCATTCTCTTAGTACTTTTAAGTACATTTTAAATATGGCAAACTTCTTTCAGCTAGCATAGAAATCTAGGGTTTTAATTGAAAGAGTTCATATATTCCTCTTTCTAAATTTTCATAGAACTTATTATGATTTCCAGTAATGCCTTCCATTTTCTTCCAGGGATGGAGTGATGACTGGTAGATTTTGTGGGAACTTTAGAACTGTAGTCGTTTATTTCAGAAAAAGATACACTGAAATGATGTCATTGTTTATTTTAACAATGTACCTACCTTCTAACAATTTCTCTTTGGACTAAGGTGCTGGAGTAGATGCCTGTATAAACTGCACACAGGGCTACTTTATGGAAGATGGAAGATGTGTGCAGTCCTGCAGTAGTGGTTATTACCTTGATCACTCCACTGAAAGTGGATACAAAAGCTGTAAAAGGTATGATCAGTGGCTGATATACCTGATATATGGCAGTATATTAGCTATAACTGTATTGGAAATTATCATACTTATTAGAAGATAAAACTCTGTTGACTTCAAAACATACAAAAATACTTAATGCTAACTAAATTAAGGAGAAGATATTATTTTTGTTGTTGTTATTATTATCATTATTACTATTATTATTATGCAATATTCATACAGGTAAATAAAACTATTTTTTTCTGGTATATATGTGTGACCTTCACTTTAAAACAGCCTATAGTAAGCATGTAAGTAGGTTTGCATAGAAGTGTAACATTTACAAATCTGACAGAAGATCTGCATTTCTTAATAGCAAACAAAAATAAACTACGGGGTTTTTCATTTCAAGGTAATTACTATTTATAAAGACCATTTCAGTTCTTCCACTGCACATTCACAAACACAGCACAGCTAAACTACTGTCCAGAATAGCTTACGTGACCCCAGTGTTCAAATGGCTGAATAAATCTTGGACAAAGTTGTGCTGTGCAAGAAAGGAACTTTTTTTCTATTCTATACTTTGTTAAATAAATATCATTTGTTGCCCTTTGGAATCATTTATTACTGACTCAGATCTAAGTTCAGGGCAGGAAGGGAATCACCATGTGTTTCAGTGTATTTCACATAAAAATACAATCAATATGTAATGAAAAGACAATGGAGCAGGATGGGCGATGAAGGGACTGGGCATCACGTCAGTCATTTCTATGCTGTAGCTTTAGTTCATGCCTTTCTGGCACATGTATGCACCATCAGCTCGATACTTTTGCTGACTATTTATGCAAAGTTCCAACTCACTAGAATAATGCAGCTGTGTAGTATTTTCTGGAATAGAAATTTGTTGATGGAAAGAAGCAGGACAGAGTTGCAGGTGTAGTCAGTTATTTATTATCATAATTAGTAGTAGCAATATTATAGTACCTTGTACCTCTAGGAAGAACAAACAAGTCCTTTGCAATACAAAAGAGGTCCCCTAGGAAGTCTTATATTTGGTGAGGCCAGAAGACCAACTTCTGCTGTTGTCTTTCAGGTGTGATCCCAGCTGTTTGGATTGCAGTGGCCAAGGAGACAGAAACTGTACGAGCTGTCCAAGTGGCTATAACCTAGACTCTGGTGTCTGTGTCATTGGAACAGTATGCAAGGACGGTGAGTGCAAGTCTCTGAAAAGATCCATTTTATCATTGCCAGCTTCTTATTTTACATGTATTGGGTTGGTTTCGCCTGCTTTTCTTCTTAAGTAATGTCTATATTATTTTTTAAGTTTTTCAGGTGTATGAAAAGGAGAAATTTACATTTGCATGTGTTAGCAATATTAGTCACATCCACTTTACCTGAATTTTCCTAAAATAATTTTTCCCCTTGCCAACAACCTACTTTTCCTTCCTTAGCATTTGTTCAAAAGCTGTTGCTTTCAACAGATTTTTATATGAGAACCTTCAAGTACTATTAATAGAATTACATTTATCTATCTCGCCACTTTAAACTGTGAAAATGCTGGTAAGTAAAAATGATATAAAGCACCTGCAGGATTGCTTGACTTGTGCGAAAGGGTAGTGAGAGAAAAAGGATTCCAAAATAGGGAACATGCAGTTTAGGCTGGAGATTTGAACTTCCTCCAAATTCTCTGTGGCAACCAAGATAGTGTTCTTATTGCATTTAATTGGCTTAATTATTCACTAATAATAATTCCTTTTAAATATCACAATTACAGAGACACTTAGATAACATTGTGCTTCCCTAAAAATGTTACCGCCTGAATTACTTGTAAATAGAGCCCAACAAGTGCAATCCAACAGGAAAATCATATCAGAACAAAGTCTGGGAAAATACCTGACCATCAGATATGGAAAAAGCAGTTACTCTTGGGTCCACCTTGTTTCCACTGGATTTACTAAGAGTTAAAGAAGACTTGAAAGACAGGTGTGAGTCTGTTTCTGTGGACCTTTGTGCTTCCTGTTGGAATATAGGCTTCCAAACTTTGAAAAGTATTCTGTTCATTGTAAAGTTAAATAGCAGATATTGGTAAGCTAGTCATGAGCCCTTTTCATGCGTGGGCATTGGAAGTGTTATTGTCTAAAGCAAGTCCAGAAGAGAACAGATATAGATAGACAAATTAAGAAGTGTCATGTGATACAGTATTGCAATTGATTTCTGCAATGCAAACATTTGAGATACCAATTTGGTCTCTAATATGGCTGGATAAATCCACCTTCATTTGTACATGTGCAGCCTTAAACACATACACTGTAGTTCCTGAGGGTGAGAACGCCCCATCTCATTACTACCACCATTCTTCCAGCTGCAGCTCTCATGGAAGGGCAGCACATGGATGTGCAGGTCTTCAGGCAGTTGCAATGCACCATGATGGGTCACATCACACAGCACGTGTTCTCAGCAGTCTAGGGTAACAAGGAAAGTCCAGGAGGGTTTTGGGTTTGGTTTTTTTTTCTGTTAATTTACGATAACAGAGAGAGTCTCATTTCAATGCCTTACAATCAACTCACTCTACAGGATTTGCATTTCTGTTGAGAATGTTTTACTCTTTTTCTGTGGTTTGATTGTTTTATTCTTTTAATTCATAAAAATTGAGAGCAAATTCCTTTGCTGTAAATATCACTGTATTTTAATTATTCTCTTTCTAATCTTTTTTTCCTTTTCATAAATGGATACCAATCATTCCCTGTTGGACCACACAATATCTCTTCCTGAAAAAAAAAAAAATGCTGTTGACTGAAATTCCTTTTGATGGACCAAATTTCCTACTTGCTACCTGCTCCTGAATGGTCTCTTCAACCAAATCTGCATGTCTGACCATTTAAACCTTCCTCCATTGTACACGCCGTGCTCTCCAAACCTTCAACTTCCCCTCCTTCTCTTGCTACTACCCTCTGGAAGCCACGGAAGAGTCCTGGGCCGAGGGAGGATTCTGTATGCTGGTGAAAAAGAACAATCTCTGCCAGAGGAAAGTGCTTCAGCAGTTGTGTTGCAGAACATGTAAACAAAAGGGGTGAACTGACACCTCCCAGCATCCTCCTCCTCCTGTAGACTTACAGATTAATCCATATTACTGAAAAAGAAAAAAAAAAAAAAAGAAAAAGAAAGCAAGCCACCTTTTTCCCTCTCCCCCCTCTTTGTCTGGGGAGATGGTGAACTGTTTGTTGGAACTTAAATGGAAAAACTACAACACGCCTACCTTTCATAACTGGGTGTCTAGAGCTGAGCATCCAGGATCACAGAGTCAGTATTGTGTGACCAAAGCATTTGATGCCAAAATTAACATTTAACTCTTGATTTGATTTCCTGTCAACCTTAGGATTATTCCTGTTTTTTGAAGGTTCTTTTTCTTCCCTTCTTTCCTGCTTCTTTCCACTTCAAGATGTTTAAAGAGTGTTTCAAGAATACAACACAAGTTTACATGGATTAAAACTAAACAATACAAAAAAGATTGCATTAGTCTTTTTTTGTGCTGTATGTATTGACAGGGGGAACTTGAGTTCCTGAGGGGATCAGAAACATCATTAGTGCAGGACTAAGTTCTGCCCCTTTTGTAACATTATTTTAAAAAATGGAAAGTGAACATTTCTGCACACATTTCTTTCTTACTTCCTCTGCTGTATGCCGGTTTTTGTATCACATGCGGTATGTATATATGTTTGCCCAAAATGTGGTTTTGGTCATATAGATTTCATTTTTAGACAGGTGGCTTATTAACAGATATGCTAGGATTTTTATTTTATTTTTTTAAATTGTCAAAGCTATTTCAAATAAACATAAGAAACCCATTGTTCCTGTAGTGGACAAATTTAGAATATACTACTTCTCTTGATTTGCATAAGTGAGAGTAATGTATATGCTCAGAAGTCAGAAGACATTGCTAACATGTAAGAAGTATTCATAAATTATTGTTGTCTTGTAATGTTCATTTAAAAAGGGGATATTATCATACAGATATGTGGAACTATTTCATGGTGCCCATATGTAGATGCCAGTGTGACTATATACAACAGGATGTGTTTACAGGACTGGATTTATAATTGTGCCAAATACACCTCCAGGAAAAAATTGCATGTAGGGCAATAAATCAGTGATTCTCTTGGTGCTGTGATGGGCCTAAATCTGCTTTTAACTGCTCACAATAGAAATTTCAGCAGGAATGGTTCTGCTAAGGCAAATGGAGTTACTTCACTGTAAAATGGTCCTGAGTGATAAGAGAAATGGCCCCAGCCTCGCTCTTTCTCTACCCAGGCACATGGCTGCCAGTACAAATTTCTGTTTAATTTGTCTTCTTCAACTTCACTCAGCATACTGTTCAAAAGACAGTTATTTCACAGAAAACAGAAAATTGAACTTCAAAGATACTGTTTACTGGGGATAATACTTAAAACATGCAAAGTGTCTTACTCAGTTAGCTTTCCAGGACGTACAAACAGAAAATGGATTTCAGCTGTTTAAGCATGTAAATCCTGGAAAATAAAGGGGATCTAAAATGACTGTGGATGTTTTACAAACAAACTAGTTCAAACCTTTAGAGGTAATGTCCTCTTTAGCAGAAAGCAGATAAACTATTTCAGCCAGGTTCAGTGTGACAAGAGTGCAGTCAAGCTCCTTTGGTGCCCATTACAAATTTCCTGATAAATATTAAAATTCGTGCTAGTTTAACTACTAGTCTGTTACTGCCTCATTTCTCAGTATAGCGTGTTTAAATAGAACATAATGCTTTCAAAGTTTAAGTTAATATTATATATGTTATATATAAATATATATTCACTATTGAGATTTAATTATGTAATGGATTGTAAAGAATCTGTTTGGATACTTACAAATGTCTCTAACACTATTATAGAGAAGAAATTAATAACTGTTTTCTTTTAAAAAACTGACATTGTTATAACAGAATTCATTTTTACTGAAAAAAATACTGTACATGTGTAAAATGTTCAGTTGTTACTTGTAAAATAGGGTAGTTCTGTTGTAATTGATATTGGCCAAAATCAATGTTATTCCATATTTTATTTTTTCTATTAAATTAACCTAAATTCCTGTTCTTTTGGTCTGGAAAAACATGTTGATCCATATGTTAAACATCTTCGTTGAAGGGCGTAGGTAGCTCTGTGGTATAGATCACTTAGATACCTGGGTGTTTAATTTTATTTCAGACTTCTTTTAGTTTCAGTGGTGGAATTTACGATTTCAGAAATATTTGGTTTACATGGAGATCACCTTTTGCATAGTAACAGTACAGCCATATCTGAACCCTAATGGGTAATGGTGTTGACTTCCTCTGATCTGTAAGAGTTTGTGGTCTTATCTGTTGTGTGTTCAGGATTAAAAAGCAAAATTTGTAACTACCTATTGGCTCAGGCAGTTAAGAAGGAAGGTTTCATCTTTGCAGCCGTGCAGAGTGGCCGCTTGCACAGTGTCTGTTCACGTGCTCGCCTGCCGTGCAGCTCAGATCACAGCCACAGAGTGCCCCTTGAACAGCACCCATCTGTCCTTGCCAGACCTAAAGGGCTCTGTGCAACCTCCTTTGTAACCCCTGCATGGTGAGCTCCTTCATTGGCATGAGCTGATGCTCTTGTTCATTTGCCACTTTAGCCCACGGCCTGAGTGGAGAGCAAAATGGCAGTTCATCCAAGGGGTTCATATATTCAGACAGCATTTTAAGCACATTTGAGGCCATGTAAAGAATTTCCTGCAAGAAAACCCACCACTTTTTGGCCTTAGACATCTCATTGCCACTGACCTGCTTTGACTGCCTTGCTTTCAAGGAGTTAGTCATCATCCCCACAGTTTCCACGTCAGTCCCCAGAAACATGTATATGTGGGACAGTACATTCTTAGCAGTAGTTTGGCAAGACCATACCTGGAAAAAAAGTTGCCTACAGTCTTCTATGAAGAACTGCTTATTTCAGCTCCTACCTCACCTTCATGTTCCAAATGAGCAGACAAGTAAGGATAAATCTGTGGTTTAGGCTGAAAACCAGAATTATCTGGTGTCAGCTCAGACTCTTTGATTATCTTTGTTTGTTATGCCTTAATAGCTGTTGTCAGAGACAGCAAAATTTGTAAGGAGCCTATAGCTAGTACTAGAGGATCACTGCAGCAACAGGATTGCAATTGAAAGAAGCTAGTTTGTTCCCAGCTGCAGAGTTTCCTTAGGTGATTGCTTCTCCCTCTCTGATTCAATGATGAGTAGTTTGGTATGTTCAGTATTTGACACAGTTGATGACACACAGAAAGTATACAGACCATTTCAGAAAGATCAAAAGCTACCAAGTATGAACAAAATAATAATTTTCCATATGTCAAGAAAGACTGTGTATGGCATCAGTTTAAATCTGTTAATTGATTTCATTTTATTTATACCACAAGTCAAAAAGCAATGACAAATTGAATGTGCCATTATAGTTAGAACATGGTGTTTCCCAGTTCATATTTGTCTAGGAGAACCCTTGATTTAAATGCATATTGGACACACATCTAGACCTTTTCTTCACTAAAAATCACAAAGTTTTTAAATAAAGACAACTGTGGTCAAAAAACCAACAAAAAAAGTAGTCATACATGCTAAAAAAATGTTTACCATGACCCAGACCTGCAGAACATCCTGCAGAAGCCTGTTGTCTGGGGGTGTCATTTTATGTTTCCTTTTCTGCAATGGAGTTCCAGCCTTACTCCCTTTTTAGCTGCAACTCTTCACCTCAGCCACACATCAGTACTGTAGGATCAGACGCCATAAGAGGTCAGTGGAAATCTTATGCTTCTGACCAGCAGCTCCTGGGACATTTGGCTTAGCCCCTGCCTACCACACACACCTGTATCTACTGGCACTCCCTGCCTCCTCCTGAGGAAACTTCCCCTCTGAGAAGCACACTGTTTCCTAGTGAAGATTTCCCTATGAGACCTTACAGACTACCCCAAACTCTGTTGTAATTGCAGCTTTACAATGTCGTGTTGAATTTCTTGCAACTGAATCTGTTGTGTAGTAGCAGGCTGCTTGTGCCACATTGTCAGATATAAGAGGCTTGACAGAGGGATGAGTAAACCTATAAGCAGAAGCACTAGAGCTATCTACAGCAATTTCACTCACCACTAAATGCAAATTACAACCGTTGATGACCAAGTTAATTCTCTTAATAGCTGTCTGTTAGTTTTTAATGAATATACTTAATAAACTGAATGGTTGTAAGAAGGCCTATTATAAATTCAAGATTCCTGTAAAGACATGTAAGAGACTGCTTATATGAGTCAAAGCTTTTAATTTTGCTGAACAATAACTTGTCTGTGATCAATTACCATGCCTTATATTGCATATGCCATTGTGCTGCCATTGGTACCGAATGAACCAAGAGAAGTTTTGCCATTAGATGTTTGGATATTTTAAGCAAGCATTTAAAAAGTTTTACAGCATACAAATAAAAACCCTAGTCAATCTTTCATCAACAGGAAACTGATGCACAACAACTTGCATGACCTTTTTCAGAATAGGGAATTTCAGTAAGTGAAAAAAGGGGTTGAAAATATTTTTGATGAACATTTTCTTTACTAGGGAAAAAATTCTGTTTAACATAATTTTAGTTTCATGTCTTACTTAAACGAATTTGTGAGATTTCTATTTTTTATTGAAATAGATGATTATCTGATTATTTACTACCACCTGTCTTGATGGTCTATTGGGGCTTAAATCCTCCTCATTGGCAAGAATTAGAGCTGTGAGTGTAGTGTCCCTAAGAACAAACTAAAGCTCTGTACATTTGTATAGCATCCAACCAGTGGAAGTGCAACCAACACCCACATTTCCATCACTGGTTCCACACCAATGAGCAAAGAGGATTTGGATTTATCAAAGGCCTTGGATATTCTGTGATTTCTCAGAGCAGAGTAACATGAAGTATTACTTGGAAAATTGTTCTGAAATCCTCAGGATAAAGCCAGAGAGACTGCAATAATGTTCACCTGCTGTGTGAGTGTACCAGACAGCACCACAGAGTTAATGTTTAGTACCTGAGCTATGCTTGAAATTATCCTGAAGGACTTCCTTTCTGGATTAAAAACCAGTGTTTACACATAAAAACAGAATTTTCACTTTTAGGATGGAAGTTGTAGTCAAAGGAAAACATGGGGAGGAAGCTCTGAATATTTTTAAAAAATAACAAGTAAGCAACAAATGCAGACTCAACAAATGCTGCACCAAAGGCTGGTCTTTGTTGGGTTTTGGCTGCAAATATATGAACAGGTCATGTATTTGCTGCCAAAGATGACCAGGGAAGCTTAGAAGAATGACTCTCATACAATCATCTATTGGTTTTTCTGAGTGTTTGGGGAATGGATTTGTTGAAGGTCTTCTGGGAAACCAACAACACTTTTCAAAGCAAAAACCACTCAGGCATCAGAAAACACAGTAGAGAGTAATGAGGTGATTAAGTACCCATTTTTCCAATCAGCCTGGCAGTGAAAAGCCAGAACACTGACAGCAGTGGGTACTTGTTTACCCAAGGAGAATTAATGGCTCTATCAAGCAAATTCAACAGTAACACTGAATGTTTACTGGAGCATGACTAATGTGATTTAATTATCATACAGATAATACTGCATAACTTTTTGATTTACAATTGTCCTTGGCCTGCCCACTGCCCTCCTCCTGATGCCTGCTGATGTTCTTTGAGATGTGGGTTGGAAGGAAAGTCTAGCTTCTGGTTACCAGTCCCCACGGATCAGGTTGCTGTCAGCTGTCACACTCATGACTATGCTAATGGACCATTCTGTACAATGCCACTGGATAAAAACACAAAAATAACTCAAATATTCATTCCCAAATAAAGTAGCCCCTTTTCTTACTACAAGAGTGTGATGGTTTTATCACGTACTATATTTATGTGACTGGGAGAATATAAAAAGCAAAACAGGCTTATTCTTAAATTATAAAAAAAAGTTTATTAATACACACAAAAAGGAGGGGAAAAAAAAACAACAACAAATGAAACCTCTAAAACATCCTTCTTCTCTTTCTAAGTTTTTTACTTTTCTTCACTCAAAAAGACATGACATGCAACCTTAGTCAGTTTTACTATTTTTAAGATAATCTTTCATTAATTTCTTAAGATGGGAGTCTTTTCTGGGTTTAATAGAAACCTTGTCTTAAGAGAACTTATCCTTACCCAGTTCACAATTTCAATACTGAAAACATGGGCCTTGCACACAATAAAAATGCAAATTAGGGTGTCCTTTTAAAGGTATCTTACTCTAAGTTTCCAAGGCAAAGGGTTTTTCTTCACTAAATCAATTTCACTCAGTCCATCACACAATACCTTTGCTTAAAAGAAATCTACACATGAAACAATCACCTCCCTAGAATGCATATTTTTCACAGTTCAAAAGAATGGTTCAATTCAGTTTCTATATTACCAAGAAAAAGTCCAGCTTGAATTGCTACTCCTCTTCCTCTTTTTTAAAGTCCTTTTCACTCTTTCTTCACTGACTGTAGCTCCATGCTGTGTCTTTTTATAGTTCAGTCACTATATTCGTTCTGCTTTCAGAGAAACTGATGTCTAGAAAGATTCACTTGCGGTTAAGAAAGAGTTAAAACTTCTCCAGCTGCCAAGCTGCCCACATGGTCTTGGGCGGCAAGAACGCAGACAGTTAGAGGCCATGCGCTGGTTTCTTCGGCTTGAAAAGGGGAGCAGGGGCGAAGGGGCACTCCGTCCGAGCCCTCTCTCTTCTCCATGCTGCTTGCTTCTCCGCGAGACAGCGGCTCCTAAAGCCCTGGCCCAGCCATATGGCCTCGGGCCAGCCTGGCCCGGCCGGGCCGCAGCGGCTCCGTTCTTTGTCTGCCACCCAAAGAAAGGAAAGAGCCCGCTCCTCCCACCCTCAGCCTTTTTAAAGTCATTACGCAAAAGTCGCAACCTACTTCTTAATGGTTAAACCAACTGTCAGTCAAAAACTTTTTTTTTGATTGGGCTGTTTTTCTTAACAAAACCCATGACAAAGAGCAAGGCCATACCAAAATTAAGTTGTGTAAATGTTGGTCTTGCCGTGTCTGCCTTTAGCACAGCCTCTCTGAACAGTTTCAAGGCTAAAAGGAGGATTCAAAATTAGTTCGTGCTGCAAAATAGTGCCACAAAGCCTCTCTTCAGCTACATCTGAATTAGAAAAGCTGTATCGTCAACATGGAATATGTGATTGTTAAAGAGAATATAATCTATAATTATTAAAAAAAAAAATCCAGAGGTGCTTATAGTGGAGACCACGAACCAGGGAAGATTTCAAGCAAGGGAAGATCACGAGTGTAAGCATATTGAGGAGGCTGAACAGTTACAGATGAGAATAAAATTTAGACTTTTATACCACTCATTAAAAGATTTAATTTTATCTGCTCCTTAATTCCAAGGACTTACTTGTGTCTTTATGTAAGGTTTCTTTCGGGCTTTAATATGTCTTCATCTCTGCAAATTATACAGAAATTGAATTTGATTAATAGTGTGTTGTTACATACTACTTGTTGATAAAAATCTACATTGTTACATCTTGGGACAATAGTTGGCCTGCTAAAATCTGCCCAGTTGTCAGCAGATCTCTTTTCATATCCTGATTAAGTTGAAGATATCCTGTATGAACAGTCTGTGCAGGAGTTTCTTAGCCTAAAATGGATGACACTACTGAAATACTTCCCCAAAACATCCAGCTCTTCCCACTTCAGGTTTATGTCTATTCAAATCACGCTCAGAAATCCTGCGTGGTCAGGGAAGGCTCTGTGTATACGAAGTACATACTCCTTGCTTTTTAACAGAGGAGAGACACACCATTGTTACCTTGATTGCCACTGATGTGTGTTTTCCTCCAGCACTGAAATATTCTGTCTTTAATGTACTCCATGTGCTAATAACATCAGCTTTACTCAATGCACACTACATTTGGGTTTTGTATTTCACAAGCAACTACCTGGCTTTCCAAAGCAGTACTATCAGCGCTGTGCAATAATTTTCAGTCAGGTTCAGGTGTTTCTGTTCCGCTGCCCTTTACAAGATTCTCAGCTACTGATTTTTATGAAGAATGGAAATCTTGAAAACACAAAACAAGAAAATTTCCAGTGGAAAGCTCAAGAAATGGAGAGGTTGAGTGTATTTTTTTCCATTGTGAGTCTAAAATTTTGCGAGTGCTGTGGTATTTCTCTCTCCTTCAACAAGAGAGAAGGGTACAAACCAAAGTTTTATTGATATAGATCCACAGAGGTTGTTCCATTTCCCTTCCCCCCTTCTTGTGGGGCTGTCAAATTTCAGGCTGTAGCTGAGCAGCAGAACACCTTGCCAGGCTCTGTCATAGGTGCTTATATAGGCAAGGGGTTGACAACCCATGAACCCAGCCAGCTTATGCTTCCAGGCATCCCCACAATTAGCAAAAATGGAGTTTTAAACCAAATTCTTTAAATGCCAGAACAAATCAGTAGAAATGGAGATTTAAAGGTGATTAAAAAAAAAAGAAGAAAAAAAAAGAGAATAAACCAGTCTTTCTGGGGTCTATTTATGCCCACTAAGAACCGCTGAGGATTCTGGCTCTTCAATGGGTTTCTAACAACAGTTGTATTAAAACTATGTAGAAATAAGGGAAGGGAAAAGCCGTTTGTGTTAGAGATAAATAAGGCAGCTAATGTGAATGTTTTTATTCTGCAGGGAAAAATATAGAGGGCCATGTAAGACAGTGGAGTCTGATAAAGGCATTTTCCTCACTCCTCACTGTCATGATTAGCACTAACCTCAGTCACTCTGTGTGATCTCACCTAATCCTGCAACAAAGGGGCCTTTCATCCTAAAATCATTATATCACACTTAGCACACAGCTATTCAAGGAAGGGATGTTCAATCCTTTTCAAGGTTCTGCTTTGCCCCTTGGCACAAGGGGGAAATTTAGTGACTTAGGAATCAATATCCTATTTTCAGCCTTCTCATTTGTCACTGCCTAGAGCATTTTTAAAAAGAAGACTTTCAATCCTGAATCCTTCTCATCACCTCAAATCATAATATCCAAAAGTTTTGTCCCTTCTGTACACCTGAATAGGGAGACAGAAATTTGAACATTGTGTAATTAGCAGGAGACCTAAAACTGAAGCTAGACAAATAATTGGAAATCAGATGCAAATTTTGTACAACTGCCAAATCTGAGGGTAGAGGAAACGTCTTCAGCTTGAAAATGTTACAACATGGACATTATGGTAAGATTTCTTTCAGGGAGCTGTGATCTATCAAACACCCAGACCTTGGGCTAAGCAAAGGAGAAACTTTTAAAAGAATCTTCAGTGTGAATTTGCTTGGATTTTTATATGCAAGTTAGTTTTCATTATCTACTTACACTTTATGAACAAATGTTTCTTCAGGGAATTGGAGGAGCTGATCCCACAAGCCAGACAAAATAAAATGTATCACAGCCAAACTTGAGAAAAAGCAGAGGGCTCCCTAAGACCAACTTCTTTCAGTTCTCACAGCTGATGGATGAAAAGCAATTCTGAGCAGTTTTTGTCTGCTTTGTCAAACCTTTATAAGCCATAAGATTACATACAATGAATCCAAGTATGAAATCCATAACCAGATTTCCATGAAAATAAACAAGCAAAATAAAGGACATAAGGTAACTTTTTCTATGGATTTTAAGGAAAAACCATTGCGGCAATGTTATGGACAATAAAGAGCATTTTAAGATTAGGTAAATGATGATGTTTTGATCGTGACTACGTCTCACAGAGGGACTACGAGAGAAAAGGATTTATGACAGCCAGCACATAAAACTCCATACCTCCATGCATAACTGACAAGGATATTCACACCCTCATCTACCTGATCTCCTGAAATATCATGTGCTTCCAGTGAATGGCACAGGCTTGGGAAAGCAAGAGAGAAATAGTGACAAGATAAAAGGTACACTTGATGCTGCTTATGCAAAGACATAGAATGACTTGGCAACTATGACAAGTGCTCCAGGCTGGGACTCAGGAGAGACAGGTTCTAGTTTGCTATTGCAAACTAATGTGATATTATTATTGCAACTCAGGTTTCTACCACCTTAACGGAAGGAATAGTTCTTACCTCACTTTAAAATGAATCATATGAACTGATAGGAACTGAGCATTAAGTACAGGGGGTTTGTATTGAAGTTAAAAGCACAACCTGAAACCTGATGTAGCCCAAATATGGAGTTAAACATTTTTAACTATGGATACAAAAATTATACATTAAAATCTTCCTGTTACGAGGAATCAAGTCTGTTAACATGTCATTATTCCTACAATAACTGCAATTCCTTTTTTTTAACAATGCGATGCATGATTTTAAACAAGGTAACAATGTAGCAGAACTAACACGATAATGAATTATAAATATGAGATGATCCAAAGTTACAGGTGATCATTGCCTGATTGAAAGCTAAGTGAAGAAACATTGCTGAGTGTATTCCTCTATTAAGTGTGTTAGACAAATAAAGATTTCTAATACAGAAAAGAAGAAAAGGGTTGAGGCTTTGGCAGCCTGTATTTATCTAGCGAGATTTGTAAAGAAGAATATTGCTCACAAGGAATTCTGGCAGATGGTTGAACTGCCCTGTGGAAGTTTAAAAGTCTTCTTTTTTGAATTTCAGTGTTCACTCTTTGAATATCCACCAAAAATTATTTTGTTAACATATATCTATAGTTCTAGATGTGATCTGCAATTCAGAGGACCAAATATGTAAGTATTTTCTGGTGCACATTCTTATAATAACATTCATTAAAATGCTTCAGTTCAGAGCCACAGAGCTGGTCTTCCTGGCACTATTCCAAGCACAGCTGAAATGAATTACACCACCTCCAATGAAAGGCATAACATAGAAATAACTAAAACCTTTAAAAACTAAGTACTTCTGCTGTGTGTGAACACATAGCTGAGGTATATGAATTAGTAGCTTAGGTCCAGTGGACAGGCACACAAGATAAGCATACAGGTAGTGTGGGCAAATAAAGTAAAGGAAAAATAGAAAAGTTTTCTAATACGTATCACAAAATAACATCAGAGAAGCAATTATGTAATAAAGTCACCCTGACAGATTTCCCAATGATGTAAATCCAATAGAATAAAACACTCAAGCATCAGACCTGCAATAGGAAGTCTTTTCAGAAACTGCATTTTTTCATGGTTGTATTATTGTCCAAATATATGTGCGCGTGTGGCTATGCATATGTGTATACATATATATACACACACACACATATATATAATTTGTCCTAGTTTCAGCCAGGACAAAGTTAATTTTTTATACTATCTGGGAAGGGGGCGTGGCCAGACCCTTATGTTATTGGATACCATCTCACATCACTTTTGAGGGGCAAGCAAAGGGACTTGCTCTCTCCTTCCAGTGGTGATAGAAAGTGTGGAGGGCAAAACAGTCCAGTATTGTTGTATTTTCCATATAAATAATTTCAACCTTTTGGTTAAACGTCATAGCTGTTACTGTTTTATTATCTCATTGCTGTTTCCAGTAAATTGCTCGTATCTCAACCTGTGATTTTTACCTTTTTGTGCCTCTAATTTTCAACTCCATCCCCAGAGAGGAAATGGGGAGGGGAAAGAGTGGGGGAAGTGAAGCAAGAGAGTGACATCTGGTTTAGGTGAGTCTCAGTGAGGTCACAGAATTGGGAACTACTATTCCTAAACCATGAAAAAATTTTATATTAAAATTTCATGAAGCATTTGAGAACATAGGCTTTCATGTTACATCCTTTGGATACGTATCAAAAAGGCTCAAGACGCTGACATAACCAAATCTGTCAATGGCCTGAAGGCCATTTTTTCTTTATCTTTTTCTAGAAGGTGAGAATTATAAATGTTCGGTATTATGATGGATATGCATCAATACAACAATGTTATCTGAGTAACATCTTGAAAAATTTAGCATCCTACGGAATGATGTGTCTAACAGCTTTTCGAATATTTTTAGTTTTAGTCTGCTATAAAGTAATTACTCATAAAATATGCAGTGTTTTAGTTCAGAAATGCTGCATCAGTTCCATGGAACTAGTCAGTTTACAAAATTCAAGGTTTGGCCTTTTTGGGCATGCAAGGGATTGCATAAATGTGTGGTAATATACATACATGGATATATAGAGATACAGATAAAGATGTATATAAATTGCTCTTTGGATTATGAGAACTATATAAATGTGTGAACATGTATGCATTGAAAGACTTTTGTTTCCCTGCTCTCATCAGGAGACTCTTCATTTTCTCCCAGTCTGAACTTCTCCCCAGCTAGCACTGATCCCACTGAACTTCTGAGGAGCATTGTCTTCATGGTTTATGTGGTTCTATAACTGGCTCTTGGCTTGTCTTTTACTTTTATCCTCTCTTTAGAAGACACAAAAACCATTGCAAAACAAATGTTACATCTCTGCCTACATCTTGGGTACCCCAGGTTTCAGCCAGTGTTGGTTAGATTTTCCAGTCAACTTCCTTTATAACTGTACTGTTCCCATCCCCTTAGGTAAGTACTATCCTAGCTCATATCTCACACCAGAGGTTTCAACTATTATACAAATTTTAATACTGTTTAATATGTAAAAACACAACTGTTAAAAACACAACAGAGAACATAATTTGCAGTATTTTAGAAAATTTTTCCTCCCTAGATTGTTTGTTTTAAATTGATATAAGTGGTTGCTTGTATGGTGCCTTCACTCTTGAAATGTAAGGAACTTATTGCAAGTGAGAGCCAAATCCCAGTCATTCCATATTTGTGCTTTGATTCCTAAAGTTCACTGTATTTGCCAGATCTGGATTTTCCAGCAGCAATGCAAGTGGAAAGAGCTGCTTGATATTGAAGTATCCATAGAAACTGCAGATTTTATGTATTATATAGGACTTTTTGCCCAGCCTCTTCCATTACTCATGAATGAAGGAACACCCAATTCCTTAAATATACAGACTCAGTTGTAATAAATATTCCCAAAACAAACTGACATAAAAGACTCAATCTTGAGCTTTATAAAATTGTGTGATTAATCAATTTACTGTCCCCACATGATACTGTACACAGTATTCATACTACTTACCAAATCTCTGCCCTAAGATTTATTAGGCATGCAGCTTACCAGTTTGTACCAGTGTTTTAACTAATATTCAGTAAATAAAGAGGCAAACTTTGCACTTCAGCAGCAGAGTAGTACTAGTGTATTCATGATCTGGAAATGTTTATATCTTTATCTCAGTTTTAAAATAGGAATCCATATAATATAAAATTTTCTTTCAGGACCAAATGTGCACTTTTGCACCAAGTTTCAATTCAGCCAAAATGCAAGCCTAGGTCTCTTAGGTGGGGAGTCTTCCATCAGCAGCCTGTGAGGGAGACAAAATGTGCTATAGCTAGAGGTTTGGGAAGCACCAACAGGTCTCTGGCTGATGGAAGCTTGCTCAAGTCCATCTTCTCATGTAACATACCCACACCCATGACAGAAAACCCTTTACACTGCAGCTTGCAATCAAGCTCAAAAGACATTACATAATAAATACTCCTTGGTAGCCCTTATTTTGGTGTAACTTGTGAATCTTAATAGCCTCATTACTTCAACTGATGCAAAATAAATTAGCAAAAATCACTCTTTCTCAAATTCACATGGAAAAGAAAAATTAATAAACAACAAATAGGTCTGATTATCCTGGTTCCCCAAGGGAGCCAGTACTTGTTTTCCTGATGCCACAGGGAAATACGCTCATCTCAGTAATTAAAAACAGATTCAATTCTTCTTCATCATTATGTCTTCCAACTGGGAAAGTTTGGTGCTTTTATCTCTTCCTTTTGTTTTATTTTTAAATTGTGAGAAGATTGATCTGAAATAAACTTTTTTTTTTTTTTCCTACCAGGCGAATATCTTGATGATTTTCAAGAATGCCAGTTGTGTGAAATATCCTGTCAGAAATGCATTGGACCTGAGTCAGACAGCTGCATCAGCTGCCCACTTACAAGGTAATGGTCTCCTAGCACAGTGCAGTACAAAGATCTCACATCATTATCTGGAGAAGGGTCTGTATTGTGTTTAGCAGAGACTATGGAAGCAAGAAGTGTCTAGGGCAAAAAAATCCAGAGGACTTGAGGAAACCATTTTTATGCAAACAAAATAGCTGGCTACATAAGCGGTTAATGTTTAGCAGCATGATTACCACAAGAAAAATTCCTTTTTATATTTAAAATAGACTTTCTTCCATTGTCATACTTTCTAAATCCTAAATACTGGAATCTCAACCGACAATTTTAACAGGAAGAACCCAGTGGATCTGTGGCTCTACACAGCTACGAGGACTGGCTCAAGGCAAGAGTATGGATGCTGAGGCTGATTTTGGGAGACATTCCCTAACTGAGGTGTTATGGGTTAGGCCAACATTTCTAACCTGCCATGAGGATTGAACAGACCTAGAAAGAAGCTTTTCCACAGGACTTTGCAAATCAGAAGTTATGTTTAGGTCATGTCACACCTAAAGTGTCTAGAGGTCTGAACCTCTAGTCCAGAAGACTGTTGGTTTTATATACATCCTACCCACAGCTGTATTCTCACACAAGTAACTCTGGTTCTGTTGCACTGGATTATGTTGTAGCCAGCTGACATTTCCACTGGTATGAAAACAGGATCATAAGACAGATCCTCTAAGGCAAGGAAAGAAAATCCCTAAGCAATTCTGCAGTTTTCTATTATATGACTATGCCAATGAAAGACATACCAGGAGCAATGGAGTCCAAACAAATTCATAAGGAAGGAAGCATTATTAAATTCTGCTACACCAGAAATGAGAACAGAGGAAATCTGGGCAGAATTTTGGACTGTGGAGTGGATTTCTCCCATTCACAATGGCATTTAAATTAGATTTTCTGTTCCTTCCTTGCAACCTATATTGTGAGCTTTATATGCAGATATTTACAAAGCAAAGAAGGAACCAAGCACCATTATGCTGAACCACCAAGGTCTTTGCAGTAATAAGATCTCAGTGGTCTTTTAGAAGGATGCTGCTCTACCACAATAAATTCTCTAAAAATTCTGAATTTTGGTATCTAAGGTTTCAAAAAGCTTTCTGAGACCTTTCTGCGCATTATGAAAACTGCTAGAAAAAGTTGTATTAAGTGGGACAATCTATAATACAAGAAATAATAATACAGAGAAACCTTGCTCAGAAGCTAAAGAGTTCCTTATGAAAACCCAGGGTACATGTCAATTTATTTAATAATAAAATTGCTGTCAGATCACTCAATAAATGAAAATGCTGCTACCTGGGGGTTGTTTTTTGGTTTGGTTTGGTTTGGTTTTTTTTGTTCTGTTTTGTTGTGTTTGGTTTTTTAAAGAAAGAAAATATGAAATTGTAGCTTTCTATCCAGACAAACTGATTACCACAAAATTCCTTGTCCATCTGTTTATGGTTTGAGCCAAGGTTAGTGACAAGATCTGACCAGGTGTTTCTCATTAGGGGCAACCTAACAAAGAGCAAGAAAAATGTACTTTACCACTGTGGGAGCTGCTTGTAAGGGTGGCTATCATTAGAGCTGGCACATGTAGTTGAACTCAGTAATATTTGCATACCATATAAGCATAGTACAGATACCTCCAGTACCTCCGTCACATTTCTCCTTCTCTTTCAGAATAAATCTGAAAATGATCATAGCAACTGAAACTTATGAAGACATATTGCAGATATTCTCTAATGTCATTGATTTCAAAAAAACATGCACTATCTTAATATAATGGAAAGCCTTTTGTTGTCCAGGTGTACTCAAAGCCTGTACTAACAGCCAAAATGGCATTCAATCTCTCTAGACCTCACATAGCAAAGTGGTCCAAGAATTAAGTGTAGAAGATTACAGACTTTCCTTTCTTATTTTCTTAGGAAGGGAAACACTGTCAAAATCTAGCCAACTTGTTTTATATTCTTCTAGTAGTATATGAACAATGCATTAATTGATGCATTTCTATTTTTCTCCCAAGCAGATTAAAACAGTAGACATTAAGCAGCAGTGAAAAATGGACCATAAATTTTCATCACATAAAAGGATTCTTTAGCAAATGTTTAATTATCCAGCAAAAGAAGATCATTCAGCAGCCAGACTCCTACTTGCTTATAGATAGATCTGTGTCTTGGTTCCAGCCAGGATGGAGTTAATCTTTGCAGTAGACAGGAGGGGCATGGCTAGGGCTGGGAGTTTACTCTATGCTACCTGATCTTATTTCCAGGGCAGGGGGAAGGGCTCCCTTTACAGTCACAGAGTGTGCCACGGTCAGGTATTCTGGGGGGTTCTGTGGTATAGAGACAAGTGCTGGCATGTGAATCATTCTACTGCTGTATGCTTTGCTATTGATGCTCCTGCTTCTTCATTTTCTCTTCTCATTGCTGTTTCCAGTAAATTGTTTTTATTTCAAGCCAAGTTCTTTACCTTTCATGCCTCCAATTGTCCTCTCCATCCCACCTCAGGGGACAGGGATGGGAGAGTGAGTAAGAAGCATGTGGCTGGGAGTATTTTGGTGGTAGCACTGAATTGGGGGATTCCATTGCTAAACCACAACAGCCTTGTTTGGCACCCAGTGTGGGGCATGAAGGGTTGAAATAACAACAGACCTGAGCATTTGTGTGATTTGTGGATGTGGTACCTGACCCTGTAAATGCCTCCATATATGCCCTATCTGCTCCTCACAATGTTCTGTTTCAGATCAGGGAGGAGGATCAGGATTGCTCTCTTGCTGTACTGTGTGATAGCAACTTATGGCATAACAAGATCAAGAGAAGTGAGGGTTATGGGATGTGTATCCAATATTGCTCCTCTACCCTTATCTCAGGCACTACTTTTGGCAATCCATTAATAATCATGCCCAGCTTGTGGGAGAACAGGAGTGGATGATTTCATTGTCTTTTCACCCCTATTTTCTCCTTCAGACAGCTTGTGAGAATCTTTTACTTCCTTTGGATGTTAAGGAATGCATGTTCTAATTGCTGTGTCTGGTATGTCTCCTCGGTGTGGTCTAAACCACATTTAGGGTCAAGAAAGAGATTTCCGGGAAGGTCATCCAAAGATCTGCCCTGAGTGTGGGTAGATTTGAGTGGCATAGAATATGGGAGAAAATGGCACTGCTTGGGGGACAATTCTCTGCTCCAATGGTTTGGAAGTTCACCCCTGAATGACTACAGGACCCTAATAAAGTGACAGAATATTTGCAAGGAAAATGCTGCAGCAGCTCCATAGACAAGCAACTTATTGCAGTGTGCTGGACCCTGGCTACTCTTTACTGAAAACAGGTCAACACTAGACAGTGCCCTCAGGGAAAGGAGGAAGAAATCAGACCAACCAGCACCATAGTCACTCAAATTGCAGCTGAAACAGAGGAACAACACATGCAGGTAGCATCTGCCCCTACACTATATAGAAGCAGAAATCCAAGACCAATTCAGTTTGTTTCATGATGAGTAAAGAGGAAGCAGGGCCTTGTGGAAAGATTGTCCAAGACTTTTGACAGATTTGAAAGCCTCAAGAAAGTTAGAGTCCTGTGCCCCACCAGTACAGACCAGAGTCTCTGCTACAGAAAGCAAGTGCCCCACTGCGTGGAAGAGACCATACGCACAAAGCAACCTGTTTGTTTTCCTGTGTGACTACAGAGAAGACATGAGGAAGTGGGATGGAAAACCTTCCTCTGCTGGCAACATAGGTACCTGAGAGGAAGAACAAAGATCACAGGAAATTCTTCAGGAAATTCGTCAAGGATAAATGCCTCTCCAGTTTCCACTGGACAAGCACTCAGACTGAACAGGAGAGTGATATTACTTGCAATCCTCTTGAAGTTCTCCAGTTAATATTTACATGAAGCAAGAACTGAGTACTATGACCAGGCCTGGAGGGGCTCTGCCTCCATCCGGGAAGGGGAAAGGGAGAATCAGATTTATTGGACTATATGCGTCCCATGGCCTGGCATATCAGACCGACAGGAGTGTAAGGTTTTAGCTGACATTAGAGCACAGTGTACCCTGATGTCACCAAGATCCATAGGGGCAGAGTCCATCTCTGTTTCTGAGGTGACAGGAGGATCCCAGCACGTGACTGTACTGGAAGCTGAAGTGACCCTGACTGGGAATGAATGACAAACACACCCCATTGTGACTGGGCCAGAGGCCCCATGAATACTTGGCCTAGATTACCTCAGGAGAGAGTATTTCAAGGGTGCAAAAAGGCCATTGTTGGGCTTTTGGGAGAGCTGCTGTGGAGGCAGAGGAAATTAAAGAGCTGAACACCTTCCCTGGTCTCTCAGAGGACCCTTCTGCTGTGGGACTGCTGAAGGTAGAGTTAAACATCACCACCACAGCAGTGCACCATCGATAACACCACGCCAGCCAGGACTCTGAACCCCAGCCATGAGATGATTCCTGAACTGGAGACCCAGTGAGTGAGCAAGACTCATTCACTCTTTAGTGGTCCTTTATGGCCAATGTGTAAGCCCAGTGGAGACTGACAGTGGACTGTCATGGCCTGAAGGAAGTCACACCACCACTGAGTGCTGCTGTGCCAGACATGCTGGAACAGGAGCTGGAGTCCAAGGCAGCAAAGTGGTGCCACCATCAATACTGCAAATGTGTTTTTCTCCTTTCCTTCAGCAGAAGAGTGCAGGCCACAGTTTGCTAGAGGGGCATTTGGTACACCTGGTCCATCTCATCCTGAGGGCGGAAGCACAGCCCCACCATTTGCCATGGACTGACCGAAAATGCACTGGAAAAGGCAGAGAATCCACAACATTGGTAACATCATTGTGTGGGGAAACACAGCAGAGAAAACTTAGAGAACTGAGAGAAGATAGTTCAGATCATGCCAAAGGTTTTACCATAAAACAAACTAAGGTGAAGGGAAGTCCCACGAAATCCAATTTTTAGGAGCAAAATGACAAGAGTGACACTGTCAGATTCAAGTGGATGTGGTCAACAAAATAGGACCTATGTACACACCAAAGAGCAAGAAAACTCCATGAGCTTTCCCTAAGTGCTATGGGGTTTTGGAGTATGCATATTCCAGATTACAGTCAGGTTGTTAATCCTCCCTATCATGCAACAGGAAAGAAGCATGATTTTTAGAGAAGTCCTGAACAGCTACAAGCTTTTGAGAAAATTAAACAGGAGATTGTTTATGCAGTAGCCCCTGGGCCAGTCAGGAAAGGACATGTTGTAAAAAATGTGCTCCACACTGCAGCCAGGGAGAATGGTCCTTCCTGGAGTCTCTGGCAAACAGCTGCAGAGGAGAGTAAAGGACAACTGCTGGGGTTCTGGAGTTGGGGACACAACAGAACTGAAGGTGTAGCCTGCTACAGCCTAACTGAAAAGGACATACTGACAGCATATGAAGGGATTTGAGTTGTTTTAGAAGTGGCTGGCACTGAAGCACAACTTCTTTCAGGACTCTGGCTGTCAGCAAATGGCTGGGCGTTCAAAGGGAAAGTCCCTTCCACACGTCAGCCACTGATGCTACATGGAATGAGTGGATTGCACTGATCACACAGTGAGCTCAAACAGGAAATTACAATTGCCCAGGGATCTTGGAAGCCAAAATGAACTGGTCCAAAGATGAAAATTTCATCGTCATCATCAGAGGAGAAAGTGACAGGCTGAAGACGTCCCACCATATGATTGGTTGAAAGAAAGTGAAAAGTAATATGCTCTCTCTACTGATGGTTCCTGCCATACCAAGGGATACACTGCAAATGGAAAGCTTCTGTAGGGAGTTCTACACAGCAAGTCACAAAAGATATTGAAACAGATCATGTCAAATTGCAGAGCTGAAAGCAATCCAGTTGGCTTTAGGTATTATTGAATGAGAGAAATGGCCAGCACTCTCTCTACCTTTACACTGACTTAACAGGTGATAACAAACTTTCTGTGGAGGTGGTTGGACCAATGGAAAAAGACCAGTTGGCAGCACAGGTAAAAAGCAAAGGCCAAGTCATTATAATTAATACCTACAGCTCTGCCAGTTGAGCTCACCCCACCCAAACAAAACCCTTTGTACTGTAAAAGGGGGTGAAGTCGCTGTGGTGGATAGGAGGACTGTTATGGAAGACAGGTTGAACTAGTTCCGCATCAGGCAAAGGCAAACCTATCTGTGGGACCTGGTGCACTTGGTGGGTAAAGTAGAGGGCCAGGGAAACACGATACATTACTCAAGAGAATCTGATTTTTCGTGTAAGAGCAGTCTTAATGTTAAATTGTATAATAGCCAGTTCCAGGTACAGCAGTTGTGAGCTCCTGATACAGCAACCAGCTGACAGCACACCAGCCCTCCTGCCCTGGAAGATATCTAGAATGGGTAGTACCCACAATCTTGGACTAAATTAATTTAACAGACTTCTTGGAAGAGCAGCTGCTGACTATGGAAATTATACCTGTGCTCATGTGTGTATATGAGCACATGTGTATGTATACACACATATGTGTATGTATAACTGGAAGGTGTAGGATCTAGGCAAGACACAGATGATATAGAGATGACTCATGTCCTGGTTCCAGCCAGGATAGAGTTCTACAGTAGCCAGTAGAGGCAGGGCTAGGAGGTGGAAATTACTCTATAGCAAGGCACTGTTAGTTCCAGGGGTGGGGGAAGGGGTCCCTTTCCAGGTCGAATGGCATGGCACAGTCAGGTATTGTCAGGGGTTCCCTGAGGTACAGTTTTGAGCACTGGCATGAGAATTGTTCAGCTGTTGTACCCTTTGTAATTGATACTGTTGCTGTTCACTTCCTTATTTCTTAGCTGTTTTCAGTAAATTGTTCTTATCTCAACCTGTGATCTTCACCTTTTGTACATCCGATTCTCCTCTCCATTCCCAGCAGAGGAGGGGGAGGGAGGAGCATGGTTTGGAGTGTTTCAGGAGGAAAACTAAATCGGTAAATACCATTCCTAAGTCACGACAACACATAAGTCTAAAAATACAGCTCCTAAAGGCCAGTATTTGGATAGATATTTTACTTCATGTACAAGGTCCTGTTACTGAAGCCATAGTACTTTTAAAAGGCACTCTTAAAAGTAAAACAGATGGGTTATTCCTTCACAGAGAAAGACCAAGTGTTGCTTTCCTTTTAGTAGACACATGGGACCCTTGTCAGAGATTGTGGTATAAGGATATATAGGTAAAGGACCAAAAGGTGATTTTTCTCAGAAAAATATTTCAGAGACAAATCATCTTTGAAGTCTAAGATTCATGTTCAAAACACTTTTCATATAGTAAATACAATGAATAAGTTCAGGAAAACAAAGTCTTGAAGTTCAAAGATTTGTAAATAGTGAGAGAAGAATTTATTGACTTTCTTTTTAGTTTCCTTTAGATTTAAAGAACAAGTAGTAGCTAAATTTGTAATTATGCCTCTGTCTTCTTTAAAAGAGTCTTTGATGATGGCTGCTGTGTTATGCAATGCCCCAGAGGAAAGTTTGAATTCAATCAGCAGTGTCACTTGTGCCATCATACCTGCCTGGACTGCAATGGAAGTGAACCTAACAAATGCACCACTTGTGGAACAGGTAAGATTTCCTTTTGCCAGCTTTTCCCCCTCCCTTGGCCTCCAAACTCCGTTTTCCCTCAGCTCTCAGGGCCAGTTGTTAGATCAAATAAAATGAGTAGTGCTTTTACTACCAACCTGCATCACAATCTTCTTGTAACTCTGAAGGGAATTGGAACACTTTTTTTTTTTTTTTTTTTTTTTTTTTTTTTTTTTTTTAAGTACAGGTAAACACAACACTGTATTGTCCTTTCAGCTTAATGCATTTCCCTTGGTGTTTTTTCAATAGGAGATTTTAACAGAAACATAAACAAGAAAAAGGAAAAAAAAAAAGGGGACAGAAAACCTACATAGCCTGCTTCTGGAAAAGAAAGCTTCATACATGCTTCCCCCACCCACTGCACAGGATGTGCTATACTGAAATGGAGCCAGTTTGCTCAAGCAGGCAGGGAGCCAGGCTGCTTTCCTAAGCATCTCTCTGGGAAAGGCTAAGAAACAAGCATGTTGGGTTCCACTGGAGAATGCTGTGTCCCTACAGCTGAACAAATAGGTTTTGCAAAGAGCAGCTTATCACCAAAACACATTTTTATAGATCTTATGTTGAGAGGAAGGCTAATGTAGTGAATTTTGTGGAAATTCCAAAAAGGTCACTCTTCTCCCTTTGAAATTCTGTTTTAAAAATTATTTTATATTATCTCTCTATCATCTGATGAGCA
Organism: Phylloscopus whistleri; assembly: GCA_017589585.1. NCBI lineage: Eukaryota > Metazoa > Chordata > Aves > Passeriformes > Phylloscopidae > Phylloscopus > Phylloscopus whistleri. The sequence continues at coordinate 7,673,846 of JADMLD010001013.1, read as the reverse complement.
AAAACCTGAGGCCATTACCTGCAAGTATGTGCAACTAGTGTGAACTGTCCTTGGAAATGGGTGTTTAAGACCTAATTTATAATAAAGAGTAATTTTTTTTATGAGCCGTCTTCTGAGGGTTCACAATTGATTCATTTCAGCTGCTACTTCCATTTCAGTCCTAATCAACAATGGCTCAGACTTTATTTAGTTATAGGTGTCTAGACTACAAGCAAACACTAGTATGGTACATTAAGTAGTAGTACTGATGATGAGATTGACCTTCTCACTGTGAGAAATGTGGCTCAGTAGATGAAATTTTCAAATGGTACTTCAGGTCTAATGTGAGAGCAAGTTTGTATAATTGTTCCCCAAAGTCTCTCCCTTATGGAGGGCAGCAAGATATATTTCTGTATTTATATGAATCAAGAAATTAAGATACTGATGAGGCACACTCTTAGGAGGCAGGAAAATTAAAGATTTGTGCATGAAAAGTAAAATAAATAAAATTCAACTTCTGCTATAATGCGGCATTATTTCCTATTATAGCTGCTTTCTCTGCATTTTCAAACAGATTCTGGTAAGCAAATCCTTGCTCTGAAGTTAAGGAAATACACTTTACTTAGTAAAATTATATGTGTAATTTATACTGTAGAAATTTGTACTGATTAGAAAACTCCCCATGTTGCAGCACATGGCATGTGAAGTTATTGTGTTTTCACACAGGCTTGACTCAGACAGATCTGGAGCAGGGGACCTCCCAGTTCTCATGCATTAGAGAATGCTTGTGCTCTAATAGCTAATAGCTGCACATCTGCTATTTAAATTCAAATCTAGATGATTCCACCAAGATGGAGATTACGGCTCAATGTTCTAGGGACACAAACTGACTCTTTCCAAAGGGGAAGTGGCCCAAAAGGGCCCCTTTGCTTTCCTAATAATAATTGTACATTTGTGTGTACAATGCATTACAAATACTTGTTTGTCCTCTGCAAGAGAACTTGGTGATGGATTTTTTTAATTAGATTAATGGATGTAAAGAGTAATTGTTTGCTAGCATGACATTTTATATGCCATAAATATCCAGGAATGTGAAAAGTTTGAGGTCCTGAAATTTTTTTACATCTCTTCTGGTGTAAAACTGTAAAATCTAGCAGTCAGTGTCTCTACTGCAGCACTGGGACTTCATGAAGTTCCTTCTTAGACCCCAAATGCCCTCTGTGGCTGACAACTTTTTTTCCCATTTGTTTGCCACACAGACAGACAAGGGGTGGAACGTTTCCTGTATCGTGGGGAGTGCAGAGACAGCTGTCCTCCAGGTCACTACCACTTGGAGCATATCTGTGTGCCTTGCCCTGGCCACTGTGAGGTGTGCCTGAACTCCAGCCACTGCAAAAGGTGTTTCAGAGGCTACTACCTTACTCAAAATGTGTGTCAGAAGCATAGTTGTGGAGAAGGTAAGCATCCTTCAGTTGGAGATAACAAATATTCTATTCAATTTGTTACAGATACCTGCATGAGCATATTAAAAATGTTTTAGAATACACAGCCACACCTGACCCTGAGGTCCTTAATTTCCATCTCCGATCCTCTTCTAGTGCAATCATGTTATTGTAAAGCAAGAGTATTTTCCTCAAACTAAGTGGATTATGCAAAAACAAATGAGAAAACAAGCTTTCATGAGTCTTTCTCCTTTTTTTTAATTTGAATCAAGTTTATTTCCAGGAACCTTGTTGAGTGCTTCCAGATATTGCATTATCTAGAATTAACCCAAAACTGATGATTTGCAAAACACAGGTGAAGTGGAAGATCCTGACTCTGAAAACTGCATACCATGTTCAGATGGATGCCACAACTGCAAACAGGGTAAATATTCCCTTATTCAAGCTTATTGTTATTCTTAAGGTAGGGAAAACTTAGTTCCCCTCGCTCTTGTCATTAGCTTAAGTGCATGCTGCTGAGCAATTAGTCATTGGTGCAGGTGGCTGATCACCAAGTAAATTATATTCCATACTATATTTATTTTTGAAATAATCTTCTAAAATTTATATTCAGTATAAATTAGAATAATTTAATCTATTAAATTAGCTATTAAAATTTGCAGCACTTTTATTTTTTCTTGTTTGAATGCCACACAGGCTGAAAGATTTACTGATTTTCTGAAGCTATTAAGCTATTATCCCACAGAGAATTCTACTGTAGATGTTCAAATTTTCTATGCCTCAAAACAGATCACCACCCTCTGCTTTTTCTTTAAGGATGTAGACATAAGGACAGTCTTTAAAATTCATTCAAGAACAAGGTATCGCAATAATAATGCTACTGCCCTAAAAAAAATCCCTTGTACACATTTCAAGGTTGGTGCAGTCTAATCCATCCATCCATGTGCAGTTCATTTAGAGTTCCTGTGAAACAAAAAAAAAAAAAATGGAAATACACTGAGTTGAAAATGCAACCAGCAGTGTTAAATAAAAAGATGGGGTTGAGACTCAGGTGGAATCTCAGCTTCCAGGTCACAATGTGTTGCCATGGGGCTGTTACAGCTTCCCTATGGTTTCAGGGCGTTCTCCTCCTACCCGAATATCCAGAGGAAGTGAGACTGTTGTAAGTTGCAGTGTGTGCAATCCTGGGAGAACCCTTGTAGTTGCATGGGAGTCTGTTAAAGGGGTGTGGCACTCTCCTCCAGGCAAGCACAGATTCCGCTTTGTCACATTACAGAAGTGAAAAACTTGTATGTAAAAATATGCCCTTTCCATAAAAAAAGTATCTCTCACATTCAGGGCTGCCATCCATGACTGTGACACTTTCTGGATTTGAGTCACCGGTTCTGCAAAATTCAGAACAGCACAGTATTAGCATGCCATTGTCTGCAACAAACTCCAACCCACAACTGTCTGTCCAGCACTTTTCCTGGCATACCTAACTTACCATAAGGATTTCCATCACATAATTACTTCTTTCTGACAGTTGTTTGATCTAATATGTGATACCATAAAAAATATCCTGTGATGCTGGTGACCAGCCATTCCGTGTGAATTCAGTCAAGCCTAAAGCTTTCCTCTGTGACTACAACTGCCCCTGACAATATTGTTGAATGAAGAGATGGTTTTAATACGAATGCAACTACACTGTGGTCTCCTTTTGTATGGTGTGTTGTCCAGGTTCATGGCAGCTGCCTGCTTGGTTGAGGGGAGAAGTTAAGGGAGAATGTATGTTTCAACACCTGTCTTGATTGGTGCTATCAGAAGTTACTTCCCTGTGCTAATATTTTCTGTGTTTATTACAATGATTGTGACTTCAAATTATTTCTTTTTCTTCTGAAACTGTGTAGTGGCAATCGGTGTTTTGAATTAGGGAGAAATTTCATATGTATGAATAGCAATGTTTTTTAAAAAAATAGTAATTTCAAGTGACACAGAGGAAGATTTCCTTTGTGTCTTCCATTGTGAACTTAATGGGCATGTATAAGGAGGCTGGAAGGCTATTCATGGTCAGCTGGCATACATAAAAAGGGGCTGTACTCATTTGCCTTTTTCCTGAGAGAATCACTGATCTCCTAAATATTAATCATCCATAATATTCACCACATATTTTCAACTCCTTGCACTCAAAATTCTGTTTTAAAAGAGGGTTTTAAGAGCTTCAAGGATCAGCGGAATGGTAAAACAAAGACTGAATTAGTTTTCACTGCTGTGTAAAGTCAGAAGTATTAAGATGCCGGAGTTTATTTACAGACATTCCATTAAGGAAAGTCTTTGGTGTTCATGGTGCATATATTACTGCGAGTAAGAGATTGGTTTACTGTTAGTTCTACTTGGATAAGAATATCAGTAGTGGCCTAAAAGCACAGTCCCAAGCAGATTTTGCAAACTATAATATTCTTGAAATAAGGCAAAACCTGTAATCTTCAACTTAAAATAAGTCAAGTAGCCATGGTAGATACACCTATGTCTATCTATATTATATGGTAGATATTTGCTTGTATTTTTACTCTTAACATCTGGCATTCCATTAAGTTTTCAGGCATATCAACAACTTCATTCATAGATAAGTACAGTAATGGCTTTCTCATGCCTAATCAGCTGACATATTTAGAAACTTCCATGAAAAAACGTAAACTGCAATAACTTTAATGCCTGTCCCTTACAAGAAATTCATTATTTTGCAAGCCCTAGGGAAATTACACTGCCATAAAAATAATTTAAATTACTAAATTTTCAAGGTGAGAAAATAAAGAATATGCTACATTTAGTTTCACATCTTCATAGTCTTTCTACAGACTCCCTTTTAAAATTAAGTGGATGCTGGCGGGTCTTGCAGTCTCTTTGTCCTATCTCCCCTTTAACACAAACCAATAATTTACTCTAAGAACTGTAGAGAAGGTGTAAGAAAAGTTCAAAGGTATGAAAATTTCAGGTAAAAGTCTAGTGGGGAAAAAAGGAATGTAGTAATCATAGCAATTGGAATAAAAATTTATATAGTTCACACACTGAAAACTAGTTATTCATATATACAGCTGCAAATATATTTTGTGCTTATCTATGGCTCCTCAGCTGACTGAAGACCATTCTCTCATAGAAAATAATTCAACACCTTCTCCTTCTGAAGCGCTTTAAAATCTTTCAATATAAAGTCTTAGAAGTAAAAATAATTAACTTCTTCAGTTTACACTGAGCACAGGATCACTTACAGAAGTTTTATTTACTTTAAATTCTAAACATTCTAAACCAGGAGCAGCAAAATGCAAATGATTCTCTTACTATCTGCAAATTACAAAGATTATGATATTTTTCTCTTTTCTTGTAGACAGAAGTCTAGTTTTTAGGGGGGATATATAATCATATTAAGATAATTGAACTGCCTGTTTTCCTACTAGTCTGAAAGAGTTTTGCTCAAAAAATAATTCTCACAAGGCACCAAATAATAGATTAAACCACCATCTGCAGTCTCAGGCAATGTTGTCTTGCTTTGCACAGACAGGAAAATTAATAAGATTTGAATCCTTCTGGCATGATGCCATGTGCTAGCAGAATAGATCAAGTCTGCATGGGCAGCAACTCTCTTTCATCAGTAGTGACACTACATCCAGATTTAGACAGAGGTATCGTACCTTTACAATGGTTTCATACTTTGCATCCCATATCAGGCATTTCAGAGAAGGAAGCAAAACCCACACAGTAAGTAACACAGCATGTTATTCTTCACCGGGTGTGAGGACTCTAAAGTAGATAGTGTTTGCTTGTAAGACTTACTGGAATCCTCAAGGAATGTAGTCAAATCTGTTTTGTTTTCTCCAAGTTTCAAGTGGATCTTGTTTTAAGGCACAAGTGTGGCAATATATCTTTACTGTATCAACACTGAAAGTCTAAGAGCAAAGACAGGAACTCTAAGAGAGAGACTTAATCAATGGCACGTAAGTCTAAGTAGTTAAAATACAAATTATGCTTTCTTTTAAATTCAGGTAATTATTTTCTTTCTGTTTCACTTCATTAATTCAGAGGCCACTCATATTTTAAGGCTGTAAAGAATCTTTAATGCTCACAGGTACCATTCTGCCTGCAGACACTGACAAGTCCTGGGATATGCTGATAGGGACATTGCCTTAGAAGGCTCTAATCCCCAGAAAATCTACAGCTTTGTGTACACAGCGTCCACATGGCTGTGCACGTTAGGATTCACCTCCCCACTTTGTCCTGTCCACATGCTCTGGGGTGCATTTGGCTCTGCTCGATGCCACATGAGCTAAACTGGCATCATTGTGCACAACTTCCCACGACACCTGAAAGGCAGACTCTCACACAGGCACAAGCCAAGGCTTAAGGGTGATTTCAGTACCAAAGCTCTTAAAAATTCTTAAAGTTTCTTAAAAATTTCAAATATATCCTGATTACTGTGGGATCAAATACAAGCACAATATTGGACAGACAATGTGTCTAAGAAAGTGTACTGGATACATCACAAGTCCACACAGCCAAGATTATCTTTCTGATACCTCATGCCTCAGCTCTTATAATCCAATTTTGGATATGCTGAGTCTACTTTCTAGAGCAGCAATGAATGATTGCTCCCTCTGATGCAGAAAGATGGGAGCTGCAGTTCTTCATTACCTTTGACCATCAGGTTTTGATTAAATTTTAATGTCTTTTTTCTGGTGGGTGCCAATAAACATCGTGAAGTCTACAAAATTAAATCCAGTTTCCTCAACAAAAGCAGCTTTTGAAAGACAAAGTTCTGCTGCAAAAAATATTAAGGTAGAGGGTTTTCTTTATGCCATTGCAGCATTTACCTTCCACCTCTCAATGTAAGTTCACTTACCCACATATTTGGATAACTGCAGGATAGCATTCATGTTTTCTCCAGACTTCTAAAACCATAATGGATTTCAGACACCTTCTTCAAAGTCAAACTTTCCTTTTTAGAAAGCCTGTGGCTATAAGACAACACTCAGAGCAAGAGAAAAAATAAGGTAAAACTGTAGACTCTGAGCCACTTAAAGTAATTAATCGAAGAGAATTTCGGAGTCAATAAAATGCAAGAACATAAAAATCTTGGCTCCTATTTCTTATATTTAAAATACAACATGTGGACTAAAGTGTTTTCTCAAATAACTGCAGCTTTCTCTCTAACCATATGATTTACATATGCTCTTTTGCACTTACATAATGAACAGACACCAAATTTGGCTACCTTTGAAGGTGATAAGTGACAAACTTCTCTGATATGCCATATCTACTGCCTTGCATAAATAACATTTCACAAGCAGAAATTGCCACATCATTAACTAATAATGCTAAGTAAATAGAAGGACCTAGTTTGCTGAGGAGGTAAACATTTGCAGCTCCCACAGATCATTTGGATCAATGGAGGATGGCTTTCCTCTCAAAAATGATTGTGTAAGTCAGGCATCCTCTCAATTTGTAGTGCCAGTCTTCCTGCCAGTGTTCTCCCAAGGAGCCTCACTTTCCTGACCCAGTTCTTAATCGCTTGTGGGTTCTCTTCCACACACCTCACTCAGCTTATGAAGGTAAAACATCTTATGTTATGAATAGTTCCTGTGGGTTACAGAGCACCTCATCTCCTTGCAGCAAAATACAATGTGTACCAACTTTTGATCCATCCAAATTCCTACAGTGAGCACCATGACATGGCTTTGCAACATTTGCACTAGGACTGTTTTCAAAGGCTAACACTGAGAGTAAAGTACTCCTCAGTAGAGTGCAGAGAGAACAACGTTCAGCAAAGATATCTTACAAAAGAAATTAAAACTGAAAAAAAAGGAGCCATGTCCCTGAGAATAAAGGCCTACCAAAGAGGCATTTAGGCCCAGTTGTGGCATTTAACCTCTCTGATCTAACAAGGTAAAGCCTGAGCCACTCTCAAAGGTCATCCAGAATCTATTTTATTTGCTTGGGGTTACAAGGTTTACGTGAAAAACTTAAAGCTATAAAGGCTGAAAGTGAGAATAAATAATACAGAAATTATCAACAAGATCCATTATACAGAGTGGGGTGGAGAAACACAGAGTTTATAAGGCTGTGGGAGTGAGAAGAAAAGTATTTGGAGAAGATTTAAAGAAGTTCGAGGCAGCTGAAAGAGCAGCACTGTGAAAAGACTCAGGCTTACAGATATAGATTTATCATTATATGATAAATGAGTGAAAATTAATCTGGTTCTCACAGCAACCTAAGAAAGAGAAAGGAAAATTTTATTTCTTCAAACCATGCCTGATGATGAATAGACCTTGGCTTTCAAGACAAAATTATGATAAAGATAGTTTTTTATCTCAGAGTAAATCTTCTGCAAGAGGTTAGACTTGCTGAAGGGGTTTCAGATTTGCAGATGATAAGACTTTTTTCTACAAGCTTCTGTGATGGTAATATGCAATCTGTGCAGGAAAAAAATGCCCAGAAAGTTTTAGAACTGTTCTCTGATTTTCAGTCCTGACATTTCAGTGTAGGCAGAATATTACATTAAAGCATGTTGTCTTTCCTAGAGTGTAGGTAAAAGAGAATTTCCTTGCACATTGAAGATACAAGGTGCATGTATTAAAAAAACTTTTTTCTTTGAATTTTTCTTTTTCTGAGAAAGAAAAAACTACTTCCTGTGTAAAATCCAGGCTTGGGAAAAATCAGTGGAAAAGCTTAAGATATGAGACCTAACCTTCAGTTCTGCAAGTACAGAATATTCCAGATATTAAAGTTTAAAGTTCTCCACAGAAATAAGAGCACTGAAGAAAACTACTGGATCAGACCAGAAATTCACCTAGTTCAGAAGCCACTGACGACACATACTTCTAAAATTACATATACAAACAAAGCGTGTATTTCTACTTCAACAATTTGCAGTTCAGAAGCTTCGTGAATCAAAACAGTCAAGAAATGTTAACTGCTGAAACTTTCTGCTGGAATTACTGAAGAAAATATACATTAAAGCAAATATAATCTAAACCATCTGCAGACCAGACCTTCTTTTCAGGGAAGTTTGCTGCCTCCTTGGGGCCCAAATCAGGGACCTCACCAAAAAAATGAAGAGGTTAATGAAGCCTTTGAAATACTGCCTCCTGTTGCTTTCACAGGGGTACCAGTGATATTTCAACAAGAAGCTCAAGGTTAATGAAAAGAGATTTCAGGACACTGGAAAGACCAAGTGATATTTGGCCACAATAACCACATGCAGCTGACAGAGTTGGAATTGTTTAGCCTGGAGAAAAGGATGCTCAGGGGGAACTTCTGAGCTCTCTACAGCTGCGTGAAAGGGGGTTGTAGCCAGGTGCAGGTTGACCTCTTCTCTCAGCCAACTGGCTCATGAGTCAGGCATGAAGGGTGAGAGTGAATGGGGTGACACAGACTGGAGACCTGTCACAAGTGGGGCTCCATCTCAGACTCGTGCTCTTCAACATCTTCATAAATGAGCTGGATGTAGGACTGGAAGGGATACTGAACAAGTTTGTAGATTATACAAAACTGGGAGGAGCTGTTGCATTCATCAAAGGGAAGCCCTGCAGACAGACTTTGACAAATTAGACAACTGGGAAATCACCAACCATGTGAAGCTCAACAAGGGGAAGTTCTGCACTGGTGCACCCCCCACCCCTGAGGACTGTGTGCAGTTTGGGCACCACAATATAAAAAAGACATTGAGCTATTAGAGAGCATCCAAAGGAGGGCCACAAGGACAGTGAACAGGATCTGGAGGAACGGCTTTATGAGGAGCAACTGAAGTCATTTGGTTTATTCAGGCTAAAGAACAGGAGGCTGAGGGGAGACCTGGGTACTGTCTGCAGCTTCTTCATGAGGAAAAGAGGAGGGTCAGACACTGACCTCTTCTCTGTGGTGACCAGTAACCAGTGACAGCCCAAGAAAATGGCCTGAAATTGTGTCAGGGAAGTTTTAGGTTTAATATTAGGGAAGGGTTCTTCACCCAGAGGGTGGCTGGGCACTGGAACAGGCTCCCCAGGGAAGTGGTCACAGCACCAAGCCTGACAGAGTTCAGGAAGTACTTGCACAACACTCTCAGGCACATGTGTGATTCTTGGGGATGGTGCTGCGCAGGGCCAGGAGTTGGACTAGATGATCCTTCTGGGTTCCTTCCAATTTGGAATTTTCTGTGATTCTATGATTCTCTTCATAAATATATTCACACGGGTTGTTTCGTTTCCTTCCATTCTGCTGCTTCTGGGATATTCAGTTAAGGTGAAAGAGATAGTGAGTAGGAGATTACAGAAGGAAGGTTATAAAAAATATTCTTCATTTTTGGAGTCAAATCTATGATTTTAAGAGTTTTTAAAGTTGCAAAACACTTTTCCTGTGCATTAAACAAATGTTTTGAATACAAAAATTAATTTTCTGGTGGGAAAGTTTACCCAAAAGACTTGCACCACCACCACCGCTTCCACCATTATAACTCCTCTCCAGCTATAGAAACAGTCTTGTCTAGCTGAGGATTTTGAAATTTAAACTTATTTCTTAGATGACTGAAAAGTATGCTTTTAGAGGTGTCAAAAATTTTTAACTTATCCTTGCAAAAAATAAAGAAATAGGATGACATTATTGCTTCAGGTAAGTTGCAGTCTCCTTTTAGTTCTGCTTTTCAGATCATCACTTCCTAAGGACTTAGCTCCTTCCAGGTACCTGGATTATGCTGAGGACTAAAAAGGCACAGAATAATATGAAAATACAGTCCAGGATCTGATTGTGGAAGATTTAATCTCAAAATAAATGTGAACAGAGATTCAGAGACAACAATGTTCTTTTTACAGCTGTAATTATTTTAGTGTAAGAAGTAATAATATAAAATTGGTGTAGCAAAAGTTCTTTTTGGCATTCAGGTTTTTACTTTGAAAATTATTTACATAATTTTGTATCTTTCATTTCAGATGATCCAAGAATCTGTATAACATGTGTTCAAAACTATTACATGTAAGTATAGCTGTATATATATATAGCTCTTCATGACTACACATTTTTCTGATGAAAGAAATAGCTCTTTACTACATGGATCTGAGCTGTCTATATTGTCTCATCCTTTAAATTGCTTGTCTGAAAAACAGTAAACGGGAAAAAGACTTGGGAAATGTTGGAAAATAGCAAATTATTCAGTATTGAGACCTGTTAAAACTTATTCCAGAACAGAGGAAAAGGGTGAAAAAGTTATACAGTGCATATGGATTTGGAACAAATGGAACAAATTTGCTTTTAGTATATTGTGTCTAGTTCTGGTATTTGAAGTTCATAAGACTTTTAAATGTATGGAGTTTATGCAAAGGAATAAAAAATTTAATTAAAAGCTTAAATTAAATGAAGAGAAAAGAACATTACTGCTTTTCAAAGAGAGCATTTATAGATCTCTAAAAATTGGAAAAGAAAGTATTGATTATGTTGACTCTTATGTTTTTACAAGCAATCAGCTCTTTACAATCATGATACAATATTTTTTAGTGAAGTATATATTCGGTTTTCTGCCCACCTTTAAAAAATAAGGTAAAATTAATCATACTTAAAAATCCTAAGATTAAGAAACACGACTTTGTTACTTGACTAAACAAAATAACTACAAATACACCTTGAATCGTCATTATAGGAATAATCTCTGTTCATTATGCTGATCATTCTTTATCATTACCATTCCTGGAAACACATAGAAAATAAATTCAATGACCTTCAAAAAACCCCAAAAAACTTACTAATGATGTTCTACTTTATCTTACAGGTATAAGCAGCATTGCTATAAATACTGTCCAGAAAATACCTACAGAGATGAAAGTTCTTGGCAGTGTAGAGACTGTCCTAGAAACTGTGCTAGCTGTGATAAGGATGGGTGTGACTCATGTGAGGAAGGCTTTTATCTCTCAGGTAAGAAAAGTACAAAGAGTGGCATAATACACAAAAATATTTTAGACATTTCTTTAGAAAAATACTCTGGATCCAAACTCTCAAATTCATAAGTCTGTTCTATGGCAGACAGTGGAGGCTGAAGGGACTTAACTCTTTGCAGAATCAGACATTTGCATTAATGCAAGGTGGTTATGCTACCCAGTACTGTAATTTGGCTCAAAGGGTCTATTCAGGCAAATAAAAAATATTTGTATTTGATTCAGATGTTGTGAAAGGGGTTCTTTAACTATAGAAAGAAATTTAAATGTTTCCTTACTATTTGTAAGTCCAGTTTTACTTTGACTTTTAAACACTCTGAAAAAAGCTCAGTTAAAACCACTAAATTCCACACCCGATTCACACAAGAGTAGGAATCTCCTAGCTTTTTAAAGAAGCCATAAATCAGGCAGGTCTGGTTCAGATATGGTGCCAAAAAAGAATCACAGGAATCCCTGAGGTTATAGTATTCTCTTGCCCTGGCTGTTTAAAGTGCCCAGTAGTGGCATCACACTCATGGAAAACTCTGCGGTCACAACCAGGGTGAGCTGTGGATCTATGATTTTTTTTTAACTGAAATTAGACAAAACTCAAAAAGCTGTAAGTGCTACAGCTTCCAGAGGTTTTGATGAGGTATGCCAAACTTTAATCTGAGCCAGATTTAAACCTGAGTTTAACTTCATATTCAGCAGAAACTAGAGATCGTATAAAATTGCATATGTCTAAAATTTGCATACATCTAAAAATCTTAGAGGCATCTAGTCTTTAACGTTTTATTGAAACAGTATAATTGTTAGGACTCAACCATAAAACCTTTACCCAGGCATGGACTTCCATTAGATTTGTGTGTAGTAATGTTTACAATATTGATTAAAGCCAGGTTAGAGGCAAATTTAAATGCAGATTTGTTCGAAGTTTGTGAAGTTTTCTCATATGCAACTGAACTGAATTTATATTTCATTCTTAAAATTTATAGGTTTTTATAGCTGCAAAATGTTTCATGTGTTCTTACATACTGGGTTTTTTCTTAAACCATTTCTGCTGGAGACAGAGGGTTGGGCAGGGGTCATTATGCTTCCAGGCTGTTTCTATTGCAGATGGCACCTGTGTGACTGAGTGTGGAGATGGCTTCTTCGCTGATGTGGCCTCTAGAGAATGTGAGCCTTGCCACAGGAGCTGTGTAACCTGTGTTGGTTATGGTTACAAGAACTGTACTGGGTGTAAAAACAGTTTCCAACTATCTCATGGGCAGTGCCTGAAACCAGGAAATTCTCTGCCAGCTAGGAAGTTCTGGAGTGGTAAGTTGAAACAGATCTTGTAATCTTTTCTGCTTCTCTGAAGACTACTACAAATTTAGAAAGAATATAACAAGATCTTGCAGATTTGCTTGAAACTGCACTTTTGTCATTTTAGAAGTGTACTGACCAAACCCATTGGTTCCACAAACTGAAATTCATTTTTCTGCAAGTAGTATAACATTTCAATACAACGTAGGTGTTTCTTAGCTATCTTATCTAAATAGAGATTAAAAAATATAATTGACAAAAAAAGGTAAAAGTATGAAAAAGATAAAAGATGTGTAATAGATTAAGGTACTGGGAGTTCCTTATCTAAACTACTGGGTGCCTTATAGATTAGGTTTTAGACCAGCTTTGTGGCTATTTGTTCCCTTCAGAAAAGTCAATATAAGTTGGAGGAAATAGAAAATAATATAGTGTGCGACTATGCGTGTGTGTGTGATGTGAAAAATGGTTATTGGGTCATTTACTTCCCAGCACTCCTACAGTTTCTATAAATTTATAGTTCATGTTAAGTCTTCACAATGGGAAAAGTCCAGCATTTTATTACATATGTTTATTGGTTTTGATATGTTTTATGATATTTATATAATTGCTATTACCTTATGGAGACATAATATTACCTTATGGAGACATATTACCTTATGGAGACATGTAATCTGTTTTGGTTTTTTTATTCATGATTGCATTAGTTTTGTGGAACAGTGCTATGCACAGAATAAACTCTATCTAAGCCACACTTCAACTGGATCACATTCAAATTGCATATTACTACACAGTGTAAAAGTTAGACAGATCACCTTCTAAAAGGAATACCATCCCAATAAGAAACAGCACTTTGTTCCCTTCTGCATCCCTCACTAGAGTAATTGTACCACAGTCCAGTAACAAAATATATTGTAAATATATAATCCTTTCAGAAATTAGTATCTAGGAGCTAAAAATATTACAAATGTACCCAGAGACCTACTTTGATAGCAACTAAAAATACAAAGTTTTAAACCCCTCTTTACTCATAGAAAAGCTAGAATACATGGGATTTAAATTGGAGGAAATAAAGTATATTTTGCCAGTTTGAACACTTTCTGATTGCACGACCTGGCCTAAAGTTCCATTCTCCAAAAGGAACAGGTAGAGAGAGTAAGGTGGACAGCACAAAGGAGATGAGAAACTAAAAAGAACTCTTAAAACACCATTGTGATTCTGAATGAAATTAAGGAGGAACTACTAGGCAACTCAAATGCTTTTGTATTTCAACACATGCTTCTTTATCTATGGCCGTATCTCTGCTCATATGTCCTTGGGTTTTGTAGAGAGTTTCAGCTTTTTTTTTTTTTAATAAACTTCACATTTTCCAGAACAAGTGGTGAGCATGTGTAGAGGACCATACTTGTTTCCATATGAATCCATGATTTTCACCCTGATATTTTTGAGGACTCGTTTAATTTTTCTCTAAAATGAATTGAAAAAATCTGAGAGCTCAAAGAAAGATGATGGAAGCAAAAATAAAGAAAATATGGGGACATTGTGATAATTGGAAATGAAATTTCACTCATTTTTTCCCCTTAATTAATTTTGAGGTCACAGTTAATATCTTACAGTGATATGTTTCAAGAAAATCTGCCATTGTCTCACTTATGATGCAGAACTCCAAATGAGAAAAGAAAATAGGGAAAGAAGTATTTCCCGGTCTTTCTGCACCCTTCCAGTATCATACTCCTTTGGATTGCCTGAATGGACAAGAGCACTGGGGCAGCTTCAAAGCTGCAGCAAAATTTAGCTCAAGAAATAATGAGATTTAGTTTTTCAGATTCTATAAAAGAATAAGAGACTTAGTGGGGCCAAAGATGTTACTCATTCTGACAAAGACACAAGAATAAAGATGGTCTTGACTCAGATTCTGGCCCAAGTTTAAATAGAAGGCTTTTGCTTTTGAAAATAAAAAGTGGATATTGAATTTTTTTTTTTAAGAGAATATAAGTTAAAGGATAAAAACCACTCAGTAGGTCTCCAAAGACCATTCATTTTGTTGAACACTCAAGTCCTTTAAGGGAAAGGAAAATATAACTCAATTTTTCAAGCTTTCCACTTGCAATCAGTCCAAAGACCAAGGAAGTACATGTTGCATGACCATTTCTTCAGCTTTATAAGGTTAGTCTTCGGAAGGATCTCACATTTAAAGTGAAGGAAATGTACATTTAGGAAGTTCATATTATTCTAAATGTGTGCTGTATTTCAGTTTTTGTAGTAAATGAAAGCCACGGTCACAAGAAAGACTCATTTTACATATCCAGAACTTTAAAAAAAATCTTCTGTCAATATTTAATTTGGGAAATTCAAATACTTATAGTTGACTGGAAGCTAAATGTTTCTGTTTTCAGCAGAAGGCTAATTGCTTGTGTACATTCCCCTCTAGTGGCAAAGAATAACTATTACAAAAAAGAGGACATTGCAAAAGGGAAAGAGGAAAAAAAACCTAATACACACACACAAAAAATTCTTTGTTTTGCATGGTAAGGCTTCAAACATTTAGAAAGAATGAGCTCCTTTAAATATTCTTCAGCAATAGTTAACAACTTGCCTGCTTAACTTCATGTGATATTCACTCAAAAACAGCAAAAGAGAACTCTACAAAAATAAAGTTAGGATAATAGAAAACCTTATAACAGCCAGCTTTTCTGGCGTATTTCTTATGTCCTTACAGTGACCATTAAGGACACTTCTTAATGTTTCATTAAAACTGAAGAGTAATGAAAAACTTCGACACTAAACCTCAAAAAAGTAAGCAATTATCTAATGGAGGATTATTTGCATAAGAGAAGTCAAAACACTTATGTGCTACATACCTTAAAAAGACTCAAACTTCCCCCTCTAATCAGTGGCAATTATAGAGTAGAGTCCTTTTAGCAGGACATATTGTAACCTGAAATATAGAAAAAAATGGGATTCAGCAGGGTAAAAAGAGCTGTGGAAATTATGTCAGTAAGAGTCAGTGTTACTATGGGAGGATTTACCAGACCCTTAGTGTTTGATTTGTCAGCATCCCTGGAAAGGCAAGACCCTTGTGTCAGTGTCCTGCTGGGGGAACCCTTCACTGAGCAGTCCTGCTGGATCAGAGGGTGGTTCCACTGACTCAGCCAGGGGAACCAGCAGTGTAAGGGAGACCCCTCAGCAGATCTTCCTCTTTACCAGAGTGTGTTACCTGCTGCCAGCCACTGCTAGTGCCCATGAAGGACACACACTGACAATTCATGGAGCAACACACCTTATGAATGTAAAATTGTGACAGCTTAAGGTTCAAAGGCTGTCAGTGATAGCATCTGACTGAAAAAATGTATTCAAAGTTATACACAGACAAGCTCTAATCCCCAATAAAATGTTGGGCCTGCAGAGAACATGATTCTTACCCAAAAGGCATCCCTGTGGGGGAGAAGACAGGCTCAGCCTGTCGACTGATCCTAGCGGTTATGGGACTCCCCTACCTTTTCCCCCATTGTCAACTTATTTCTGTACTATTTCTCTGTGTTTAGGTGAAGCTTGAATGGCTCTAGTCATGCATGCCTTTGTTACTGATTGGTGTAAAATTCTCTCACTTGGCTTTTAAAGATACAGCTATATTTGGACAAATTTTATGTTGTGCTTGTTGTCAGGAAGAGTAACAACACCACAGGCTTTCATTATCCTGTACAAATAGTATTCAAAAGTAGTCCTGGTAAAGACTGACCAACCATGTCCTTGCTGAACAACCTACTGTTAAACACCCAGGTTGTGATCTGCTGTGCTCTCCATGGATCATTACATTGAGACTCTTTTGTACTTCAGTGAGTTTTTGAGGCTTCTCAGCTAATGGTAGTGTCAGATGTGGTTATAGCATACTGTTATGGACCATCCCCAGCCACACTAAATGTGGACCTAATTTCTTTCATTCATATTCTCTTATTCATGTCTTTATTATTATTCTCTCTTCTTCCCCTGTGGTATGGTATGCATATATACACACTTTTCATCTGCTCTGTATAATGCCCATCATTTCTCCTTGTAGGAAAGGGATTTATATAAGTTTCCTGCTCTCTTCCCTTGTCTTTATACTTGAAGCATTTGCTTCCATGGTTTTCATTCAAAATTTCAGTATTCTGAACTACCTTACCACAACAGGCAGGACAAAAGAATTAAGTGTTATGCTGCATTTGGTGAATTGTTACTATCATCAATCAACCTACAGAAATCATACATATTTAACAGGCAGGATGAGCTGGGTGTGCACTAAATGAAGTGCGTAGCTCAACCTGCAAGTAACTTTTGGTTTTGTCTTTATTTTCTATTTTCAGAAAAATCACAAGGCTTCTATGTGTTGTCTGTTGGTCCATAATTATTATCTCATTAGACATACATTTAGCCATTGTTGTAGTTCGCTTGTATCAAAATATAAAGCTGCATGCTGGGTACATGGTCACATTGCACAGCAGATTTTTTTCTGTTAGGTATGATGCTCCAATGTCCTTGTCATTTTATAACTGATGGTTCTGCAAAGTGTAATCAAAGTTTGCTTTTCCACAGTCATAAGAACTCCATTTGACACTCATTAGGCTCCCTTTTGCTGTTGGAGTTAAATAGCAGACAGTAGTACCTTTGGGGAGAACTATTTAATAAGTGTTATTCTCAAACCTTGATAAGTTAGAGAGATGGGCAGTCACCAATTGTATGAATTTCAATTTGGGCAAATGCTGGAGTCTTGCAGCTTGGGACAGTGCCACCCTAGTTTCTTGTACAAACTAAGGAACAAGAGGCTGAAGAGAAGTGCTGTGGAAAGGGACCTGGAAAAGGTGCTCTGACAGATGGCAAGTTGAATGTGAATGAACAGTGTGCCCTGGCAGGCAGGAGGGCCAAGTGTGTGCTGGGATGCTTTAAGCATGGCACTGACAACTGGTCAAAGAGGGGATTGTCCCGCTCTTCTCTGCACTGATGCAGCCACAGTTTGAGGACTGTGTGTGGATTTGGGCACCATAGTATGGAAAAGACAATAACCTATTAGAAAACATCCAAAGATGGGCCATGAGGATGGTAAAGGGTCTGGAAGGGAAGCTTTACAGGAAGAGACTGAGGTCATCTGGGTTTGCTCAGCTTAAAGTAGAGGAGACCTCATTGTGGTTCTCAATATTCTCACAAGGAGAAGTGGAGCAGCAGGTATGGATCTCTTCACTCTTGTGATCAGAGACAAGACTCAAGAAAAAGGTATGAAGCTTAGTCAGGGGAGGTTTACACTGGACACCAGGAAAGATTTTTCACCCAGAGGGTGACTGAGTACTGGAACATGATCTCCAGGAAAATGGACACAGTACCAAGCCTGACAAAAGTTCAAGAAACATTTAGACAATGCTGTCATCTTAAGGGGTATCCTGCACAGGTCCCTTCCAAAGCAATGTATTCTATGATTGTATGATTTCTGTCTCCTTCTGACTCAGAACTTTTAGGTTACAGGGTAACGGTGTTCTGTAACAATTTCATTCAAAATGTCCATGAAATACCTCATTAAACCAAGACCCCAAATGCACATACTTTCTAGATCTTTTTGTTTGCAATCTATTAGTATAATGCATCTGTATTTGGGTTTGGAGCACTACACTGAAATTAAGATTATCGGGATACTTATAAAATTAATAACATCATTATTGTTCTCATTTGTGATGAGTGGTCCAGTACAATGCCTTAGTGAATGTGAGGAAAGCATTCATATTTTCCTTTAATACAGCTCATAACTTACCATTTAGGAGAGAGGAGTCAAGCAAAATCAT
Source organism: Phylloscopus whistleri (assembly GCA_017589585.1). Classification (NCBI taxonomy): domain Eukaryota; kingdom Metazoa; phylum Chordata; class Aves; order Passeriformes; family Phylloscopidae; genus Phylloscopus; species Phylloscopus whistleri. The sequence continues at coordinate 7,655,408 of JADMLD010001013.1, read as the reverse complement.
TAAGTTCTTCAACTTTGTGAATTCCAAAATTTAACAGAGGTGCATTTTCAAAACACCTTAGGAAAAACCATACAGAATGCCCCTTCTAAAGGGAGGAGAAATTAAGAAAACAAGCTGGTAAAAAGGTGAACTTTTATCCCTTTCATCCCAGATGGAAATAGAAAATTGCTGTCCTGCGACTCTTCGTGTATGACCTGTGAGAAGGATGCTGATGTGTGTACTTCATGTCCAGAAGGTAACATTTCAGCTTCTTTGGATAAGTTTGCAAGCCACTATAGTATTTTGTATCCTACATACTTCCAGAGAATGTTTTTATCAGTGGTCACTACAAAGTCCCTTAACAACTTAAAGGGCAATCAGACAATCAACAGTTGAATTCAGGCAACAGGGCATGCCCCGGCAATATGGGTTAAAGTATTGTCGTGTTGATGGTGTTCCTTTTCTTTCCTTTCAATAAAAATTTGTAGATATGATGCAGGCATTACTGAACAGGGAATTCTTCAGTGAGACATACTAGATAATCATAATGATTCCTTCTAACTGCCAATGTCAGTGAAGTCTGAACAAAATATTTTGGGAAATGTCTTAAAGAAAGCATGTTGTATTCATTCTTTTCAGAATCAAAGTTGAATTTTGACAAGTTGAAAGCTTTTCTTTAAATATATTTCTAATTGATGCCTTTACCCCCCTGGGTTGCTCTTCTGACAGGAAATTTTCTTATCCACGATACCTGTGTTTCTCTGTGCCCACCAAAATATTTTGGCAACGTTGCAAGTGGAAAGTGCGAGATGTGCAGGGATGGCTGTGAGGTGTGCTCTGACCAGTGGCACTGTCAGAAGTGTCAGGCTGAACAGCACCAGCTGCTTTTCCTCCACAAAGGCAAATGTTTACAGGAGTGCCCTGAGTAAGTAACCCCTCATATCATCCCTGATTTTTTCTCAGTGTTCTTTCTCTTTAAAGTTCAGATCCATTATTAAACTTTCAAGGAAGACTTTAAGTCTGATAACACAAGTTACCAGAAACTGAGGTAAATGTAGTTTGCAGACTGCCTGAATGAACAGTATTTTCTTTTGGTTAGAGAAAAAATAAAAAAAAATCAAAAGTGAAGGTAAGACATTAAATCCTACAAAAGATGGAGCAGCTCTCAATGACGTTACTAGGAACATGGTACTTCATGGAAAAAATAATAAAGGTTCTAGACATTCTCCATGTTCCCTTCTCCAAGTAGTACAGAGCAGAGATATAAACTCAGACAGTGAATGTGTTAGAGTCCTGATATGTAAATACAGCACTTAATGATGTGTGTTTCTCTCTTTGGCTCGTGTTTATTTGTATATATTTTTATATGTGGAATTTAAAAAGATTCCCATTTGACTACAATGGACATTAGATCAGGCACATGAGTAGATTAAGTTCTCTCCTTTCCATGTTTTTTTCATCAGCATTCATCTTAGGTATATATACACAAAACCAGTGTTATGCAGACAAAAAACCTTGCTTTGCTAACCCTTTTTCTTTAGAAAAATGTGAAGCTCCTTCTTTTCTTGCAATCTCTCTGCCACTGCCTTCTTGGTAATTTTGTCAAATAAGTCAATGAGGGCCAGTGGAACAGGTTTTCTTCATGAAATGTCACAGTGAGTGCGAGGTAATTGCAAGAAGCCTACTTTTAATATTAGATACTGAGGCATACAACCATTAATTACGTTTTAACATTAATATGTCTCTTGTCAGTACTAATTTCCCAGTTATTCCACTCAGAGTCAGCGTAACAGAATTAAAACTTTTTATATAGCATTAGTCATTTCAGATGTTATTATCCCCCTTTGTTTCCTAAATTCAAGACTGTAAATAATGGCTTCCCGTCACTAAGCAAAATTCACAGGGTTTAAACTCCAGTTTCAGACTCTGCAGTAAAGTTCTTGAGACACAGCTACTCTCCACTAGAGCAAAAAATGAGACTCTTTATTCAGAGAGTTGGCTTGGGTTTGGCGACATGTTTTTAAGGGATAAAAAGGTTTGATTTACTGGACGATTAATTTCTGACAGAGGAATTTTGAAAGACTGGCTAACTGAGTACTCAACTTTGGAACAAGAAAAGATGACAGGACTGTGAGTAGTAGTTGCAAGACCTTGACAAAAGTTGCAGGATAAAACAAGATGAGAATAGGTGGCATGGCTCCTCCTACCTTTTCTCTAATCTTGCTGCTAATGCATCTCCCCAGACTTTCTTTGGAAAGATCATGTCCAAGAAGGGAAGGAGAAGCACCCCCTTATAAGGAGTAACAAATTTGCTAATGTAAATTACATATTCTGGGAGTACTTTCTATCTCAACTTCTTTAGTTTTCATCAATGGTTCTGTGGATTAACAATCTCAAAATATCGACTTACCCATCCTTTAACCTTGTAACAATTTGATTTTAAGAGTGTAGACAGATTGAATTCAGCATCTCTTCTACACATCTTCACCTGAAGCAGAGGTGAAGATTTTTTATATATTTATGACTTGTACTCACACAGCTGTGGCTGTCCAGATTTGCTCTCACACCACAGATATCAGCAAAATGTACTCCCTCTTTGCCATCTCTAGTCTGCTCCCACTAAGGGAAGGTATTATGTAAATATCCTGCTTTTTTTGGTTTTTCTTTCAATCCCTGCCCTTATTCTTCCTAGCCTTTACATTTCCAGAGTCGTCTCTTCTCTTTCTTCTCTCTAGAGCCACTGATGTCACCCTTCTCTTTCTTACCTTGATATCAGTATTGCAGGTCAGCTGCACAAGACTAGAGATTGCATGTTTTCCCAAATCTTATATATCTTTCTATCTTGTGTAAGGGGGAAGAAAAGATATAAAAGTTTGACATAAAAAGAAAGGAAAGCCCTTCATATGGCACTAGCCATGTACATTTTCTGCTTTTAGGCACAGGGGATGTTAAGTGGAAGATGGGCAAAAAATTGTGTGAGAAACGTTTGATCTAGTAAAGTGTGTGTGCTGCGAGAGTCTCATTTAGAGCTGTAATTCTCATAGCCTGAAGTGACCAGCAGTTTGCTTTGTGTTTTTTTCATTCCATAGGGGATATTTTAATGATTCTAAGACTTGCAAGGAATGCAGTGGATCCTGTAAGACATGCATGGGAAGTGCAACCCAATGCCTGTCCTGTAAAAATCATTTGCTTCTGGAGCATTGGGAATGTAAATCTGCTTGTTCAGAGAAGCATTTTGCCTTTGAAGGAATCTGCAAACATTGCCCTGAAATGTGTCAGGAATGTATTCACGATGAAATATGCACAGGTATTCTTCCAAAGAACTGCTGTTGTGTAGAATAAAATCCACCTGCATCTGTCTGGAGATAGACTGACAGAAAACCACATCTGAATTCAGTAATGTGCAAAAAAAAGTGATGTGCATATAATTGTTAATCTCTAAAATAGATTATGAGGAGACTAAATGATTAATCTGTAAAGATTTCACATTGCTTTGCCTGGTCCTGTAGTTCTTCAAAGATTCCTGCTGGTCTGATTTTATTTTTGATCTAGTGTATCCAATCTTAAAAGCTTGGGTATGTGCACCAATGTGAAATATAGAATGTTTTTTTCCTAGCTTAGTTGACCTTTACACCTCTTTATCATTTTTGCAAATGATCACTCCTGTTAGAGAAAGAAATCCCTGTAAAGTAAGATATTAGGAAAGCCTTCAGTACCCAGGTGAGGCTAAATGCCTGCCCCCAAAATTCCTCCCCCACTCCCCCAAATATTAAGGATAGCTAATACTGAGTGAGCCATTCTGGAAACATAAACATGGATGAAATAAAAAGCAATCAACCAACCAAAACATAAGCAAATATATTAAGCCTAATACTCATAATAAAAGAGCAACTTATTCACAGCTCCAGGCAAAGACAAACATTTATGTCAATATATTCTAGCTAAACTCGTATTTCAATAAACTAAACAAAACTTCAGATATGTACATTCCTGATTTTGCAGGAAGTTCATAATGCAGAAAAATGTCATTAAAAAAAGCCATCTATACATTAGTGTTAAATGGCTTGGTTAATATCACCAAAGCTGAGCAAGTGACCTTTTTTCACAGTTTCTTGCTGTCAGAAGAATACAGAAGACACCATTTGAGGGTTGGGCCAATGGAGGGGAAAGATTTGAAAAAAGGAAGTCCTATCTTCTCAAGGTGCTCTGATGACTTCTGTAATGACAGACAATCCTGAATTTAATGTTTTCTAGGACTTACTTTCTCTCGCACTTAGGTCAGAATTTGCTGCATATTTGCTTACCTGTGTTCTGCTTTTCCCTGTAGAGTGTATGGATGAGTTTTTCCTGCATGAGGGGAAGTGTGTTCAGGAATGCCCTTCACACTTCTACCCTGAAGACAAGCACTGCTTTCCCTGCCATGCTGACTGCAAGGACTGCAACGGGCCGGATTCTGATGACTGCACAGCATGCACTTTCAGCTTGTTTGTCCTCTACAATGGCATGTGTTTTGAAGAGTGCCCTGAGGGGAGTTACTATGAAGAAGCCACCAAAGACTGCCAAGGTTGGCAGCTGTTGTTTTCTTCAGAAGAGTACTGAGATACAAGTGGGTCTGTTTACAGGTCACCCTCTAAGGGCCTCTGTGTGACAGCTAATGTCATTACCAACGTCTTGAAGAGGATAGCTAATGCAGAAAAATAATCAGGTTTATGGTAGAACAGCAAAAAAATTGAAAAAAGCAGAGAGGGAGGTAGCAAGGATACATATGTTACTACAGGCAACCACTGTGGTAAAATGCTGAGAATGGCTGCAGAATTGCTGAGAATTGCTGGAGACTATATTAACTGTGGCAAAAGCAGTGTCAATGCAAAAGAAAACCTAAGGAATTAATTGCATGAAATTGAAAATTACTTCCCTCAGGCTGCCATCCTGAGATTACAGTTGCTCCTTCAAAAATTAAAGCTGTAATAACACTAACACAAATCCAGAAATGGTGAAATTCCTACTGTTTGTCCTTTTCAGCATGCAACAGGACATGCCAGACTTGTTCCTCTTCTACTGCCTGCCTAACTTGCAGAAATGGATGGATATTGAACCATGATGGGCACTGTGTGTTATCTGGATACTGCTCTCCCACTGAATACTACATTGAGGAAACTCAGACCTGCAAATCTTGCCATAAGGAATGCTTCCACTGCTCAGGACCCACTGAACACCAGTGTCTTAGCTGTGTAAATAATCAATACCTTCTCAGTAAGTGGCTCTTTCCTGCCTCTAGATTCCATTTTACACTGAAAGCATGGAACACACAAGTTTTCATCACATCTGCAAAGCATTTGGGCTGCATCAACCAATTTAAATAATGTAAGGAGGACATGACCAAGTAGTTAAATTGTGCAGAGATAATTTCTTCAGCAGTGCTATGTGGAAACTCTGCGAGGCAGGGCTTGCCACTCACTGAGGCTAATGCAGGATTTCTAAATAGCAACAAACACCATGACTGGAGAAAACACTCATATGTTTCATTTACTTGATATGTACTCTTCCTACTGTTTCCTACAAGGACTTTAAAAGAGGGCTATCATTAGGTTTGTTGTTGTTGCTGCTGTTAATGTATCCATAAAAGATACACATTTTCACGTTGGCTTTGTTTAAACCCTGCAGCAATTTGATAAACAAAGGAATACTTAAACATCTAGGAAAAGGGACCACTAAGTCAGTATCTAGTTGGTGGCTAAGGTGCAAAATTACTTTCCTGACTTTGGAGCAAAAAGTAGGTTTGAGACTATACAGTCACAGAAACAAATAGGAAAAAACTATAAAATCCCCACACCAAAACATTTCTTCTCCGCATATTCTTCTAAAAGCAAACAAAAAATTTAGAAAATCATTGGGACAAAAAATATTAAATAATCCTTCATGCAGGAAAGATCTAAAAAATAGTGTAAATTAAAAGTTTTTTGAGTCTAACTCTAATGCAGATTTTACATTCCTGTATTTCTGAGGCCTTGCATCAGACTTACCTTTTTTAACAACACACTCAGCTGTTTTGCACCATTACAACAGGTAAAGTTGATGAACAAATGCAGATAAACATACTGGAACTGAGATAAAAATGCAAAAAAACCCCAAACCTGAAAGTATCTTCCTTTGCCCAACTGCAATCCAAGCAGCAAAATTATCAAGACAAATCTATAACAAGCACAAGCAACATGTATTTTACTACCTTATTAGCTTTATGCACTTGCAGCTAATTACAATCCTACTAACTTCTCATTCAAGGTTCTTACTAAAATGAATGAAATTTCACTGAAAAAAGTAGGACTTACCTGGCTTTGCAGCATTAAAAACATTTAATTCCATAATACAAAGTAGAAGCTGCAGACAAGGGTAAAGACTAGCATTAAATCTCAAATTTACTATCAGGTTCATCATCTACACTGAATGAAATTAGATTATTGCTTAGAATGAAATCTAAGGAAAACAGCAATGCAGATAAAAACTTGCCTTACTGCTTTTGATTATTCTAAGGAAATCACATCTGCTGTTCATTATTATGCTACTTTATTTTTCACAAGGATAAAAACTCGCCTGTCCTGAAGGGCTTGCTAATATACATAAAACACAGACACGAGGACTAATGAATTAACAAGAATCAAAAAACAATTACTGTACCCAACACGGGCTTTTCTTGTTCTGATACATTGCCTATCAGCACCTCCTGCCTATAGAGTTTGCTCTAGTACAGCTGCATGAGATGTTTTATAGTAGCAAATACTGAACATGGTGTGTTACTTTGCACTGTTGTCTCTGCAGACAGAACTTGTGTTGAAACATGCCCAGATGGACATTATGCTGACAGCACGGAGGGGCAATGTTCTGCATGCCACAGCACCTGTGACACTTGCACTGGAAAACACAGCTCACAGTGCCTTTCCTGCAAACTGGGTTGGTACAGACAAGGAAAAGGATGTGTAACCCAATGTCCAGCGGGGTAAGGCCCAAGACCTTTTGCTAAGATCTGCACCACAGAGAGAGCTTTGAGAAATTAGATCACTGCAGCATTCCACATCAGTGTGGAATAGAACTGAGTTTTGTTTTCAGGAGAAAATTTACTGTATTTTCACAGTACACTAGTGGTGGAAAACCTCCTTTCACAGTAGAAAATTCCAAAATTGGTGCCCAGATGGGAACTGCTTAGATGTGGTGTGGACATGCTTACACTCAGAGGATGCTCTTGGCTATCTCTATACAGAACAGTGTGAACCAGAACAAGTATACTAAATCATATGTCAGTCAGTGTGAGCACAGACAGAAGAGCAACCAATCACCACTGTGGCCTCCACTTAACACAAAGTTTGGATAAGGTTACATTTTTTTGTGTTGAGTTACGTCTTATAGTGGGTGGTAACAAAAACAACCACTAAAACAACTCTGAACTGAGTGCTCATAATTCTAGAGAGAAACTTTATAATTAATCCAGTTAAGTTCAAAACGTGAATTCAGTGTTCTTTTGGGAAATTCAAATTTAGAAAGTGAACCTATGATTTCTCTTTCAGGTCCATTTAATTTCAACTATAGTTCAATGGATCACACTCGCTGTCCATCCCATTAAACTGGAACTCTAATGACTATATCTCAAAAAAATCACACAAACACTCCCTACTTCAATACTTTATATCTCAATTCAACTCAGATTTTAGAAATTTTTGCTGTAAACACTATACAGAGTTGTGCTTTGTAGCTGAATTCCAATGGCCAAAGGGAATGAGATTAATTCTATTTTCACTGAGATTACAAATACCTGCATTCTTTTTGGAATGGTACATTACATTCACATACATAAATGAATGTAATTTACATTCATGTACATAAACAGATATAATCATGGTAAAAATCTAAAGATTAAACAAATGTTGGTTTTCCTGTCACAGCTAGCCTTTATGCAAAGTTATGCCTATCTGATCTATTTCAGGTATTTTGCACAAAATTCCACTGGATCATGTGAGAGATGCCACAAGAGTTGTAAAGAGTGTATGGGGCCTCAACCCACAGACTGTCTTTCCTGTAATACACATTTCTACCTGTTGCACTCCACAAAGGAATGTCTTAGCTCTTGTCCTCAGTACTACTATGCAAACAAGGACAACAACGTCTGTGAGAGATGCCACTCTTCCTGTTTAACTTGTGAAGGTAAAAGTACACGTTCTGCTTTGAGCAAAAAAAAAAGGGTCATCAAAACACCTGGAATCTCAGCTCCAAGATCTGAGAACACTTCACAAAGATACTAACCACATACAGCGCTACCAATCTGTCCATGACTTTAGCCACAGTGGGTGATGGAGATCTCTCCCAGAGGCTGCTGAACTTTTCCTGGCTCTTGGTGACTTGTTGCATTCACTTCTCCATTGATTTCTTTCTACAGCATTGGTAATTGTGGTGAAAGCAAGTCAAGCTTTCTCCAGAACTGCTTCCAGCACAGAGCACAAACAGAAAGACAGCCACTTAATAGGGAGGGCTAAGAGCGGGTCACACGTTGCCAAGTCAGTGAATAGAAAAAAATGGACAACAGTAATGAACTTTCCATCAGCCAGGCCTCTCACAAAAATGCTCATCATAGAAAAATGGGCTCACTTGCTTACAGAGATGGATCCCATTTTTCACATGATTATTAAGAATGAACTGAAAAATACCTCACTCTTTGAGCTACTGTTGGCTATTCCGTGAAAGCCAAGGAACTTAATTGAACTACACATCTCTACAGCCTACAGTGGGAAGAGTAAAGACCCATAAAGCATAACTTTAGGTTGAAAGGCGAACAGAAATCAAAAGCACAGTGATGTTTGTTGCTTTTAATATAGTTATGTATTTCTCAATGTTAAATTTCAGAGACTGTCTATTTTGCTCTGTGAGATACTGTTTTTGGTTCCCCAACTTTCCTATTAAACCACTTCTGAAACAAAAAGCAGTAATCCTCTTGGACTCATTTGGTGCCCTTTTTTACCTTTTTTACATGATATTACAGCTAATGGGTTCCAAACTGCAGCTTAGAAAACCATATCACATTGTAACACACAAACTGGTTTTATAGAGTGGATATACTGGATAGTACAGATGGCTAACTGCAACACAACAATATATGTGAAAATTAAACTTAGAATGAAGCCACATTCAAGAATTTTTACAATGTAATTGCATAACAACATTATGAAAAGTAGCAAAAATATTTTTGTTTGGATTTGCAACAAAAAAGATAGGTATTTTAATTTACAGACCATCTCCTCTGCTTTTCACATTATTTGGCATAAATACTATGGGACAGAATTTTTATCATTTTTATGCACAGTAATATAGGAAGTTCTCTATGTTATAGAAGGTTACTAACTTCAGCAGTTTAACTTCTGCTAATGTCAGCTTCTTGCATTTTCATTTTCTTCCTTTCAGACAATGGCAGAAAATGTCTAGGTTCAAGGAAATGGATGGGTACATCTTGACACTTAAGACAAACCCATCACCTCAGTGTTTCACAGAAATACTGCATGCAGCATCTGTCTTTAAAAAGAGTTTCTGACACACAAGGTGCCTATGGTGCTCTGGCTGTACCTAATGGATAATGTTTTTGTCTTATGCAACTAAATAATTTATTTTTCCATTCAAGCATAAGCATCTCTTAATTCATGGTTGTTTGAAAACAGTTAGTTAACAGGGCAAATAAGTATGGATTTTGTGAAGGATAGCATTTGGCAAAGGTTCTCTGCAATTTTACTTCAATGCTCTGATATAATTTATTTTCCTGAATATGTCAAAAGTTCCCTGTAGAACGGATTACAAAATCATCTTTTCATGAATATCAAAATACATAAGAAATAAATTTTGTTTGCACATAAAGCCCCAGGTAGAAGCTTTTTCTAATACCAACCTCTTCATGTGGAACCCCTCATTATTGATTGTTGCCACTGACAAACATCCTTCCGCTTTGTAGCAGTGCTCAGTAAAATTTTTAAAGGAAGTTAGCTGACATTCCCTGTTGTAATATTGTCATTTTGTTTGCCTGTCTAGGGAAGGGAGCGTTCAGCTGCACATCTTGTGTATGGAGCTACAGTTTATTAAATGGAATGTGCAACTCAGACTGTTTTGTAGGTGAATACAAAGTCCAGGAGACACCAGGACAAGAGGTACCTATTTGAAGATTTTGTACACAATACAAACAACACATTGTTTTTCTTTGAGTTTTTAATGGTGCCTATCTTTAAGTATGTTACTTTTTTCCTCTTTTGGCAAGGGAAGCCTTGTTTCTGTTTCTCGGGTTCCCTTATAGTCCACAAAGATATTAAAACTAAACTGAACAAATCAGTTCTAGTAATGATAGTGTGTTTTTCTTCCAGTATAACTGAGATTTCCTCTTGGATTTCTGATGTCTTTTCTGTAAAAAATCCTTCTGCATTTTTGATTGACAGCTTTGCTGGCAAAAAGCTCTAGCAGAAGGATAGGCTGAAGTTTACAGACCTGTATATTGAGTTGATCAGGACCACAGTTAGGGTTTGGGTCTGTGCCATAAGCCTGTGCACTTCACCTTCCAGATTTCCACATCAATTGCCTTCTGTAGAATATAGCAGCAATGCATGCCTGAGATGCTACAAACCCTGGAGTCTCTGTCCTGGAATATCTTCCTGAGAGTCCTACTTCATAGCATTGAATCTGAGGAAATGGCCTTATTTGAGGCTGGGGACCACACAGGTCTGCAGGTCTTTGCAAAAGCTTTGACTCTAAGAAATTATGAACAGCTATGATCCTGCAATCTTGCACAGGTTTTTCCATCCAGGATAAATAGCCTTGCAATTCTAACGGCAAGTTTGGTGAAAGTTTATTGAAGTTTCCAGATCTTCACAGTGAACATGTCCCATGGCCAGGAACTGTGAACATTGGAAATGCTGAAACGACTGACTTCAGAGCATTCTGCAAGGCAGGTGTGATCACTGTGACCTCTGGTAGTCTCTGTACACAGAGGTTCCCAGAAACCTTTTTAGGAAGAGTATTTAAATCTAAGCTGCTTCTGTACAAAAAAAAGTGCAAAAAATTGCTAAAAAATTTCCAACTACCTGTATTCCTTACTTCTGCTTCTTCCCTGGGCAGAGACAAAATTCATACTCAGCTTTTTCCCAGTATATTTCATATTGCTTCTTCCATGTCAGTTACTTTTCTGGCCCAAAAAGCTGAAAAGCATGAGTAAATTTTAACATCCTGCCTAGGTAAGTGAGATTTCTAAGCTCTTACAACACTTTACATCCTACTAGCAGATTATTAAGAAATCAGAAAATAGGAAATTTTGAATTTGCTATTGTATTTTCACACTGGCACTCATTGTGCCCAGAGATGACAACCATGATGATGAATGACAGGACAGAACTGCCAGGTCAGGTCAAAATCACACAAAATTAGAGGTGCATTGCTTCTGTTCTGTGTTTGAAGGAGGACAAACCCAAGTGTGAGAGATGTGACAGCTCATGCACTGAGTGCAAGGGACCTGGTCCTCTCAACTGCACAGTCTGTCCAGCCAGCATGCAGCTCTTCCTGGAGGAAAGCCGCTGCCTGCCCTGCTGCAGCAACACTGACCCAGCAGAAACCCTAGAGTGCTGTGACTGCAGTGAAACACAAGGTAGGATCATGCTGAAGGGCAGGAATAATTTCATGGTTGATTATGCTGACTTTATGCTGCCTGAATGCTGGACTAGAGCGAAAATGTGCTATTGGTAAACAGCGTGTTTCTACTGCTTCATCAAAAATGGGGATGGTTTTACTCAAATAACAACCATTATGTCTGGTGCTGGAGATGGCTTCTTCTTGCACCCACAACTACTATGCCAAATGGCCAGGCATTTCATAAACTGGCTTATGAATTAGCTTACTTCAATGAACAGACACCTGAATCATTGCATCTGTGTGCCTGCTAGCTTTTCTGCTTCTTTCTCATTATTTCGAATCAAATAATGAAGAATAGATATCCCAACAACCTTATTGACATCCTTACTGCTTAAGAATAACAAAAACACCATTGTGGTACCAGAAAAGCTAGGTATTTTATTGACTGCTATTACTGCACCAGATACATTGTACCAGACTTTTAAGATACACTCACACACACACACACACACACACACACACACACATATACAAATGCAAGCTCATTTAATCCTTTTTTTGTTGTTCTTTTGTTTTTAATTGCTGTTGTAGATGACTGTGTATTACAGACAATTCTACCCCCCAAGCAAAGAGGCAAAACTGCTTTCTTTGTTATTATTTGCATTTTGCTTCTGCTTGTCATCGGAGCCATCATATACATCTGGAGAAAGGGACGAACCAAAACCCAGCCTGTTAATAAAGGACGGTATGAGAAGCTGACAAATCACTCCAAAACCTTTCCTTCCTCTGTGAGCAACTACCACAAGAATCCCAGTTACCAAGAGGATCAAGTGATTGAATACAGAGATAGAGATTACGAAGATGATGATGATGAAGATGACATTGTATACATGGGCAAGGATGGCACAATTTATCACAAATTTAAATATGGACTTTTGGAGGATGATGAGGAAGATGAGCTAGAATACGATGATGAAAGTTACTCATTTAGATAACTTTTTACTAATTCACTAATAGCAAATTAGTCCTACTCTACTGTTTTTTCTATGAAATTATAGCTATTTAGTTAATACGTTTAGTTCCTTGATAGCATTCTGACCTCCAAATTTTTTGCTATTAGTTATTGTGAAAGAAGAATAATTTCTAGAAAATTTTTTCTAAATAAATCTCTTCTAGGCTTTTAAGTAGCACTCCAGATATAATCTGGTTAAGAGACCAAGTTTCTATGCATTTGTGTGGAGCATAATCCTTTCCTAAAATGTATTTGTGTAACTAAACTTTTCTTCAAATGTTTTTGGAGAACCCTGCCAATCACTACAGAAATGTGATAAGCAAAATGGGTGTATCTACTTGGTGAATGCCACTGGGAGAGGGTGCCAGTAGTTCACTAATTTGTGATTAGTTACTTAGCAATTCATAATAGAATAGGCAACTTGGAGGAATGTACTTAGATTTTCTTCATAATCACCTGGTGTTCCCTGATACAAACATGTTCCACTTCATAATCTTTACAGTGTACTTTCCTGTGAATCCATGTTTCTATGACATGATATTTTAAGACTTAGGATTGTGACTACTTCTCATAACTATATTTTATTCACAGTTTGTATGAAATAGAACAAAAATATTTTATATATCAGCCTCTGATTAATCTCTACTGAAGTGTTTCTCAAAACATCTTGCATTTTACAGACGAATTTCTCAGTTTACAATGAAGGGCAATATTGTCTATAAGCATGGCGCACACGCACATCCATCCAGCAACATAAGCAGGTAGTGTTTATATTGTAAATGGCTCAGGAAGCTCAGACAATGGCAAAGGGGATATTTGCACTTTTCTGGTAATTTTTATTACTATTACAGAAATAAACATTTATAATTCTAAAGAAAAGTATGGCTGTTCGTTGTGAAGAACAAATTCTTTAACAAACTTTTACATATGCTGTTATTCATTACATTTCATTAAATCTCAGAGTTTCCCTAGGTTTCCAGTAAGGATCTGCTCTAACAATAAGGTTATATATACAGATTTATTTTACAAGGAATTGCGTAAAAATACCAGCTTTTCATGGCTCAATGCCTCAGTGGAATTTTCAGTATTACATATGCCTAAAGACCTCAGGATAGTTCCATCTGTAAGATTAAAGTTCCATCTGTATGTTTTATGGAGAGTTTTAGTGCTCCAATTTTAATTTTAACCATTGCACCTTCAGTAAGAGACAGGAATTAAAGGTAATGTGACTTCACAAAAGCTGAAACAAGTACCTATGTTTATCAAAAGCTGTAAAGCAACACTTGACAGCAAGGTACTTCAGAAAGATACATGTAACATTCACTTTAAAATCTCAAAAAACAGAAGAGGAAAAGTGTGAAAAAGACAATACCGTGGTTTTCTAAACTTGTTTAAATTAACATACGCTTTTTTCTTGTTGTTAATGGTTCATAACACAACCCTGACGATGTGCATTGACAAAGTTCCTCACATTTCAAAGGCTTATTCCTAGCTATGCCTGAACAATCTGAAACTACAATGATAGATGTAATAATGTCAGACATTGAGACGCTTGAGCACGTCCAGAGAGGCAGCGAGGCTGGTGAGGGGCTTGGAACACAAACCCTATGAGGAACGACTGAGGGAGCTGGGGTTGTTTAGCCTGGAGAAAAGGAGACTTAGAGGTGATCTTATCACTCTCTACAACTTCCTGAAGGGTGGCTGCAGTCAGCTGGGGGTTGGTCTTTTTCTCCAGGCAACAATGGACAGAACGAGAGGACACAGTCTCAAGCTGTGTCAAGGGAAGTATAGGTTGGATATTAGAAAAGGTTTTTCATGGAAAGAGTGATAAAGTACTGGAATGGCCTGCCTGGGGAGGTGGTGGAGTCACCATCCCTGGATGTGTTTAAAAAAAGACTGGATGTGGCACTTGGTGCCATGGTCTAGTTGAGGTGTTAGGGCATGGCTTGGACTTGATGATCTTGAAGGTTTCTTCCAACCTAGAAAATTCTGTAATGTGCATATTCTTTATGGGCTCACAGGTTATGTAATTATATTATTATGAAATGGCCAGATGAACCTGGCAGGGGCAACAAATGATTTGAACCATGGTACATAGTCAGGACTTTGGTTAGGCAGCCCTTTTGCCATGCCCTGGTTTCCTGGGGGCAATGGGGCCCATCTGACAAAGCAGGGAAAAAGCATCTTTGGTCAGAGACTTGCCAGACTCCTGAAGAGGGCTTTAAATTAGATTTGTTGGGGAAGGGTGCCTACCCATCCCAATCCAGCCAGTCAAATATTAACACCTATAATGGATGCCCATAAGAGCATCAATATCTCCTGTAAAAGAAAATCACAATATTTTTGAAAGTGTTAAGTTTGAAAATAGTACTCAAGAAGACACCAATTTAGGAATCTGTATCTTTTTACAGTGTTTGCAACCAGAAAATCCTGCTAAGAGTCTACAACAAGACCAAGAAAATAAAAGCACAAGGAAGTAATTCTAGTTATGCTTCCAAAGAAACTTCACGGAACACTGGTAGAACTAATGAAGGCAGTAAAAAGAATTACAGAGAACACAACAGCGTACAAAGGAAATTCTGCTTTTCTAAATTATTTTATGCCTTCTATTAATCTAAGTTCTTTACACTTTTTCCTGAAATAAAGGCATCCAATTATTTTTTTAATCATTTCTAATCCTTGTTACTTATCATCACCATTTCCCAGCTCTGATTCCCATTGTCAAAAACATTTATAAAGTTCTAGTCTCAAGGAAAACACAAATTTTCCTAATTATTCCTCAAGAGTAACAGATATTAAAACTTTTCTAAATACCTCACTAGCAGCCTTCTGTTTTAATAATTTCTCTTTCATCTTTCTACTTTGTGTTTTTGGAGGATACATATTCCATATCAGACTGCAAGCCATGTGATCCAGCAGAAGAACATTTTTATGTGGTCACCTGAACAACAAGCTCTGCTATGTGAGCTGGCACATTCCTGGGGTTTCCTGAATTTTCAAGAAGTCTGTCCCCATGCACTGGGCTTCTCTGGACTATCTGTGGCAGAAGATGTGGCTGCAAGGTTTTTTCCCTATTTGTTCTTCCATTTCAGATGGCACTTTTGTAAACCCAACATTAGTGAGTCTTAAAAGCTCATTTCTTCAAAGAAAGCACTATTCACAGAACTGACTAAAAAGCATACACACAAAACACATCCAGTTCACCATAATTTTATTTTACTCCATTTTGGACAACGTACTGCATTCTGTCCAGACCTCTGGAAAGTGAGGAAATTTCTTCATTCTTTTTTCTCTTGAACAAACTTTCATATGGATATAATTTGTGCAGCCCATTTATTTTGTTTAAGTGATTTCAACCGCACCTGAACTCATTTTAATAAGAATTATAATGGCATGTGCTACTGGGTTTTTTAACTCTGTGTGGTAAGTTGCTCATGAAATGAGTGTGTAGCCATCAGAAAATATGTCTCATTTTTATGTTTATTTTTACTGGCTTACTGCTACTACTGAGCATTTAACAACAGATTCCAGAAAACATTTTATGTTTGAAGTATAATGTCATTCTGAACTGGTACTATAGCAGCAATGATGGTGACCAAGAATTAGCAAACTTAAGCAGTGTTGTAATTACACATTTCTTTAAGTGGAAGAGTTGTTACCTAAATCTTACCTTCTTCCAAAACTACATTTTTTGTCAGGTCACTGGAAAAATGGGAAATAGTATTTTTCTGTTAACTCTTCCAGCAAACTTCAATTGTATCTCCTCTGTGTACATTTTAGGTTTCAGTTCTCCACTCACTGATGAGCGTTAAAGCATTTACATGCAGAATCTAACTGCCTTCAAGCAGTTTTTATTTTATGTTATGCAAATCACACTATCTATTTTTCAGAGAACTGCTCTACTCATAGGTTTGGCAAGAGGGTTTGTTTGTTTTAATTTTTGATGATGACCAGAGATCAGATTCTTCCTCACTTGTACATATATTCAATTAGGAGCCTGTGCATATTACGGAATTTTAAACAGTGGGGAGTGATAAGTACCCAGATTCAGAAGCAAGAAATTAGCAGGCAGACCTTGAAAACATGGGAAGTTAATCACATATAACACAGGAATGCTGATATAGTTAAGTACTTGCATAAACCAATTCTATGTTCTGGCCTGTACTAGTTACCTACTTTTTGATTATATTTTAACTGGTATAGATTCTCTAAAGAGGGTGCAGACTTACAATACACGCAGCAAATTTCATTGTAACTGGTACTTTACTTCATAAAATTTTATAATCCTTGCTTTTTCTTATAAGTGGAAGTTCCTGTGGAGTTCAAATGCTTAATACCCTGTACTTTTGCAATCAGCTAAATATTCCACACACACAATTAGTATTTGCATACTACCCTTTCACTTACTTAGACTTACAGAACAATAACATCTAAAACTCTAGTTTCGTTGTGCTGGCTAGTTATATAAAATGCTCTTGGCTTTCTGACACAAAGCAGTAATAGTTCTGTAATCTTTAATTTCAATAGGTTATATAAGAAAAATAATTCTATCACTTGAAATACAGCATTATATTACAAATACATAATATTAATATATCCTCATTCAAATGAAATCCAGGTTTTCTGTATCTAGTTACCAAGCCACTTGTCAATTGCATTCTCATACTTTTTTTGGTCCTTTAACCAGTCTTGATGCCATCTAAGGTTTGCAATAACACTTGAGTAATTATGACCCAAAGTTTGTTTCCAACTGATAAACTGTTGTTTGTTATACTCCTGAACAGAAGAAGAAACCTTTGGATAGTTTACTATAGAGCGAAGTATTTTGTCCAAGGAACGCACGGTTACTGGGAATTTTATGGCAACATTTGTAAGCTCATCTGGATCAGCAGTAAGGTCTGTAACAAACAAAAAGTCAGTTAAGATTCAATTTGCAATAAAGTAAATTAATGAGTCAGTCAAGACAAAAATGTAGCATACCAAAGAGTTGTGGCAGTACTGAAGAGCCATCTGAGTATGTGATGTACTTCCACTTGCCAGTTCTCAGCATATACACAGAGGCATTCACGTTGCACCCATGGAACTCACTCAGTACCCATGAGGGCCGAGGTCCTCTGAGTGATGCTTTGCTCTCAGCCTTTTCACGTAGCAGCGGTAGTAGAGAATATCCACTGAGGTTCCGTGGGACAGGAATTCTGGCTATATCTAAGGAAAGGTACAAAAATCAAAATGCTACTGCAGTTTTAATGATTTAAAAAGCCTAACACAATGCTATCTGTGTCTGAATGTTGATAATAAAATGTGCTTTCAATAAAAATACCCTAAGGAACTTCCCAAGGTACGCTGCCCACCATCTTGACCAAATGTATCACCTATGTATAACTCAACCTTTAACAGAAGTTTGTGTAAAGGGATCACAACCGTCTCCTTTGATGGATGGTGCTGTTTTATTCCTTAATCATGGTTGCAAACATTTCTCTTCTGCTCTGACTACATCAGGCAGGAGAAAAAGAATAACACAACATGAAAGGACCCTAACAGCTCCACATTTAACATGTTGTAACCATTTACTTCTTGAAAAATAATGATGCTAACCTCAACTGTAGCATCCTTCATTAGTGAATAATGAAATACTTTATAAAAGGTAGCCATTATTATCACCTATAACTTGTAGGGACACTTAAGGAGTAGAGCCATTTGCTTCTCTGGCAGGACTGGAGACAAAGATGATATTTGAGGTAGTATCATAGTGCATGCATGGAAAACACTGGATGACTCCATAGCCTACCAGACAGCCACTAGAAGATGCTTAATGTCTCTAAGCTCCTCAGCATCAACTTATAACACAAGTTTCTCTTGCTTCCAAAAATCAGGTTAAAAGGCTGTAAAGGTTTTCAGAAACATTCTAAAAACACAGCTGAGAATCCCAAGCATGCCCTTTTTTAAAAACCATGTATGACAGTACTGCTATTTTTAATCACCCCACTGAACATTGTCTATAGTAATTCAAAATTCAAAACTTTCCATTTCACACAGCACCGTGGTAGTATTTAATCTGTTCTGTGTTGGGTGGTGATACTCTGTGCATATAAATTGCTCATAGGTGACTCTTTCCTTCATCAGCGCACGTCTTCCTTTTTGTCCTCTGTCCAGCCAGCATCTGACTAAGTACTAGGAAGACCCACAGCATGTAAACCCAGCAAGCAGCTGCTGGGCATGCATGGGCAAAAAAAATGGGCAAATACATACTACCTTCCAAATGAAAAAGGGATATGGGCTCTTCTGTCATCCTAAAGCCGTAACGCTATTACTTGTAGTAACTGGATTCTCTGTGTGCAAAGAATGTTACAGCCACTTTCAGCAGCTCCTGCTTTTCCAATAGAGACCCAAAGGTACTTGCATATACACCAACACAGCTAGTGCTGCCTGGAGATTATGCTACATCCTGTTACAAAATGCAAGAGCTGTTGCACTTCTGACTGTACATTCGTATCACACAGATTCTGCTGGAATAAAAACATCTGCACTTATTCTCAAAGCCAGTGCAGGAGGCAGTCTTGAGCAAAGGATTTGGATGGCATCTTAGGAGAGATTATTTCCCTGAGACAACACAAAGCAAAGCAATTAAATTTGTCATAAAAATAGACTTGAAATCTGTTTCCTCACTAGTCAGCAGCAGCATGCAGACTGAGAACATAATACATGATAGAGATGGCCTTTCAAGTTTTCATTTTCATCACACATGCCTTTTTAACATTCAGAGTACAGAGAAGGGGAACTGCCAGAACAGAAGGAATGGATTATGCACACAAATTTCTGGGGAAAAAAAGCCCAAACGAAAACCCTCCCAGGAGGAAAGGACGTAAGGATGTTAAACCATCTGACCAATTACATCACTTGGGGAAAAGGGACAAAGAAATAAGAGATTTTTAACTCTTCACATAGGCTACCATAACTTGTATAAGATCCATATCTAGTACAGATACATATACATAACAATTTGATGTCAAAATTTCAAAGAGAAAACTAATCGGATTTTATATCCTATTTTTAAACTGGATAACTGATTCAGAAGTTTTGAGAAGACACAAACAGATAAACAACTTCTGTTTAGTTTTTAGAAAACCAACTTAAAACAATGTAGAAGTGGATTTTTCACTGACATTTACTGCTAGAAGCACATTTTTATCCACTCATATTCTCCAGCCAATTGCAGTGTACACGTGACACCTCTTAGAGAGCAAGCCTTCCAAGACTGACTTGAAAAGAACATTTTTTCTGATTAGAAGCCTAAAACATCACAGATAAAGCCTCAAAAGATAACTTTACCTGATGTTTACTTCCAATCAGAATTGTCTCTTGCATGATTTATCACAGATAACTCTTCAAAAACTCCCTCTTAAAAGTGGTTTCCAACTAAGTAATTTTAGTTTAGTTCTTTTCATTTGATTCTCTGTCCAATACCGAGTATTTTCATATTGTTAAGAAAGTATTTTCTCCTAAGGTAAGAATGGATATCCATTATCACATCTTTTTATGCTTGCCCAGATCATTTGTACATTTCCTATACAAAGCTTTCATCACACTTCTTTCACATGACCCTTCATAAAAGATATTCCTTTGCTAAGTTAATGAACCTGTCTTCCTTTCAGGTTTAATCTCATCTCTGGATGCACTGTAATTTCTATAGTAAACTGTTGGGTATGAAGGCTAGCAAGGTTTATTCCTATCTAAAATGGGTTTTATTCCCTTTTTTTAGTAACAAACAATCCTATATTTAATCAGTCAGTGTAATTATGTGGACGACAGCAATAGTAATAAGGAAGACCATCAGTTTCCTTATTTTTTGATCCATTTTTAACTTTTTCTCTTATGTCCATGTATATGGTCCACAGATAAATTATCACCTGTTGTGTTACTATATTGCCTCAAAGGGGAGACATCTGACTATATACAAATGCAGAATAGTAATGGTAACGGGGAAAAAAATGGTCATCTGAAATTACTTAACTCACCAAGCATAGTAGGATATATATCCACAAGAGATACTACATTTGTTATTTGCTGCTGTTCTCTTACACCTGGCCCCATAACTAAAAGGGGAACATGGGAACTTCCCTCATACATGCTCATTTTATAGAACTGACGGTGTTCCATAGCAAGCTCTCCATGATCTGCAGTGAATATAACGACTGTTTTTCCAAGAAGCCCAGTATCTCGCAGAGCTGAAATAATCTCACCTGCAACAACAAAAAGATACTGAAAAGGATACATTCAAAATGCTTCTTCCAAGGTCTGTACCTACAAAGCAACATGCAAATTTCAAGGAACCCTCCTAGGATTTCAGTGGAGGAAACTCCTCTCTTGTTGCACATACATTTGTGCAGTGAAGACACAACATGTACTCCTCTCTTTTTGTATGTGCATTTGTGCAACAAAGATCAATCAAGGCCAAGATCAACAAAGTTGGTAGTTAGGCAAAGCACTTAGGCATCTTAAATATTAAAGCTTTAGGATGATTCATCCCTAAACATACTAGTTAAAAAATGTTATAAAATTACAACTGCAGTGCAGTTACTTTGCAATCCCTTCATTTCCTAAAGCTGTAAGTCTTGCATTGATCTCTTTTCACTCATAAAATGAGGAAGAGCAATTCTGTATCCTTTAATTCACTTTACCAATCTAATATGCTATCTTGGTTTAGGACATACACCTAAAAGATCAGCTTCTTTGATCACGAACCAAACAAATTCTTGTTCATTCATGGTCACTTTTCAAATCAAAAAATAAAATGCTGTAGATTAAGACCAACTTGCATTGTAAATTTTGTATCTGTAGACCTTGCTGCAAAACTGAATGTACAATTAATTACTTCGTCATAACTTTCAATAATATGCTTCTAATGGACACTCCAAACATAACCTTAGTGTTCAGTCAATGTGTAACAGCTGTTATCCAGTCTACACATTTGAAATCAATTTCTAAGGAAAACCACTTATGCCCTAAGATTCACCTTTTCCTCCAGCTCAGCTTTTAAAGTCTTACAGAAGTTGTCCCCTTCACAAAAATGTTTCCATTATTTCAGTTAGCATTTAACCAAAGAGATTTTGTTTCTCTGGTACATGGGTGTCCTGGGTACAGAGGAAAAGAGGGGTGGAGTTTCCAGCACTGTTTAATAACATACCACCTATGTCATGGAGGAGGCACGAAAGGAAGGATGTTTCAGCAGGAAACATCAAGGTGTGTTGAAGTTGCTTCAGTCTTACCTCAGTGGTAGAAAGGTGTGAACTGCTCCCTTAACTGTTGCTGAAGTAATGAAAGACTGTTTCTGAAACCTGACAAGCTGTAACTACTGCTGGAGCAGAGGAGAGATGAGACATACTGCTGCCACCACCACTGCTGCTACTGCTTCTGCGGCTGCTGCCACTGTTAGGACCAGCACTTTCAGCAGCAGGACCCTTTATTTGGATTAATTAGCTCTCCAGGCTTTGTTTTGTCCCTGTTTACCATTGTTTCTGGGGGGAGGAAGGATAAAATGGCTGGGGGAAAGATAATAAACTGCAGAAACTTTTTTGCCTCATTGATTTTGTTTTCCTGAGCCGCATGGTCCAGTGTGGAGGCGAAGGAGAGGACAGGTGCCGTCTTGCCTTTGTCTGGGAAAACCACACTGGATACCCTCTCTGGGGAGTGGTTTTGCTTTTTTATTGGTAAACACCCTTCTTTTGGGTAGAGCACTCTCCCTTTGTGTCCTTTTTTATTGATAATGTTGTGTTTATTGCAAGTTTTTCAGTAAAATTTTTCTTCTCACTTGTGGTCTTTCCTAGTGCTGTCAAAAGGGGATGGGAGAGGAGGGGCAGCTTGTGTGGGCTAATTTTCCCATTGGGTTTTAAACCAGTGCAATGGGTCATGCAACATTTTGCTGCAGTCACTGGTTTTCTGCAGAGCTTCTGACTGCTGGCTGTGATTACTTTTCAGTGCTCTCAATTCACCTAAAAGACTACCCTGTCATTTATCATATAGACTGAATAGGCAACTTCCACGACTTACTCTCAGATGTAAATTGTGGTGTTTTGTTTTCTATCTTTTTCCCCCAAAGATCAGGCCTATCAGCATTTTCTTTAAAAAAATCAGAACTAGGAAACCTACCGTGTAATAAGACATTACCTACCCAGCATTGCATCTGTCTCTGCACACATAGCATAATAAAATGCTCTAATATTTCTCACTTCTTGCTTTGTAAACTCTCCTGTGCAATTCTTGGTGTATGATGAGTAATAGTCTACTGGATGCATCTCTGAGAGAGAAGACCACTTGGGTATTTTAATAGCTTCATAATTTACCTAAAAAATAAGAGGAAATTAACATTACTTTAGAAAATGGATTAAACAAGATTTTTAACACAGATTTAATTTAAAAAAAATATAGCATAAATTCACAGTTCGCAATTTGTGGCCCAGGAAACACTAGCTGCTTATTTGTTACACCATGCAGTTACCTCCTCCATACTTCCCCACAGCTTCCACAGGTAAATTGTTTTTTAAAAACCTATGAAAATCAACTAGAAACTGAGGCTAGGAGCCACAAATATGCGCTTCACCAAGTGCTGTATATTTTTAAGAGAGATATCACAGAACACTCTTCTAGATTAGGTACAGTATATTGGCATAGAGTCTTCATAACTGTAGAATAACTAAATAAGAAAACCCACAGATATAAGAGCTTGGGTGTTATGTGGAATTAGAGAACAACATGAAAAATCACAGTCTGGGAAATCCTCCACGACAATGATGACAAGCCTTGGCATCTTGATAAAAAGAACTGTCTACATTAATCCCATTTTTTAATACTTTCTACATGTTTCTACATAAGTCAATCCATTTAGTTATAAAGAAATGTAAGAGCAGTATGAAACTAAAAAGCCAACCTATTTGTATATTCAAACTAGACACAGTTGCAGATATTGTCTGCTCCAGTACTAGCTTTAGAGTCTTGAAATTTGATATACACATTTAGCCTTGGCTGTCATACTTGTAAATATTCCCTTAAATAAAAGGGAACCTTAGGCAATTTACTCTTGTACTTTCACTTGTAATTGCCTGACCGCTAAACAAGCTGATAAATCTGCAAGAGTTCTTCAAGTGCACACAGAATTAAAACCTGGCTTTGTAACAGTCTAATAGACCCACCAAAATGTAAGTTTCCTTAGGATCTATATGTTATAGACGGGTAATACAATGGCTGGCTCTCAAAATGAAGGGATTAATGTTATGTGTATGTTAAGAGAAGTTTTATTGATGTATAGTTATGTTATTGTGATTTGTTCTCCACATAGTCTCCTTTCCCTCCCCCCTTATATTGTTGGCACTGGACGCCCTTGGTAGCCTGGCCACTTGCAGAAGGGCAGGCCTGTAGTAACAAGGCGGGGCTTGGCAGCACCCGACCTCAAATCAAATTGCAAGAAGGCAGTCTCCACCAATAAACAGCAAAGAAGAGTTGATTGGCAGACTTTGGGTGGGGCCAGGATTAACTGATGCAACCCCCAGGGATATAAAAGGCAGAGCAGCCATTTTGTGGGTGAGCACATGGTGATTTAGTTCCATGCTCCCAGTGCTGCCTTTTTTTTTTTTTTCCTTATTCAGTTCTTTGTTGTATTTGTTGAAGTTTAATAAACCATCTAAAATTTTAAAGCGAGTGGTCATTTCTCACATATAGAAAACACATTCCTAGAAAAAAAAATCATGAATATAAAATAGTACTGCTCTGGTCATTTTCTTATTGCTCAAGGTCCTTGGCTGCACAAAGTTACATTTTTGTGATAAATGGTAATTCATGTTTTCATAATATTGCTGTTATAGTAGGTAGAAATAAAAATGTGGTTTTTGAGAAAGCAAACTCTACCCTAAAAAGCCTCTCGCATAAGGCAGAGGGGTGGGTGTAAGGCTTTTGCAAGGAGCTTTCATCTATCTCCAGAGGAAAGGACAAAGGAATTAAAGTACGAATAGAAGGTGGAGGACAAGGCCTGAACGAAGATGCGCCTGATAAGACTTGATGGCTCAGAGATGATATCTTATCAGGACCATTTGGACCGCTCAGGAGTCTCCACCACCCAGGAAATCCTTTCAGGAAGACCGGACCCTGCTTTCAGAAATTACATCAACCACCGAAACAAAGTCACCAAGGGACAAAAGAAGTTATAGTATTTCGGACTCATGTAGCCCAGCCAGAAAAAGTATAAAAACGGCTGGCATGGGCTCAGTCCTTCGTGAAAACTCATGTGTACTGTGTGACAGAGGCTGTACTCGCTGTTTCACACAGTGATGAACACCCGGGGTGGGCACTGTTTCCTTGATTGTGGGCTTTGACAATTTTGCTGTCCAAATCCTCTGGTAAATAAATCGCTTTCGATAAAATTGACTCTTTAAATTTATTACAATTTTGGACTTTGCAAATGGTATTTCTTAGCTGCTTAAGATAAGAGAGCAAAAAGTGTCCCTCTCCATCCATGACTCTCTTCTAAAGGAATTCAGCCTAGTTTTGAGGATTCACAAAGCCACAATTCCTTTGTCTATAGTAATGTCCTGGGTAACTCAAAATGTTACTGTATTCCACATCTATCTGCACTGTAAGATTGTTACTGTGTCTTTAAGACCAAAAGCATGGCTGGAACCGGAATTGCAGGGCAGTTGGGAGGTGCCAGTCCCTTTAAAAGATCAAGAAACCCAAGCTGACTTTCTCTTTTGCTGAAGGAGACTCTGCCTCAGAGGGGGTTGATACAGTGGGTTTCTGGACGTGCAACTGTAGCAAGTCAGAAAAACTGCATTTAGCAAAGAGAAACCTTATTCCCAGTGATCTTTGCAAATCCTATAGGCAGCGAAGCTTGATCTGGCCCCTGCAGGTTGGGCCACCCCACACCAGTGTCCAGAGACCAGTTTCCCCTGTGCCCTTCTTCAGCACACCAGCAGATCAGAAGGCACCAGCACCAACATCTACAGAGTCCAGCAGGTACGAGAGGAAGTAGTGAACATGTGCTGACCCCACATGTTATAAATACATATTATAAAATTGGCTTTTCGCAAATATTAAGATGACTGTTATATACATTATGCTATGTATAAGGTTAAAATAACTTTGCTTTTATTTCTGCCATTAACAAAAACTTAGACATGGCAGTAGTAGTAGCTGATACAATTATGAGTGAACTGTCTGTTTGGTCAGGATAACATCCAGTGAACATGTGATGAGGACCCTGCTATTGATATGCCAACTATCAGCATCTGCTATCTGAAGAAAGTACGGACCAAAGCCCAAACTAAAGGTGATAATAAAACCACAGCCAAGAAACGCGCATGCTGTAAAAAGGCAGGCCCAAGGAGTGGCCATCCTAAACAGCTCCTAGAAAAAATATGAATATGCATAATGGTCTATTAATATGCAACATGCTAATGTAATAAAAAAATTATTTAAAGGGAACCTCTGAAGATGACAGGTGTGCTCTTGGCTGAAGGCCAAGCACCTGACCATTAACCCTTTATTTCTGTCTCCTATTGTCTTTTTATTAAGCTTTTTAAATTTTACCAAGAAAATGAACCTTGTTTTTCACACACATGTGCCCACCCCACATGTGCCAGCACTTCCCATCTGCCACTACACCTTCATAAGCTCCAACCTTCCCAGGAGGGTTTGCTGCCATCTATTCCCTTTGTTTCTTGGTGGGCATGGTCACCCATGGCAGGTGCCACCTTGGAAAGAGTCTGACACCATTTTCCCTTTGCCCCCTGCAGGCAGGCGGCAGTGGGGGCCTGTCAGATTAGAAGGGGCAGCAGGCCACCAGTTTGGGGTCTCTGTTCCCATGGAGCTCCTGAGATTCAGCAAGTTTCTATCTAGTGATTATTCACCGCTATTTTTTGCATGTTGCTGTTTCACTTGCTAGTAAACTGTTGTTTTTTCACTTACATCTATTGGTATTGGTTCCTTATTGGTGGAAAGGGATTGGTTGAAACTAAGGGAAGGAACTCATTTTAGAGTGTCTACCTATTTGAATCATCTTAAACCAAGATACATAATTCACAACTAGGAAAGAAGCCACATGCCCTGAAAAAATTATAGCTTGTGCAAAATACAGAGGACGATCTGCTTAACACAGAGTTTCACAAACATACCATATTGATACTCTGTTCTTTATTACAGCCCAAATAAACATGACTTTTTTCAGTTCTTCATCTTTTTGATCAAACTTCCTCATGAGATTAACTCTGTGATTTTAAAAGACTGCTTCTTCCATGACCAAAAAAGAGCTACATTGCAGAAGAACTGGCCAATGCTCAATAAATGATAATATTTGGTCCAATCAATGCAGTATGTATATACAGTGGTGGGAACAACCCCAGCATTTAAGGCACTCTGATTGGATAAAAGATGACAAAAATTTGTCAATGATGTTCTAACTCTGTGACTGGAAAAAAAAGTACCTATGCTTCCCAAGATACATCTAACCTAGCAATTACTACCCAGCAAGTTTTCCTTAATAACTAAACTAGATCTTGGTTTTTTGTAAATGAGAGGGTTTTTTCCCAAGCTCTTCCTCTCCCCACAAACTTCTCACCATTCCCAGAAGAACCCACAACCTTCACTATTATGAAAAAATTCACATATCTCAACCTTCCTTTGGTAAATCCTTTTTTCCCTAAGTATTTGTATTTTTGGTATATAATCATATTTTACACCTAGATAAAGAGGCTTAGCAGTTCTCTCGTGGAAAAGGCCACAAGCATATTTTGAAGTATAAAGTCTTATCAACCTAATTCTAATTCTGCAGCTGCAGAGAATACTAATGCCTTCCTGCAATTAAATCTATCATAATACATTTATATGTTATGGCAAATAATGGCAACTGGAAACTATACAAGACAGAGAAAAAGTATTTCTTCTTTGGAATAGAATGCTACTACTTAGCTTTACACATACAGAGGTAAGGACACTTTTCTGTGTTTGAAAACCTACAGTAGCACAGAAAAGGTTAATAGAAAAGGAAGACTTCTGTTGTGTCTTATGTTGCTTCATGTTCTAAGTCCATACTGCAGAAAAAGTCAATCTTTCACTGTTAAACTCAGAAAAAAATCATTACATATAGCATCATTTCTAACATGCAAAATACAGAATGTTCATAACAATGAACTTCAGACCATTACCAAAATTAATTTACAGCTAAGAAGAGCAACAATCTCATTTTTCTTAATGTGTTTCTAGCCATTGAACTCCATACTTACTTATTGATCCAGTGACTACTGCTAACAAACCTTTTCCCACAACAGAGACAAATCCGTCACTTCTGTTTGCACAGCCTTTAATCAGAAATCTAACATCTCATTCAAGTACTTTCTTACTGTGTGTGCTGGTTTGAAAGAAAAACCAGTGAGACTCTCAGTCAGAGATACAATTTAATAGGAGAAGAAAGGAAAAATAAAAGAAAAATAACATGAAAAAAAAGTAATAGTACAAAAAAAACCCCACTGACAGAGTCAGAATACAACCTGACACCCTGTTAGGGTGGTAGTGGCAGTCCAGATGAGATGGTCTTGTCTAAGCAGTGATCCTGTAGAAGCGTCTGGTAGCTCTTGTCTCCTCTGGGCATCCAGTGGATAAAAGCTATCTGTGCTGTCCCAAACCCTGGATTTATCCAGGTGGGAATGTTTGGCTCCTCCCCCTGGGCAGAGCATCTCACAATGGGATGATGAGTCATGCAGTGGGTCCTTGATGGCCCATTAAACAGAGATAACTCCTGGAGGGAGTTATCTATGACTCATGTGGCAAGGCATTGTTGGGATCATTAACAGAAGATAAGGAAAACACTGCCCCACCTTGGCTCCAACGGCTCATGGGGATAGAATACATACCCTAGGCACAATTTTACATTGTAACCTAGGACACTGTGTAGTGAAATATCAAAACTGGGTCTATCTTGAAAAATCAGGAATAAAATACTGTTTGTAGTGAATGCAGTTATTAATAAATTTATATTTAAATTTTATATTCACATACCTTTTCAAGCCAATAGGGAGATGTTAAAAATGTAGAGGATCCAAAATTTTCTCCTGCATAGGGCGATGGATATGGGTGTGGTAAATTTAGTCCCAAGTAAAGAATAAATGGTTGAGTAAAGTTAACAGCTTCTTCCTTTATCCAATTTACTGCTTTATCAGTAGTCCGCCAATCTCTTTCCATCACTCTAAACTGCTTCCTATGGCCTGTAAGTTTCACCATGGGTCTTCCTTCTTGTCGGAGCAGGAAGTTAACATCCCTAGTCCAAGCTTCCACACGGTTGCTGAAAATACATACCAAGTCACATAGTCAGCAGAATATGTTTTCTTCACTTTTCCTCCAAGCAAAAAGCATTATGAATTCCTGAAGAACTTCCCCTATACTTTCAACTGCAATCTATTTCCAATTCCTGAATAAAGGAGAATTGTTATTCAATTGAGCAATAACAATTGTACATCTATTTTATACTCAGACTTTCAGCCTTTTTATGTCTGCTTCTGAATCTTCTTTCTTATTTATTATCCATTTATGCCAGAATGGTTCTTCTCACATTTACAAAATAATACCTAGAAATAGCACTCCATCTTGTGGACCCTTCTCCACATTTTTGCACCGATTCACACACTATTAGTTTGTAAACTGGGCCTGGGATATTTATTTGAAAGAGTCTTCTGTATTACCTTTCATCTACACATAACAGCCAAAGCATAGATGCAAGGGATATACTTGCTTCTCCATAAAATTGCAGGACTGATCTTTGCTAGGTACCTAACACGATTTTTTTTAAATTAAAGCTACTATCATTTCAATCCACGTGACAGATTTGTTCACTGCTGTCCATTTCATAGCAGGAGAATCTACCTATTACCTTACTGAATGATGTCCAGAAGTAAAGTCCAATTTCCCAAACTTCTGTGCACGGTAGCCATGCTTCTCCATGAGATCCATCCATGTTACATAATCTGGATCTAGACCTTTGAAGTTATTCCAGGATTCTGTTAAATGAGTGAAAAGACCACTCCACATAGCTGGGGAAAAAAAATGGTGAATGATTAGTACCCCCCACCTATATGGTTGACAAGGGATTAATCTTCTTATTATTACAGAGGTTAAAAGTCCAAACGGTCATACAATAGAACAAGGGATACAAAATATTACTCTTCCAAATCTTATTCCATAATCAATACAAGTTGATTTACTCAAATAATCTCCAGAATTGCAGAAGAAGGTGCAATTCTATCCTATCTTTCCAGAAGCTATGCAATCATTAAACCAAGTTTTAATTAGATCAGAAAATACTGTTCTTGATTTCTAAAAGAAAATTGTATGGTAGAAAATTGATTCTGATGAAACGATCCTGTATTTACATGTGTTTCAGAGTTCTCCTTACTACAGTTAGATTTAAAGTGAGTTTAAAGTTAAATATATTTGTGCACAGAATTAAAATATAGTATTTTCATAAATACATTATGCCTTCAATTTTATTATTTTTAGGTAATTTATTTCACTACCAGTTGCAGAAACAAAGTGAGAATATTAAAGAAAATACCAAGAAGAAAGGAAACTGAGACAAGACTTGCAAAGGAACTATAAGGGAAGATTTTTTAGTGAATTCCTATTTCTTTGCAGCTTATCAAGGATCATTCACTCTTTCCAATGCTAATTTAGAGTTAAAGGTACTCCCAAAACTAAGTCATTCCACAAGCAATAGAAATATCCTGTAAGTGCATTATCCCCACATGGCAATACTCATCCTTTCCCCACCCCAAAGGCCTCTTTCCCACCATCTCTCCTGGTATCATCCCTGACACCTCCACAATAGATGCACTCTCAGTTCCTTGCAGGTATCCAAGCTCCTGGCTAAGCAAAAGATATCCTGCTGGTTCCGAGCCCCACATATGAGCTCAGTGGTCACGGCTACATAATTACCATTATGTAATGCTACAGATAATTGATGACTCGTTTAATTCATTATGCAGTTTCTTTCTCATAGGAGTATTAACCTACCATTTTCACAAATGTCTTAAAGTTAAATAACATAAAGTCGTTGTTGTTAGCAACAAAAATTGGCCGAAAGACTCAAGCATCAAGAAAAGGAATAAATTCTAACTACTTGTTCATGTAATGTTACCCACTTAAAATGTCACCATGAAAAAAAGAAATAGGGATTAGGTAATCAATAACAGGCATATTAAAAATGTAACACTATATTTGACCGCAATTGCCTGCTGCTTCTTTCAATGTATCCTTTGAGAGGAAGGGGAATCTCTTTTACAGCTACAGATTAAGGACAGTCTTTGCAACAACTAAAAAAGGTAGAAATGTTTTAAGATGTAACCTCTAATTGAGGAACATAGTTTCTTTCTATCTTCCAAGCAAATTCTGCAAGTGTGATATAGAACACAGAACAACAATCGCATTAAGTAAAGAAAATCATGGAAGTATTCAATTAAAGCTCCTGAAAGATGCATCATGTATCTAGAAGTCAGTGGCAACAGCTACCACGGGAAAGATATCTATACAGGAAAGATATTTATTAATTTTGTATTGGGAAGAGAGAGTAGTTCTGAATGTTGGTTTCAGCACCGTAGCAGAACAAATTGATGATTTCTCTATAAATCCTGAAGATTTTTTAAAAATCTGAAGCTTCAGTGGAGTTTGTAAAAAGATTTAGTAACTTACACTTAAATGAAAAAAAGGAGAACAAAAAAATAAAGGAGGAAACATAAGAAACAGAAGAGATAAACAGAGAAGAGAATGACAGAAGAAAGAGAAGAATACCATAAGAATTCAAACACAAAAAACAACAAAAAAAAAGGATCTTACTGAAAAACAAAACAAATCCCTCCCCATTAAATTATTTCAAATTTCCCATTATTAGCACATATTTAAATTGACATGTGCGAGCATTTATCTGATGTTTTGCTTGATTCTACCTGCACGGGAAGGACAACAAATGGGAGAATTGGTGTAGGCATTGAGAAACACAGTGCCATGTCTTTTCATAAAATTTATGGAAGGTAAATCCACAGTCTGATTTCCTGGAAAAAATGTCAAGCGTCCATCCTGCAATCAGACAAAAGCAACACATAAACAGCATTAATGCAAACTATCGGTTGCATTAATTAACATACTTGTTACCTTGGACTTGTGCTGCTCAAATGCTGCCAATTCTACGCAGGTACGGAAAACAGTGTTGAGAAGCTCTAAGTAGATCAATATAAAAGGTATCACTTTTGAAAAAGTGAAATGGAAAAGATAACTGGGCTTCTTTATAGCAAAATTAATTCCACTGTTATCACTACACATATTCCAAGCTCCAGTTCCTCAGAGGTGGGGTCCTTACTACGACATATTCAATGGGAATAGGTACGGTGAAGGGTTGTCTTGGGTTGTGGAACCTAGGATGTGTATTCTATATTCATCTGCTGAAAGCAGTTGGGGAGCTGTTTTGTTTTATCTCTTGTTTACTCTGGAAGGAGTGGGGTGGGTGCCTTTTGATAATGGCCCAACTGTTAAAACCAGGTAGGGCATTGTTTCTTATCTTTTTTCTGCTAATGGACCATTTAAACACCCCTAAAAGCACACATCCCAAAACTTACCCTCCCCAAGATAGTACATTCACATTCCATCATCCTATTGCACCCCTAAAAGCACACATCCCAAAAAAAACTTACCCTACCCAAGATAGTACATTCACATTCCATCATTCTATTGTGAGATGCTCCACCCAGTGGGGGGAGCCAACCATTCCTACCTGGATAAAACTGGGACTACGGAACAGGAAGCTATCTTGCTTCACCCGATTACCGGAGGAAGACAGGACCCTTCTCACCATCACCGGACTCCCTCTCACCACCTCTGGACCCTTTTGGCTACAGGATCATCTCCACTCCAACAGAACCACATCTGCCACCCCAGGAGGACTTTTGGACTGCTACCAACATCCTGACCAACAGGGCATCAGGTTGTACCTGACTCTGTCAGGGCTTTCCAAAATTGTTGTTTGTTTGTTTGCTGGTTTGGAGGGGTGGTTTTGTTTTTCTACCACATTTGTATTATTGATATTACTAGTAAAGAACTGTTATTCCTATTCCCAAATCTTTGCCTGAGAGCCTTGATTGCAAAATTATAATTTGGCGGGGGGTGAGGGGTTTGCATTCTCTATTCTAAGGGAAACCCCAGTTTCCCTGGCAGATACCTGTCTTTCCAAACCAAGACAAGGGTAATAAGGAGTAAGGCTGAATCCCAATGTAGATATGTGCACTAACACATATTTCTGTGAAACCACCATTAATCCCTCATCCTTTTTAAAGGTTTATCCATACCACTTCCCTTGAAACTATGGACTGGAAAAGGGATCAGAAAGATAAAGGAAGGCTATTCTCCCACAGAAATCCCACCAAAAATGGTTCCATTTTGATACTTTCATAATGCTAATTTTATTATCACCTATTTGTTTCGACAGTTTTTAATCAGTAACTTAAACATTAAACATTTTGAATAGATAATTTTACAGTAAAAGATAATCATCACATAAAAGCAGGTTTCATGCGGAGTGCCATATTTCATGTCATGTTTTATCTGTCACTTTTATTCCTTTCCTCAGTTGAATAAGATGTGCCAACACAGCCCCAGCCTGACCGGTTCTTCAGTGAACAGACAGGCGACAGCGCGTCTGCAGTTTTAACTGCAGAAAAAGGCAATTCCTGCCATTTGATTTCTGGCAAAAATACTCTTGGATAACCCAGCATTGTAGAGAGTCACTTCATTTGGCAGCAGTGGAGCTAACTGTGGCATCCCAGCCCCTGAAATCAGCTCATATCAGAACATGCTAAATGAGCAATCACCTGATTCTGTATACTACTACACATGACATATTGAACAAGCACTCAGTAGGACAAACTGGAAATAAAGCTGTAATATGCAATAGGCACTTGAACAAAACTTTGGGCTGAAAGTGTTCTTTAGAAAGTTGTCCTGGTTCTAGCCAGGATAGGGTTCATTTTTGGAGTAGCCAGGAGGGGACAAGGCTAAGATATGGAGATAATTTTATACCACCTCATGTCATGTTCCAGGAATAGGGGAAGGGGTCCCTTCCAGGTCAGGTTAGTGTGGCAGCAGTCAGGTACTGTCAGACTCTGTATTTAACTTGAATTGCTCACCTCTCTTGTACATTTTTGTTATTAATGTTGTTGCTGTTACAGTTCAAGTAAACTTTTCTAGTTCTGCTGTTTCTAGTAAATTGTTCTTACCCCAACCCATGACCTTTATCTTTTGTGTCTCTTCTACAGCCTGCCGCAGCAGAATGGGAGGGGGACAGAGGACCAAGCAAGTGGAGCATGATTTGGAGTGATTTCAGTGGGAACACTAAATTGGAGAATACCATTCCTAAACCATGACAAAAGTACACAACTGCTGTGCAGTCCTGTCAACAACACATTCTTAAGTTTCTCCAACAAAGTCTTGGAGACTGTTCAAAGCTGTTTGAACAGCTGGAGACAAGAGTTCCTTCTATTGGTACTGTGATACCATATTCATTGACAGCAAAAGAACTCCATATACTTTGTGTCACAGTACACTTGGTGTACTGGGACATGGCTATTGCTTCTATAGATGACAGGGTATTCAGTGAAAGTAGTAAGCATCTTGAATTGGCTGAGAAGGTGGAAGCTCAATAGCTACTTCTGGAAATCCATCCTCTAAGAACTGTGCAGGATTTCTAGGTTTTGAAATACCTAAGGAAATAAAATTGCTTTAACACAAACAAGCACCTTTCGTCCAGGAACTTGAGCTGCATTGCAAGCAAAGCCTGTCATCCATCACACAGTTAATTTCGAGTAGCAATTCAGGAGCTGAATTGCCTAGTAGCACATTCCACCAGGAAACCCTTGGAATAGCACAATGCCTGATACGACACAGCAGCAGAAAACTAGCTGTTCAAGCAAGAGGTCACTGTACTGCAGACCAAATACAACCCAGCATCACTGAGAAGAAAATTTTTGTCCCACTTGGCAAAATAGGTGTGATTCCTTAACAGGCAGTGTGATCCACGACAAAGGCAGGCACACTTTTTAATAAAAATCCAGACCTTTTAACAGCCTGCAGGACTTAAGCTTTTTTTCCAGAAAAACTGTTAGTTTCAACAGTACCCAATCCTTTCTATTCTCTACTAGTGATGTAATCAAAATGGTTCATCTTCAAATCCATCTCAAAAAAAAAAAAGTTTACACAACACATTTCTTTTGCTATACTCTTCTTTGTATGCACTATGCAAATATGACATTTTTTAAAAACAGCACCTTGTTCTTAATTGTTTACATAAGAATTCCACAAATGTTGTGAGTTTTATCTTTCTTTTGTTGTAAGAGTTACCTCATTAGTCCCTGTAATACAGTTTACGAGAATCTTCCTGCTTAAAGGGGACATATAAAAGTTCACCTAAGGTTTGTCTGCAGCCTCTGCTAGCATCTGGATATGAAATGAACATTGACTAACTTTCAAGACCTTAAATACTGTAATTTTAACTATTGGTAAATAGACTTATAGTAAAAGCTGAAAATTTGGAGAAAAAACATGCATTATTCTGGAGTATTAAGAGAGATGATTTACTGAAAATAAAATTAACAGAGAATAGAGTCAAAGGAAGGAAAGTCAATAAGGAGCAATCATATTAATGAAGAAGGAGCTATTTCTTTATCTTTGAAATCACAACAAATGTGTTTAAAGATAGGGTTTGAAAAAAGATAATACATGTTTATACCAAATATTTAATAAAAAAATCATTGCAAGAAAAACAGGCAGCAGGCAAGAAGCCAAGTGCTTTTATCTGTACAGTCAAGGATGGAAGCTCAAGAAGGCTAGGAATCAAACTTCCTCAATAGTGAAAGAGAAATTATGACATTTGAAAGCACCTGGAGCTTAACCATGGAGCTTATGTTTGATTCCACAACAAGGAGTGTTCAGATGAATTAGACAAACCAAGGCTCCACAGAGTAAAGCATACATCAGAGCATTTCCAGTGTGCTGGGTGGGCACAGTGAGAAAACTATGAAGATATATGCAAGGATTAGTATTTGTGAGTGGAAAAATTTCTGTGTCTGAGGGTTGACCCACACATATTAATAAATCCCAGTAATGAAACCACCAGATACCTACCAGTATAGATACATGTCTGATGAGTTTATTGTGTTGTTATACTTTATAAGAGCCTCAGTAAACCAGTATTTGATGCCCAATAAATCAGTAATTTAATCTGTGATTACAGAAGTTCTCTATCCCATTTGTTGTGGAGACTTAGCATTCTTAGGGTTTACAATGGGAAGGATAACAGGGTTTAGTGACCTTGCTTGCCACTAGGCTTTTCAAGCCAACAGAAGAGCATTCACTTTACACATCAGTCCTGTTCCAGCGGCGGCTGCCCTGCCGCAGAGTCCTGCTGGCAGGCACACCTCCCGGGTGACAAGCTCTGTCATACCAGACCGTGGGAGCCACTTGCGCAGAGGTTTCCCGCTGCCGTAATGCCTCTGATGCGAGCACGGCGCACCCTTCCGGGAAGCGGGCTACATTTGGTTTGGAGCACTGGGGGTGCGACTGTCTCGCCACACAGCGGGCCCGCGGCGCCTGCAGCCCCGCCGACCCTGCGGCGCCACGGCCGCCCTCCCGTTTGCGCATGCCCGTGCCTCTGGCACCACACAGCTGCGGTGCCTCGTCCTCGGTGGTTCCGTCCAGGTCACCGCCGAGGATTTTCCCGCCCTCTCTTACCTGTCAGGGTGCCCTTCCATGCCCCGGTCACTCACCAAGGAGTCGCAGGCCACCAGCACCACGTTACATCGGGGCTGGTCCCCGGGGGCGGCGGGCCGCGGCCTCGCTCCCGCCCCGGCGGCCATGAGGAGCAGTGCCAGCCCGACTCGCCCCAGCGGCCCGCCGTCTCGCATCACCCTGTCACCGTGGCCCCCAGCTCCCGAATTGAGAGGAGCAGCAGCAGCTCCGAAAACAGATTCCGGGGCTCTGGCCACAGCGTAAGACTTGACTCCGCCGCACGCTACCCGCTCTCTGCGGCCTACAACTCCCACAGTGCCCCGGGCGGCGGCTTGCAGTTCCCAGCGTGCCCCGGGCGATGGGAACTACATCTCCCGCAGTGCTCCAAGAGAAAATGGTGGCTGTGCTGGCGCGTCACTGCCCTGCCGTCGGAGTGCGCATGTGGCCGGGCAGCGGCTGAGGTGGCGGAGGCGGCGGTGGCTGAAGGTGCGCTTGGAGCGGGTGGCGGGTGGCGGCGCGCCGCGGTGGCCTGGCTCGGTCCTCCGCGGCTTTCCCTGGAGGGGCGGGTTGCGGGCGTGGATTGCCTCCGCAGGCGGTCCGCGGGCCCGGACTCCATCCGCGGGCCCGGACTCCATCCGCGGGCCCCGGACCCCACCCGCAGGCTGGGCTGGATGGCCTCGCTCTGGGGCCCGGCCGCCTCTCCGGTAACCGGGTTTGCGCCCAAGTGATATTTTGTCTGTAGGTGACTGTGTAGCTCATGGACAGTGCCCGCAGTGGGCTGCGTTTCTGATGGTCCGAAGCATCTGTTCTCTCGTATGAAGCAAATTTATCTCCAGGAGCTGCTGAGCAATGCAAATCTGACGGAGTTCTTTATAGGTTCTTAAGGAATCTTTGAATTTCGGTGTCATCCTATGTTTTTTCATTGCTAATTCAACCATTCCTTTATTTTTGCTTTGCAGCTCCTAAAAAGATTTTTATTCTTCAGCTGGTTGCTTTTTTTCATCTTTTTGGGTGCTGGCACCAGCACTGTTGTTTCTCAGTCTCATCCTATCTCGGCAGCTTTGACTGTGGTGTTTCCAAAGTTCATTTTGGTGTACAACATACACCAAAACACTGCACGATTATGTTTTAAAGCATGAATGCCTCTTTGCTGTGTCCATAAATGCCTTTTTGTTTTTTCATCCATGGCTGTAGTCAGAAGGAGAGTCTGCAGTTAAGTGTGTGTGAAGGGAGAGGAGCAGGGTGGGCCACACTGGAGTGTAAGTGACAGATGGCCATGGTGCTGCTGTAGAAAGCACACAAGAAAAGCCCTGATTTTTAGCCACCAGTGGAGCACATTTCTCGGGCACTTGGGGTCTTAAGCGCAGTTCACTGCTTAGATTCTTTTTAAAGAGGAGCTACTATGTGTAGGGTTTTCTTCTAACTACAGGCTCTTAAAACACTTCTCTTCCTTAAATTTGTCTTACCCAGTGAAAAAAGTTTCATTCTTGAATAGCTACTTTGTATCATTTAACTGTTCGGAATAATGACTCAATCCTGTGTTGGATTCAGTGAGTAGTTTTAACCATGTCATTTTTGTCATCAGTTTCTAGTGCTGTATGCATTTTAGCATACTGCACTATATTTCTCTGTTTAAAATAATCTCTGTGCAATAAAGGTATAAACACTTTGTATGTGTCAGAATATCTTTTTTTACATGAACTGATGGTACATCCTTTGTCTTTAGCAGCCACAATGTCAAATAAGGAGGTGAAGGCAGCATTAAAGAGTGCTAGAGATGCAATAAGAAATAAAGAGTACAAGGAGGCCTTAAAACATTGCAAGGTAATTAATTTTATACTTGAAAGGTAAGTTTGGGGCTTTTTGCACATTTTGGTGGATTTTTCCTATACCACTATAGCTGTATAATAGTGCACGGTGTAGACTACTTCATTGATGTGATAGTTGAGATGTATTTTCAGGTTTAACTTAATTGATTATTTGTGTTAGTTTCCCACATGTAAACTTTCACTCCCTTTCCCTTTGAATTTGCTTACATTTGGCAATAAGGATCTTAAGTCAAGAATGATAGAGATAAAAATCCATTTCTAATCCAGACCTCAGAGGAGTGCTTTAATTGCTGGGCTGCAGATACAGGTTACTAGCTCAACATTTCAGGTATGAAGGTGGCACTTCGGCATAAGAAACTGAATTTACTAATCTCAGCATCTTCCTTAAAATTACTTAACTTCTAATATTGGGATATAAAATAATCCACCAAACTGTAGTGATAAATCTTGGTACATGAATCTATAAGTTACATTTCTTTCATCAGTTTTATGTAAAATTGTGTATTTTTAGGCAGTCTTGAAGCAAGAAAAAAATAACTACAATGCTTGGGTATTCATTGGCCTTGCAGCTGCTGAGTTAGAGCAGCCTGATCAGGCCAAAGGAGCATACAAGAAGGCTATTGAACTTGAACCAAACCAGTTACTGGCGTGGCAGGTATGTGAATGTCCACTCTTTGTTTCTCTCAAAAGTATCACTATGGAGCTAAATACTGTAATAAAACAGAGTTAAGACTTATATCTTGTTTTCTTGAGGCCCTTAAGTTCCACAGAAGCTTTGGAGTAGATGAGGTTCTTGTTAGTTGTGTGTTCAATGTAAAACTATGGTGAACCTAATTTTCAGTGTATTTGAGCTTGTATTTCTTGTGTAGACTACACAGCTCTGAGACATGCAAGGGAGAACACGAATTGAAACAAATAGAGTAAATTCGTCTAAATGTAAAAATGTCTATGCTTGTAGCTCAGGAAACACTTGACAGTTCTTCTCTTACAGAGAAAAAATGTTTCATCTAGTAATGTATTTTTCCAGCTTTCACCATCAAGTGGATTGTTAATGAATGTTGTTGTTGCTTGAAAGCAAAAGTGTACATTTAGAATAGCTGTAATACCTATTGTGCATTACAGCCTATCGTAATATAGATTTGCAACCTACAGTTTTGTTATTTATTGATTCATGAAACATAACGTTTCATATTGAGTCTGTTACTGATATCAACAATCAATGTTTTTCTAAGATAATAAGGTTCTTAGTATTTTCAGTATAAATGCTACTTTAATGTGTAACTGTTAGGGCCTGAATTCAGTGTATGTTGAAATTTCCTCATTTTGCACTTCGATTCTGGCTTTCTTGATACAATACTTGGGTGTGTGTATATATATTATTTTATATTTTGCATATTATATATATTATCATATGGTCTAGTGAACTTCTATGTTGTCTGTTGTGCAGACAACATCATGTAATATATACAAGTTTCAAAGAATTATTGGTATTAGTTAAGGAATGGAAGAAAGCTTTTCATGTAAC
Organism: Phylloscopus whistleri; assembly: GCA_017589585.1. Lineage (NCBI taxonomy): Eukaryota > Metazoa > Chordata > Aves > Passeriformes > Phylloscopidae > Phylloscopus > Phylloscopus whistleri. The sequence goes on along the minus strand of JADMLD010001013.1, from coordinate 7,615,624 downwards.
ATAAGTAGATTGAGTGTGCTGTGCAAAATTCTGCACAGTGATTACTGCCTTAAAACTTGACCGCATTGAAGGCAATGGAATATATTTTTATATGCAGAGCAGGTAGCATTTTCATAAAACATAAGCATTGTCATCAAATCTTACTTTCTTTACTTTTTTTGGTTTTTTATTCTTAAGGGATTAGCAAATTTGTATGAGAAACCCAACCAAACAGATGTCAAAGGAGACTTAGCAGATGTTTACCAAAAACTCTTGGAACTCTATGAAAGGTAAAACATACCGAATGCCATAAATTCAGTCTTAAGATTTCTAGTTCAGTGAATGCCTTTGGTGATACACAGTATAGACTTCAGGTTTTTAAAGCCTTCTCATGTCAGTGGTTCGGCTGTTTTGCTAAGGTTTTCTCTACTTAGGTAAGGTTTCTTTTTCATGTCTCTTTTCGTGGAGCAAAAACTCTTAGTTTACTTGTACTTGGGGCTGGTAGTTTAGGGAATTCCATGTTATCCTACTCCTATGTAAACTCAGTGCCTTGAAGCATTTATTGCTGATAGTTCATTGCCTGCATTAGTAAGAAAGCTTATTTTTCACTGCTTTAAGATCACAGGGTATGTGTCATGCAATTCGTAGAGGCACAGTTCTACACAGTGACAAATCTAACTCAGCTGTCACTGTAGCTGACTGGAGTGTTTGGTTGTTCCCTTATTTTGAAAACTGATCAAAAAGAGAGTATTTTTTTTCATAGCAGTGATTAGTAGAACTTCTAGGGCGATTTGTAGTATTTATTCTAAATATTCATTTGACAATGGAACTTACTGAAAATTATTTGTCAGAATTTGAAAAAAAATTACACTATTATATGAAAAACTTAGCTTGTTTGGGGGGATTTTCTTCTTCCTTTCTAGTGGTGACAAACAGAAATGGTGTGATGTATGTAACAAGCTTGTGGAACTATACCATCAAGAAAAGAAGTATTTAGAGGTAGGTCAAGCATTTTTTCTTCTAACAATAATTTTCCATTTGATCTAACTAATTCTCATCGAGGAATCTCCACTCTTATGGGCCAAAGATCTGCTTGTGGACCACAACCAGGAAAAAGTGGTTTTAACTGTATTTTGTCTTTCCCACTGGGTGAGACTTGGATGCAATCCATTAAACTGACGGGACTGGCAAAGGCTGAAAGGACAGAATATTTCCGTTGTATTTCTAGAAGTTAAAAATGGTATCAAATGCACATTTACACACAGTGTGTGTGAGTCAGGTGTCATTTGTCTGGCTTGGCTGGTGCTGAGTGTCTGATGAACCTTTCACTGGTGGGGTGATCCCTTCCCAGGGTGTTACTGAATCTTCATTCTAGAGGGTAAGGTGGGATATGTACACAACCTGAACTCAATTGCATATGTTTTATCTGCTGCATTCCCATCACAATGATAAGGGCATGAAAAGCCCCTTCAGAGCAGCACAAGCTTTGCAGAAATAATTATGACACTGGTCAGTACCACAAAGTGGAGTTGTTAAATGTCTGTGTGGTTCAACAGTAATGTTTCCTGCAATCTCTATAGTGTTGTTACAGAATGTATATTTTGGAGGCACGCTGTTCACTTTTCCTTTGCTCTTTGAAAAGGCTGCTTTCTAATATGGTTGTGCATGATCATAGTCCATGTCATCTTCCCACATTTCCTCCAGCAATGGAAGATGAAAAATTTTACATAGCACAGAGTATGGGGCTGAAGACTATTAATTAGCTCCAAAGCCTCATTGTATACAGCTTTGTAAACTAAATTTAATGCTAATAATTTAGCATATGAAGGCATACTTACTCTATATGGAACAAGAAACTGAAGTTAGTCTCCAGGGTCCTGTTTTTCCTTTTCAGTTTCTGTTGACTTTTCCACACTGGAATTTCAGTGTGGACTGCTACTTCTGTTCTCTTTCTGTTTGCAGTGCTCTAGATCTTTAGGTCTACTTTTGCTGTTGATTTCCTCCAGGAACCAGAGTCAGAATTCATATACTCTTGATGTTCTCTACTTTACTTACTGTACCCTGGAAGGTGGAGAGGTCCCACACAATGATTTGGGACTTTCTATTTATTTAATCAGAGAGCAGGTAAATCTGAACAAAGATAACGGGAGGACATCTGGCTTAGGAATGCAGCTGCAGCCAAAACAGGAGTATAAAAGGCTGAACCAGGGGCGAGTTTTATGGTAAGAAGCGATTATAATATGTATGTGGTGACTGTGTGTAAGCAAGAGGATCGGAATGCACTCTAGGTGGAGCAGTTCCCCATGCATCCCTTACCCAGTAAATAATGCCGACTTCTTAAAGCTACATTGGGGTTAAGGAGTTTATTCACCCAGTTTTCAGTGAATTTTGTGACAGGTTGGCTACTTATATTGTACTTTCAGCTCTTGAAAGAGTAACAGCATGGATCATTTGTTCCTGTTGACAGGTGGCTGAAACTTGGCAGAAACTAATAAGGATGAAACAGGAGGAGGGTGCAGAAAAGACAGAGCTTCATCAGCTTTGGAAGAAGATGATCCAGTTACTGAAAGACAGTACAAGGAACCAGGATAATAAGACTGGGCAGTTGGTAATGTTTCTCACTCCTTGTTCAGCTAGGTACATATATATGTACAGTGCAAGTAGTAATTGAAGCCTGTTTGAGTTGACTGACCCAGTGTTCAGAGGTACTAAGCTTCTGAGGAGAAGCTGGGCAGTTTTACTTTCTGACAAAAACAGCAACTGCACAGCAGCCTGAGATGAGCCTTAGGTGTAATGAGTCACCTAAATTCTTCACAAATTGTTCTGGTGTGGTTCATTCCACAGGGCGTAGTCCTTCAGTAAGACTCCTCCAGCATGGGTCCTTTTCTTGCTCTCAGATTTTCTCACTCATCTCTCTGCCTGTAATTGCTGTTGCACTGGTTTCTTCCCCTTATTGAATCTGTTATCCCTGTTACCCCTAGACTCCTAGACCAGGATGGAGAGAAGGGCTGACAGCTAACCTTACAGGATAGTAATCTAATTTCCTTCTTTGAATTGAGATGAGGTTTGAAGAAAAATGTATGTTCTTAAAAATTTTACCTTCCTTGCACCGTCTTACGTTACGTATTATTGCTTCATCTTGTACTAGACAATTTAAATGCTTTAGATGCTGAGTGCTGCTTAACGATCAGGAACTTGCTTCATGACTTTCTCCTTTCATAGCACTAGTGTAAACTTAATTAGTATTATCTAGGTAATAACATGTAACTATCCACTTTAATATGGAGGGACCGAGAAGGCATGTCCTCTAAGGAGCAGATGATAACTTCGGGTTTTCCTAGTTTGGACGAGACTGAGGGGTGCCCTCTACTGTCTGCAGCTTTCTGAGCAAGGGAAGTGGAGAGGGAAGTGCTGAGTTATCCTTTCTAGCATCTAGTGATAAAACGTGTGGGACTGGTTCACAGGACTTGACAAGTGGCAGCATTTCTTTACTAAAAGGGTGGTCAAACACTGAAGCAGCCTTCCTAGAAAATCAGTTGATGCCCCAAATCTATCAGTGTTCAAGGGGCATTTGTCAATGCCCTTAATAACATGCTTTAGCTTTTGGTCAGATCTGAAGTGCTGAGGCATGTGGACTAGATGATTGGTTGCATGTTCCTTCCAACTGAAATATTCTATTCTCTGAAGATAACATTTCCCTAGATTAATTTTTTTTGCACTCCTGATTTTTTGTTATTTCAGCTTTTGACTGCATTTGAACATGCGCTGCACTCTGCTGACACTGTTCCTGGTGAAGACCACCAAAATCTTTACAAAGACTTCATACAGTGTTTGTCAAAAGTAAGGTTGTGTTAAAGTGTCTTTCTACTAAGAAAATCAGTGTATTATTTGACATCTGAGAACTCACACAAGTAACTGTTACTTTTTTTTTGCTTTCAAGTTTCCTCATGAAGTAGCTAGGTTGGAAAAGGCCTGTCATGATATGATGGCTTTGTACCCTACTATGAGTTATCCTTTGGAAGTACTTTGCTTGCACTTTGTTCAGTCAGGTGAGTAGGATGGATTTAGGCATTTCTGGGGCTTAAATGTTTTAAATAGTTGGTTTTGCGGCAATCTATTTACAAGTTTTTACCTTTCACAAAGGGTGTACAAGTACACTCTTCTCTGTTATGTTTCTGGAAATAAGGTGTTTGGTCCCATGACTTGTCATTTCCTAGGCCTGTAACTGAGTAGTGACTCTAAGTGACAAAAGCCTCCTGTGAGTTAAGTCCAGTTCTTTGAAGTCTCAAAGAAAAAGTGCCTTACTTGAAAAGCAGGTGGAGAGGCTGCTGGAGAGATAAACGAAGATTAGCTTTTTGACCTTTTAAGAAAAAATTAAAATGTCCTAACCAGTGCTCTGAGATTCATGATGGACTTGCACTTATGTTATTCTTGACACAGATTCATCACAAAAAACAAACAAACAAAAAACAAACTACAAAAATCCCAGATAAACAGTTGTGAAACTCTCTTAGAAAGTGTGCCTTGTGAATAAGGAATAAACAGATCTGTTTGGATATGTATAGTGGAAGAGAAGAATCTTTGAGGGGAAAAAACCAAAACATGGTGTGTTCACAAGTGCAGGGATCTGAAACTATGCATTACTATTTTGAGTCATTTACTAACCAACATTGCAATAGTATTGGACGCCTTCTCATCATTTTCAAAGGTAATTATTAGATTTTAGCTTTTCATTTTATTGTTTAAGGCATCAGGAGTTGATTTTATTTCTTTTTAAATCAAGGAAACCAAATCATAAAAAAAAACCCTCTAGAAAACTTTCAGCTTAGGTAGAAAAAGACCATTTCCTGTTTTGAATTAATGGAATAATGTAGCAAAAGAAAGCAAGTGAGAATTTTTTACTTTGTTTTGAAAGTTTGAAGACAAGTGAGGCCCAGACTCAAACACTTGTAAAGTGTTTTGAAGTGCTTTAAGTTTTGGAGAAACAGGCATAAACTAATTTTCAAACAAAAAGACTAGCGCAGTTCTTGTATACTAGCACTCTGACAACATCTCGCTGTCCTACAAGCATCTTGGAGGGGGAAGGTTGCTGCTTAAGTTTTAGTAGAGGCTGTTTGTTTAGATCTGAGTCATATATTTTAGTGTCCTGCACTTCTCGTAGACTTGTTAATTCAGATGCATTGTAAAGATACCTTTAGCAGATGCAGATGAAAGCAGTTGTTATGCCACATGAATCAATAATTTCTTTAAGAAAATAATAGTTTGGAGGTTGCTGCAACAAGTTACAAAGTACCTGTAAACATTGCCAAGTCTACAATCACAGCTGAATACAAGCATCAAAGGTTAGTGGCATCAGTTAAAATTAAGCTAAAACATTGGATTATATGGTTTCATGGCAAGGTAGTTTCAGCAAGCTTATCACAGTAAATTGGGAGGTACATAATGTCTCATCTGGAAGAAAATTATTTTGATTTATTTGTGGCAGATTTTGACATGTGGCCATTCAGCTGAACTTGCATGAAAAGCATATGAAGGAAGTAATATTTATTATTAAAGGAAGTATACCTGGAGTGATTGAGCAAAAGTTATTCAGGTTTCAGACCATCAGTTTATTTTGTTTCAGGGCACTGAGTATTTAGATTACTTCTTGGGTTTTGGGTTTTTTTATGGGATAGAAGATGCTAAGTGTGTAGTGCCTTTGGGAAATCACTTTGAACTCAAAGGATAATGATCGTTTACACAGATAAGGTGAACTATTGCAGTTGTTTTTTCAATCTAAAACCCTGTAAAATATGTCTTTATCTAAAAGCAGGTACTTTGACGGAAGAGGCTCTGCAGTGTTTCTCTAGGCTTTTGGAGATGGACGCAAACAGTGGTCCAGGCATCATTGGTTTTGGTATAAAATGCCTCAAAGAAAATAAATACAAGGAGGCTGTTAAGAGTCTTACTGAAGGTAAATGTGTAATATGAGATGTAAGTAGTCTGTAAATTTAATACCACCTTCAGTTTATGTTGAAAAGTTAGGGAATCTTGTATTTGCGTAGCAGGTTGCAAATTCAAAGATGGGCTAGATTTTGAAAGAGTGCTGAACACTTTTTCTGCTTGTGTTGAGATTTTTTAAATAAGTATAACATTTCTAAAGGCTTTAATTTGTATTATAACCAGCTCTGTAGTGTTTTAAGGTAAACTATTTTTAATCCTACTGTGTTTGGAGAAATAACTATATGAAACACTAAATGGAGCAATAGCAATAAATAAAGGAATGTGGAATTTATGAAGTAAAATGTAATGCAACTTCTCTAGTAGAGTCGCTACATTTCTCTACCTGAACAACATGACTTTTCTATGAAGCTACTTCATTTTAAAACCTCTTCAACGCTTACGTTGGGTAAAGACCTACATTGAGTATCTAGAGAGAAATATTGTAAGAGTTTTGTGCTCAATATTTCTTTCTTTTTTGTTGTTGTTTTACAGTAAGTGTATTTGCTGAAGACTTGGCTTACTGATCTGTAAATTAACTTGCTTGTATTGAAATGGCAAAACTCTCTCCAAAGTACTCATAAATATATTAGTGGGAAAATGAGATTGCGCACTCTCATTGTGCTGCTGTGGCAGCTTATAGTGAAAACTGGGTAAATAATTGGGATGTAAGCATTCTTGAGTTAGTCAGATTATGCTGTGATGTCCTGCATCCATTCTTCTAGGTTTAGAATAAGATTGTTTCTGAAATGGAATTTTGGAATATATTTCAGTGAAACAACATCTTGCCTAAAATATGAAATAAAAGTTTAATGTGCCTAAGAGCACATGAAGAGGAAAAAGCGTTCATTGGAAAACAAATTCTTCTGGCTTAAATGGTCGTTGTATGTTTTGACAAAAGACAGTATTTTATTTTAATTAATATTAAGCTATTTTTTTGTTTTGACATTTTACGCATAGACTTTGCTTACAACGGAGAGAATACAAAGACAAGGCTCTTGGTATAATGTGTAAATATAGAATTTGGAAATAATGTCTGCTCCAACAAGCCATGTGTTTCCATCTTTGGTGTTGAAGCTTCTAGGCATTACTTAGTTATATATCAGAAGACAGGAATTCAGTTTTATTGGTGAATCTTGAATTAAGGCAGGTTCATCAGAAAGTTTCAGTATATGTAATGTTATATATATATTATATATAACAGAATTAAGCCTAAATTACATGCTTTCTGGTTTTTGCCTAGTTGCATGGAGGCCTCTATGTCCAAAACAGTCTAAAATAAGACTCAGAAAAAATCACTGCAAGTCTTACTATCTGATTGATAATATGGTTTTGGTGGCATTATGTGGAAATAAAATATCTACTAGCTACAGTGTCTTTGCAACCCTAAGCAACTTTTTAAAGTGTCTGTTTTAAACTCTTACTAGGTTTGCAGAAGACTAACCAATGTCCAGCAGCCTGGCATTATCTAGCAGAGGCACAGATGAAAATCCACGAATACAGGAACGCTGTCCTGTCCTGCAATCAAGGTAACTGTCTGCTAATTAAAAGAGCAACTGCAGAGCTATGCTGCTTTACGTACTGCAGCCAGTGTAGCCTTTGTGTGGTAGGTCTGAATTGGCAGTAGTCACAGTCTCTTGCTTTTTGCAGTCTCAAGCTTCTGCTACATCTCTTGGTTTATGACAGCTGAAAAGCACCTTATGCTGCTTATCTCAGTAACAGAGAAATGCTTGGCTATGTGGATCCAGAAAGCTGTCTGGTGGTTAATATTTAGAATGTTTACATGTTCTGATGTGCTGCTTCTTCTAGTAGTTGATCAATGCTGGCAAGTGACAATTGCCTGAAACCACAAGAGGATGTGTCACAAATATTTAGCCTGGTAGATACCATGTTTCAACCTAAAAACCAATTTATTAAGCAAGTTAATGTAAAATGCAGAAATGTTGCGTAGTGCAGCTGCATCTGAAGAAACTCACTTAGTGTAAAACTTCATCTGTGCTACCTGGCAGTGAGGGCAATTATTGTGATCTAGTGATGCGTACGTCAGCTGAACAGAGCCACTCTCTGATGGTTATAAATGAAGGGGCAGCTAAACTAGACTTCTTGTGTGGCAGGGTCAAATGCAATGAAAAATTTCTCAAGAACGACTTGAAGAAGTAAAACTATACAGATCTGGCCAAACAATCATGGGAAATCAGGGGAAAGTACTTGCTGACAAGGGAAATTCAAAAGACCTATAAATTTGGGTGGAGGAAGAATGAAGACTGAACAAAATAGGTAAAAAAGACATTTATTGGAGAAAGAATGAAAATGAGGTAATTCTTTTCCCATCTATGTTCAATTCAGTGTGGAAGAGCTCAGAGTAACTTCATACCATGAACCTTCTTTTCAGCAGCCTGATCTAACAGCTTGCCTGTGATTAATAGCAGTGTGTGTAAAACAAGACAAGGAGACATAGCATTAAGGAACTATGAGATACCAACTTGTGAATTGACTGAGGAAAATAAAGATGAAAATGCTGAATTTGTAAGGGGTTTCCATAATTGCTTGCTGAAGCTGTCTTGGCACCTAAAAGCTTGGAATTAGGTAGCACAGCTCTGAATTTTAGAAAAGGTTCTAGGAAAGTTCAAGGAGACTACTGAAAGGCCTAGTATATTTAGTGGTTGAAATAGTTAAAACTGAAATAATACAGTTAAAGAATTTATGTAAAAAAATTGGGGGAGTAGACAGCATGGCCTTTTTAAAGTTGCTTATTTACAACTACTTCAAGTATCTAATGTACTCCTGGATACTGGAGACTTCCAGATGGTAATTGGTGATATATCTTATGTGACTGTTAAGGAAACTGAGTAGCCTTGGGTTAAAAAGTAAAGTTGTAACGCTGACTGTTGGGTTTTTTTTAAGTTAAAAAGTAGAGTACAGTGTAGTAATTATGTCTGTTTTCGGGCTGGAAGGAGGTGTCCCTTACATTTTCCCTGATACCTGTGCTGTTTATGAATGCTGAGTAATAAAGTTATAGTTTGCTGCTGTGCAAAGCAGACTGCAAAACTTCAAGGGGATTACCAGAGTGCATAACTCAGTGTTAAGACTCTAGAATTTTATTCATTATTTTAAATGTGGAATGATAGAGTTGTGAGATGTTCTCACAAAGCTACCCTATACTCTTGTTGAAGAAGAGTGCAGAAGGTCCTCATTTGGTATGAAAAACTAAGACTGTTTCTTTCCTCTGTGATGCTTTACAGGCAAGTCAAATATTAGCAATTTCAGAGAAGGGAATGGTTGGGGAAACATACCATCAACACACAGTGGCTTTAAGAACTTCAGCAGCATAATAAAATCTGTGTAGTTATGGTAACTATCCACCCTATCTCAAAAAGAAAGCAAGAGTAGAAGTTAATAGACTAGAAATGAGGTTGATCAAATGGATTAAAAAATGTAGCACATGAGAACAAATAAATAGCCTGTCAAGTTCTTTTCCAGCCTGGAGAAGAGATAACTCTGTGCAGATGCAAATGATGTGGAATATAAATAAAGATCAAGTGTTTTATTTTCCTATATGAGGTCTGGCTAGTGCCAAATGGAAGTAAAATGTCAAGCTCAGAGCAAACAAAACAAGTTTTGTTTTTCAATGGAAGAAGTTAAGTTCCTTGGTAAAAGATGTTGATTCAGAAATTTCTCTTGAGTTCAAACCTATGTGGAAAGTTGGAGAAGATTTGGGGGAAACATTGCTTTTTACTTGTCCTGTCTTAGCTGTATCAAATGAGACAAAAGCTCATCACACGTGAAAAAAAAATACAATTAATTGAATTATGCAGGAAGTTCTTGCCTTTGGAGAATGCTGATGCTCAACAGAGATGCCTTCCATCTCTGAGGTGAGATGATACTGTGGATTCGAAAAGTAATCAGAACTGCAATAAATGATACAAAGTAACTTTTGCACAGGCACCAAGGTAAATTTGTTTCTTCAAAGGTCATTGTTTCTTTAGAACTCCAATGAGGAAAATGGTAGCTTTTAGTTTGAAAGACCAGCAGCTGGAAAGCAATCAGTATCCATGCATCTGAGATGACCTTCTAGAACTGACTTAATTTTTAAACCTGAATGAATAGCAGTTTTACAGGACAATTTCTTATATATGGGGGAGAGCAGTCTGAATGGTGTTCTATTACACAGAAAATTTGTAATTAATAAGAATTTAAAAATATTTGGAAGAATGCTGCTCTCTGTACTTTTTCTTTTCTCTTTTAACTTGATGAAAGGTTCTTCTTGTCAACAGCTCTTGAAGCTCTTGGAACTCCTGAGGGTCCTAATTTTCTGTGGAAGAACCTTGCCCTTCAGTTGAAAGCAGAGACTTTGATTAAAATGGCCGATGCTGATGCTGCAGAAGAAGCCATTAAAGCGCTTGAGCAGGTATTTTTATTGACTAAAATGTTAGGGGTTTTTTTTAAATACTAAAAAGTGCTCTTATTTTTGTGTACTTAATCTGAATATTTCTACCCTGGCCTCCTTTCAGCTTTGTGGTTTAGACCATTCCTACCAGCCGTCATGTAATTCAAGCATTTCTTCCATCCCTGCTTTTTCAGGCTTCGCTGCAGCTCTTTTTCATTTGCAATTCTAATTTTAGAAGCTGTCACTTTTGACTTTGTCTGGTCTTGCTCACTGTTGTTGGTTTCATGCTAGTTCTATGCTGTTACTCATCTTAATTTGAATTCATGTTATAATTCTGCCTCCCATGTCCATCACTCACTTGTCATGAGTCATGAAGAAGAATATACTACTTTAAGATTAAATGGTTAAGCTTTAGCAGAAGTTGCTTCCCTTGTTTTTGTCACACAGTTTCATTATTTGTTGTTTTTCTTCATATTTCTGTACCTTTGTCCTTGCTCTCTACAGTCATATACTTGATCTTCATCTGAATTATTGTAAATCTTCTCACATGTAATAGAAAAAATCTCTAAATGCTTTCTTGTCTTTATCTTCATGCAGTCTGTCTGCTTTTGACCACTTTAACCTCTTAATATGGGGAGAGAATAAATTAATTGTGTTTATTACTTGGTTTTCTAGATTGGAGATGGAAGCAATGAGCCAGTGGTTTTAGCTCTCAGGGGTCAGGCTTACCTAAACAAAGGTTTAATGGATCAGGCTTCAAAGGTTAGTGCTTTTTGCCGTTCCTGTGAGCTAAGTACAATTCTTGGTTTCACAGAGGAAGTAACTAGGGGAAAAATTACATACTTTTGCAGATTTCACAAGAGCTTCTGTTGTCCCATCCTCATCTGGCTGAGGCCCATGCTCTAGAGGGTTTGATCCATTATTCCCAAAAGAACTATGAACAGGCAGAAAAAAGGTAGACTTCTGTGTTCTTTCTTCTAAGAGGGGAGTGTTGTGGGAGGGTAGAATATAGTGTTTTGCAGCTTTTGAGAATTTTGTCTGACCTGACCTGTGTTCGTTTTGTTTAGTTTTCTAAATGCTATTGAAAGAAAGGCTGGAACTGCAGAGTATCATCAGTACCTGGGGCTCACGTACTGGTTCATGAGTGATGAGACCAAAAAAGACAAAGGAAAAGCACTCACTCAGTTCTTGAAGGTAAAGACTGCTTTAACTATTGATGTAAAATTAGTGTTTTCCTGCATCAGAAGCCAAATATGGAAATGCACTGACTGGAATGAGAGACTTGAATATTCTCTTTGTTACAATGTATGAGCCTTCAGAGCCTGCAAACAAGGTTCTGCTGTGCAAAAAGGCATTGCAGGGAGCTGTGCAGTTACCTTGAATCTCCCTGCTTTTGTTTTCCTCTTTTCAACTAATCCTTTAGGCCTCTGAATTGGCAAAGCTTCATGGTGATTCCTTCAATCTTCTCTCCTTGGGGGTTGGAAATTGGAGGCTTCTAGATACGCAGCATATGTCTTTGAAGACCTTTTGAAATGGGCTGGGCAGAATTCAATTTGAAAAAACATGAAGAAAAAAAGTTGAGAATAGTGTAAGGGTTTCACTGTCTGCCCAAGGAGGATATAAATCGGTAAAGTCCCATAATTTATATGCTTTTCCTGATCTTTGGGGTTTTAGAATTGTGGCTTTTTCTCTGAATATAGATCATAACATGAATCCAAAAGATTTAGTTTGACATCTGTATTAGTAACTTGGAAGTATGCAAAATAAAACTCCAGACACTGTAAACTTACCATGTTTGTGGTTTTTACTCATGATAGGTATCGGGAACTCACATCATTACCTACTGTTTGCACTTTAATAACAGCAGAGTATAGTGGCAAATGTAGTCAAACAGTTCTTTTGGTTCTAAGCCATTTTATGCAATCTTTATTATTATTGACAAAGCTGTTTCCTGCTGCTAGGAGGCTGTGGGTTTCTTAGCTATAAGCAAATCTTCCAAGTGCATCAAAGAAGGAACTGAAAGTTTAGAAATGGCTGGAGTTAATAGTGGTGTAATATGTTAAGAGTATGATATTATAATGACTGAAACAGAGTAGAACATGAAAATTATGAGATGTCATAAAGATTTACTTTCTTCTAGCACAACTATTTTAGTACTTTGTGTACAAAGTTCTTTGTGTCCTGAGATTTGTAGCAGATTTTCCAGATATTTAAAGCTCAGGTAATCTGTGCAATTTTAAAATATAGTTTGACAGCTCAAATATATCACAGAAGTGGCTTAAAAATATGATAGCAGAGGCTGAAAAAGTAGTTGTCAGTGAACCTGCCTATGAGTATAATCCTTCAGAATGTTGTCTGATGATACGTTCGTATTTCCTTATAGGCTGCAAAATTGGACAGCTACTTGGGAAGTGCCTTTTGTTATCTAGGTAACTACTACAGAGACATTGCTGGAGACAAAAGCAGAGCTCGTGGTTGCTATAAAAAGGCTTTTGAATTGGATGAGACAGATGAAGAATCTGGAACAGCAGCTGTCAACCTAAGTGTGGAGCTTGGAGACATGGTATTGTACATTCAGAATGTCAGATTACTGCTGTTTTGTTGTTCTTCTATTAATCCTCCTCTTGGAGGAATCACTTCAGATTTCCTCTGTATTTAAGATTAGGAAACAAATTTTCTGTCATTACTTAGCAGTTTTTATAGTTGGACTTGCTTCAATTTTATGTTCCAATTTCAAATTAAATTTATCTGTGGAGAAGGATGGGAGAACCAAGCATAACATTGGAGTCATCACATGTGATATAGATGAAGGATTTTTTCAGTAGGCAACATAAAGAGAAAGTTGGGGATTTTCTTTATTTAGCTTGTATAACTTCTTTTTCCATCCTCCACCTTGCTGCTTTGAGGAAAGCATAGAAAGTCATTATAATATTTTTTTAGTGTTTTTTGTTTGCTAACTTGGCATTTGGTGCTTTGTTAGGACACTGCTCTGTCAATCCTGAATGAAGTAACTGAAAAAGCAAGACCTGGTATGGCAAAATGGGCCTGGCTTCATCGTGGACTTTACTACTTAAGAATTGGTCAGCCGTCACAAGCAGTGGCTGAGTAAGACAACTGGTGGTTGGTTTAAATCCTTTTCTACAAATCCCAATGGAATGGTCTTTGTTCATAGCAAGTTTTCAAAATAAGTTAGGTGATTATAGCTTGTACTTGACAATGGAAAACAGATCTGAGCAAACTGTGTCTCTCTTCAATTCTCTTCAGTTCTGGAATTCACAGAATGTAGTCTTGACATAGCAGTGTTTTGTACTAACAAGTTTGGTGACAGGCACAGACAGGCTGCTATACCACTGAATAGCCAGGGTAAGATACAATTCATAAAATTGTGCAATGCCCTCTGAAGATGGAAAAGCTACTATGCTTTGTTTAAAAGTTCTATTTAATTGTACATTTGTGTCCTGAAGAGTATATAATGCAAAAGTAGTGTCCTGAGCATATACAATGAAAGGAAGTAATTTATTTTAAGTTGTATAATATTTCATTTAAATAAATTTATGTCTTGGTATCTTCAGTTTGCAGGCAGCTCTCAGGGCTGATCCAAAGGATTCCAACTGCTGGGAGTCTCTAGGGGAGGCTTACTTGAACAGAGGTAGCTACTCAACAGCTCTGAAATCCTTCAGGAGAGCAAGCGAGCTGAACCCAGGGCTTGTGTACAGCATTTACAGAGCTGCAGCACTTGAGCAGATTCTCGGCAAATATGAAAATGCTATAGCTACCTACCAGCAAATTTTAAAGAAGACAGAAAACTATGTGCCTGCACTGAAAGGTAGTATGTTTGAATTTGAAAGTGTTCACTTTTCCTCCCTTTACTCACTGTAGTGTTTCAGTCTTTTGGAGGGGTTTTTAGTGTATTGGGGTTTTCTTGTATGGAAGGATAGAGTTGTATTTTGGGTATGTAGGGCCTACTGCATGAAAGCTAGTTTATGGTAGCACAAATACTTGAAAAACTCTTAAATCATGATGAATGTGAGTGATTATTTCTCTTTCAAGTAAGTATGAAAGGGAATTAATCCTGTGGGTCTACCAGGCCAAATGAGTAGAAGAACTGAAGATATGTAAAAGAAGCCAGCCAACAGTGCTGCAGTTGTATCTGAGCAGTAAAACACTGGCTCAACAGGCAATGAAATCAGACTGCCATTTCAAAGAGGTGGGCTTATGCTAATTTTCTTCTGCTCCTGACTATGCATTCCTCACTTCTTGTGTTAGTCTCATGATTCGGACCCCTCAGAGCTTCTTCAAGTAGTGAAAAATAGCAGTAAATTCCAAGTTTTCACAAGCGTTACAGGTGGCAGGAGTAGAGACCTTCGGGATATAGGTAGGAGTAGAGAGAAGTGGGGCAATTGAAACTTCTTCCTTGTGATGGAACTGTGATTCAGAAGTTATATAATGCAGGGAGTGTATATAATTTTGATAAAAAATGAATTGCTCTGTTTGCATTCTCCCTGCCACTTAGTCTTCAATCATTCTCACCCCGTATAACCCATCTGAAACAGGTGCTGTTTGCTGCTTGATGCTAGTTTGAATTTTTAATTATTTGTTCATTGTGTGCAAGGTCTTTTGGTTGTTGGATGAATCTAAACTGATTCTTGTAAGACTTAATTCAGAAATGTTGGATTATTATTGCAACAGTGGGTTTTTCATCTGAAAAAGTTACAGTGTGGTTGACGCCTTTACCTCCTCCTGTATAACTGCACTGATTGTTTTCCAGACTAAAGTGACATGGCAAAAGCTCCGTGATGGAGTTGGAGAGTATTGTATTTAGGCAGTTTTACTAGTTTTTGGGCAAGAAGGCAAGAGCTGACTGCAGCAGCAGTTTGCAAAGGTGCTGTGCACATGCTTATGGCTTTTTCAGTGTCTGTAGGTAACAGTTTACAGTATAATGTAAACTGTTAGTATTAAATGTAAACTAGTATTAAAATGTTTTAAGAGCACTTAAGTACACAGTGTCAGGATTCCTCCCCATAGTTGCCTTTACTGTTTTCTTCCATCTCCCAAGTCTTCTTTCATAATTGCTCACATCATAATCTCAGGTTCGTTACCTCTAAATCCTTTTGAGTCTCCAAACAGCCTTCACTTTCTTAGAGACTTCTTACAATGTTTGGTCCAATATTCTAATTTTTGTGGACCTTCATAAAACTCTCTGAAGTTCTTTGACTGTCCCATCAGTGTTCATTTTCTACTGTTCTGATCAATTTCAACAGTTTCTGAGTTGAGTTGTTACAAGTATAGTCTCTAGTAGTTGAGAGAATAACTATACTGGTGTGTTACTTCAGTGCATCTTTTCAATGTGTTTTGGTTTTATGCTACTAAATATTTATTCTTCTATTTTAGTGTTATCTTTTGTGTAATTTTGTGTCATTTTGGGAAATAAAATCAGTTTTGTTTTTTGATTACAGGACATCTTGACATCTGATAAGCTCATGATCTTGGGACTTGGGGGGGCAAGATAAAGACTCCTGCAAAACGCTATTTTGGTAGAGGATTACAATAGCATGAGGAGGGTAGCTTCAGAACTGTCAAAATAGTACTGAGAATGAATGGTACTCATATCTCATATCCAGTGACTTACTGCCAGACAGAATCACTGCTAGTGCCAGCAAATGCATAAACCAAGGAGTTATTATTTCCAAAATGTTAGAGATCGTGTAATATGATGCAGGTCTTAATAGTTGGAATTATTCCTAGTTGTGGTGGGTTGACTTTGTCTGGACATCAGCTGCCCACCAAACTTCTCTGTCACTCCCCTTCTTAGCAGGATGTGAGCAGGAGACAAAATAAGATTGAATAAACTCATGGGTCAAGATAAATACAGTTTAATAAAGCAAACACAAAAGCCACATGCATAAGCAAAGGAAAACAAAATTTATTCTCTATTTCCTATCAGCAGATAGGATGATGTCTAGCCACTTCTCATAGTGGAAGTAGGACTTCACTTTGCCTAGTCATTGCTCTAGAAAACAAATGTGCTAACATGTGCCCGCCCCGCTCCCACCCACTCCCTTTTCCACATTTCTCTCAGCTTTTGTGGCTGAACAGATGTGATGTGGTATGGAATATCCCTCTCATTAGTTTAGGTCAGCTGTCCTGGCTGTGTCTCCTCTCAGGATTTTGACCACCCCCAGCCTATTGCTGAAGCAGGGAGTTTTTGAAAGACTGCCTTGATGCTGTTCCACTGTTCATCAGCAGCCAAAACACTGGTGTCTTATCAGCACCTTTCCAGCTACCAATACATAGCACAGTACTGTGAGGGTTGCCATGGGGCAAGTTAACTCAATCTCAGCCAGCCCCAATACACCATATGAGGTAAATTCTTATATAAATAGGATTAAATAATGTTGGCTTCAGATTTTCTTCATTGAAGACTTTCCCTTCTGCCTACCCTGACATTCTTTATTCTTTTTGTTTCTCAAAAAGGATTGATTTTTGACACATGTAAACTGGAAGTTGGTGTATTTGTCAAAGATGTAACAATGCAGATTACTCAGGAGGAGTTTACTTAATATTTGAAGGCAAACCTAAAGCTTAAATGCTATTTTTTTCTAATTAATAAATTTTATTTTAATAGCCAAATGATTCTACTGTTCACACTTCACAAGACGGATTAAAAGCAAAGTCTCTGTTGTGAGCATTGTGGGTCTTTTGATTTTGTTACAACGTGTACAGAGTATAAATTTTGCATAAGGCAGAATGCTGACCAGGCTTCTGGCTGTTTCCCAGCTGTGCTTTTAAGCATATCATAAAAGCTTTTCTTTTCACAGAGGATATTTTCTCTTATTTTCAGGACTTGGTGAGTGTTATCTCATGCTGGCAAGATCAGCCCTTGATAACTATTTGGATAGGAAGGCTGTGGATTACATAGAGCAGGCCCTTGCATATTTTACAAGGTTGGTGCTAAATATTCACTTACTTAATTTCCACTGGGATTGTGGGTTGACAGGCAGAAAAATAAGACTTAAGTGTTTGAAAATTTTCAGTTAAACTGAATCAAATGGACTAGAGCTTCTAATCTAGAAGAAGGAGTTTATAAAAGTGGTTTGAATAACAGATTCTAAACATAGGCTGCTTAAATAAATGGCAGTTACAGAGTTTTTTTCTTTTCAAAGATACAGAGTCATTTGATTCTTAAAAAAGTATGAAATGACACAGGGTTCTCTTGTGTGGTCCTCCTGATATATGGATCAGGGAGGAGTGTATTCCTACCAAAAAAAATGGATAAGAGGAAAATAATTCTTTCCTTCTCTCAATCTTTTTGTTTTGCATTTCATACAAGATGTCCTAAATTAAACCATGGAATAACTGCTGTTAGATGAGAAAGTCCATCAGGTTTCTGCAGTTGAATAATGTCTTGTTGATGACAATGAGTATGACAATGCAAGAATGCATGTAGTCAGCTGACATGTTGGGGTGTTTTTGTTTGGTTGGTTTTTATTGTTATTTTTTAAAAATTTTGGTCTTTTAGACCTATAGCTTGAATAGGAAGAAACTGGATTAAATCAAACACCTCATTGATTAATTGCGTTTGAGGTTGTGCCACTCTTCAAAAGTGGCACTTTCCTTCAGAAAAGGATGTTGAAGTGTCTGAGTGGGTGTTGTGTGTGTTTTCTTTATAATTGTAGGGCAGTAAAGCACCGTCCTGATGTGTCTTGCCTCTGGAAACTGTTAGGAGATACCTGTACTAGTGTGCATGTTATTTCACCAACCCAGGTGAATGTTCAAGTATTAGGATCCCTTCTGAGTAAAAATGCAACCAACCAGACACTGAAGAAAAATGAGCTTCTCATACTGGGAGGAAGGTAATATTCTTTTATTGTCAAGAGCTTCTCTGCTGTTTAAGACTCCATAGAGTCTCAAGTATTCTAGACTATTTAATTTGTAGAAAATGAAAGACATGCTGATCTGTTGATACCTGTGTATTGGGTAAATAGATTCTCATGCTTCTTCCAGGTTACTTTACTCATTTCAGGGTATGTTTCTTGTATTGCTGCAGTGCTGTCAGCTTTTCTCCTTTCTGTCTCAGGTGCATGACTACTTTTTCCCTGCTATTCCACGAATCACACCTGTTTAAATGCAGTGGTTGCAGTATTTGCTAATTCTACCAGGACAACTGAAGTTCAAAATAATACTTTCAGCTTTCTGTCTGTGCCTCTTTCTTGTAAAAAATGCAGTCATAAATTCACTGTTCTGTGACTCCCTCTGAGCTTTTTTGAGCTGAATCTGTAAGGCAGGAAATGCAGCTGCTTGGTGAATCTCAGCCATGATCTATAAAGTCAAATACTTCCTAGGGAGAAGCCTGATGAGCTGTAAAAATGACTGATGTTTAAGTAAAAGCATGCATAATGTAACTGACACAGCTTTGATTTAATGCACACCTACATAACCACACTTGTGGTTTCATAAGTGGTGAGCACTACAGATTGCCTTTAGACAAGGATCATTCTGATTCAAACACAATAAGTGTCTGAATGAAAATATATTCTTTTTTTTTGCTTTCAGATTTTGTCTGGTTTTGTTTGTATTTGTGCATGTTTACTTGGTTTAGGTTTTTAAGCAGTCTTTTGAATGCTTTTTTCAACTTTTTGCTCTTCATGTAGAGACTAGGAATTATGTTTCTGTGATTCATGTTTCTGTAGGTGTTATGGCAGAGCTTTAAAACTGATGTCTTTGCCTAGCATATGGTGTGATCTTGGAATAAATTATTATCGACAAGCGGAGCACCTCACAGCGGTGGGCACTGACATGAATGAGATCAGTGAATTGCTAGAGAAGTCTTTGCAGGTATTGTCGCTATTTCCTGGTACATTCTTTAAATTGATGTTCATGCTTCCCTGCATACTCTCTCTGTACACAATAAAACCTACACCTCTGAATAAGTAAGTGCATAAAGTCTTAATTTTTACTCTCCTAATCATTATAATCCACATTTCATTTTCTTCCAGTGTATCAAAAAAGCTGTGAGACTTGACAGTAAAAATCATCTTTACTGGAATGCACTTGGTGTAGTTGCTTCTTGTAGTGGTAAGTCTTCAGTGACAGCCCTAGATCTCTAACATCCTAAATTAGAAGGCAGCTTGACTAATGGTGTTTTGAAATTCAGTTACATCTAGGTCTCCATTTTCTTTCTCCCCCCAGCTATTGGGAATTATGCTCTTGCTCAACATGCGTTCATCAAATCTGTTCAAGCTGAGCAAATTGTAAGTGCTGTAGACAACTGCCATCTGTTTCAAGTGGGCAATTTAAGACATTTCCCCTGATGCACTGCTATTTCTGAGGAGTGTAATAATATATTGATTTTATCTTTATTCTGTTTAGAATGTCGTTGCCTGGACCAACTTGGGGGTTTTATATCTGGTAACTGGAAACATTGAGGTAATCTATTTCCCATCCTCAAGTATAATTTTCCTTTCTGTTTTTTTAAGGTGTATATGGGAATAGGAGTGTGCCTTTCAAATGTCCCTTTCAAATTCAAAAAATATATGTTCTTCAAAGGAAATTAGATTGGTTCTTGAGGAGTGCAGATAAATTAGAAATTTGTCCTGGGGGGGCTAAGGTTAGATGAATTGTGAACTTCTGCTGAATTGGCAAAGTTGCTTTCCAAGAGCTGGAATGAAAACTTAGTGGAAGGACAGAGGAATGGTTAGTCAAACCAGGGCATGCCAGATTTGACCAAGAACTTTCAATTGTAGGTCACAGACTGAAGTCCCAGTGTTTTAGTTCCCATAGATACCTACTTCCTGCTCATCTCTGCTGATGAGCAGAAAGTAGGTATCTGTGGGAAACACTTAGAGAAACACTCTAATCTTCAGAGTTTCTCTGGAGAAAAATTAGAGTACAACTTAAGTGAAGCGTGAAGCTTTCATGCCGTTAAAGTACATCATGTCCTGTTTGGAATGGTTGGAACTACAGAGATTTTGTTTGATTGGAAATGTGATGGTCAGAATTATTTTTAAGAAAAATAACTTTGATAGTACAGACTGCTTACTGCTAAGACTGCTAAGGCTAAGTCTTGGGTCGTCTTGTGCCAGATTGAGGGAGGAACTCTTAAGCATGTGTAGGCCATAGGGAGATGACTTGTGAGTGATAATCAGTTTTATGCTTTCAAAAATATGTTTGTATTATAAAAAAGTGAATTTTCAAAACTGGATCCTCCAAGAGTCAGATTTTTAAATTGCTACACGGGTTTAGCTTCTGAATTCTCTATGTGGGAAGGAAGTATATTTAGAAGGGAGGGAAACTTTGATATTGTGAAGTTTTCTAATTTTTTTTTCATTTTCTTTAAAACTAAACTGGTTTATTTCTCTGGGCAATGCGTTGTTTTTGTGTGATAAAGAAGATGTTTTTAGCAGTGACATAATTCGGTCCATTAAGTCTCTTCTAATGCTGCTGCATGTTAATACCTGTGTGTACTTAGAAGTGCTCTGTTACCATGCCAAGCAGTTCAACAGCAGTGTTATCTTTGGTTCTACAGCAAGCTCATGAAGCCTTCAAGGTGGCCCAGTCTCTGGAACCTTCTTACCTGTTGTGTTGGATTGGACAGGTATGATGAAAAGTCATTAAACTGCACACAAAAAAACAATTGTCAAAGAACTTAAAATTCAGCCTAATAACCAGCCCTTATTCATGCTTCTAAAAATTGTGTTTTAAGTAAAGGGAGCTTCTACTTCCTTTGTTTCCATAGTGGTAATACAGTGGAAGCTACTCTATTCATCAGACACACTCATGATGTTTTTCTGCCTGATACTGTGAGTTCTCTAACAAACTATTAACAAAACAGTCACTGTGCTCTGAGGCTTTTTATAAACAACTGTCAACAAAGCACTGTCTTTGTAAGGTGCTAGTTACTTCAGCTTCAGCTATACCACTGGTTCATTATATGGCACCAACCAGCTCTCACCTCAGTCCCCCTTTCTAATGCCTCTGTCAGAATAAGTAAGCTTCTAATGTACCTGGGACAAAGCACTTCTCATCTTCTGGGAAGTCCCTTCTTCCCCGCTACTGAGAACTGATGTGCTCCTTCTTATACCTAGGCTGTCTGTGAATAGTAGAGATGCTTGTGACTTTTATGATCATTATAGGTGAATTTTGTAATCCTAGGCTGCTCACCTGCTAATGATATCTAATTGAATACTGGATTCTAGGAAAGAACTAGCACCATCACATATTGAAATTCAGCGCCTGTCAGATGTTGTTATAAATTGTTCTAATACACGCAAGTCTTCGTCTTGAAGAACGTAGAGTAACAGCCAAAGAGTTTAAATTACTGATATGGTGGAGACTGCTTGTGTTTCTCTTGTGTTCATTTTGTTTTTAAAACTGATCTTGCTTGGAGACAATGAGAAGAAAATGTCTTCATGTTGAATTCTTAAGATATGCCTGACATAATTTTAAAGTACATGACGACAGCAACTCTTGCTTCTCCATAGGCTCTTATTGCAGAGACCATAGGCAGCTATGATACCATGGATCTTTTCAGGCACACAACTGAACTCAGCATGCATGTAAGTGTAACTGTTATATTGTTCTTGAAGTTTTTGTATATCCAGTCTCTCTACTTAGCAGACAATTTATTTTTTTTTAAATAGGCATGTCTTGAATAGTGAAACAGCTACAGTCGTGTTTCAGATGAGATTGTCTGGCTTCCATGTTGTTGTTTCTGACTTATGCTGGTATTGTATAGCAGGCTTTATAAAATTCTTTAGTCCCAAGGGTTCAAGAAATCAGCTCAATAAGTCATGAAGAAACATTCTCCATGTTCCACAGAACTGGACGCAGACCAAAGGCATAAAATACTTCTGGAGAGAGCAAGGATATTACCAGGACCCTGAGTTCTAAAAAAAGTGGAAGACTTACTCTTTCATAGCTTTTTTTTTTTGCCTGTCCCTACAGTGATGCAGCACATTATATAAAAATGTAAGAACTTTCTTTGCTCAGAGGGCAAGTTAAAAGTATGTGTAGGGTAATTCAATTTGGTATGTTATTCTACTTAACACTGATGCATATTTTTAGCCAAAACTCTGTCCTAAAACATAGAATTATTATTGTAATCTGTAATTATTTTGCTGTATGTTGAGCAGGTTTAATGATTCCTGTTTGGGGGGGTGTCTGTTTGTTTCTTGAGACTGAGGGAGCAAAAGGCTATGCCCACTGGGTATGTTCAACGCTGCAGGATAAAACCAACAGAAACACTGAACTGTATCTGTACAACATTGTTCAAATGAATGCTATACCAGCAGCCCAAGTGGTCTTGAGCAAATATACAGGTAGGTGATTTAAATACCTCTCTAACCTGTCATGCCTAACGGATGCATTCAGAATGAACAGAATTGTACTAGTTCTGGACAAGAGGGGTCTGGCTAAGGTGGGGAGCTTTCTAGCTATAAAGTAACTTAAACAGGGTAAGCAGGGTAAGCAGACCACTGACCAATTTTTACTATCACACAGCGATGAAATGGATGTGGGTTCTATCTGCCTACTCCTTCCAGCTGTTTCAAACACCAGCGAAAATAGGGACCAGAGCCTTGTCATGCTTCTCATAGGGTGTTTGCTCTCAGACTCCCTTTGCATGTGTCTGTAAGCACAAATTAAGACAAATGTCAGATCCTCTGCCCCTGTGGTGTGATGCTTGGCAAAAGATTGTTCCTGTGTGCTGTGCAGCTCTATATTCTCAAGCATATGATTTTGTTAACCTTCAGCGGGTGATGGACTCTGGTTTTGTGCACAGTTCCAAGCCAGCTTCCCCATTGGGTATGTCTAGCCTGGAAAACAGATAGAGCAAATGCAGATTTTCATTAGTCTGCAAGTATTCCTGTAAATAAATCATTCGAGTAATCTGTTGCTGACTTTTGAGAGCTAGAAAATGCATCTCACTGTAAATGAGATGAATGTCAGACTGTATTTGTTTGTGCCTTGCTCTTAAGGGGATTCTGGAGAGCCTTCCTTCCTCATCTGGGAAGAAAAGTTACTAGTCTGAGATGAGTTGACAGCTGACAAATTTGTGCTTTAGCAATTAATTAAAAATTACAAAATTACTAATCTTGGAAGGGACCATAATGGGTCTTACCTCCTTGCTCAAGCAGAGCTACACTGCAGCACATTGTACAGAATTGTTTCAGAGTGTATTAAAAATAAAACATAAGATTCTACTAGTATTTTACTAGAGTCAATGCAAAATGAATACTTTCCCATTTCATTACAAAAAAAAAATCTGCCTGCTGAAAAGCATAAAATATATTGAGTGCATTATTCATTAAAGTTACATCATAATATTTTAAGCATTTTTTGAGCCAACCTGATGTCATGTTTTGGGTCATCTATCTCTTCTGTATTTGCCTGCAAGCCTGTCAAAATCATTCTAGTGAGCAACTGACAGAAGCATTTGGCAAAGTGTTCAGTGCATGTACTGTAGCTTCAATGTAGCAATGTTTCTGTAATGCTTTTTCACAGCTTACTGATCTTGTTTTCCTACATTGTCAATTCTGATTTTCTAGAAAGAAATCCAGATGATGCTTCTGCTTTCACAATGTTCGGGTTTTTGAATGAGTATCTGCATTTAAAACAGCAGGCAGCCTATGCCTATGAGAGGTAAACTGCACACCCTTGGAAAGCTTAGAAAAGCTCCTTGACCTCTTTTCCATGCACCAGCTGAAAAACTTAAGGGGTTTTCTTTTCTTTAGATAAACTTTACTTTCTCAGTTCAACAATACATTTCAACTAAGTGTATTGTAGGGGTGGGTGTGCGAATGTTCCTATACCAAATTTGGAAAGGCAGAACACAGAGCTGGAAAAGTAATGTTCTAAGACTTGTATGTCTTACCAGGATATGAGCTAATTCACTGTGTGGGATCTAAATTAAATCGAAGGAGAAGACAAGCTTGGTCTTAGCTTTATTCTGTATCCCACTCTAATTAATGGAGGTGGTTGGCCTTTGGGTTTGTTCTGGGGGTTTTTTTCTTCTTCTTTTCAAAGAGAGGAAGGTGGCAAATGAAACAGTACTTGGTGAACATGTTTGTTGATGCATTAAAACAGTAAAATAGACTCTGTTTATGTTTAATTAGTATAGAAAAGCTTTTACGTAAAACATTTGTTCATTTTGCTCTGAGAACTATTCTCAAAATGTGCATCTTGTAGTCAGATGATAAGTAACATTCATTGTGGTTAATTTTAGGGCAGCTTCACTGCTGAAAAACTCAGAGGATACTGAGTTATACAATACAGCAATGCAAAACTATGGCAGGTCTCTGTGGTAAGTGTCTGTTGACTTTCTGAGCCCCTGATTTCAGCTTTGGAGGTAGTGAATGCAGTGATACAAAATATGGTGAGGCTTAAGGTGGAAGATGGTTACTAAAAATAATTTATTAAACATTATTCCTAGCTGTAGACAGGTTTGACTGAACTTTGTATTTACTCCAGAAATGGGTAGTGTAATAAAAAAAATATTGCAAGGAATTGCTGTATGTCTTCACAAACTGTAACATATCAGCAATTCCCTTATCCTTTGCTTGGTACTAATGTGCCCTAATGTAGTCTATGTAATATATTATCTCCACAATAAATTGTGAGGATTTTTTGATTTTTTTTTTTTTACAATCTTGACCCTTGAGCTATGTAATAGGCTTAGTCTAGTCTTAGCAGAATAAAGCATGTGAACCTGAAGCATGTGAGGTTGGAGTGTTGTATGCATTTGTGTGGTCTTTCTGCTGATCAACCCTTCTGCTGTAATCCTACTCACAATTTGAAGTTCCCTTCAATGCCTTTCTGGTTCTGAGGGTATGTAGGACAAGTATGTAGACCTTCAGATTTCTCTTTGATATGAGATAGCTCAAGGTCTACTAATTAAATATTTGTTAGCTCTCTAGGGAAACCTCATATATTAAGTTTCTGTGCATGACACTGAAACTTCTAACCTGTAACAAAGTGATAATTCATTAATTTCAGGGAAGATTTTAGGAGCAACTCTGAAGTCTCACATCCAAGCTGTATGTGTGTTATTTCATGTGTGCAACTTATACAAGATCAAATCTCTAGTAACTGATAAGTAGTTCTAAAAACAATCCTGTATTATTCTTTCCATAAGAAGGACTATGTTCTTGGTCTTAGGACAAGAATGCTGTAATCTCTGTGTGTGTGCATTTTCCTGTCTGTGTGCATGATCTGCTTTTTTTTTTTTTTTTGCAAAAAAAAAAAACCAAAAACCAAACTAAAACAAACAAAAAAACAAACAAAAAACAAACAAACAAACAAACAAAAAAACCCAAAAAACCAAAACCCCCACAAAGAACAAAACAAAACAAAACAAACAAACAAACAAACAAAAAAAAACAAACAAAAAAAAAACCAAAAAACACAAAACACACAAAAAACCCCCCAAAAAACCCCCAAAAACAAAAACAACAAAAAAACCCCACTTGATTTGCTTTTTTCATGTTTCTCCTTTGCTATTTTCTCCCCTTTCACTGTGATGACCATTAAGTCGTTTGCCTTATATACAGCTGTCATGCAGATGTGGAGGACTTTTTCATATCAGTTGTTCTTCGGGCCACAGATAGTTGGAGAGAGTAACTGCTGTAACAGGGAACGCATGGGAAATACTGCACATTCTTGTCCTAGCATTCTTCTTTTCTAGGTGTCTACTTAAAACTACTATGGAATAGAGGATACTGGTCCTCAAGGACAGTTTGTCTGAATCACAGCAGCTGTTGCTGCATCCTTCATACCAATGACTGTTTTTGGGTTTTTTACAGTGCTCTTGGGCTGTGTGATGAGGCCATTGAAGTTTATACGTCAATACCCCTAACTGAGTTGGATGGCATTGTGGGGCTAGCGTTAGCTTACTTCAAGAAAGGACTCTTAGAAGAAAGTATCAAAGGTAAAATTCAGAGCATTATGGAACACTTCTCTTAAGGTTAATCTTAACAAAATTTGTTTGTCTAGCTGACATTCAGTATTTTGCTCTTTCTGTCTTAATGTGTAAGTATAAACTCCACAACCATTTTAATACCTTGAGTACCATGTGCAGTTTTGAGCACCACAATAAAAAAAGACATTAAAGTGTTAGAGAGCATCCAGAAGTGGTCTATGAAGATGGTGAAGGGTCTGGAGGGGAAGCCTTACTAGGAGCAGCTGAGGTCACTTGATTTGTTTGGCCTGGAGGAGAGGAGACTGAGAGGAGACCTCATTATGGTCTTCATCCTCACGAGGAAGTGAAGGGGCAAGTACTGATCTCTTCACTCTCATGACCATTGACAGGACTCTAGAACATGGCCTCAAGCTGAGTCAGGGGAGGTTTAGGTTGAATATCAGGAAAAGATTTTTCACCCAGAGGGTGGCTGAGTACTGGAACCAGGCTCCCCAGGGAAGTCATCACAGCACCAATGTTATCTTCAGTTCAAGAAGCTTTTGGACAATGGTCTCAGGCGTATGGTGTGATTCTTCAAATGTCCTCCTCAGTTGTACTTCATGATGCTGGTGGGTCCCTTCGAACTCAGCCTATTCTATAATTCTTTGAAAATCATTAGGCTATTAGTAGGGTGCTAGTATTGTTCAAATGTAGTTCGGAAAAATAAATTTCTTCAAGTGTTTAATTCTTGTGCATTAAGCTGTTTTTCTCTGAGCCTCCCTTGTTCTCAAATAAAATTATTCTCCTGGAAGAATCAGTTGCAGTCTAGAGAAGAGAAGATTGAGAGGTGATGTCATCAATGTAAATATCTAAAAAGCAGATGTCAAGAGGATGGTGCTAGCTGCTTTGCTGTGGTGCCCATCAACAGGGCAAGGCATAATGGACATCATCTAAAACACAAAAAGTTTTAGACACCTCAACATGAGGAAGAACCTCTTTACATTGAGGATGGTTCTGGAATGGGCTACACAGTGAGGTTGTGGAGTTTCTCCCTTCTGGAGATGTTCAAAACCCACCTGCAAAGGTTCTGTGTCACCTTCTGTAGCTGGCCTGGCCGCAGCAGAGGGGTTGATCTCCAGAAGTCCTTTCCAACTCTAGTTATTCTATGATTCTGTCATAGGAGATTAATGTATTGTTCAAAGCACTTTAGCTTTAGTAGTAAATATAATTGTACTGTCATGTTCTGCACTTCTGAGATGTGCAACTTTATAAAAAGGTGTATGTAATGATCGGTGTAGAAGTGTAAGCGCTTATAAAGGAACAGTCAGCTCAGTGTTTTAAACGATTTTATATTTTATTTGGAATGAGTGTGCCCATCTGAACTACTGTTTCGTAAATGAATTTTCACAGGGAAGTATTTATACCATGTTCTCGCAGGCTTTTTCTGAATATTCCAATGCTGCTTTTCATTTCTGTTTCTACCTGCTATGTGTTAAGCTACTCCTGGGCTCTAAACAGTAAATCTGGTGTTTTCAAACATAGTTAGTTCCAAAATCTTAGTCAACTTTTTTTTTTGTCTTCTGCTTATGATTTGAGATGGGAAGATACAGTGAACCTGAACCTAAAGTGCATCTCTGTTCTAATATTGTGCTATCCTAAAGGCTTAACAAAGGTTGTGGTTTTTCTTCTACCTCAATTCTGTTTTGAATTTTTACCAGCCTATGAAAAAGCCTTATCTGTTGCTGAGTCTGAAAAAGATAAAGCAGATATCCTGACTGCCTTGGCAATAATAGAATATAAACTGAACAAAGTGGATGCTGCAAAGACACTGCTGTTTAAATGGTGAGTTGAGGGAATAATCAGAATGTGATATTTTATTGTACTGTTGAATCCTCAAGTTTCCTTTTTGTGGGAAGTTAGGTGAATATTTTGTATTGCAGCATAAAAGAGGAATTGGTGCAATGTATTTATTCATGTGATATGTCTTTGTTTTATGGTCTGTCTCTTTCACATTCTTAAAGCAGTATTGCATAGAAGAGCTGAGCAGTTTGGATGTCCAACATCCTTGAATGGTAGTTTTGGAAACTTTATCCTTTAAGATAATATTATTTTGTAGCTGTCCTAAGCACTAGGCAATATTTTTGCTCTTGAGCTGTAAGAACTCTGAATAAGCAATGAAAAATATTTCAGTTTAAATAGTCAGAAATCTCCGAAATTATTGTGTTCCCAGCAATGTAGACCAGGACAGTCCTGTAGCTTTCCCATGAAAAGAAACAGATCTCTATTAGTTGTGCAATTAAGTGGTGAATGTCTGATATGTGGAGGCTAATAGCCTGTGGATCATTGTTAACCTCCTAGTAGCTACAGATTAAGAGTTACCATCTCACCTCTCAGGGGCAACCCTCTGTCAGTAGAGACCTCTAGTAGTGGCAGTGACAATGCAACACCCATCTTGCCAGCAGACTCCTGAAGTTACTAAAACAGTGGAGGTCCATTACCTGTTACAGTCTAAATCCCAAGTAATTGATTATTAATTGGCTAGGAAACTGATGTTTCCTACATCTTATAAATCACTGCAGACTTCTATTTTTGTCATAAATGTGAACAATGAGAGTTTCTAATTATGTTACTTGTTTGTGTTAAAAAAAAAAAAAAAAAAAAAAAACAACAAAAAAACCCCCAAAAAACACAAAAAAGGAAAACGTAGTGAATGGCTTAGGAAAGAGACATCACAGTGAATATGTCTAGATCTGAGTTGGAAACAGTGCTGCAAACATACATGATGCATTTTACTAATGGGAACAAAAATGATGCATTCTGGTCCAATAAACAAATGTCTCTCTTGACCAAATTTGTGCTAGATGATTTCAAGTGCCCAAGTAGGACCTTTTGAACATGAGGCCACCTTTTTCATTTCTCATAACCAGCTTAGCACAGAGATTTTTAACAGTGCGTATGTCTGGATAACTAGTATGATAAAACACCATTTCCTACTTGTTAAAGGGTCCTTTTGATGGCTGTTCAAGTTTGATTAACAGCTTTTATTTTTTTCATGCTAGGAACTGAGAACAAAACATAGAATCAGAAGCTTACATTCTTGTCTTTTTTTAAAGGCAAATGTAATCATTGAGAGCTTGATTAGGTGCCTGTAGTCACCTAATGTATAGGTGACTACAGGCACCTAATATACATCAAGGATATAGATCTAGCCTGATGCAGGATCCCACAATGAGAGTGTTAATTCTGTGTAACTTTCATGATGCATAGGAGCAAGAAGACTCAGAAATAATAAGAACTCTCATGTTAACAGTAAGCTTAGTTTGTGCTCCAAATTAGTTGTCTCTTTCTCTCTCTCTGGTTGAACAGCTCATTAAAGGAACCTAGTACGGAAAGTCTGAAGACTTTGTGCACACTGGGATTGGTAAAGCAGGATGCAACACTTGCAACAGCAGCCCTAAAAGAATTACTGAAGCATGAAAAAGGAGATGATGGGATTTATGAGAGGTGTCTTATTGCATCTGCTGTTTATGCATTACAAGGTAGAAATGTGGCAATCCAGAGGGAAGTCTCCAAAGCAATACACAGGTATGTAGTTTGTCTTGCTTTAAATTGCCTTGTGAATGTACTGCTTTGATTACATTGAAGAGTAAGCAAACCTGTTTATTTGAATTATTATTCTAAAAAAACATTAAAAAAAAACATTTTCAGAGGTGACGTCCTCACCTAAGGTTTTACCTTTAGGTGACAAGTTTGCTTTCATATTTCTGGAATCAAATAGCAGAAGTTTCATAACTTGTTCAGTGTTTTCTGATTTTGTTTGAGTGGCTTTTTTGATAGGTACGTTAGTTTACTCTTCTGTGAAAGCATTTTTCATCCCGTGTAGCATAATCATCAGCCTAGAAAAGTCCCTTGAGTTTTTTTTTAATATTTAATAGCCTTTGAAGCTGTTTGTTCCGTTAGCTAAGTGTCTGTTTAAATTTGATTTGATTAGCCTTAGCATTCTGAGCCTTTCAGGAAGGCACACATCATAGTCTCTCCAAGTGTTTTTGGAAACTGTTTTCATGCATTTTTTTTTCCCAACTACAATTAAAATTCCTTGTTCTTCATACTATGAAGACAAGACTTGCAGCCCTAAAGTTTGTTTTTCCCCACGAATATGCATCCTGTACATTTTATTTCTTTAGCTAGCAGTATAATTTCAATATTGTGTTGTTTGTTTTTACCCATGTCTATCTTTTACTGCATTGGCATTGTTTTCTTAACAGAAAAAGGTCTATTTGGTATTTATAGCAAGTGCCTACTGAATCCTGAAAGACCAGGTACATATCTAAAGCAGAAAGTCTAATACCCTTTTCTTTCCTTAGTTACCCTGATAATCCTGCCCTTTGGTCTCTTCTGTCTCAACTAGTTCCACTGTATGCATTAAAAAAATCAAAAGTAAGTGTATTGCCAAAAGTAAGTATAATACATGTGTGCTGTTTATGTTACAAGTAGTTTGTGTTGTTTCTTAACTGAAAAAACCCCCACCCTTTAGTGTGTGGATTTTCCTCAGTTAATATGAAAACTTAGGACTTACATACAGAACGGTGCACAGCCACATACTCAATTTATATACCATTGTTTGCGTTTCCTATGAGGTAATGGTTCTTGAAATAAAACTTCAGATAAACTTACAGGAAGTTTACACAGAGGAGGGATCTGCTAGAATTATGCCAACAATAAAATGCTATACTATGTATAATTTCTTTTGTTAGTTCTATAGAGATGTGTTTATGTAAATAAGTATGTATTAAGATTTACCTGTGTTTAATTTGGTTAATGTCATCTTCACATTTCACATTAGTCAATGTTTCCTTGCCACTTTTCTGCTTATTATTAGCTTTCCTCTAAGTAATTAATGCTAAATTAATGTCTTAATTTATGCTAATTATATAAACAGAAGTAGCACCTGAAAACAAACCCTTTCAATATGCGGCTAAAATTGGAAAACAATCGTAGGGATAAACTCTAGTCTGGAATGTCTCTCGCTAATTTTTTATAAAAAGATCATGCTGTAAGCAATGACATTGCCTCAATGTGCAAATTTTGTACTTGTGAATAACAAAGATAAAAAGATTTTGGCATTATATTTTGCATAAAATTAATTAGCCATGTAAAGAAATCAATTGTTTGGTTTTTTTAATCTTACAGGGTGGAGCTGTGGCAGGAAGTGTTGCACATGCACTTGATGTAAACCATGGAAAGGTTTGTCTTTCTTAAAATGCAAATTTTGTAATTCCATAAACAGTCCTAAAGTGAATTCTATCTGATCACTAACAGTGTTAAGTAACTCTTATGTTCTGTTTTATAGGAAGTCCTGCTGAATATTGCAGTTAATCAGTTGGTAGCAGGATGTCACATGTTAGAAGATAAGAAAAACAATCCTCTGAAAAATATTCAGAAGGCCATCCATGTCTGTCCAGGTTACTCTTGTTCTCAAACATAGTAGTGATTGTTTTTCTTTTGATTCATCAGAAGCAAAAATTACTGGATTAAAGTAAAATGCACTTTTATTGGGTCAATTTGTTATTTATGGCTATCCATGTGTCTTTTGGGGAAAATGCTTAGAGTGGAAATTGTCACTGTTGTTCCCAGATTTAGTGGAATGGGAATTAAGCCAGACAGTAAGAAAAATATCACTGTGTTTTAAAGCTTGTTCTAAAGTATGGGCAATTTCTTAATCTCTCAACAGGAAAAGACATAAGTATTATTTAGTGTACTAGACAAAATTGAAAAACATATGTTCCCTCAGTATGCAACACCAGACAGAAGAGAATTATTCATCTACCTTGAGATTTTGGATTAGAAAGGTTCTGTTAAAATGTGTGGATTACAAAGAGATAAAGAGATAGAGAACTATATGGTTGTCTTAAATGGTCTTCTTCCTTTAGCATATGAAGTGCAAACCTGGTGGGGTTTTCAATTGCTAATTTGTACATGATAGTGAAATACTAAAACATAGCTTCTTCTACAGTCATTTTGCTCTGATGCATAGGGCTGGCATGCAAGTTAAAAATTTCAATTATTTTCCTACAGGAAATATGAGTGTATGACTGCTATTCAAAAGCAGTGTACTTTACATTTTACTTTGTTAGATCTTCAAGCTTTGTTTCATTTTGCTGGCAAAATTAATTGTCTTGGAGATGAAAATTTAAATAAATAAAATCTTTAACTGAGCTCTTTCCAGTTCAGGACAGAGATTGCTCTTACAGTAGTAGGTGTTCTTCACAGAACATTATAATATATATATATATATGATGTATAATTATAAAATACATTATTTGGCTTTAGGAGCAGCATTTGCCTTTTATAATCTGATGAATCTTATTAGTTCAAAGCAAGTAGTTATCACCTTCCTTGGTTTGAGCTCAATTACTTCTCTTACTGTTGGTATCTTATTTACAGTGTATGGTTCCATTGATAGGTATGCTTTTATGCTTTATCTGGTAAAGACCATTTTAAGTGAACTACCAGCATATTTAGAAAGGACATGAGTTCCCTTTGACCATTCTTTTCTAGATAATCCTGCTGCTTGGGCAGTGTTAATGGCAGCCTGTCACGCTGAAAACACTGTTGTCTGTCTAAACAACACCGAACCGAAACGAACAGGTCTAGAGATGACACTTGTGTCTACAGTTTCAGCCAAAAGTAAGCTATACAAGTTTCCTATTTTAAAAAAGCAAAATTATCTAAGCTTGCAATACTCTTCTGAACTTGCAAGTAGGCTGAGGATTACTCAATAGTGGTTTGAGCTGTAACTATTTTACACAAAAAGCCTTTAAATTCTAATATACAACTAGGTTTGAATACCTAATGGCAGTTTGCTTTCCCCTCCAAGGCTTCAAATGGTTTTCTAAAATAGTATTTCTGAACTCTGATGCCTACACCCATGAAGGTTATGGGTGTATTACACTGTCACAGCAGTACTTACATGAAAATACTGAAGTAATTTTGAGTTCTGTAACTCTTTCAGTAGATGCTCAGTCTTGCTCAATGTCCATAGTGTTTTGAAAACTGGAATTAAAACTCCATGTTTGATTGATCTCAAACAATTATCTCAAATGGTATGTCCTTATTTCCCTCATGCTTTTAATTTGGCCACCTTTCAATGTTCCTGCTAATGAATGGAGCCATGTCATGTTAAAGCTCATGAAAGTTCTCCCTTACCAGATCTAGACCATGTGACCATGGTATGGTAGTACAGCATTAACATTAATCTTAGTTCAAATGTGTTGTCTGTCTTTACAGCTGGACAAAGTAACCTTCCACATAATTATGTCCATACTCTTGAAGACTGGTGTCTGTGTCAAGCTGTTACCAGTCTAGAGGAGTCTGGTAAACTATCAGAAGCTGAAGCTCTTTGTAACAAGGTACGGTGGTGTCACACTAGCAGATTGTGGTAGAATTGTATAGAGGCTGTTATTTTTGTGCATTATACAGGAAGGTAATGTTTGAGTTAGCAACTGTCTGTTACATTGGAGCTACAAAATACAGTAGTTCACAGAATCACAGAATATTGTGAGTTGAAAGGGATCCACAAAGATCATCAAGTCCAGCTCTTAAGTGAACGCCCTGTATAGGGATTAAACCTGCAATGCTGGCATTATTACCACCATGCTCTGACCAACGGAACGATTGTTGACATATTCTGCCCACCCCAATATATTGTTTGCAACACCAAAACTTCATTAATAGTTGAAACAAGTAGTGTATGTCATGATAAAGCTGAAGTCTGTTCTTCCTGCTTAGAATTAAGCAAAACATTACCAAAATTGAGGACAAGAAGTCGGGGTAGGAGACATACATGGGACTTAGATTTCTTCTGGGTTATGTTGGTACCTTGTTTCAGAGCCCCAAGTGGATGCTATAAGTTAAATTATTAAAAAAAGGTCTTGCAGCAACATAGCTAAGGAAGGGAACTGGGCTGTTAGCAGCGTTCAAGGAGGTGTTCATGAGCAGAAGACTTGGCAGAAGATAAACAAAAAAGCACACATCCCTGATTTTCATTAAGGAAAATTACTAATCACATGCAAATGTGATCCTTGTTTTTAGTATATTTCATTAAAGTGGATGAGAGTTAAAAAAAAAAACAAAACAAAACCACCAACAAAAACCCCAGACCAGACAAAAAGATGGATTGAAGATGCTGGTTTTCAGGAATAAGTACTTTCTTGCCTCTTCGTTTGCGTGGTGAGGTATTTTCCTTTTCTGGCCAACATGTCTGCTGACCTGCCTTATGTTAACAATGATCAGAGATTTCAAGACATACGAGATCTGTCCTTCCCCCACTTTGGGTATGAGGGAAGGTTTGTGTGGATTTTGACTGGGTTTTGTTTATTTGTGTTTGATTAAATAGCCTGGGGAGAGGACAGTCAGCGTCTGTAATTAGTGAAGGAAAATGGATAGCATTCCCTAGTATCACAAACTCTCAGGGGGCAGTTTTGGGCCCCAGAATTCTCAGAAAGCAAGAACTGAGGAGTAGTGAGTCAGACACTGCTGTCATTCAATTGTGAAGGATTCACAGGCAACATGTGTAAAAAGTACAAGTATTGTTTTTTAAAACAAATCTGTTTTGAGCTATAATTCTTGGAAGTATTGTGGTTTCAGCACAGAAAATAACATGCAGTGAGGTTTGCAGAAGCTTCACATGCTTCATCTGAGCAGATTAAAGGTACAGATAGCTAGTTTTCTGTCTTTGCTTTTTGTGTTTGTTGAAAGAATACTCTCTGGATACCTGCCGTTACCAAAAAGGAAACATTTAGTAAAGTGAAATGAAGTGCCTTATCTGGGAGAACTGAAATTGCTTAAAGCATAATCAAGGTCTCTTTTAGCCCCAAGACAGGTTTTTCCTCTATTAATAGGCTCAAAACTTGTAATAATTTTCAAATCAAGTGAGAGCTGTGTTTCAGAAGCTTATAAGAGTAGGAAATGTACAAAATTGAGCTTAGACTTAAAATGTATTTTGAGGACAGAAAAAATGTTACCTGTTTTTATCAGTCAGTCCCTGGAATACTCCTTTGTGCAGAGGAGGAGAAAAATGCTATGTTTTGAGCATCCTGAGAATGCTTTCAATGTTGTTTTCTATAAAGAATGGGATGGGAAATCTAAGTATCCTTGATATTGGGAAATGGTAATTCTGACTTTTGGTTTTAGGGTTTAAAAAGCTGCCCTGAGCACCCAGCTCTGTTTTTGCTTTTGAGACAAGTTCAGTGTAAGCAGCTGTTGCAGTCTCACAAAGAACTTCCAGACAACATCCTGGAGGAACTTCGCAAAACAGTCATGTCCAATTCATCCTCAGCTGCAGCCTGGCAAGTAAGTGTGAATCTTTTCCTTGACTGGTGTGCCACTCTCGCACCTGTTCTAAGAGGGTGAGCTTTTTTACTGCTTGATTTTACTTGTCTGCTTACAGCCAGTCACAGAAAAAACAGCCTAAATTCTATTTGTTCCGAAGTTGAAACATCATGTTAATTTTTATAAGAGTTGAAATATTAAGGACTGCTAGTAAGACTAAGCAGATGTGGACACAGGAGATTTAAGAGCTTGATATAAATGCCTGGAATCCCTGTCTTTAGGGATCTGTGTTTTGACATGTGAGCACAAACCAATGAAATACTTCATAACCCATAAGAAAAATGGAAGTAAAGGGTCTCCTAACACAATTTCTTGTTTAGAGTCTGAAAACCTGAATAAGTCTATTTCCCCATAATGTCCTGACTTCGG
This sequence comes from Phylloscopus whistleri, assembly GCA_017589585.1. Lineage (NCBI taxonomy): Eukaryota > Metazoa > Chordata > Aves > Passeriformes > Phylloscopidae > Phylloscopus > Phylloscopus whistleri. The sequence continues at coordinate 7,579,628 of JADMLD010001013.1, read as the reverse complement.
GTGTCACTGTTCTTTTGAGTAAGTTGATTCTCTGGCAGAGAATCACTCCCAGTAACGTTGTTCACTAATTCCCTTCTGTGGCATGATGAGTGATCATTTTTAGTTGAGACGAAAGTGCTAAAGCTCACTTCGTATGCTGCTTCTATGAGTCAATCTGAGAAGTCTCACACCTGCTAAGAGATCCTTTTGGTGATGCAGCACCAAATACGTTTATTTTCTAACAGCTGCTTTTTAGTTGACCAATTATCTGTCTTTACCAAAGTAAATAGTACATTGTTTAGAAAAATTCTGTGACCTTTTAGAGTCCTTTATATAGCTGCAGAATTTTTGCCTGTTGGTAAAATAAAACCTTGCTTGTGGTAAGATTCAGTGAAGTTGGTTTCACTCTTAGAAGATCAGTGCAAGGCTGCTGTACAGATCATGATCTCACTTCTTAGAAGGTTGCAGATCCTCGTCTCTTCAGGAACACCAAGAGCATTATTTCTGGGGAAGATGCTTTTTTGATGCATTTTTCTGTGATTTGTGAGACTTCATCTTTCTGAATATAGAACTCATTCAGGTTGAATTTGCAAAATAGAGGGCATGCAAGAAATGATTGTATCCTCTATTTTAATAACATTTTAAAGATTAAATTAGGGTTTGTATACATTTTTAAGCATCCCTTGCATAGCCAAGTGATCTTGCTTACCCAGGGAGAATAAGTAAAGTGAGTGCATGTGATATGGGGAGTGGGAGGGGATGATTTGTTTTGGTTTTCTTAATCCAGGCCACAGATAAGATACCTCTGAGGAAGATGTTTTTAGTCTTGAATTAAAGGAAGTATTTCTCAGGGCTTAGATAGCATTCTGAAAACTTGGCTGCTACATATGCTCCTAGTGGATAAATGTATGCTTTTATGTTTTCTGTCTCTAGACTTAGTATAAATTTGATTTATCCATTGTGATAAATCAATCAATTGCCTTACAGTTTTACTACATTAGAGGGGCCATTAACTTTTCTTTATGGTTAAGTTTTTTGCTTTTGTCTAAATTCTTATGTGGGATTTAAGAGTGCTGCTGAGCTGCTGTTCTGATGGCTGCTCTACTTTTTGTGCTGTGACTTGTCAGGAAAATAGAGAAAAGCAGATCTGGCAAAGCTGCCTTTGTGCCTTTGCATGAGGGTTCTCATCTTTACTTCTTCAGTGCTAGACATCTTCAGCTGCAAAGAGCTATGACTGAGGGAAGCTTTTTTTCCTGAACGTGAATGAAAGTTTTACTCTAAAAAGCAGGTCTGCAGCTTGATGTCAAGAATGCACAATCTCACTAGTGATAATTAGTACTTTCCAGTGTGTTTCTCTTTATAATTGGAAGCAACTTCTATGCACCAGAAAGGGTTGATAATTTTTGCACCCCCTAACACCAGGCAGTCTTTAGCTAGGAAAAGACTGCCTTTGCTCAAAAGCAAGGGAATCGCTTTGTTTACTTGGTATCCAGCAAAGAATATTTCTAATTATGGCTTGCACATCTTCATGCATATAATGTGCATGTCAAGGATTTGCAAATATGGCTGCAGCTGCTTCAAAAAATGTGTGATGACTACAGAATTAAAGATAGAGGAGCTAGGATCCTTTTCCTTCTCTTCATGAGGAAATCCAGGACATCTTGTGCTGGCAGAGCAGGCAGCAGAATCTGTCTGAGAGAATCTATCAAAAAAAGCCCATGAGTGGGCTAGGGAACTCTCAGAATAAGTTACTGTAGTGGGGTGTACTGCCAGCTCTGCAGCAGACTAATTTTTCTGCAGGGCAATGCACTGTATGTTGTTGGAATGAGGACTGGGTGTATGGTTTTAGCTAATAGTATGCTGTGATACTCTCATAAATGGGACTAAATGATATTACCTAAGTGTATTTTGGTAGCTCCTTAACTGATTTTGTTGGATGTTTATTTTCAGTGGCTGGCGAAAATATATCAGTCTCAGAGAATGATGACTGGCGCAGAGATGTGTTACAGAAAGAGTCTGCAGTTGGCATCACAGCAGGGCAGCTGGAACGGGAAGTTATCCAGTCTGCTCAGGCTAGCTATGCTCGCACTGGAAATCTGCATGGTAGGATAACCAGTACAACGTTACTGCATGATTTAGCAGAAGTTGGTGGGATAAAAGGCTTCTCTAGTCGTTAAATGAAGCCCCTGTTGAAATGACTTCACATTTTATGAATGACGGCTGGAGAATAAAATGAGACTTCAAGGGGCAGTGGAGTATTCTTAGAGCATACCTTTGTAAGAGAGGTTGCAGTGTAATAATCACACAGAACCACTTTGTGCCTAAGAGGCTCACTTACTCAGTAGGACTTGTCTATAACAGTTCTAGTTTGATCATCCAAATTGATGTGCCCTTCAAATGTCTGTCCTCTTGTTCAGACAACTGCCTCAACAGACGTTTTATCTTCACTGGTGTCTGCAGAAGTCAGTCAGTCATATTTCAAGTATTTTTATGCTGTATGGTCATTTCCAAATATTATGCCTTGCACTGAAGTCTAAGAATAATCTGAGGGAAATGGATCTTGTGGAATAAAGAAAAGTACTCTATTTCTTGCACTGGGAGACAAGGTGAACATACCAGGGTCTTGGCAAGTGTTTATCTTCTTCAAGCAGTGTTACTCTAGAAACTTGAAGTGCACTACCAGAATTTTAAGTCTACTGTAAAATGCTGATATTGCTGTGATCTTGGCTAATGCTTTTTCACATTTTAATGAATGACCCAGCTGTAATCCAAATTAGGCAAAGCAACCCCATATATCCTGAGATCTTGTGTAAGAAGACAGATTTACTGAGTATAAAGCTACAAAACTGTTGTCCTTTTTGGAGAAGAGAGTTGTCCTCAGTTTTTCTCACAAGCCCATTGCTTCTAAAGGCAGAATTTGTCAAGCAGCAGTATTTTTCCTGCTGTTATTCTATCAGCTTTAAGTGGTCTGCTTTGATTCTTATTGCTCCTAAATGCTTTCAGAGGTCTCAAGATACTGTCTAACTTGATTAATACTATTTCTTCAATGGCTGGCCTGAATTGCCTAAGAATAAACAAGACTTTGTTTAAAAATGTGATTAATATGAATTTGATTATCTCATCTCAACTTTTTAAGTGAGCAGAGAAGCTGATAAGTGGATATTTTTTGGCATTTCTGCACTGGTTTAATGAAATGTATAAAAGCCTGGTGAAAAACTTGCTCAGGTACAGGAAAGCTCTGTATTTGAAAATTGCTTGTCTCCCAATTATTTCCAAGTAAAAATTTGGTCATTCTTTCAAATACAGTAATTTGAATGCTATCCAGACACAAGGGGGATAATAAGGTTTTTCTAAAGATTTTCTTTCTTTGCTTTGCTTCTATTCTTAAGATATGTGGCTTTGCTCCATAGTTGCTCTGTTAGGTGGTTACAGTCTAGGAGTTGGTTTTGACTTCTGGTAAAAAATTATGTCACTTCTGGGGATAAGTTCTACATTCTAGAATAGAATGTGGTATGAAGAGTTACGAGGGCTTCTGAGGCACTACTAAAATTTGTATGATAAAACAGGAATTATGATTAAACATAAATTAGCAGGAGGAATGCTGGCAAGGCTGATTCTAAATAAGTTAACAGGACTTTTCTAGGCACTTCTAACCAGTGTTACTCTGGGGATTTTTTTGAACAAGTATCTTTCTAACCTGCCAAATACTTCTCAGAACAGCTTGAATTAAACCTGCTTTCTAGAGAGATGCAAATATACTACAGTAAAGTCCTTTTATCCCTTATTTTTTCTTCTCTTTTTTTTCCTTAAATTTCTTTTATTATTAATCTCTCTCTTTCTTTTATAATAGGCTAATGTCGCAAATGAACACTGGCCATCCTTGGTTCAGGAGGCAACAACTGAAGCTTTGAAACTTTCTCCTTGCCCCTTGGCAGCTCTGCTTCAAGCCCTGCTACAATATAATCGCAAAATGGGAGCAAGGTATGCATGATCTGTTAAGTTTTTAGTGGAATACAGTGTCTAAAAATACAAGTGGTCATTATCTGCAGATCTAACTTCAAGAACTTACAGAAACTTGAAAGCAGAAATTAATTCTTGAAATAGTGTGACAATTTCAAAGGATTTCCTCAAGGGAGAGGAGAAAAGGGGTTAGTAATGTGGGGAGCAGCAAATCTTACATTATTTGTAAAAAAAAACCAAAAACACCCAGAAAGAAAACAGCTGTAACACAACTTTTATTTTAAAAGCATGTTAGCTAAATAAATTCATCAGGGATACTACACATTCTGAAAAATCTTCTAAAATAACACAGTGGAAACAGATATCACTGCCCTGACTACTGCTGGGATTAATTTTGATCCTAAATTGGGCTCACAGTTAAAGTTCATGCCCATTCTTGAACAGCCTGGTGGACATTGTGTGGCTTTTTGAGGAAGGGAGAAGCATTTAGGGAAGCGGTGCTTGGAATTTCCTGTGTTGTGTATCTGTTGTGTCCATTTTGTCTTTTGTATTTTTGCTTAAGCTATGGAAAATTGGACGGTTTTGTATGGTTTTATTGAATAATTCACCTGTCTTGTAGATAATTCTACCAAACTGGCTTACTTTTTTGTTGGCTCTTCAGATGACAGTCTAATATGATTGTGGTGGTTATTGCTTACAATAAAATTAAGATAAAAACTTAATTAAAGTCAGTCCTATTACAATTCCAGATACTAACTTAAGTGAACAATGTTATCACAAGATCTAATTGATCTGCTTAGGTGTTTCAAAATCCTGAAACAAGAAATTAATGTTAAATACAAATAGCAAACAAAAACATGTAGCTTCTCAACAGCCTGTTAAATCACAATGTACTGGAATATCACATTGGCTGTAAAGGACAGAATTCTTAGAACAAGAACCAAAGCTGATGGAGCACCAGTGAATGAATATGACATCCCTACATGTAGCTGCCAGTTTTTACCAGATTTCTAATGGCACTATGAATGTGAAAATCCCTTTAGGGGATGGTAAATGTTTAGTATATGTGTTGGTGTTGGAAGGTAGTATCAACCAAACAGAATTTTAGACATTGTGTAGTAGTCTATTCAAATTGCCTTCTCTTCTGCAATTTCACATCTTGCCTCTGTTTGCAGGAACTGCAATAGGGGCTTTCCTGTATCTTACTTCTGGCCGTTGTTGTTATGTTACATGGGGCCTGTTCAGTGGAATATGATTTGGAATATGATTTGGATTATGTTTTGATTATGTTTCCAGGGAGACTCGGCGAATGTTGGAGAGAGTCGTTTACCAACCAGCAAATCCAGAAACCATAGTGTCGGTGGCACGCTGGTACCTCCTGCAGCACCTGTATGCCAAAGATGATTGTGAATTAATAGATGTAAGACAGTCCGCCTCATACAGAACTTCTATTTATTTACATTTGATATTATACTTGCAACTGGGAGGTGGGGTAGAAGGAGGCTAGGATAGTGTTGGCAGACCTGTTCTTGAAGTGCAAATGTACTTCAGTTTTTGAAATCAACACCAGTTTGTTTGAGTGCCTTCCATGCCTCCATGCAGTAATGAAAAATAGAAGTAGTCTCCAGTCCAAACTTGCACGGGTTCTACTGGTGACTTTTCAGTAGACTTGAGGACCGTTTAATCAAAATCTTAGCACTAAAAATGTTAATTCCCTCTAGCCTGGCTGGAACACGTCGTGTCCCTGGCGCAAAAGATCTGAGCAGTAGAATGCTGTGTGCTCTGTATTAAAGACTTATGTCTGTAATGGTACATTATTTTCAGTACATAGTAGACGCTGCATTAGCTTGTGTTGACAGCACTTCAGTAATGTATTTGATCAAACTCACAAATCCATGCAGCTCTTTCATGTAGTGCAAGTGGGGTGTCATTTATTTTAGCTAATAATGAGAACTACTTTTCTCCTCAAAATCTGAATACACGCTCCTATCCTCAATGCTGCCACTGGCAATAACATCTTTTGCCCAGACTGCCACTGTTCCCTGGTGAAATATTGAATCCAAAGCAAAGTACATTTGGAGGGACATATAAAAAGGTGTGGACAAAAATCCATACACAGGCATGCAGGTTGATAAAAAAAGGTAGATTTAATGAGTTCAGAAGATCCTGGTATGATCTCATTGCACTTGCTTCTGCAAAGTCATCTATAGTCCCTGCTGATGAGTATGATAATAATGGCTGGAGATTTGCTTGGTTGTTCTTAATCGTTTTCCTTTTCAGTATGTATTATGTCACTGGGTTACAAGAGATGTGCCAGAACCTTATGGATGTTAGGTTGCTATGGGACCTTTTTTAATGTCCCTAACAGAAAAGCTCCAAATATGATGTGTGGAAAACAAAACAGGGAAGTATGAATTTGACTGGGGGAGGAAAAAGGATGTGGCAGTTTTTTTAAAGCAGCTGCAGAGAACATTTAGTTTGGCAAATGGAGCTTTATACAAAGGTAAGATCTATACAAAGCAGGAGACAAGTGTGTGTTAGCAGGAAAATAGGTCTGCTTGTTTAATTACCAGCAGGTAACTACTTGTCAAAGTAACCAGTGATGCTTTTACAGAGCAATGGAAGTGATTACAGTCACTATAGTGCAGAGTTTGGATCTTTTAAGCAAGCTGATGTGCAATGTTGAATATTTCCTATCTGGGGATTATGGGTTCGATGGTCTTTTAGTGAAACTGTCTAGCAGGAATTAAAGTATATTTCAGGTTGCCATTAAAACACTAACAGTAAAATCTTAAATTCTCAGGTCATTCTTTGTTTTTCTCTGCAGGTGCTTATAAAAAATGCCAAAGCTAATGGAGATGTTAGAGTTCTGGAACTAAATGAGAAATTGTCAGCAAGTGCCTAGAATGGACTATCTCAAGCAAAATATTCTTCTGTTCATCCAGTTGAATTAGTTCACTTTCCAGAAGCATATATAGTTTGGGCTATTTTGTTTGCTATGTCTGATTTGTTTTTTTCTGTTTCATCAACTGCAGCCTTGTCTTTAGTTTTGCTTTTCCTTGAACAAAAGTAGGTTATTTTTGTGTTGAGTTACACACATAAAATCACATTTATTTTAAAAAAGAAAACCCTGAAATTTGCTTTTGTTTGCTCCCCCACTTAAACTTCGTTCCTATTCACAATAGAGTATTTCCCCGTAGGATGCACGCAGAAATACAATATTAACTCCACTGTCAGCGATGCCAGGTTTTCTTGGCAGAGAATCTTAAGGACTAAGTAGCAGCCAACTTCTGTCATCTCTCGGTAACTCAGCTGCTGATTGCTTAATTGGATGAATCATGACAGTGGTTCTTAAGACATGTTGTTATTTTGCTTTTATGTACATGAAAATAAAAAATAAATAAAGCAATGACTCTGACCTATGAAAGTTACCATGAGGATGTTCACTCTGTTGACAGGAGCTATGATAGTGGTCTACTTTCTGGTTTAAATCTTCTTAAAATTTCTGTCCAGCAAAGTCTTACTGGACTTACAGTCTTACTTCTGTCCAGCTTAAATGATCCCATGTTTTAGGCAGGAAAAGACACTTCAAAGGCATGCAGTGGGACAGCACTGAACATGCACTTGCTTTTGGAACCAGTTTTTCTGGGCTTACAGAAAACAGGATGCTGAGATGGAGTGCAAGTCACACAGAGACATCTCTGGAGAGTGTGCCACTGTCATTTTAACAAGAAAACTCATCTCAGTGGGCTGGGGCTTCTAATCTATGGTGGTAAGACAAAAGCTCTATCTGAATAGCAAGAATGTCTCCTTATCCTCCATGCTTTCATTCTCTCACTTTGCTTAAAAAGATTTCCTTTAAATTTAGATTGATTATACTTCCCTTTGCAGCCTGCTGTCAAGTAGCCTTGAACTATCAGTACCTGCAAATCTTAAATAGAAATTCTGCGAAAGCCAGACATGTGACTCTCAAGAGTAGCTGTAACTTTTTTTAGCTTCCCGCTATTAAAAACCTGGAGAAGATCTTGCGGCCTATGGCTTGTATCCTTGCATAAGGTCTTGATAAGTGTGCCACCCATTCTAGTGATGGAAAAGCTGTCATCACCAGCCTCCTGGCAGCACAGTAAGCAGCTGCCTGTCCCTGTTAATCCTTCTGTGTGAGCGTTAGCCTAGACTTTGCTAGTATTGAGCCCTGAATACCTTCTAGCATCTAGGAGAACCAACAGGTGACAACAGCCCAGAGGCACTAGTTGAGTAACTGTCAACTGTGAACACTCTGTATTAGAAAAAAAAGTAGTAGTACGGAGGGTTTTTTCTCTTCAGAAGACTGTGAATTTACTTTTACTGTGAACAGTGATGAACTCCTTGAAAAAGATAGTTATGCCACCCAAAATTGTATTACATACACTGTAGGAAAAAAAAACTCTACAAATCTCTGCCACCTACTCAGTGAAAAGGGCTCAGGGAAGATGAGTTTAAATTTAAGCTGCAAAATTCAGCAACATGAGGTAAAAGTCTTGCTCTCCTAATTTTTTAACAATGTATAGCCTCTACAAAATTGGCACATTGTACCAAGTCTGCTGCAACACTGGCAAAACTTGTAAATTCATGCAGGTTGAGGCAACCATGTATTTTATGTAATGTAGAGCATAGCTAAGTACAAAGAGGCATAAGCATCACTGATTTGGGGAATTGAGAATTGTTTAGGGATTTCGCTGCCTGGATAGTGATACCTTCAGCTGCTCTTGCTGTAGAGGGGAGAAAAATAAACATCGTCCAACTATAAGTTATTATGTTGGCTTATGCTGAGTGGAATGAGATCTAGCGAATTGAAGGTAAAACTTTTAATGGTTTCAGATACTAGAGGTTACTTTTCTAACCTCCTGCTGGTTCTTACTAGAGAGAGCACCTGCAAGACTTGACAAGCCTTGCTCTTGGTGGTCACTCTTCCGGGAGGTAACTTGTATAGCATTTGTTTCATGTCTTTCTGAATTTTCTTTTTTTCAAGTTTGGTCTTTGTGTTCCATATTTGTTTGAGCAGCTTCAGAGATCTGTGAATAGACTGAAATCCTCTAAAAGAATAGGAACAATTAATTAAATAGTGGTTGCTTTCAACGCATTAAAAGATGATTCTTTGTCTCTGCAAAGGTTTCTGACCCATGTTTAATACAAATCACATTAATCTATCCCATCATTTTATTGAATAGCATGAAAACACACTAGCAGCTTGGGTTGCAAGCTCCTTGTTATTGGGAGCTGTCTTCCAATACATTGGAGAATACCAAGCATAATTACAACTGTGATTGACCTCAGACACACGATGTGGCAGAAAGAAGACACTGTCTTATCTTTTAAAAAGGGGGGATTGTTTGCTTTTGAGGCAAATTTTTTTTCATTCAGCATTGGGAGTTTTTCGTTGGTTTGGTTTTTTCAAGACTGCAGTCAAAAAAACTGATTTCCATCAGATGCTGTTACTGTTGCCCTGCAGTTTGCCTACCACATGACAGAGTTGGTGCTGTGGATTTCCCAGAGTTTTAGGAATTGTAAATAGACTTACTCCTCATCTGAATGGACACTGTCTTGTTATGCTCTTCTGGGAGAATGGGAGCTCAGCTTCACCAGCTGTTTGTGCTATTTATAAGTATATAAAAATGGAGAGATAGGAGCGTGCAGACACAGCTTTTTCCAAAACAGCTACAGAGCATCTGATATGCATTTTTTGCACCGCTGTACAGTCAAATAATTGTCAATAAAGACTGAAGAATTATAGAATTGTAAGCTGCTGTCATCTCACTGATTGCATTAACTTTCAAATTACAGCGCAGTAGCTCTTTGTGTTTGTTCAGCATCTCACATAGGTGTTAGCTTCTTAGGAACTAAGAATTGAGGAGTCTTCTATTTTTTTCTTAAAGTGCTTATTGTAATATGGCTGCCAATTACATGGTTTTCTTTCTTCAATGGATTCATTTTGTGCAGTCTAGTTAGTGTTCAACCAAATTGCTTCATATTGCATTGAATTTTACAAATTCCAGACACATCTCTGATTTCTAGGATGCCAATCTGTGCTGAAGCACCAACAGCTGCTGAGACAGACAGTCAAGAGGCTGCCTCTGTCCCCTTCAAGCTGCTCTGCACCTCTTCAGCAGCCTCCTTTTCCCCTGTTGCAGCGTCAGCCCTGCCAGCCCTGACAAGGGAAAGCAGTTCTTGACCTTGAGTTTGAACACCAGCATGGCTGAAATTTGGTATAAACAGATCTCTTCTGTCCTTATTTTCCACAGGCTTATTTTAAACTTCTTTGAAGTAAAGAATTCTCTCAGCAAGATCACCAAGATCTTTTTTTAAACTTTCTTTGAGAGCTGTCTTGTGCTGAACTCAGAAGGTCTTGAAGACAGCTAAGCCTTTTCCTGTCAAGCTGCACAAGGTCCTTAACTAACAGAGAGCTTAGTTTACTACAGCCTTGGGGCAGGGCTTTTGGGTGGGTTGCAGATGATGAAGGACTTGGAGGTGAAGTAAAGAGCCGGAGTACTTGATCACAGACAACCTAGAAGATGAGAAACCAGATGCTCAGGTTTCAGTTAAGAACATGTAAGATGTGAAATACCTGTGTAGTGATTTTCAGGCTTCTGTTCCTTTGGAGAGAGGGCTGAGTGATTTTTTTTTGATAACCTGCTACATCCACTGTGTTTCCACCATCAGCTGCAAATGGGATGGTATTACAATGGATTAGGTTTGAGTCATACAGAGAGATTTCAGTGCGTGAAATCTTCCTCATGGAGACCACATACTCAGTGACTCAGGAGAAAGTCTTGGTAATTGCTGTGAACAGCCAGAATCATCTGGTGAAGTGGCTCATGCTTTCTGAGATGCGTCACTGTGACTGTCCCCATAAGAAGCAGCTGCCATGTGTCAGCAATATCGTCTGACTGCTCCCCTCTTCATCTACACAATGCGTGCTCTATGTTGGGTAGCTGCAGCTCATCCAGTTGCCTCTTTTTCCAGCTACTGTTGGTGGAGAGTGGGGAGTAAAGCACTGAAATCATGCAAAACCATTAAATATGATGGCAGCAGCAGGATCTATACAAGACAGAATGACTGCTGCCTCCATATGAAGGTTAGGGATCTTCCTAAAAAGAAATGGGTGCTCTAAAAAAAGCTGGAAAACAGATTGTGAAATTGCCTTTAAATGGAAGACCATTACCTTGAAACTCTTGTTCAAAAGTCATGCTGGCTGTTTACGAAGACAGGTGGGCTAAACTGAGAGACTTCTGTGTGGGGGGTGTTTGAGAGAGACAAAGTCACTTTCATATCTTTTTGTCTTTGCTGGAAAGTGATTTCTGCAGTGGCAGGTTACTGTAGAAATATCTTTTTAAAATAAATGAAATCCCATTCTCACGCAATCTCTATTCATTTTGCACTTCCTTGAGCTCTTTCCAGATCTGTCTTTTAAATTTGGCAATTCTTCATACAGTTTTTTTAAACCACTTTTTATCTGATACAACTGCTTTTCATATTTCATTGGTTTATCAATTTTTTCTAGTTTTAGAGATGGAATTACCAGCTTTTCTTCTGCTCTTTTTTCTGTTCTTTCCTTTAAATAGGTAACACAGGTTCATGTGCACATTAACCTGTCTCAAGCTACCCATATGTTGAGTTGATCTTGCTTTCTAATCCCATATGTGACAGCACTCCATAAAATGCAAGAAGAAGTCTGGTACCCCAGAGAACATGTCAGTCCTCTCTTCCACAATGAACCAAGTAAACCAGGAGATTTCTTTTCCTGGCTGGGCCAGGACAAAGGTGCTTTTTAATATTCATTTGTTTGTTTGTTAACTTTTTATTCATTTAAATCCAGCAATTTGATCTCATAGTGTGCAGTGTGAGACTCTGAACATAAACAACCCTTTTCAAGTTGCTTTCATGAGCCTATCTCAAGTCCAAGCTTTCCAACCAAAGAAGTGCAATGCAGTGGTGTAAACCCAGCTCAGCAGCTGGCACAAGAAATGAGGCTGAGCCCTGTAAGAGCTGCCTATCTGTGGGATGGCAAGCTGTCCCCTCCCACTTCTGGGCCAATACAGCTCTTAGAGGCAATTCCCCTTTGACGGTAGGCTCAAACCTGAGCTGCTCAGTTGCCCACCCCTTGGTCTTCAAGTTGAACCAAGTCCTCTGGTCAACTCCAAATCTTGTCAATATGGTCAAAATCCTCTGACCTTGTTTAGCCCTTGCAACACAAGGGAGTCCTGTGACTCTGCCTCTCAGGGAAGGTGTTTGCAAACCTGGCACAATGGTGGTGCTGGAACAGGCTCTGAGTTTACAAACACTGCTGTGGCGCAGGTGGCTGACAGAGTGAGTCATTTCCGTGAATGTCTGAGCTGCTGCCCTGTGCTGCCAGGATGGCTCCACCACCCGCAGACAGCCTGCCAGAGCCATCGTCCTTGGTGATGGCATCCCTTCTCAGAATGATGTGCAAAGGAGCATTGCTGAGGACAGCTGCCAGAGCAGAGTATGCAGAGCAGAACTACCCTCCTGGTGCAGGCTGAAGCTCATCACCTGCATTTCTCTAGCACCCATGCTGAGGTTTCCTTCAGCTCCCAGGGCCTGAGCTGCGCTTCCACTGCAAAGGAGCACCATATATGTCTCTGAGTACATGTATGTGTACACACAAAAATGCATTGCTTATTCAACTTATTTCAGAGGGGCTTTGAAAGATTTAACTCCTATTAATTCTGGGGAGTTTTGTCGCAGCAGTCTGTGTTAGGGGAGAGTAACCACATTTATTGGTGTGTTTTCTGCAAAATAATCACAAAATCTGTTAGTGGAGGAAGGAAATTCAATTACAGCTTTGAGTAACCAATTGAGAATTCAGAAACATTTTTAGTATCTTCCCTACACTAAGTGCTGGTTGTCTTAAGTAGAAGAAATTATCATGATAATCAGAATTATCATATTCTGATTATCATCAGATTAAATGGAGATTAAAATTCAGGAGCGTAATAGTTCTAAGCAATTTCAGAATCTGATTTTGATCTGCAGCCTTCATCCTGATGCTAAGACACAGTGATCATGTTTTAATCACTTTTGAATTCTGAAGAGGAATTAACTGCACATGGCAAAGGAAGAGAAGCTTTAAAAGCTGTGAAGGAATTAATTGAAAGGTTTGGTCCTGTGCCAAGCACTAACTGCTGCTGTGAAACAGAAACATGCCATATTATTACTGACCACAAGATGGTCAGGGTTTGTAAAAGTTTAAAACATGGAACAGGACAATGTCTTCCTTTTCTGGGCTTGTCAATGAATGATACTGGATGGTGCCCTGTGATGGCACCAGTGCTCACCTTCGGATGGGGAACACCATGGCTGAGTACATTGAAATTACACAGACATAAAGTGGACATCCAGGATGACTTCCTTTCCTAGGATGTCCAGAGCTCTATGTGATCGCTGTCTTTGGAGACAAAAATCACTTGGATGAGGCTCAGGCCTTGACTTTGCTCTTGGCCCTTCTAGAGCAAAGAGTTGAACCTTATCTTGGAGATTTCCCTTCCAAAATTAATCTTTGATTATACTCTGATTATAACTCACCATTTTACTGGCTGTGTCCTAAAGCACCTGGTTTTGTGTTGGATCTCAGGGTCTGTGTACATGATTTGGCTTACCAAGTTAAGCAGCCAATGCTTGTGCTGGGCTTGATTTTCCTGAGGCCATGTCACCAGTGCTTCTGTACACATCTGGTGAAAGAGTAGCTGAGCCCTGAGGTAATTTAGAATACTTGTCAACCTAAAATTATGGCTATGTCTCTGTCAGACTGTGGAGTAGTCTTGAGTCACTTGAGTAAATTGTTTAAGTTACTCCAAATGTCCTCAATAGCTTCCTAGCAACACCTAATTTTAATTTTTTCATCAGTCCTTATCTTGAAGGTTGTACCTACATACCAAAATATGATTTCTGCAGTGCATCTACTTTAGGAAAATATCTGAGGGGTGAAAAATGTTAATTTCACATTTGAATTAGCTCTATTTGAAGAAACTACACCATCCCATTTAACAAGGACTGCAATGCTGGGCATCAGTGAGTGAAAATCACCTACAGTTTGAAAATTAAGTTTGTAAGGATAAAGAATGCTTGGAAGTAAAATAAAAAGAGAATGCAGAGTTGTCTTTAAGGCAGCAGTTGGACAGACATGAAAACCCACACAAAGGCATTAAAGCAGGCAGCACCTGAAGACAGGCAAGAATCACAAAAAATATAATGTCATTGTGTTAATTTCTAAAACATGCTTGCTAGCAAGCAATAATCACTTGCAATTTGTTTAGGCCTCAGCTAGGATAAAAAGCCTGCTTGCTTCCAGCCCTTTTAATATTTAATGCCACTTTTCAAAAGGATATTTGAACTGAAGTGTTTTATATAGAGAACAGCTCTGCATCAGTCTAATGAAGTGATAACTACTATAACTGTGGTAAAAACCCCTAACAACAGCAAGATCTATCCAATTTGTGTGTAATTTCAGTTCACTATAGCAGTATCTTTTCAAAATCACAGAATCATAGAATGGTTTGGGTTGGAAGGGGCCTTAGAGATCATCTTGTTCCAACCCCTCCACTGTGTCCTGGGACACTTCCACTAGACCAGCTTGCTCTGAGCCCTGTCCAACCTGGTTGGAATACTTCCAGGGAAGGGTTATTCACAGCTTCTCTAGGCAACCTCTCCCAGCACTTCATCACCTTCACAATAAACCATCTCTTCCTAAAATCTAATCTAAATCTCTCCTCTTTTACGTTCAAACAGTTCCCATGCAGAAGCAGTCTGTTAAGTCAGTGTATCACTATTAGTCATTTAAGTAGTTCTAAGATTTAATTTTTCAAGAATAAAAAATTGTTGCATTAGGTTTGTTATTTTTAATTTAAACCAAGCACCTGTAGTCAGAAAGTTTACTTCCTGAAGCACTAATCTTTGTTCAGAAGAAAATAAAATTATGCTGTTGTAGTATGTTGGTGATGCAGAGGAGTGTCCAACCTCAGCAGGGGAAGGAGAGGCCTACAGTCACTATTTGTTACATGAGTGGTATCAAACAACTTCTGTGTTCCAGTCTGGCTCCTCCTGGTTACTGCAAAAATTAACCCTGTCCTCACCAGAACCAGGACCCTGGAATAAGGTGAATAAATTATGCATGAACTAGAATCAATGAGCAGTTTTGTTCAAAGGCTCAAAACCAAACCCTGGAAGCTGGCATCTGATTTTACTTCAATTCCTCTGAAGATTGAAAACGAGAAAGAAGGGAATATTTATACCTAAAAATTAGTTATTTGAGACTGTATTTATGCAACTTAGAAAAGATCTGGTAAAGTCTGCCCCAAGGAGAAAGGGAGGGCTGTGGAAAAAATTGACTTTTTTAAAAGTTATTTAACAAATACTGAAAATTATTGTTAAGAATTACATTAGCAGTTACCTTGTGAGGTTACATGGCCTCTGTAGTTCAGATCAAATGAGCACAATGGTCTCTTTGGGATGCAGGTCCTGCCCACCTCAGCTAAGGTGCTGAGGGGGATGGAGCTGGCTGGGGTCAATCTTGAGAGACACACTTTACAACGACAAAATTATTATTATTAATAATGTAATTATTTTATTTTTTAGTCTCGCTCCCCTCTTCCATTAGTACAGCTCTTCCATGGAGCTTACAAATAAATATATATAGCAGGAGTAAGGCCACAGATACAGATATTTTACCACACTATTAGGCCCAGCAAAGACCTGAAATATTAATAAAGAGATACTCGTTGATATTTAATAAGAGCACACTCCAATAGTACTACAGTTAATTTTTGTATGTGGAAATAGATCTATTGGCAGTTGAAATTACTTTTGGCAGTGGAATGCAGCTATTCTAACCCAACTAATTCCAAGAAACAAGAGATAAGCATCCACTTTTCTGTGAAGGGTCAAATTTCTGAGCAAGGCTCAGTTACCATGAAATCCTGCAATATGTTTAAAAATCATCTGGATTTCAGTAACAATATCGGTTTGTATATTTACAGCACAACTGCAGACCACAGTCAAAGATAGCTGGGTGCCAGACAGCTGCACATTAATTAAAGAGGTAACTGGGCTTTAAAACTGATTTTGATTTGTCAAGTTTTATGCAGAAGATCCAGTCTATTCCAGAAGTTACATTTTATTTCAATTCTATAAAAAGAGCATATAAGTCTGGTAGACTTCTAAAGCAGCAGTGTAAAAGGAGACAGATATTCCCTAAAGGATATTGGGTTTTATTTAAATGTTATATTAGCTGGAAAAACATCTCAGTATTTAGTAAATAAATGCTTCATATTTTATTTTAAATATACAATGCCAACATGTGTCTACAAAGCCTCCTCTCTTCAAGATTCCTGTTTCTGATCACACCTTTAATAGGGTCTCATTAGCTTTTGATAAGCTCAGCTTTTACTTCTATTTGATTTCCAGTTTCTTTTCTGACATTTTTCTGGTTTTTGTTCCCTATTATATTGGTGACTTTTCTTGTCCCTTTCACATCATTTTGATCTCTATTATTTACTGCTCTCTATCTTCCTGTTTCACCTTCTCTTTTCCCAGCTTCAATTCATTTACCACTTTAGCCTGTTATTTCCTCATTCACTTGTATTCATTTTCCTTTCTCTTGATGACATTTTTTTTCTGTTAAAGTCCTAGCTATTTTTACTGCTGAACTCAGACTAAGTCTTAATTAAAATGAGTCTTTACTCAATTACTTTACCATTTCAAGGGGTGGAACTATTGCCTTTGAAATATTGTTAGTGATAGATTGTTATAATCAGATTTAAAATGTTTTGCACTAGGTCTCCTATTCAGTGCTTAGCTTTTTTTCATTGCTTTGAATATGGGTGCCACATACTTTTGTTCATTGCATCTTTCTCTGGACCTCCCTCCTCTCTAAACCTTCTCAAGATTAATGTCTCATCCTAAAAGTATCTCTGAATCTACAATAGAAAAACACACTAGGTAAATGATAAATGAATCACAAACCTGTGGGCACATGAGGTTGTGCAGACACCCTAAGGTGTGCCACTTTTCTTCACCAGCAGCACCCCTGTCCCAGGCAGCTGTGTCAGAAGTCAGTAGATGTGCAAATGCACAAAGATTTTTTTCTTTTGAATGTTATCCAAGTCACAAATTACCCACAATTATAATGACAAATAGAACATTTGTATTTTGTGCCTTTCTTTAAAATATGGAAAGTTAATTGGTTTATACCTTTCTTATAGATAGCATTTAGTGCCTCACTTTGTTAATTATTTTGTGGGATAACACACTTTCATTTTGTGTTTTCATTTTATTTTATGGCATAGATCTTCATTGACTTTCTCTTGGTGTTTCAAATAGATGTTGATGAACAGGTTTGTTCTACTGTTTCATGGCAACCTGTTCATCACATTAAAGCAGTCAGAGCTAATAACCATAATGAAAAACCCTCCATCACCTTGCTGACAGCCTAAATAGGCCAGCTTTTTGTCATCTGATGATGCATAGACACTGCGGAGTGACACCTTGGAGTGCATAGATCAAGCAAATACAAGTTAACTGCAGATGAGAGAGGCAAAGGCCAGAACTTCAGTCAAAAGGAGCCATTGATTTGAAAAACAAGGTGACCAGGGCTCACTTCTCCCCTAAGAAACCCAAGGCAAGAGTTGCCAGATTTTACAGGCATAACATAAGAAAGAAGAGGAATGATGGAGCAGACATTCAGTTACAAGAGAAAGAATTCTGACTATTCCATACAATGAATACTTAGATATAGAGGGTTTGAAGAGAGGAGCCTGAGAACAGGTTTTCAGAATGGGGTTAATGCAACTACATCCACATTACTGTGTAGCTGGAGAGATGAGAGCCCTGCCCAAGGACCCACAGATGAGGAAAGCTTTGCAAAGACCCTCAAGTGTCTTTGAAGTGCCTCAAGACTTCATGCACCTCAAGACTGTGTGCCTTCTCAGATCTCATTTTCCCTTCACAGAACATTATTATTTCGTGCAAGGTGGTTAAATGCATTATTGCTGTTTGGCCAATTGGATGAGGAAAAGAATGGGGATATTTGGGAGTTGCATAAATGTTACTCTAATTTGTTGTTTCCCAGAGGAGACATTCCGCAGCTTACAGTGAAATCATGAGTTTCCAGTTATAGAAAACGGAGTCCAGGAGCATGCCAGCAGCAGTGTGGATGGACTGGGAATTGTACAAAAAGTGCAAGCTTTGAATATAGATTAAAAAGTATAAGGACATGAAAGCCTCTATGATTATATCAAAGCATTTCATTGGAGATGGAAGTATAGCTACCTGCTATAGGACCTTTATCATTCAAACTCATGGTAGGAAAAGTGTGTATTGGATTCCTGTATTTCCCAAAGTATTGCATTTTATGAAGGGTTGAACAACCTCACAGGTGCACACCAGTGCTTTTGACTGCATAGTATTATGTTGGATTTTTTCCCTGAGCAACAAAAATGCATGAGATAAACTAATACAGTTATAACCATCTGTGGATTGCTTATTCATTTGTTAATTCGTTTATTCTTTCCTCAATGTGCCTGAAAAAAAAAGAATCTGTATTTACCAGAAGTGTGCCTTTTTTTACAGTTTATTACCTAATTCTTGTTACTGTAATATATATTCCCATGCCAAAAGAAATTCTTATTAAGAGGTCGAATGCAAATGAAATATATCTTTCGTTTGATGGGAATGTCAGTATAGCTAAGATGTTGTAGGGTTTTTTTTTAAAGATCACTGCTACTTGACACATATTTACATAGTGTAGAATTGTACTCAGAAGGTCCAAACATTAAAAAAAGCACCACAGACAGCAACTATCCATCTATTTTTCAAGGAAAGAGACAATTAAAGAATAGACACAATTTGAATTAATAATCAATCCACATTAATCCTCCATACATGACAGAATAGAGGAGAATATATCATCTGTAAGAAAGAGCAGTGACTCCCTTTAAAACCTTTGAAGTTTATTTATTCCCAGATAGTTTTGGATTAAGGTTGGGCTACAAATAAAGAGAGCTGTCATCACAGGTTTGCATTTGGAAGGTTTCGTCTAACTCAATAGGTGTAAATTACATAAACATGAGCATTTGTCTCTGATCACTCTGTCCTGCTCTGAATGGACATAGCAATTTTAAATCCTGAAACTGGAGAACAGGAAAACGTGAAAAATTAATGATGTAGTGGCAGTCCTCTGCCAGTTCTGGCTCGCATCTCAACCACAATGCTGGGGGCAGGTATGCAGTTAAAGCTTGGCATTTCCCAAGGGGAACTTCAGCAACAAGAAAAACAAGAAAGCACTGATGAATCCTGAATCACATAAAACTACACTATGCCTTAGCTTAATGGCAATCATTCATATAAAACTGCATTATAACATTTCTGTTGAAATGCCATTGAAATGGCAGATCTGGCAGTGCAATTCCAGTGGCTTTTGATGAAGCTTTTCTTTAATGTTGTTTTCCTTTTTCTGACCTTAAAAAGTAAAAAGGGCTGAAGACTTTGTTTCCAGCATCATATGATGATTCATTATAGATTTTCTATCTTCAGTATTGTTCTGAGATCCCCATTTTCAGATGTGGGAAACACTAACCAGTGCACCTCATATATGGAGGAGGAAGAGGAAGAGGAAGAGGAAGAGGAAGAGGAAGAGGAAGAGGAAGAGGAAGAGGAAGAGGAAGAGGAAGAGGAAGAGGAAGAGGAAGAGGAAGAGGAAGAGGAAGAGGGGGGCCTCATAACATTACTGTGGCACTTTAACGAGTGCTCAGCCTCTATTTTCTTCTGAGTATGGGTTTTTTTCTTTTTTTATGCAAGTAGAGGTGGACACAATTACCCTCTTCTGCTTTCCAGAATTGCTTTTCTTTCCTCTGCTGCAGGCAAATACCTCAGCATGGAAGATGGGATCAAGCTCCAGTGCAGATGATGAAGAGAAGCATCACACCTAGGAAAACAGTGGAGACTGAGGTAATGGCTTTCCTAAAAGAATATTTCCTAGGGAGTCTGTCAACCTGAATTATAAACATCAGAAGACTCTTGCAGGATCACCTACATTGTTTTAATGCAAAACAACCACAGAGTTAAAATGCCTCCACATCTTTGTCTGCCAATTTTAGATGTGTTGGCATCAGTTTCTCATCCTGTATTGCCCGTCTCTCTCTGCACTAGTCTGGAATCCTTTGGTACCCTATGATTTTTTTCCTTGCTCTCCTGGTAATTATACACAGAAAGAAAGATACCTTTGGAGGTTTGGGGGTTTTTTTTTGTTGTTGGTTTTTTGGGGGTTGTGGGGTTTTTTGTTTGTTTGTTTGTTTGTTTTTTGTTTTGTTTTGTTGTTGGGGTTTTTTGGGGTTTTTTTTGTTTGTTTTTGTTTTGGTTTGGGGTTTGTTTGTTTGTTTGTTTGTTTTTTGTTTTTGTTTGTTTGGGGTTTTTTTTTTTTTTTTTTTTTTTGTTTTTGTGTTTTTTTTTTTTTTAATAAATTCTAGATAGATACTCAGTCAGCAATTTTCCCTATCCCACCATCACACTCCTGTCTCTTCTTAACACAATATAATCTTCTTAATATCAAAAAGCTAGGCTTGGTACACTATTCTGGTATCAATCTCTGTGCCTTACATAGAGTGTTTTTAGCTCCCTATTTCTCTGTGCTTCTCTTGCCCAAGGACAGACTCCTAGCATTTCTGATGCTGCATCATTGCAAAAGTTCATGCTAAGTTATTTAGTTATTTACCTGCTGTATTCCCCAAAATTCTCAGGGGACACTCAGTCGTGAAATATCTCTTGTTTGGAATCTAAAGTAATAGTTTTTCTCAGTCAGACCGTATTAACAATATTTCTGATTATTCTTTATTATTGCCTCGTTCTTAATTGATCTCTTTTGTGTTATCCATAGATGTCAACTGCAGAGTTTTATATGAAATGTGTATAACTGGCCTCCAGAGGTTAAAACAAACAAACAAACAAACAACTACTCAAGATTTCTTCATTAATGATTACTTTTTCTGATACATCCATTCAGACAATTGTTGATTGATGTGCTCTCTTACATAGCACAGTTCCACTTTGCCTTTCTTTTTGAATCGTAGTTTTTGTGTTACAAAATGTCCCATGGAAGTCCACACATGTTAAACACATGCAATTACTTGTATCAATGAAAATTTAAAATCTCACCCAAGAATAACTCAAGTTTACTCAACGTGACCTACTTTCCAAAAGAAAAAATACAGATTTCATTTAAAAAAACCTGGAGAGCTTTAAATAGGAAGAAATAACTACTTCAGACAAAGCGTAGACAAGCTGGAAGAAAAAGAAATTCACCAGAATTTTAAGTGTGTGATGAAGAATAAGACAGGAAAATATAGTTATTTTTTCCTGGTTTGAAATTTTTTTCTAACACGGGGAGTGTGAAAGCTCATATCTGGTACTAAAATGGAGATATAAAATGAGTGTGAAATACATTTATGCTACTCTGAATCTTCTCTGCACAAATGGGCTAGCAAAAATTAAAATGAGTGTCCTAGGATAACCCAAAACATTGCTGTATTCTACATCCATCTGTGCCCCAAAATGGATACTTTCTCTTTAATGCCCAGGGGTGCACCTGGAAATGGAACTGCAAGACTGAGAGGTTTGCCATGGTCCCTTTAGAAGGTCAAAGCACCAGAGGCAAGGCAAGCCCTCTCTGCTTTGGGATTTTTTAATCTTTCCTTCTTCTCTTGCATTTTGTACTGCCTCAAGGCCAATTCTGCAAGTGCTTGCCTGCAGCTGCAGCACTGCTGGCCCAGGTGGCTTCACTCCAGGCATGGTCACTCCAGGTCGAGGAGCCCACATAGCTGTGCCCTGCCTTGCCTTGCCTTGCCACCCCTGCCCTGCCCCACCCTGCTCTGCCTTGCCTGCCCTGCCCTGCCCTGCCCTGCCCTGCTCTGCCTTGCCTGCCCTGCTCTCTCAGACCACGGAGAAGGCAAAGTCCCTCCATGAGTTCCAGCTCCTGAGTGAGTGCCAGCTGCCAGAGAGTGCCAGACCACCTTTCTCAATAGAAGTGCTGCTGCTCTGAGGGACAAGCAGCAAAGAGGTGGAGGAAGGCTGATGCCACCTTCCCTTTTTCTCCCTACACGAGGTTGCCCATGGCAGCCTCCATCTTGTGAAGGGCAGGAGTTACCCTGCCATTCTGGTTTTCTCTTTGCTCCTGAGGACTTTGTAAGATCTAGAGATTTTGTACCTAGTGATTATTCTTTTTTTTTTTTTTTTTCCTGTTGCTGCTTTGCTTGTTAGTAAAGGCTTGTTTTTTTCCCCTTATTTCTACTCAGATTCATTTTCTCATTATTGATGGAAACTAAGGGGAGGTTACTCATTTTAGAGTGTCCACCTTTTAAACTGTCTTAAATCAAGACGCAATTTCATTCTTCCATTTAGGTCTTCAATACTAGTTGCACTTATGGTCAGACTTTGAACTGCCAAATTAGTTTCTATAGTGGCACAATCCCATGCTCTTGTTTGCATCTCAAAATTAGCATTTCAAAATAGAACTGAAAAAAACATTTATGAGAGCAGGTCATAGAATGATAGAATCATACAATGGATTGGAAAGGACCTTAAAGGCTTGTCTTATTGCAGGCTCCCTGGGAGACATTCCATATTCCAGACTGCTCAAAGCACATCCAGACTGGCTTTGAACAGATGGGGAATCTACAACTTCTCTGGACAACCTGTTTCCAGACAAAGCTTGTTTTTCTTTCTCAGGGAAAGTAACCACATTTTTTCTCAAAAAATCTATATGTGCACAAATAATACATCCATTTTCCCTTCAGAAACACCCTTTAGGTTGAAAAGTGTGCAAGAAATTAGGAAATGTAAAAACTATGAAATTAATTTTATTCTCCCCCTGCAGTACAGTGCAGGCCTTAAAGAATAACACGGTACTTTGTCTCCCTTTTAGCAGGGAACACTGGGTGTTTCCTAGGAGAGGGTCAATGGTCAATTGCCTTCAGGCATTTGCACGAAGGGATGTCCTTAACACACACGGTTCTGAGGAGGGCAGTGTTTGGTTCCAGCAATGGCATGGACCTGCTGTCAAAGTGCTTTATGGACACACCCAACCTGTAAGCATGCAGGCCAGCCAAAGTGGCTCTTTAACCTCTTGTTCTACCCTTATCATTCAGTATGTGTCCTGATATGTGATTCATTGCAGTTTTAAAAGTCTGGTCTAAAGATGGAAGGAGTAGGCTCTTCTGAAGTGACTCATCCTGATGGTATCTGAATAGGTCACAAATATTAATTTAAGGAAACCCTTCTGTGACCTTTAACAGACACAGAGAAGAGCCAGGGAATGGTTTTTAAAATCTGATTTTTCTTGTCAGGCTGAAAGAAGAGGCCTGGGGCTGATATTTCAGTGTAATTCAGCCCTACACAACACTCATCTGCACAGCAACATCAAAGCACAGCTCTAAGCCCACTAAAAATAAATATCCTATTGTGTAAAATACAGTTTATTTTATTGGCTTTTTAGTTGAAATGTTCCTCACTGAGTGGATTTTATTTTAATAAATAATAAATAATTTTTAATAATATAGAAAAGGACAAATATGAAGGAAAATTTAAACTGTAAATGTCTAAAGTTTCCAAGAATTGTTGCTGATGGGTCTGTTGGTCCCACAGGCTTGTACTACTACTGGAGCTGTGGGAGGGACAGTCCTGCTATGTCATAGTTGTGCCAGTCCCACTTATCCAGCAAAGGAAGACAATTCAGCATCCACCAAAACTGGAGCACAGGTGATGGAGAAATCTGTAATAACTCTGAAATAAAATGTAATTACAAATCTGTCATTTATGCACCTATCCCTCATCCCCCTTACACACAGAGTACAGATAACCAAAATACTGAGTATTCCCATTTTTGTTCTGCATCAGAAAACAACGTTCTGAAAGCGTTGAATGTACTGCACAACAAGTGTATTTTTGGCAGTGTATTTAACACTGATGCAAGCCTGATGCCACAAGTCCATGAAGACAGAGGCACCCTGTCCCTTGTACAAGATACAGTCATTCATTAGGATGGAAAGCAGCTGCCTTGTGCTTACTGAGGGAAATCAAAAGTCTCCTTCTCCATCTTGTTCCCGAGACTCCTGGCAGCACTATTGTCCTGAAGCTCACCACCCCTGGGTAAAATGGAGCCCTCCTGCTCCTGGTTGATGGTCACCCAGAGTCTGTGTGCAGATTCTCAACTGAAGCACAATTATCTTACAGGTGTTGTCAGAACTGATGACAGGCACATCTCTCCTCTACCCCAAGGTTTTTAGTAGAAATGTTTTTCTCTTGCAGTTTTCAATCGTCTCCTGGCACGATGGAGGATGTCTTATCAAAGCTCTGATCTTTAAGACCCTTTCCATTGACAGCCATTCCATTATTTTCCACTTGGCACTAGTTCCTTTGATGTCCCTGATGCAGGACAACTGGGGCATTTCTCTGCCTCTGTCAGAGAAGTGTCTCTAGTCAGGCTCAGTTTCATTCTTAGTGGCAACAGCAAGCCAGCATTTTCTCCAACACAGGTTTTTTTGAAGGATATTCTTCTTGCTTTGGGGAAGATTTAGTGTATGAATGAATCTGATTTCCTTATGGAACCTTTCTTTTTATGTTAATGCTTGAAAAATCAACATTGCTCAACTACTCTGATTTTCTACATGCCAAAAGCAATTCTCCAAATCTCTACTAATTCTTTAGAGGCTTTGACATGTTCTCACTTCACAGTTTACCATGCTGTCAGTGCTCTTCCCTTATCAAATCCGCACAACCATAATATACTAAGCAAACACGCACCTGAGGTTAGGACCTAGAGATGAGTAATTTACAACCTAGGGAAAAGATTACCTTTAGATGCTTACAGCATATTTCTAGCAAAGCTGTACTGCAGAAACTTGATCTGGATGGTGTTGCAGGAACTGGATAGTTTAAAATAAGTAAATGGTTTTATAGCATTCCTTACTACTGTAGTATCAAAGTCTTGAAAAAAAATCAGTACGAAATTAGCACAGATCCTAATTTTAACTCAAATTCAATTCAGATGAGCCGTGACTGCATAGTTCTTGAGATAAATGTACAGAAGATCAATTCTTTTTGAGGTACACAGAAAAACAATTATATGGTGAATTTAGTGGCATTTGTAAGACATTTGACACTTCAAAAACAACCAAAAAAAAGTCTGAAATTCTACTTCAGAATATTTTTGTATTTCACATCTTTCCTGAAACATGTGTTGATAAATGTCACACATAAATCTGACAAATAATAATAATAAATAATCAAAGGCACAAGGCACAAGAAGGGCAACCCATAGGCACAAGAAGAGCAACCCATTATGCATCGCCAGTAAAAAACTATCCATCAATTTAAATAAAAAGTGAGCCTGAACTTTGTGAAGAGTTTTGATTGTGCAGAAGTTTGTACAGATTAGAATATTTGCATAAGGAAAAGTAATAAGTAAATCAAAACTTGATGCTTGATGTTATACACTAGATGGAAATACACCCACTGTTTATTTCCCTTGAACAAAATACCCTGCACTGTCTTTCCCTTGAGCTCAATCTTCGCACTCCAACAAAACTGAAGGCAAATGGAATCTAAGCCTTTGAACTAAAGCACCACCAAGACTTATTAATCTACTTTTTATTTAATATCACTTTTTTTTCCCCTTTACTTTTCCCTCCCCTCTGTTTTCATAAGTGACAGCAAATGCCACTATACAAGAAAAAAATCAGAGTTTAACTGCAATGTGTCCAGGTGGCCAAGAAGGCCAACAGCATCCTGGCCTGGATCAGGAATGGTGTGGCCAGCAGGAGCAGGGAGGTCATTCTTATCTAGAGATGGCTAGATAAGCCATCTCTAGATAAGAATGGGCACTGGTGAGGCCACACCAGGAGTGCTGTGTCCAGCTCTGGGCCCCTCAGTTCAGGAAGGACGTTGAGATGCTTGAGTGTGTCCAGAGGAGGCAATGAGGCTGGTGAGGGGCTTGGAGCACAAACCCTGTGAGGAACGGCAGAGGGAGCTGGGGGTGTTTAGCCTGGAGGAAAGGAGACTCAGAGGTGACCTTATCCCTCTCTACAACTTCCTGAAAGGTGCTTGTAGTCAATTGGGGGTTGGTCTCTTTCTCCAGGCAGCAACTGACAGAACAAGAGGACAGTCTCAAGCTGTGTCAAGGGAAGTATAGGTTGGATATTAGAAAAGGTTTTTCACGGAAAGAGTGATAAAGTATCGGAATGGCCTGCCCGGGGAGGTGGTGGAGTCACCATCCCTGGATGTGTTTAAAAAAAGACTGGATGTGGCACTTGGTGCCATGGTCTAGTTGAGGTGTTAGGGCATGGCTTGGACTTGATGATCTTGAAGGTCTCTTCCAACCTAGTGATTCTGTGATTCTGTGATTCTGTAGTGGCCATGGCAAGAACTTTGCTGCTGCTGAAGCCAGTCTTAGTGCTGGATGGACCATGGGCTAGAGCTGCACCACTAGAGCAAGGGAAATGCTCTTTCGTATGTGTTACTTCAACATCCTGGCTGAGCTTTTTAACAGTGCTTGTGATGTGGATTTTCAGCCACTGGGCATCAGTCTCTTTGTGCTCACAACCTTGACTTCCCTCCATATGGGAGACATGGAAAGCTATGGTCATCTCCTGACTGGATAATTTCTCTTCTAGCAGGCGAGCCCTGTCTCCAAAGCAAGGAGGAGGGGAAGGGTCGAACCTATGAAAACAAAAAACCTCTGTGTCATGCTAAACATGGTCAGCATGATCTCCTATCCACAGTGGGGCCAGTCTCATCCTGGCTGTCAAGGCTGACTGTTGTACCAGGGGCTTTGATACTCCCCAAGCTGCTTATGCGCCTCTGCAACAGCTCTAGAAGCAGCAACATGGAGGGCTAATTTGGGCATTGGACCCTTAATGGCCTTGGAGATGTAAATGAGATTTTAGCAATTAAGCAAAACCCAGATAGCATCAGGGTCTAGGCTAACATTCAGAGGCAGAGGTTTTGAGGTACTTCTGTAATGCTATTACTGCAATCCTCATTTTAAGCTCTCCCTGTGTCACTTTATTTAAAGACAAAAACAAACACAGTCAGTGACCTCTTTCAAAAACACCTTAGTGGGTATGGGGATGCTTGTACAGAGCATCCTCAGGTTCCTGGCTGAGAGTGGGCAAAAGGGGAACGCATGCCAAGTCCAGCAACTCCTGTGCTTGGTTTCCTTTGTATTATGTACAGGTACCCACTGTAAAGAAGTCTGAAACCCTACAAGTTTTCTTACAACTACTGCCTCCTCTGAATCTGCTGCCCAAAACCCCTGCCAAGCCAGGGGCTCAAATATGCTCAGTAAAACAGAGGATAAATATAGAAGGGAGGAACAATATTGCAAGAATCTGAAACTGGCAACTACAGATTGAAGTTCCATTTAGATCAGTTCAACCTGGAGTTTGAGGGAAAATATAGTCACCTTTTTTATTTTCTTTTTTTCTTAATTAAAGCCAGAGAGAGATTTATATTACTGAGGAACTTTGGGGTTGCATGTTATCCTGAAAATAAGGTTTGCTTTATGTCTTAGTTTAACCTAAAGTGAATATATTTTATAGTGTCAATATTATATGAAGCACCTTTGATCCAGCAGATTGCCTAAATCCTGTAGTTTAAAGGTAACAAAAATGCCCAGTTAGTAATTTGGGAATGAAATAATTGATATTTTCTCTCAGTCTATGTTTTTACACTGCCATAAGATACTTTATGTAAAGATAATTTAAGAAACAATAATTTAAAAAAAAAAGGATGGATGTCCTGGGTACAGAGACAAGTGGTTGGAGTTTTCAGTGCTGTCTCTTTGATATCACCTGCATCACTACTAAAGAGCGTGGTTTCAGCAGAGGAAAAAAAAAAAAAAAAAAGGCGCCGTAGCCAGAACCAGAAAGGTTTGGCATTTTTACTGGGCTTGCAGAAGAGGGTGCACGGGACCAGGGGTGGGTCATAACCATGTGACTGCTCAGCGCCAGGAGACAGCGCTGTCACACCGCAGCCAGAGCGCTGTTGCTGCGGCCACCGCTGCCAGACCTGCCGGTGCCGGAGCCACCGCAGCTGCCACGGGAGAGCCGGCTGCGCCCCAGCCCTGCCAGCTGGCCTGAGGTCACCGTTTCAGCAGCACAACTCCTTGTTTGGGCAAACTAGCTTCCAAAGTCCTGTTTTCTCCCCACTTTCTGGGGTTTGGGGTTTTTTGAGGGGAGAGGGAGGTGCAGGGGGGTGGTTTGGTTTTTTTTTTTCAGACTGGGGTGGAATTTAAGACTCAAGAGCCACCCTGATATATGGTTTTGTTTTCCCACAGAAATGTTAGAATGGTTGCCATCTTGCATTTGTTTGGTGATCAAGTCGGGCACTGTCCTTCGGAAGCATTTTTGTTTGTTTGGTGGTGAATACCCTTTTCTGGATAAAACACCCTCTCTTCTGTACACTGTTTATTAATATTGATGGGAGGTTACTGTGACTTTTCAGTAAATTGTGATTGCAGTTTAGAATCTCTCCTAGTCTTCTGTTCCTTCACTCCATTATTGGAAGGGGCAGAGGTAAAAAGGGGCTTGAGTGGGTTTAATTTTCTAGCAGGGTTTTAAACCAACACAGTGAAGAAGAGAGAGTTCAGATACCCTGCTCTATCAATACACAAAATGCTAAGATGATCATTTAGTGACTGAAGTGCCCCTAAGTTTACTCTGAAACAACTTTCATATCCACATGGGCTGCGATGATGTTTTGCAGCTGGCTTACCTGGACCTGCCTTACATTTTCCTGCAGAATTAAAATTTTAAAATACACAAAATTCTTGGCAGCTATGATGTAGCGACAACATCCAAACACCTAATTTCAATCTCTTCTTGGTAAAACCTCTAAATATCAAAATGTATGAGCTCTCTTCTACTGGTGACAGTAGAAGTCATTGGCTGAAACTTAAGAGTGTCTACTTTCTATTTTTTCCCTTCTGTTTTGAAAAGCATCTTGTTTCTTAAAAACACAAGCAAACAAACAATAACAACCACAACCAAATCCCCACCCCTAGCCAAAAAAACCCAAACATAATGTTTCAGAGGAAAATAGTTGTATGAGAACGTAAATTCCATAAAGCCCACTGGTGTAAATCTTGTCCTCCATAGTCAGTCTTAAGACCTGAGCTTGGATTCTGGCCATGGCAACTTGACATTGTTACACAGTCTCACCTGGTTCATCCATGACCGTGACTGTAGAACATGGTATATGTGGAACAGGACACCTTAACTCAGAGAAGTCTTAGATAAGGGAGAAACAAGTTTTACCTACCAAATTGCATTTTTTTGTGCACACAACCAACCTCATGCACTACAGCTTTCCTGGTGTACAGCAATGCAAGAGCAACGGCTCAACTTGAGCCTGCGCTCTGCTAAGGAGTTACAAAGGACTTTAACATATGAGCTCTGAGATTTCATTCCTCTTAGCAACTCTGCCTGTTCACCTGTCTTGTAGCCAGTTTCTTCCTGAGGAGTCACAGGTAATTCTCCTCAGACCCTTAACACGTAGCTGAGTTGCCCCAAGGATTCATGAGACCAGAAGAGAACAGTGTTGCCCTCCCATCCTTCTCCCCTGCTCTTTCTTCTGATCTGCACAGGGAGGAGAGTTGAGGAGGCAGCAGAGGAAAAAAATACACCAGAAAATGGAAACCATTTGTGACTCATCAGGCCAACAGGAAGTTTTGCTTTCACCGTTACTGTTTCATGAAGGGCTGGAGACTGACAGACACCAGTCACAGGCAGCACCCAAACCTAGGGGACTTCAGAGTCTTCATGTCACTCCTGGAAGCCCCCACCAGCTGTCTGGATCTACAGCAAGCTGTTGTCAGCTTGGATCACATCTCTACATGTGGGCATCTGGCACCACAGAGATGGCTACCTCATGTCAGCTTCCATAGCTATTTATCTTCCTTGTTAAGAAGGCTGGAACTATGAGCACCCTCTACCCTCTGCCACCTTGTGTCGGTGTGAAGACTTGTACGCATAATTAGGGTGATACAACACTCTAATTCCTCTGTCAGAACCAGGAGAGTTACCAAAGATTTAGATCCATCATTTACGGAATGTAACTTCTGCTACAAATCTCATTGGTCTTCCAATGTAATGAAAACTTTTTGTTTGATTTTGTTCAGTTTTATTAGAACACACACAGCTTTAGGAGATTCAAACTTTATTAATGATCTTCTCCAAAGACACTGAGTGTGTGCAGTAAGCTAGACCTGTAATCCAGTACTCTAAATGCATCAGTTTTTATTAACAGTTGTAATTAACTCCTGAGTGGGAGTTGAGATGGTCCGTTCCGCAGCTGAAGTCTTAAAGCACACACAATAATAGCTCTGAGTATCCAGGCATCAACCATCAAAGATACTGCTAGAAATTGGAGGAAACTAATTGTGTTAGAGCTCTCTGGTCCTGGATAAGCCACGGTAGCTGCTCCCATGAGACTGAGGTTTAGAAAGCTAGAAGGAAATGGCTGTATCCAGCCCTGAGCTCAGGTGCCTATGGGTTGTTCAAAAGAAAGCATGTCAAAGCAGGATTAGTGAGATCATATCTTCAGTCTGGGTCTGAAGACTGAGGCTATCAGAGACGGAGGTAGGAGGAAGAGAGTAAGAGGTAGGTGAAGTCAATGTGGGTCATGCTGCTTTCTAGTAGGATAAACGTGAAAGTGCCTCTTTATGGCAGCCCCAGTAGCTCTCCTACAAGTGGCACTGGACAAGCGCAGAGGCACCCACAGGTCCCAGTGCAGCTGACTGACATATTCATATCCTTCTTTTGGAAGTCTCTTCAGGACAATCAAAACCACAGCTTGTCACAGGCTGCTGGGGTCCTGACTATACTTATACCAAGACGAACCCCACTCAAAACACTGTTTGGTGAACAGAACACTGTTCCAAAAATCTGCAGCTTTACAGCCTCTTGCCAAAATAATCCCTTTTCCTTTCCCCACTTCCCAGGACCCTTCCCATCCCTCCAGCTGGGGTGCCCTCATTTTCCCATGGTGGCCCAGAGACCTTCCCTTGCTCCTTCCCTTCCTCCTTTCCTTCTTCCTTCCTTCACTCCCAGTAATATAGCCTGCAAATATTCTCCACCAGCATAAAGGCAGCACAGCTGCGGTAGCTTCAAACTGTGTTTCCACTTCTATCTGATCAGGTGACCAAATAAAATTAGGCAAAATTAAATAAAATTAAATAAATTACCTTCATATTGAAGGTCAGTAGTGACACTTCTCTGCAGCCCTGAATGACTAATAAACAAGACTCAAAGTTGCTCTGCTGTTCACAGTTTCTTGACAATTTTCTAATTTCCTGGGCATGTTAAACAGATCTGATGGTAGTTTAGTCCTCACTTTCCTCGATGAACACACTAACAGCAATGTAGGAATATGTGCAAGGAACCATAGCACACAATGAGAAAACTATTCAAATTGGGTTTCTAGATTTTCTCTCTTTATTATTGTTACTTCTGAGACTGTTTTAGGGGAAAAAAAGGCTTGGAACATTTCCTAACAGACTTCTCTGGTTTCATAGCTACATTTTCAACTTTGGGAAACCAAGTTTAAGACAGGAACCCTTAGGATTAAAGTGACAGCATGAAATTCAGAGGAGAAACATCTATAAATGTGACATCAATTTGTCCTTACTTGAAGTTGTTCCCTCAGTTTTGTAACAGGAAATGTAAGCTACTGTGGTGACACTTGAAAAGGATGTGAGAAAAGAACACGTGCCCTCAACTCACAAGAAACTTGGGCAGTTCTGTCCTCACTTCTCTGCTTATTCAGCAGGCAGCAGGCAGGGATATGGCTGAAGGAGAATCTGGACTTTTTTCTGGTCCGGATGCTGACAGAGACATAGGTGAAAATATATCCAAGACATAGACATTGTTCCAGGACACTGCTGTCATTCCTGACACAGAGACTTCCTCACCAGTATGTGCCCTCCTGACCAGCACCTCCACCATCCCTGCATGGTGTCAATTACAAAAATGAGTCCTGCTCACTGATCAAAGGACAGGGCTGAGAAAGCAGGTATGCCCTTCAGAACTGAAGCATTGCTTCTCTCCAACCTGAGTTGTTGAGTGTTGACTGAGTTGATTAATATATTTCATAAATCACTTATTTTTGTTCAGCTTTTGGAAATCCATATCCAAGTGTCCTAGGGTGACGTTACGATGTTGTATCCCCAGTCGTCTGTTGGGTTTATGCTGGATATTACACTCTGTACCTTTAATATTGGCTCTGAGAGTAAAAACTGGGGGGAGAAGCATACAGTTTGTTTTCAGAAACCTCTCTCCCTGTTGGACTGGCCTTGAAGAGTGGGAGTCAACAACACACAGACATGAGATGGAGAGGTTTGGGTTTTTTCTCTCTTTTTTGCTTTTCTTTGTAGCTAGTTAGTGTAGCTTAGCTGAGGCTGAGAAGCTTCAGTTTTCTTTTTTTCTTCTTTTTTTCTTTTTTCCCCTTTTTTCACCTTTCTTTGGAACTGTTCAAACCTCCCCAGACTGAGGACCTGGGGGGCGCCGGGGGAAGCTTGCGCCTGGGACCCACCAAGATCCACCCTGTGCAGCAACTTTTCCCAGCACCAGAGGGACTGAGAGCAGAGCAACCACCTACAGAAGGGACTTCTGTCCTAATTTGTCATCTACCCAGAGCAGCACAAAGTTCTTGTCATCTGTTATTGTTCAATTTATTGTGCTGGGGAATGCTTTGCCAGTTTAATAAACAGGTTTCTTTCCACTTCTCTCTGAGGAGGTTTCTCCTGAACTGGTTGGAGGAGGGGAGGGAGGGCTCCCTAGGAGGTTTCCTCCCAAATTTGCCCTAAACCACAACACCAAGGAAGAACTTTTATAACCAATGAAGTGCAGTTCACAGTGACTCTGCACACTGAAATTTTTGCCTGTTGGGAGTAGAACAGTTTGCACTGTTGATGTAGGTCACAGTGACCTTCCTGCAGTGTCTCAGTCACTCCTTCTTGCTCATTATAAGCCAGCAGCAATTTTTTCTGTCTTCTCAGAGAACCAGGGGCCATACCTGCTGTGCAGAGCTCCATTAAAAGACACCAAGATTAGTTCTTAGGAACTGTCTGAAACACACAGTAAATCTGTCCACACAGAATGGTTTCATTGGAGCTATTTTAACTCTCATCTTGAA
Source organism: Phylloscopus whistleri (assembly GCA_017589585.1). Taxonomy (NCBI): domain Eukaryota; kingdom Metazoa; phylum Chordata; class Aves; order Passeriformes; family Phylloscopidae; genus Phylloscopus; species Phylloscopus whistleri. The sequence goes on along the minus strand of JADMLD010001013.1, from coordinate 7,546,460 downwards.
AGAGCCTTCCAAACCTTGCAGGAATTTACTACATAACAACATAAATTATGTGCAGCTGCTGTTGCAATATAGTGACTGACATTACCTCCTAGATCAGTTACTATGAACATTTACAATACTTCAGCATGGGGAAAAAATGACTGTACAAATAAAAATAATAATAATAAAAAAACCCCAAAAAACCCAAAACCAACCAAACCAAACCAAACAAAACAAAACAAAACAAAAAAAAACACACACAAAAAAACCAACCTGAAAGCTGGTCCTGTTTTTCCAACTCATAGAAAAAAAAGCTGGTTTTTCCTACTCATAGAAATTTCCTGCAACACCTATGCTTGCAGAAGCTCCAGACAAAATCCAGAGAAGCAGCCCCATTAGCTGTGAGACTCAATTGCTTTGAGACAGGTGATCTTGAAGAGTCATTGAAACTAATGGCTTAAAATTTGGCCAATAAGATAAAGAAATGAAGGTGACAGCGCTTTTAAGAGTTCTTGTTAGCTTACTCTTCTGGCTAGTGAAATTAGCAGGTCAAATGTTTCAGATATGTGATTGAGATTATTCCTCAAGCAGCAACCACATGATGTCAACCAAAGCATGGACTTGTGAGGCAGCCAAGGGGCCATGTGTCAGAAGCAGTGATCAGCATCACCACAAGGCAAGAGCTCCAGCAGCATCCACCAAGGAAACCTGCTGCACCTAGCAGGACATGGGTTAGACTTATCTTTGTGTTAACTCCAGCGTGAAATAAATGCCGTGACTCTACCTCCCTTGGTCATTGTGATGTTTCTAGCAGAAATGCAAGTGCAGCATTTCTGCTACAGACATGTAAAGGTAGACATGAGTGGCCCTGAGAAGGGGGAAGGGAAAGGCATCAGTGGCCATGCAAGATAAATGCAAGAGTGCTCCAGAAGATCTAAAATGATTGTGCATCGGAGTGTGCAGAGATGCAAGCCTATCTGGGACCTCAACATTCCAAAAACTCTTAATATTCATTGACTGTCTATGAAACATGTTTGGTCTAGTGGTAGGAGATTGTTCAGTGGCATGACGAGAAGCCAGGAGCTCTGTATATCCCTATAAACAGTATGGGAAGGCAATCCTTGCACGGTCCTAGTGTCCTGGTTCCATCCAGGACAGGGCTAACTTTTGCAGCAGGCAGGAGGAGCATGGCTGTCTTGGTTTGACAAGACAGGTGTCTGCCAGGGAAACTGGGGTTTCCCTTAGAATAGAGAATGCAAACCCCCCACCCCTGCCAAATTATAAATTTTCAATTAAGGGCTCTCAGGCAAAGATTTGGGAATAGGAATAACAGTTCTTTACTAGGAATATCAATAATACAAATGTGGTAGGAAACAAAACTACCCCACCAAACCAGCAAACAAACAACAACAATTTGGGAAAGCCCTGACAGAATCAGAGCTGCCACCTGGCACCCTGTTAGTCAGGGTGTTGGAAGCAGTCCAGAAGTGAGTCCTGGGATGACAGACGTGGCTCTGTTGGAGCAGGGACGATCCTGTAGCCAAAAAGGGTCTAGGAGTGATGAGGAGGGGTCCAGGGGTGAGGTGATGGTGAGATGGGGTCCGGCGATGATGAGATGGGGTCTGGCGAAGATGAGGTGGGGTGCCGTCTTCCTCCCAGGAATCGGGGTGAAGCAAGTGAAATCTGTCCCCGGCCGGCTCAGTTTTCCCGGCAGCAATTGTAGACTCCCCCCACTGGGTGGGGCATCCCACAATAAGACCATGCATGCAAATGGGGCTTCTGGGGCTCTGGGGGGAGCGGGTATAGTCCGGGGGTATAGTCTGTTGATGGCCCATTACCCAAAAGGCACCCACCCCTCCCCCCGTCCCCCTCCTTCCAAAGTTACAAGAAATAAAGAACAATTCCCCAACTGCTTTCAGCAGATGAAAATAGAATACACATTTTTGATTCCATAACCCAGGACATTATCCACCCCTTATTCTATTATCATCTGCATCATACCTAAAGCAATGAACTATTATGCAGAATGAACCCCTACACTCAGTTCTTACTTAGGATTAGGTTTTCCTGGGGTACACAACTGGTTTTTCCATCTTTCTGCATTACCCACCAAGTGTAACCAGGTCCTTGAGCAAAAACAATCCCACGGATGGGTTCGCCTTTGCCTGAGGTGGGGTTAATCCAGACAGTCTTTCCTAAAATACCTCTCATGTGTACCACAGGGACTTTATCTCCATCTACTGTGTGCAAAGGGGTAGACTGGGCAGGACCAGCTCGATTGATGGAGCCTCGGGTGTTGACCATCCAGGTGGCTTTTGCTAAGTTCACTTCCCAGTTCTTAAAGGTCCCTCTGCCAAGTGCCTTCAGAGTGGTCTTAAGTAGTCCATTGCACCGTTCCACTTTCCCGGCAGCTGGTGCATGATAAGGGATGTGATAGATCCATTCAATGCCGTGTTCTTTAGCCCAGGTGTTTATAAGGCTGTTCTTGAAATGGGTCCCGTTGTCTGACTCGATTCTCTCAGGGGTGCCGTGTCTCCACAGGACTTGTCTTTCAAGGCCCAGGATGGTGTTCCGGGCGGTGGCATGAGGCACTGGGTAGGTCTCCAGCCACCCAGTGGTGGCTTCCACCATGGTCAGCACATAGCGCTTGCCTTGGCGGGTTTGGGGCAGGGTGATGTAATCAATCTGCCAGGCCTCCCCATACTTATATTTGGACCACCGTCCACCATACCAGAGGGGCTTCACCCGCTTGGCCTGCTTGATGGCAGCACACGTCTCACAGTCATGGATAACCTGAGAGATACTGTCCATGGTTAGATCCACCCCTCGGTCTCGTGCCCACTTATAAGTGGCATCTCTGCCCTGATGACCTGAGGCATCATGGGCCCACCGAGCTAGGAACAACTCTCCCTTATGTTGCCAATCCAAGTCTATCTTAGACACTTCTATCTTCGCGGCCTGATCTACCTGTTCGTTGTTCCGGTGCTCCTCATTAGCCCGACTCTTGGGAACATGGGCATCCACATGACGGACTTTCACAGGTAGTTTCCCTACTCTGGTGGCGATGTCCTTCCACTCATCAGCAGCCCAGATTGGTTTTCCCCTACGCTGCCAGCTGACCTTTTTCCACCTTTCCAGCCAGCCCCACAGAGCATTAGCTACCATCCACGAATCGGTGTAGAGGTAGAGCTTTGGCCACTTCTCTCTTTCAGCAATGTCCAGGGCCAATTGAACAGCTTTGAGTTCGGCAAGCTGGCTTGACCCACCTTCTCCTTCAGTGGCTTGTGCAACCTGTCTTGTGGGGCTCCACACAGCTGCTTTCCACTTCCGGTTCATCCCTACGATGCGACAGGAACCATCAGTGAAAAGAGCGTAGCGTGCTTCTTCTGCTGGCAGTTGGTTATATGGTGGAGCTTCTTCAGCCCGGGTTACCTGCTCTTGTTCTTCTTCCTCGGTGAGACTGAAGTTCTCAGCTTCCGGCCAGTTGGTGATCACTTCCAGAATCCCAGGGCGATTCGGGTTTCCAATACGGGCGCGCTGAGTGATGAGGGCAATCCATTTGCTCCAGGTGGCATCGGTGGCGTGATGGGTGGAGGGAACCTTTCCTTTAAACATCCACCCCAGCACTGGTAGTCGGGGTGCCAGGAGGAGTTGTGCTTCAGTGCCAATCACCTCTGAGGCGGCTTGAACTCCTTCATAGGCAGCCAAGATCTCCTTCTCCATGGGAGTGTAATTGGTTTCAGACCCTCTGTAGCTTCGGCTCCAGAATCCCAGTGGCCGGCCTCGAGTCTCACCAGGCACCTTCTGCCAAAGGCTCCAGGACAGACCATGGCTCCCAGCTGCGGAGTAAAGCACATTCTTTACCTCTGGTCCTGTCCTGACTGGGCCAAGGGCCACCGCATGAGCGATTTCCTGCTTGATCTGGGCAAAGGCGTGTTGCTGCTCTGGGCCCCAGTGGAAATCGTTCTTTTTGCGGGTAACCAGGTACAGAGGGCTCACAATCTGACTGTACTCAGGGATGTGCATCCTCCAGAAACCTATGGCACCTAGGAAAGCTTGTGTTTCCTTCTTGCTGGTCGGTGGAGACATCGCGGTGATCTTATTAATGACCTCTGTGGGGATCTGACGCCGTCCATCTTGCCACTTCACTCCCAGGAACTGAATCTCTCGGGCAGGTCCCTTGACTTTACTCTTCTTAATGGCAAAGCCAGCTTCCAGGAGAATCTGGATGATCTTTTCTCCTTTCTCGAAAACTTCCACTGCCGTGTTTCCCCACACAATGATGTCATCGATGTACTGTAGATGTTCCAGAGCCTCACCCTTCTCCAGTGCAGCCTGGATCAGTCCATGGCAGATGGTGGGACTGTGCTTCCACCCCTGGGGCAGTCGGTTCCAGGTGTACTGAACGCCCCTCCAGGTGAAAGCAAACTGGGGCCTGCACTCTGCTGCCAAAGGAATGGAGAAGAAGGCATTGGCAATATCGATGGTCGCATACCACTTTGCTGCCTTGGACTCCAGCTCATACTGGAGCTCCAGCATGTCCGGCACGGCAGCGCTCAGTGGTGGAGTCACTTCATTCAATGCCCGATAGTCCACAGTCAATCTCCATTCCCCTTCAGACTTACGCACAGGCCAAATGGGACTGTTGAAGGGTGAGTGGGTTTTGCTGACCACCCCTTGGCTCTCCAGTTTACGAATCATCTCATGGATGGGAGTCACAGAGTCTCTGTCAGTACGGTATTGCCGACGGTGTACTGTTGCTGTGGCGATTGGCACCTGTTGTTCTTCAACTCTCAGCAGTCCCACAGCAGAGGGGTCGTCGGAGAGACCAGGCAGGGTATTTAGTTGTCTGATGTCTTCCATCTCTACAGCAGCTACTCCAAAAGCCCAACGATATCCTTTTGGGTCTTTGAAATGTCCATTTTTGAGATAGTCTATGCCAAGGATGCACGGGGCCTCTGGACCAGTCACAATGGGGTGTTTCTGCCACCCATTCCCAGTCAAACTCACTTCGGCCTCCAATACAGTCAGCTGCTGGGACCCCCCTGTCACTCCAGAAATAGAAATGGGCTCTGCTCCCACATACCCCGATGGCATCAGGGTACACTGGGAGCCAGTGTCAACCAAAGCCGTGTATTTCTGTGGGTCAGATGTGCCAGGCCATCGGATCCACACAGTCCAATAGATCCGATTGTCCCTCTCCTCTACCTGGCTAGAGGCAGGGCCCCTCTAGCACTGGTTATTCCCTCCCTGAGCATACATACTAGAGGTTCCAGCATCCTGACTACTGACAGCCTGGGCATAGGAGGTTGAGGATACTTTCATTTTAGTGGCACCCCTTTGGTGAGTGTTCCTCTCCTTGAGCTCACGCACCCGGGCTTCCAGGACATAGGTGGGTTTCCCATCCCACACTCCCATGTCTTCCCCATGGTCACGCAGGTAAAACCACAGGTCAGCTCTCGGGGTGTACCCTCTCTCTTTAGCTGGGGGTCGTTGGGCTCTGACTCTGGGGCCTGTGACTCGCACCGGTGCCACATTGGAACTGCTCTTCCTCATCTCCTCCCTCACCTCCCTCATTTCCTCTTTGAGCTCTTTCACCACGGCAGAGATATGAGCCTGCAGCGGGCCATTGATCATGCTCTCATAATTCCTAAGCTTATTGGCAACAGCCCCCACTGTCACTCGGTTGTCCTCAGCATTAATGGTTGCAATAAATGTAGTATACTGAGATGGCCCCAGATTTGCCAGGTTCCATAACATCTGCGCTGTGCATCTAACCTTGTCAGGATCATTATCATGCTGTCCACTCCTCCCAAAAAGTACCTCTAGTACTGCCACTTCCCTCAGCTGTTGGATTCCCTCCTCCAGAGTTTTCCAGCGCATTCTATGGTGGTGCTCCTGCATTCTTTCTCTGTGGACAAATCTTTCTCTCACACTCGTTAAAAGCCGCTGCCAGAGGGAAAGAGGTCCAGGCTCCCTTACAAATACCTGATTTATACCTGAGTCCTGGGTCAAGGGTCCCAAATTCCTGGCCTCCCCACCATCTAGTTGGACACCTGTGCCCATAAGATCCCAAACCCGAAGTAGCCAGGCAGTGTAAGCCTCACGTCCCCGCCGTACAATATCTTTTTGCAGATTACGGAGACTTTCATACGACAGGGTCTCAGTGATGATCTGAACATGTGATTCCCTTGTGTCTTGTGAGGGCCCTCCCTTCTTATCTTTACTCTCTGGGTTTGCTGTTTTCACTTTACATTTCCTTGTTTCCACAGGGGCAACTGCTGCTGGCTGTGACTGCCCCTGTGTGTCAGCTGGAACCTGGACAGTTGTAATGTCTGCGGGTTCTGTATCAGATTCTCTTTTGTCAGGGCAGGGCGAAGGTTTCTCACCAGCTGGGAAAATGTACTCTTTCAGCATCTGGTTCATCTCATGCATTTCTTTTATCAGAGCCTTCACCCAAACCGGGTGGTTTATGCCTGAGGCTGGCTGTGGGACAGGGGTGGGCTCTTGGGCAGCATCTTTATTCTCTGGGGTAGTTATCAGAGTGCTTACCCAGGCCAGTCTCCCTTTATCTCTGAATACCAAATAGAATAGGCCTATAAGCAGCACCAACCACTGTATGACGTCATTAGCATTCAGAGGGAAATTTAACCCTTGAAAAGCTGGTGGAGTAGACCCAAAAAACTGAGTGAAGGGTTGGGAGAAAATTTCCCCTGGTGCCATTTCCTCACAATATGTACCATTATTAAAGTAACCCCAGAAACACAGAGTTAGTCTATGATAGCCCTGAATCCATGTGCCTGCTTTCCAAAGGAAGTTAAAAATCCACGAATTCCTCACCTTATTAACCCACAAAATAAACTGGATGCCAGCCACAGTAGCCTTGGTTATAGGGCCCATGTTTAGATAAGGGCCAGCAAATGGCAGAAATACAGCCACAACCACGTGCCAGCCAAACCAGGGAAAGCTGGACCACATGATTTTGAGCAGTAGGCTTCTATCTAGTACACAAGAACTGTTATTCCTCTGTCTCAATGCCCTTGTGCCCCACACTTGGGCGCCAAAATCTGTCTTGGTTTGACAAGACAGGTGTCTGCCAGGGAAACTGGGGTTTCCCTTAGAATAGAGAATGCAAACCCCCCACCCCTGCCAAATTATAAATTTTCAATTAAGGGCTCTCAGGCAAAGATTTGGGAATAGGAATAACAGTTCTTTACTAGGAATATCAATAATACAAATGTGGTAGGAAACAAAACTACCCCACCAAACCAGCAAACAAACAACAACAATTTGGGAAAGCCCTGACAGAATCAGAGCTGCCACCTGGCACCCTGTTAGTCAGGGTGTTGGAAGCAGTCCAGAAGTGAGTCCTGGGATGACAGACGTGGCTCTGTTGGAGCAGGGACGATCCTGTAGCCAAAAAGGGTCTAGGAGTGATGAGGAGGGGTCCAGGGGTGAGGTGATGGTGAGATGGGGTCCGGCGATGATGAGATGGGGTCTGGCGAAGATGAGGTGGGGTGCCGTCTTCCTCCCAGGAATCGGGGTGAAGCAAGTGAAATCTGTCCCCGGCCGGCTCAGTTTTCCCGGCAGCAATTGTAGACTCCCCCCACTGGGTGGGGCATCCCACAATAGGACCATGCATGCAAATGGGGCTTCTGGGGCTCTGGGGGGAGCGGGTATAGTCCGGGGGTATAGTCTGTTGATGGCCCATTACCCAAAAGGCACCCACCCCTCCCCCCGTCCCCCTCCTTCCAAAGTTACAAGAAATAAAGAACAATTCCCCAACTGCTTTCAGCAGATGAAAATAGAATACACATTTTTGATTCCATAACCCAGGACAATGGCCCAGACCCTGAAGGTCTCAATACCACCTCATACCAGGAATGGAGTGAGGCAGTGTTTTTCCAGTTTTGCTGGGGTGTGTGGCCAGGGTGTCAGGAAAATTAATCCACAAACACCAGAGGTTTGTGTTCAAAAAGGAGACAGAGGAGTCCTGTGATTTTATTAGAATAAAGGGAGAGGCCATGAGGCATTCCCCCTGGGGTCTCTCAAATTTTTGGAGGCTGCAGCCTCCTTTTTATCCTAGTTTCCGCATGTCCCTCTCTCTTTCCACATTGACTGAGGTACTTGAGATGTACAGACTTCCCAAAATACCTAAGACCCCCTTCTAATGTATACCTCCCCCGCCTTTTTTCTTTTCCTTGTGCCACTGAGTGGAATTCCTTACGGAATTTTTGGTTCTTCCCATTGTTTATTTCATCTTTCAGTATCCAATTTTATTTATCAGTAGACCCATGGTTTGTTTGTAAAGACAAGTCCCTCATTCCTTTCAAGGAGGTGCCAAGTTCCACATCATGAGCAATTGTGGGTGAAATGACCCTTACACATAAAAAAATCCCTTTATGCTGCTTAAATATGTGCATCTTTCATGGTAACAATGCCCTGCAGAGTAGTGGAATGATAAGGGTGAGATAGGGAAGATCTTGAGAGCAATCATCTCTCATGGGCAGAATAGGAGCTTCAGACATAGTTTATTAGAGAAGCCCTCCCACTGAGTTATGAGCTGCAGAAAGGACACTTGATTTCTAAACTCCTTCTCAGAGACGAGTCTAGGTGCAGCTGGATCCCACTGTTGTCCCTAAAAGCAAAATTCTTCACTCAGTGTTGCAGTAAGCCAATCTTACACACAGAGCTGAGGTGCTTGTTTATTGAACAATTGTGCAAAGAGGGTGCTACGTGATAAATCCACAAAGCTAGCACAGCAAAACTGCTCAAAATTTTATATTTATGTATATTTTGGCAAACAAAGAAATCAAAATTCACTGGCTATCAGTTGCCTAGTTTCCTTATTAATTAGTATCCTACCTTCTGTTAGTTGAATGATACTCTCACTTCTGATGTTAATTAGTCTGCATGCTCAGTCTTTTTCTTTTGAGTCTGTGGGTTTCTTTAGTCAGTGGTCTGTGAGTTGGTGGTTGCAATCTCTCCCCACCAGAACTACCTTCTAACCAGCTGGCTCGGTGTACCACACCCCACACTGAGCTCCAAGACACTGTGAGCTGGTGCCAATTCCTTGCATTACAAAGGGCATGGGGACCTGTGGTGCCAGCAGGTGACAAGAGCCACAGAAGGACTGAAGACTCAACAGGAAGACCCCAGAATATGTCTGAAGGGTATAAATTCTTGGGTGGTCCTTTGTTCACAGTCCCTCCTTTGAAGCTATGAGCTCTGTTTCTTTGACAAAGCAAGACCCTGTTTCTCAACCCCCTACTCACTCTTTTTAACTCTCTGAGCAAATTGTTAATTATTTCTGACTCTTGAGATGTCACAATCTTAGCCCCAGTCTTTGTCAACAGTTTATAATCTAAAGGATTATGTGTGGAAGTGAATCTTTATGCAACTTTGTCCTGCAGGATTAAAGACGGCAGGGCAGATGTATTTATATTGAAATACATTTTTATTATGATAATAATTAGACAAAAATATCTTAATCAAAATAATTTCCTACATGAAATATGTGGTTATAACTACTAGTATAGTATAGTGTGCCATTTTTGAAGCAATACTGAAGCCATGATATGAAATCAATTATACTGAGGTTGCTGTTTCTCACCCATATCAACACTCAGCCTCAACGAGTAACCTTGAAGGTAACCTTGAGGTCCCCTCTCAAGGGAGGAATTTCCACACACTCCAAGGAGGAGTCTTTTAGAAGACCCTACCATTAAAAGGTGGCACTGGGCTTTCATGGTGCTTCAGAGTCAGTCATATATCCCTGGCCCAGCTGACTCAGTTAAACAAGTTGTCAATAGTGTCACTTGTTTGTTCCTTTGTCAGGTACTTTCATCAGGTCTGCGACACCTTCATTTCACTTTCAGGATGTTTAACTTTAGGGTTGATGAGGTTGGACCCAGCATTCTTCAACACCAAAAGCATAAGACATCCCCTTTTTCATTTCTTCATTCACCATTGATGACTTTGCTAATAGGGTATTCAAATTGTTTCTGCCCCACTCCTGGCAGAGTATCCTGCTTAAAAACTGAGAGTAAGAGTGGAAATTTTCAAATGGAATCAGCCTGTCATGAGTGATTTCTTTCTTTGCCTCTTGGAAAAGGAGGAAATTATTACTTGTGAAGTTTGTTTTGGTTTTCATTGTTCCTGGAGTAAATCTACAACCCCAAAGAATTGTATTTGATGACAAACAGAGCCCAATAAAAACCTGGAACAAAGAACATAAAATCTAGCCAAAGGTCTGTATTTTTCTTTGTCAGGGCAATCCATCCACAGAGAAATTGAAAACTGTTACGAAATGTAGCAATAGATATTGCACTCTGAATATCAGGGAATTAAGAATTACTAGTTGAATGACACACATTTGACCTTTCTGGAATATGTCCTTAACCTATTGCTTTCTTAATGGATCCCACTGTTTTTGGACATAATTTACAAAAAACAGACAGTAGTGATGATCAGGAAATCTCAACTTTTGAGAATAAAAAACTTGAAGTAAATATAATAAATTATCTCATCTACACAGTAGATCTCTCTTTCATGCCAAAAATCACTCAAGAGGTGGAAATTCTTTTCCCAAACAGAAGAATTAAGAAAAAATTCATCACATTTAGACAATAAACTGAAAAGCCTTATGTTGCATTAGCAAACTGTATTTTCCAATATAGGGGTGTATCTCTTTTTAGTTATTTCTAAGCAGCTATATTAAGAATTTAAAGATACCATTCCTCTTATCTATTAAAATATATTGTTATTTATATATCATCTTTCAAAAACGAGGTAAAATTCAGACTTGTACAACAGTGGATAAGGGGAATTTTTTTATAATTCTTTCTAAGAGGAGAAGGAATGCACTCTTAATGAGTATTGCTATGGACTCGCTTTAAATTCATTTGTACAGTAAAACATCTGAATGCTGTAGTGTCATCTGTCACAATGAAATAAGATAGAACAGTCTATCCTAAAGCACATAGGCTTAGAAGACAATAGGACAGAGGAACTGGTTTCTTAAGTTAGTGACTGAAACGCCCTGGTTTTAGGTGTCTGGGTGGCAGACTGACAACCCAAGCTGCTGGCTGGGTGGGCAAGTCCCAGGCCTTCTAAGGGTATATGTGGGTTTGGGTTTGCTGTTGCAAACCCAAGTGAGTGCACAGTGATGGGCTTCTGTCACCCAACACTGCCCAACGAGCCTTTCTGCTCCGTTTTCCCTGTCAGTCAGGCGAAGAGTGCTGCTCGTGGTGTCTGTGGCAAGCTGTATTTTCAGACAGATGGGCTCCCACATATCTTGTACCTTAGTAAATTATCTGGGGAGCTGTTAGAGCTGTTGGATAACCATGTGTTTCTGAAGCCAGTCCCTGCATGGCAGGATCCAGCACACGTGTGGGGAGGAACAGATGGGCTGCTTACATGGCAAGTGTGAAAATAATGCATAACTTGTCTAGACAGGGATTAAATGGAGACAGGCACAATTCTCAGGAAAGACATGCTTGAATTTCCTATGCTGTATTTTTATGATGGTGCACTTCTAACAGGAACATGGGCTGCTCCAAAATCAGGTTTCTTGGAAGCTTTCCATTTACTGAAACTTCTCTCAACAATATCATTGTGTTCTGTGTAGATAGTTCTGTCTACTCTGGCATGTGGCATCCTGTCCTTGTACCTTTGTTTCGATCTACCTAGTTATTCAGACTTACTTTGGTATTTTATCCTTTAGTAATTTTATAACAGAATCACAGAATGGGGAAAGTTGAAAGGTACAACAGTAGGTTCATCTGGTCTAAGCTCCCTGTTCCAGCAGGGTCATGCTAGAGCACATTGCATGGAATTACAGATGGTCTCCAGTGAGGGAGACTCCATAAACCTGCTGGGTAACCTGTTCCAGTGCACGGTCACCCACACACAGTAAAGAAATTCTTCCTCAGATAAGTAGATTGGATGTATTTCCGTAGGCCACAAAATCATTAAGAACGAAAACCAAAATACACATTTTTAGTATGCTTTTCAGTAGTGACCCATATAAATTGTCAGTTAAATGATTCCAAAGTTATTTTAAGACAGCTTGTATTTATAAAGTGGGAAGACTTGAAAAGGAGCATAACCAATCTACCCATTTGTGGAAAAGAAATCTAACGTTCAGAGAAGCACAAACATAAATATAGTATGGCTTGCTCAGAGGTGGACCCCAGTTTTTTGCAAGCTGGGACATAAACCAGAGAACATTGTGTAAGGAAAATCCCACAAAACATAATGAAATAATCTCATGACCTTTTAATACAGCTGGGCACAGGAGGAGATAGTCACAGGGAGAAGCATAGGGACAGGTGAGGTGCTGTTGAAACCAGGGGGCTGTTGATAGGAACAACATGATGACATGTGGAGACCACAGGTTACTTGAGCCCCAAGATTCCCAAAGTCAGCAGGAGTCCACTGTTGGGGTCAGGACAGAGATTCTGGAGAAACCCTCAGGACAAAACACCAGAGAGAGTCTCTCACAGAGAATCTAAAAATTTACACACACTTACTGTGGGAAAATGTCCGAGGACAGGTAACTAGGGATACAATTATAAGAAACTGAGGAGTTGTACTGGCATCTTAAGTAGGGTTATAATAGTTATGGAAATTTTAGGATAAATCACAGTTGCTGCTCCCTGGATGGAATACGGTTAGCATAACTTGAAACCTATTCTTCAATGATTCCCCATGCACATATCTGCTAAGGGAATGGAATGGAGGATAGAGTTGTGTGGAGTTACCACAGCCAGGGTTTGCAGAGACCCTTGCAGGGAAGAGAGCTGGATGGTACTTTGCAGCTGATAAATTGCATAGCACATGTCAGCCAGGGGAGAGAGGGGAACATGTCCTGCTGCTGAGACAACTATGGCTAAATCACTCTCCCCAGATGAACTTGGTTCATTAAAGCCTAAAAATAATCTCAATGCACACCTTCACCCTGACGTTACCCACCCCTCTTCACTGGGTACATACTCTATATTCTTTTTGACTGTATCTTTAAAAGCCAAGTGAGAGAATTTTACACCAACCAATGACTAGAGCCACTCAAACTCCACCTATACACAGAGAAATAACGGCAGGCAGCTATAGGAGTGAATGGCATCAGACAGACAGGTCATCATTGGCCAGTCATCCAGTGGGAAAGGAATGGCTCTGGCTTCAAGGCTTCCTGGTGTTGCATGAGGACAACTCTTCATGGAGATGCTGTCTGTATGGCTCAACTCTCCGGTTAGGCTGCTTACTGTTACATTCCTCCTATTTATTGCAAGAATGGCAGCACAACTATTTTAGAAATTGCATTACTTGCAGTGGTTGAGGCAGAGCCAGTTTTAACGTGATCTCTGTTGGTCAGCACTTTACTCGAATCACATCTTTGCAGGATACTCATACTATGTCTTTAAGAGATAGATGTATTTTGTGTTTGAGAGACTCAGTGAGTCACTCTCAGTCTCTCCCAGTCATGAGGAATTACTCTCTTGGTAGCCATGGAGAAGAACAAATAATGCAGATTAAAGCCTGAAATACATGCATGTAGCCATCTCTGCAGAGACATCGGACATGGTCGTGTTCTAAAATATCTTGAGACACAAAAAATGTCAACATGAGCGAGCTTATTTTCGTTAGTGGAAGAAGCGAGAGTCGGCTCAGAGAAATGTTTTGTGGGATGTAATTGAAGGAAGCAATTTGGCTTGCAGTTGTTGGTAGGAATTAAATACATTTGGTCCAAATACACTTCAATCAACAAATATAGAATATTTTGTTGCTAATAGAATAAAACAAATTAGATAGAAACTGGAACAGAGTCCAGGACAGAAAAAACATATAGAAAAATAATCATAGGGGAGTCTAGAAGTACTGCCTATGTAAAAATAGTGAAAATTGCCAAAGAAAAGGGAAATTTGTCCATTGCCCTCATGCTGGATGAATATAGAAGCAAAAAGACTTTTCAAACCCCATTTCTCTTTCAGATTAGTAAAACAGCAGAGTCAGATTTATCAAAAATATCAGCCTTCCTCATGACTCAAAAACGACTGCTAGGAGTCTCTTAGGAAACAACTCTGAGTGCACTCATTTCGTAACATTCTTCCATTTATAATTCTGCGAGTTTTGGCTGAATCTTATTGGCCTGATGCCTAATAAGAACTATGCAATTTTAGGGAAATAAAAAGCTTAAAAAGCTCCTATGAAAATTAAGAAGGTTTGTTGTACTTATAAATACTGCTTCACAACATCCTGTGTTTTTAATTGATTGTTGTTCAAACTGATGGAATGTGTAAATACAAATTAACATTTTCATTGTTAAAAAAAAAAAAGAATGAACATATATAAACTGCACAGTGTAATGAAGATAATATTACTTCCAATGAGCTGGCATTCCTATGGCATGGAATGCATAAGTCCCTGTCAATGACAGATAATCCCCTTCTGAAGATCAGAAAGACTATGTAGTCTATTCAGATGGATTACTAAATGGGCATCTCACCAACACTTTTCCCTAAAATCTAGGATATTTAATCTACTTTGCACATGTCAAACAACATTTCATTGTAACTATCACTCCAAAAAATGTTGATGGTTGATTCCTCTAAGCTTGTGCAGACCACTGGCATGGTGACCCTTTCGTATCATTCCTACAGAAGGTCACACAAGGCGTAACCAAAGGCAGTGAACAGCCTCCTCTGCTGTTCAGGAAGAAGTGACATATTCCCATTCCCAGCCATAAGCACTGCTAGGACATCTGGGGTAACTAACTCTGGGTACAAAGTACAGCAGAGAGGGCCATGTTATTTTTCCTACCTGACAACGTATTTCTAAAGTTATGATGATGGAGAATAATTGTGTGTATTCTAGGCAGAAAATGAACTCATTTGTTGTTTTAACACATCTTTACAATTTGATCAAAATTCTACATAGGAAATTTATAAAGGACTGGATTTGTCATTTTAGGGCTTATTTATGCTGTCCCAAACCACTTGATATCAGGTGGTGGTTTTATCTTCCTATACGTAACAAGACAGTGAGCACTATTGCGTATATTCACTAAGGAGAATGTATCCTCCATTAAAATTTCATTTATCATGTATTAATTCAGATGACTGCTTGAAGATGTCTTAGAAGGTTTCATCGACTGCAACAAGAGAGAAGGAACAGAAGAACTCCCTACAAATTCCTCCAGAATATTGCTATTTTTATTGTACTTCATCTTGGCTTAACCCTAAAATGCACATTGGCCTGAATTCAGCTAAGAGAAATGTCATTTTCACTTAGTTCAAAAGGGGATTATCCTGCTCACTGCCCACATCCAGGCAGGTGCACAGTCTGGAGATCTCAGTGGATGGCAGGTTATTTAGGTCTCTGCAAGGAAGCAGCACAGCAGACAATCCCCTGTGAATTCTAATTACATGAGCTGCAAAACAGTGGTAATGATGGATGTGGACAGCAGGCTTTCTCAGCATGTGACAGTCTGCTTTTATTAAATAAGCAAAACCTGCAGCCTTGTCCACACATATTATTGCTAATCTCAGTCAAGTGTCACAGGGCTGTTTCAGCAGGAAAAATGTGGATTTGTGTTCCTGGTGCAGAATGACTTAAGTAGAAGTGAATTTACTAGTATACAAAAAATCTCCTCATACAGTAGCATGGCACTCAAATTCTATTTCGCATAAAATGTCACCCTCTTTCCAGTAGGCACAGCCATCAATTTTGTATTGTTGGCAGTATTTTGTTATTAGTCATTGCTTTCTGCCTGTGAACAAAATACAGGTCAGCTTTCTGTGCGTTAATGAAACCAAATAAGAAATGGATCTGTACACCAGATCACTACAGCACTGAAAGTTAAAGGCAGAGAAATGCTTTTTATGGACTCCTCCACACCATCATTTGCCATTGGAAATCCAGTAAAAAAACACTAGAAAGAGCAAATTAGAAAGATCTACTGTAAACCTTAGATTCAAAGTGAAGATTATGGACTTCATATCCATGTTCACTTCTTTTTGGTAAGCTAATTAGTAGGTCAGTCATTCTTGATCCAGAATCAAAAATTATGCATGTCCCAGGGAGTATGATTTTCACATGTTCTTAGTGTTTAGAAACACGACTGTCTCAGAAACAGGATTTGGAGGCTAGCAGGTGAGGGTCATGACAGACTAGGTGTACTTCAGCATCCCAGCCCTCATGACCAGTGATAAAGAATATTATCTGTTCCTATGGTTTTTCCTACATAGTTTTTAAGCCAATTGAACAACTTGTCAAGGGAGTTTTTTCAGAGAGAAATGATACTAGCCTGTAGCATCTTGCATCTAAGGTGTTCTGGGTCACTAATATTACACCTGAGGTAGTGTTACCACTAACCCAAAACATCAGAGATGAAAGATGCTACATCCTTAAACCCCTTAAAAGTACAGTTGAAGTATAAATACGTCCAACCCACACTGCAGCACAAGGAAAGCACAACAAAAAAAGGACTGCTCCTGTGGTGTGTAGTTTTATTGTCCTACTGAAGACAATCTGACTGACCAATAGATATTTTTTTTGCCACCCGTACAAAGTTTTCTTCACAAACACCAAATTCAGAAGTAGCTGTTCTTCCATGAAAGTTGACCCAGGAGCTGTCCTGTACAGCTGTGTCTCAGCAGGGTACTTCATGCGACTCTGCACAAATGCACCTTTGCAAATAGGAATATGCTGGCTTGACAAAGACGTGTAGAAATGTAGGCAAGATTCCATTGGGGTGCCCTTGATGGCCCTCCTAGGGCTGCAGGTGACCCTGGCTTCCCATAGCACCTCAGCAGGTGGCTTAGGGACACCAGCTCCTTCCAACCCAGCTCTATCTGCACTGCTGCCTCTGAACTGGGGCCCTCACTGGAGGGCAGGGTTTCCAAGATCCTGGAAGCAGAAGGCTTATAAACCCCAAGAGCTGCAGCTTGTTAAAGAGCTTTGCAGCTTAGCTTCCCCAGTATTAATTAATTTCCGGGTTTTTCTAAAATTTGTCTGCATTAGTTTCATTTATGTGCCAGTGTACAGTTAAATACCTTAAGATCAAATGATCAAGCATTCATAGCATAACTCTGTCCATCATTAGCTAAACACTGCACACCTGTCACCCTCCAAGAGTATACAAAAATGTGAACATTGAGGTAGTCATCACTGATCCTCACTATTTGTAAGTGTTTTTAAATACAAATGAATATTTTTTAATGAATTTGTTTCATGGACTGTAGCCCCCATTTTTCGGATGTATAATACATCATATGATTTTCAACAACATCACTCATTAGCCCTTTTGATGTATTTGAAAATGTTCCCATTAATTTCATTAGACCAAAATTGTTTTTCTCCTATATGTAATTAACTCTTTGACCAGTTGTTGTCACAGGTTCTCTGAGAAAAAGACAAAAAGAGCTCATCATGAAAGAAAAATCATTAAACCTAACTCCTAATTTCCTGCTAATTAATGCATTTCTCATGGATACTTTCAAGGATGGAGAAAATATCAATAGGAGAAAAAGCACATCTGTTGTAAGTAAAAAACAAAGGAAGTATTTTAAAAAAAAAATCTTTAAATATCTAGGTAGTATAAGCAGGTGGGGAAGTGTTTAAGTGTTGCTTAAATGGATATTATCCTTTTACTTTTTATCATAATATTCCCTAAAGTGTTCTGACACTTTGAACTTCTTATATCTGGCACTCAGAATTGAAATGTGCTATGACAGACTGTGCAACTGATTTTGATAGAATTTCTGATTTCACTTGAAATGAAAAGGCAAAGACAACTCTGAAAAAGCAAACAAGCCAAAAGAAGAATGAATGACATTAAACAACACAGATAACAATAAACAGAAAAAGGCAGTGTGTAATTACCGTGCTTGGAAGGATTAGTGGAAGTGAAACGATGGAAAGGGTATTTGGGCAGTGAGAGCACTTGCAATGTGGTTAGGAAGTATCACGAGAAGAACTTGGATATTAGAGGATAAAGGCAGCTTGCCCAGCTTCCTTACTTTAGCATCCTGTTGGAAGATCCTATCATGCTGTAGGAGAGAGCTATAACTCAGCACAAATATGTATACTTGAATCCCTATTATATACCACATTCTGCACACCATGGCCCAAAAGAAGCAAAACAAATATTCACTATGCTGTTCCATGGGGACTGGCAGAAGGAGCAAGTCTCACTGGGGAAGTTTATCCATCCTGCAGCTACTAGATGCATAGAACATCAAGGACAGCAGTCTATTAATCTCGAAAGACCAAATCCTTCCTATGCATAAGGTGTAGAAAATCTTCCAAGAAAAACAGTAATTTCTGGTTTCCTTACAAATTCCATAAAAGAGCTCATCATGCTAAGGAAGCCTCTTCCAGGTAGTACAACCAAATTGGGTTGCTCCTAGAACAGAAGATCCACGTTTGTTTCCTCAATGCTAGATACTTTGGCTTTTTATATAATTCCAAACACCCGCCATAAATAATCAATTAGGGTGACTCTTTGCAGGTAATGATGTGGGACTGATACCTCATACTCTTAGCACAGCTATCAGACAACCATTATGCTTTTCAGCTCTCTACATGTCCAGATCTTGTCCAACAGAAAACACAGACCAAAGTGGGGAAACAGACGCGAACCCTCTTAACCAGGTTTCATCTGCATATGCATAACTTTTCAGACAAAGGCAACTTCTTATATTATTTGATAAAAGTAAGAATGCTGCTCTGCAAAGTAACAGACAAAGATTGGTAATACTTACTCTGCTACTGTGTAACTGGTAAATTTGCTTTTAATAGCTTTGCAAATAAAATTATTTTTATGTTCTGCAGAAAATTCACTTACCTGAATTGAATTATGAGGCTGCTGCCAGACTAGGTCCTGGTAGAGATTATAAACTGATATAACAATTAAAAAATTGTAAATTTACAAATTGAAATGCAATACAAAAAGGAACAAGAAACACCTAGTAACAGAAGCAAAAAGCATTAAAATATTAATTTTAATACAAAAAAGGAAGGTGCTTTACACGTAGAAAAGGTGTTCACCACCCCAGTTTGGTTTCGTGTGGTTGCTGTGACAAAGACAAGATGGTAGACCCTTGTATGACCCATGGGACAAAGTTAAAATGGTGTCCGCCTCCTGCGGCTGGCTCTCCATGGCCACAACAAGGGAAAACACTGTGGGACAAGCCCCCGAGAGCTGGATAGCACACACTGTGAGGCACCACGGCTTCAGACACTGGGCTCGGTCCCATGCGGCTGCTCCTGGCTCTGCTGCTTTTGACCACTCTGCCCGCCTCCACTCAGCTCCCTTCGGCTCAGCAGGTTCAGCCTGGCTCATCTTGGATCCTCTTGGCTCAGATCAGGCTCAGCAGGGCTTAGGCTTACCTCTGCTGCTTGGCTTCATGTGTTGCTTCCCACACCGGTGCTGATTTTCAGCACATCTTGGAGGTGCATTGCCACTTTTAAAACACCATGTCTTAGAGCCATGTCTTGAAGGGACAGGTAGAGGACAGGCAGCAGCAGCAGCAGAGAAGGGGATCTGCAACAGACCCAACAATTTTCCCGCTGAGAAGAGTGGAACAAAAGAGCTCACTTCTCCCTCCTGGGGGGGGTGCTTACCTTTCCTTCCCCTGCGGAAGTAATGACGAGAGCAATCTAGTCACACTCACACGGCACTAAGCTCCGCACCACCTGAAATGCTGAAGTTTTGAAGTAGAAAATAGTTTTATATTTGTGTGTTCTGTTGAAATACTTAAAATCAATCAGGAAAATGTCAGACAGATTTAGATCTATCAATTCCATCACCTTGTAAAAATATAAAATTACATTCTGCAAAGTAACTATGGGTTACTGCAGCTGCAACATGCCCCAGTGAGGGACCCACGATGCACCAGCCAAGCTCCATGATGCTGCACAATTTAACAGATGTCAACAGGCCAAAAACATTCAGCAATGCTCAAGTGCTTCCTGAGGCTTTAGAGTGTTCCCTAGTGTATACATTGTTCGTCCAGAAACTAAAAGGTTTTTCAGCTTCATTTTCAGAGTTTGTCTCAGATGTATTCACTGATCTAAGAATTCTGCTCTCTTAATTCCATAAAAGACAAACCTATAGTAACTACAACAGTTGTTTAAACTGTTACTTTGGTTTTGTCTTTTACTGGTGCCTTTTAGTACAAGACAGGTTAGCCCTGTCTGACAAGTCATTTCAGATCAGTAATGAGTATAAAGGATAAACTGTAGTTCTAACACCACATCAAGGAAAACAGGTGCTGAACATTGGTAGGTACATGTATTCTTCTTGATTGTGTATGACAAAGCTCTAGGTTAACAAAGAAGCTCACATGAGAACGTACACACCCTAGACTCAACATGTAAAATGAAGTGCACATTTTGCACCTTGGATTGTGCAGATTTCATAAGTGATCTCAGTCACTTGTAGGCTACTTCCATGACACTGATCAGCTTCCTGGTACTTTTGCTTGGTGGGAAAATCCCAACAGTCATGCCTAACTGGGTAGTAAGAGATTGAGATATTCAGATTAGAATTTCTCAAAATGAGCAGGGGCAATGAATCTGTTTGTGATCTGAGATTTAAAGGACTAGTGTTAGCTTCATGATGCTCGAAAAATTATTTCTCATAAGGATGCTCATACTTTCCAAAGTATACAATGTAAATACAAAACCATTTTAACATTCAAAAGTATGGAATGCTTAAAAAACTTATTTTAGGTGAACTTTATGCATAATCAATCTCCAGCTAATAACCAGCTAATGGGATTAATAATGGGCTACAAATTCTCCTGTTTCTCATCAGAAATCTTCTTCACTTTGTGAGTTTGAAAAAAATTGTTAAGTTGCCCAAATCATAGCAGTTCCATTGCTCAACTTAATTTTTCAGATCTCTGAGACTTAACTTTTTTTTTTTGTGTTGAGTTCTCAATGTGGCTGGCAGTTTGGGAGTTCACACATGCAAATAAAGTGTGTGCAAATACGAGCTAATAGACAACCAGCCTGGCACTTTCAATTTAATGCTCAAATCAAAAATATAATAATAGAATATGTATGTTCCATCCATTTTTTTGAAGTTTGCATGTGCATGCAGATATTTACATAACAAACTACTGCTGCTTGTATCTGTCATTTAAAAATTAAATGCAAAAGAGTACTGAGAAAACATGACATTGCAGTCATAGCCCTGAAAATCTGTCTGTTGATGAACATTAAATTTGCCATCTGGCTTCTGCACTGTAGGTGCCTTTGCAAGCCCACAAAAATCAGTTTTGTTTGGGCTTGTGCAGAATCCTGTGCACCAGATGGCTTTTTTATTGAACTTGGCTCTCAAGTAGCTGGCCACAAATTAATATGCATTTTATCGATGCTGTAAAACTGCTTATCATGTTAAGCAACTAGCTTACCTTTGAAGTTTTTTTACTCCTTTTTGATAATCAGAGGTTTCCTCTGTCATTCAATTTAATAAATGCATTTATGGGTTTAGAAAAATTTGGCATCAGAAAATATATGGTACAAGCAACTGAACAAACCAAATGTATAAACAAATGTATATTTGCCATGAGCCTCTTATTGAAGCTGTTAATGAGAAAAATGAAATTCAAAATTGTATTAGACAATATTACGTACAAGAAAATTATCTATTATTTGTAAGTGTCTCTGTCCACTCAAAGTATACTGAAAGTATAATGAGCATTTTTAAAGTATTTTGTATAAATTAAAGATAGGAAATACAGACACCACCTGAGTGAGAAATCTAGCAATGTAGTTGGAAAATAGAATTGGTCCTTCAAGACCATAAAGTCCTTGCTTTCCAGGAGTCTAGGTAATCACTGGGAACAATTTCCATCTTTTTGTCATCTGTTGCAATTTGTCTTTATTAGAATGGACACCTACATTTCACACTGACTAATTTACATTGGCACCTAATTTACACCTACATTTCACACTGACTAATTTACATTGGCTATGGATGCGGTCACTGTAGACAAGTATTTAATCCTCTACTTCCACGTGTGCATTCCATCAGGATGAATTTAGGGTTGTATTTTTAAGACTCTGCCCACTGCAATTATATATAGATCACTTTTACTTTTCACTGTTTCTGTATGTTTTATGTCTGCAATGAGCACTCTGGATATAGGCTTGGTTCAAAAAATTAAGTTAATTTTATCAGATTGTCTATTGTTCAAGAATGGACAAGTCTATGGAGTATGGCACTAAATAGATTGGAAACACATTTCAAAAAGGTGACAGAAATCAGGTGTTTTGTATTCTCTTCCTTGTAGCAACAAGCAACAGTTTTTTAGAGGTAAATTTCATAAGGCTTAAAGCAACCTCATTGCATTTTACTGTTAATAACCACCTGTCTAGTCTGCAAAGCTATGGATGCAAAGTATGCATATATATACTTATATTTCCAGTGTGTAACACAGCCTCAGTGCGCAAAGTGTACTCTTGTCTTTTCTCTCACCCACACATAAGGGGGAATTAGCAGTGGGAAGCTGCTCCATTCACTTCATGTGCCCTGCTATTCCCAGAGACATCTTGGCATGATAGATAAAAGCAATACCAGTGTTAGTTTTCTGTGATTAAAGTTATTCTTCCCAAAGAGGCTGTAGTATTTTAGACATATCTACAATCTTAATTTTATATTACCTTCTGAGAAATTCAACTCACAAATATTCCATTGTCACTCTTCTTCCCCTGTTCTTCTTAGCACAGATTCTTTCTGTTGCTTTGTAGCCTTACTGCTCTCCACTTTTTTTTTTTTTTTTTTTTTTCCCACTGGATTCTGCCTCATAAGCACTGAATTTTCTATTCCTTATTTCATTTTGTCTTCCTCATTTGGAATCATGGAAGACAAACGACTTCTGAATTTCCACGTGTGGAATCATGGAAGATGAAAGACGTTTGAAACTGAGGTTCTTTGAATCCCACCTGACTGAACAATAACTTTAGGCAAAATATATTTGCCCAATTTGCCTGCATCTTGTAGTAGGATTTGTTTCGTAGATCTTTTATTCAAAAAACTTAATCCAACCCCCAAATTACTGCCTGAAATGATTAATTGTCAACCCCACGATAATGTAAAACACGTTTTGCCTTTTTTTTTTTTTTTAATCTATAAAATGCTCCCAATGGAATGATATACAAAGACACTTTTGCCGGAACAGTTGATAGGTCATTTTTGTGATAAAGACTAGGCTGTCTCCAGCCTTGTTTGAAATAGTGGCAAAACAATGTTTAGATGATAATGGTTCTTTTATTATCAATTTGTGTTGGCTACCTTTGAGAGGTTGAAAATCATTAAGTTCTGTATCACACACAGAATTATCAAATAATTGAGTACATCAGGTTCTTTCCCTCAGAAAGCTCTAATACCCACTTAATAACATACATTATAGGCCTAGAGCTGACTATATATATTGCCCTGAATGTCGTGTTCAACTTTGCAATCACTGGTAATTCCTAAATGATGCTGTATCAGGTTTTTGTAAGAAGTCTGATATCAAAGTGGTTTATAAGTGAAATATCTGTGTTCACCTTCCATGTCAACTTAAGTAAATATAAAGTTGTTTTCTTCTACTTTATTAAGAGCAGCACGATGCTGCAGTGTTTTGGATAAGTAAATAAGACTCTTTTTTACTAGTGTATTACAAAAAAATATAGTTATGGCTTATAGAAAAATGGACTAAGGAGACAAGATGAAAACCTTCTTCATTTCCAGCCTTAGTCATTTAATGAGCCAGTAAATGTTCTTCTTTCTCAGATTAAATGCCATCCAAAAGGAGATATAAATTATAGTGAAACTATAGAATATTAAAAAGCTGACTCAAATGCCAGAAGGCAAAGAGAAAATATCCAAAATACCAACAGGATAATCAAGGTCCATGGCAGAATAATAATTTTAAAAATCATATCATAAACACTTTAAAACAACTAAAACGATAAAGCAGTTGTGTACCAATTCTTTCCCACGGGGAAAAAAAAAGGAATTGTTAGAACTTAGTGTTACTAGTTATGATCTTAAAACAAGAATTTCATTTTTACTAAATACATGACCTTCTCTGGGATTACGCTGGAACACAAATTCACATTTAATTGCAGTTCCATTAGTAAAATAAAAGCAGGCATCCTGGGGATGTTTATTTACAATGTTATTTCCAATTTCCTTGCTCTAAACTAGGTGCAAGAAAGACTTAATAGCAACAACTTCACAATTTTGTGAAGAACTACAGGATTTCCAGAAGGCAACCATGTGTAGGAGTAGGTGCAGACAACACAGGAGAGGTGTTTTCTCCTTTCTGACCAGAGAGGAGGAGAAGCACTGTCTTTTCTTATACCCACAGACTGCTGGAGAATTATTCATCTGACCCTTGGTGCTGCCTGAAATACTGACAAGTGGTCCTTGCTCCAGAATCTTCTGCGCTGGAGTTAGTTCACCTGTGAATGTTCTGTAGTATTTGATGAAGCAGTTTCATTATCTCTATGTCTGTCTCAGTCTTGGCATGCTCCTGGTGAAACTGTTTAGGTATGGGGCACCCAAAGATGAGCGATTATGGCAGGAGAGGGGAGTAGACCTGCTCTGAAAATCTCCACCTCAGCCTACAATATACATGCTCACTGAGAAGCAAAAAGAGAGGCTGAGCTCTTTCAGTTACCAGAGTTTACAAAGAGAAGAGAGAGCCTCACCTTTCCCACAGCTTCCAACTCCCTCCCCAATGTGGAAAGAACAAGCTGATAGATAACATGGCTGTGGAAAAGAATCTCTTTGCTGAGCAGATCACAGAGCAAAGCAGTGACTAAGAAGTCTGGGGTCCATTCTGTACTTTTATTAGCAGGAAGGTGGGCAAGATGGGGCATCTTGGGATGAAAGCCTCCCCGAACATGTGCTGTTTGTATTGCACAGTGTGCACTACTGGCACCTGCTGGCATGGAACTTGTGCACCAGAAGCAGCACCGCAGAGCATTTCCCACTGACATGAGGACAGTCAATGACATGTCTCATGTCTAAGGGCCCTGCCTTCTGCCACTGCTGACATGTCCACCACAGAGTTAGCAGAGCTGACAGCATGCATTCTTGTTACTGTTTGAGCATTAAGGAATAAAGTAATCATTTGCCTTCACTGGTCTCTGGGGGCAGAATATATGCTCAGAGCTATTTCTCTTTTTATCATTCCCAATTCACAGGTTATATGATAGCAGCAGGGACCATTGTGGTCACAGTGGATCAGTGGATGTGGTACTCATAAGGACCTAGTTGGTAGGAACAGTTCTTTTCTTCCTTCCTCTGTTCCCAAGTGTGCTTTATGTTTGGATCAATGCAGTCACAAGGGTGATGGATAGTGGATGCAGACCAAAGAAGAGCAGCAGATGGTCTTGTCATTTATCCAGCATGCAGGTGATCAGCAGCTCTGAAAGATGTAAAGAACAGGGAGAACAGAAAAGCAACAACGTAAACTCAGGAAACTGCCCAAGCATAGGCTCTGTGGCTATGTGAATGGCAATATAATAGTGGCATCAGTAACTTTTGCCATGGGCTGGTCATTGTTCTGGGAGCCAGAACAAAATAAAAGCAACATAAAATAAAACAAAGTACCCAAATATTTTTAAAGAAGAAGAAGAAAAAAAAGAGAGAGAGAGAAGTTTAGAGTAGTGAATAAACTAGTAACGATAGCTACAAAGATGGGTCCTAGTACTGAGGAGGATTTTAGAGATGACAGATAAAGAGATAATAGTAGCTTTGTCATGTCAAATGTCAGAATTTTGAGACTGTGATTAAAATCTTGTTACTCTAGGACTGCTACAAGGGGTCACTGTGGCTTGAAACAAAGGTTCTCAAAGCCTGAAATGTGGCAGTCAAATAAGATTGCAGTTGAAAGGATACATCAAAGCAAAAACCTTATTAGAAGATATTCAATTAGAGCACAGTTACACAGTTACAGAAGTCTCTTTTGATTTTCATTGCTGCCAGAAATCTGGAAAAAAAAATAAGGACAGAAACAGCCAAGTGATCTTTTATTTGGGTAACTTCATAAGCAGCTATAACAAGAAGGCTGAATTGGCAGATAAAATAGGCACTAAAACTTCCAGTTACAATTAAGAACCAAGGTATTTTTGAATTCCATACCAGATAGCTTTCAATGTCCGTAGACAGGGAAACAGGTTAAAGAATATGACTCAGTGGAAAAAATCAAGCCTCTATATACAACCAGTTTTATAGCTGTTAGATTCACTCCTGGTCGAAGAAATTCAAAATGTGCCAGCAGCAAGCAGTAGGAATGCAGGCAACAGTTTTCCAAGAACAGAATTTTTGCAAAGGAAAGGTAAAATATGTATTTAGAGTAATAATTCTTTCTTAAAAAATCCCGGGTATCCATAAGGAAGCAGTAAAGAGGTTTTTTGGAAAAAAAGCAGCAATTAACTTCTTTGGGATATCCAGAGCAGATGGGTACATAAACAAGGCAGGTCCAGGGCTAGTATAATGTCAGATTAAGGAATGTTCAGATTGAAACGCAGTAAAGAGAGATATTTGAGGTCAAACAGTGGGGGGAAACATAGTACTGAACTCACTAAAATAACTGAAGCTTAGCATAGACACAATTGTATCTCGAGCCAACACTTCAGAAATCTAGCAGTCAAGAGACATTACTTATTCCTTAAAATACATGAAACTTGGCTGGTCTTCTATAATGTGTAACATTATATGTGATGAACTCCAGAGACTAGAAAATGAAATATTTACATTCTGTGCCCGAAATTACTATGGTCTATGGAAGGATTTATTTAAGAAAAGACAATCTGTCTAATACATAGACATATGTAACATGTTCAAAATAAGAAAGATGTGGGTTTATATAGGTTGTTTTGTTTATACTAATAAAGAATTAATTGCTTTGTATTTATACTTTATTACTAATTCCCAAATAGAAAGGAATCAAAGTAGAAATTTATGTGAAATTATATTTAAAGTAGCTCAATAGTTGGATGAAAGAACAGAAAGGACAGTGTGATTCAGATTATATATATATATATTTACCTGCAAGCTCCAAATGATTCTCCAGTCAACATTTTCCTTTCCTACTCCTCCTTATGCCTAGGATGAGCAGGAAATTAAGGAGATCACATGAGTCTTCTACAGTCTTTCATTTCAAATGGAATTGAAATTGCTCATTGCAGTGTAGCACCCCAGTACCACTTGCAGAATCAGGAGGCAATTCTAAATGGCAGCAATATAAATGGAAAAAATGCTAGAATGCTTATATCTCCTTGGGATATTGAGAGCATACAATGTTGCTGGGCAGGAAAATGCTTTTAAGCAGAGATAATATGTGACTAAGCAAAAGTTTAAGAAAGGAAAAAAAATCACTCTCTCTGCAAATTCATTCAATAGTAGCTGAAATAAAAGTAGTTGAAATAAAAATAAATTAAGTGTAAAGATCAGTAAATGTTTTGGGTATTGCAGTATTTGGTGTACATACGCAGTTCCTCATACATCCTGATACATCAGAGTCAACAGGAGCCACCTGAAAGAGCTAGCAAGAATGGGAAAAGGTTCACCATTGGTGATGCTTCATCAGAGATGTGAAAGCTGTCAAGGACACCTGCCAAAAAGATTGACTCTGAAAACTTTTAAATTAATACTACAATTTAACCCTAACATTACTGGTATTTAGTATTAATATTGATGATGAAAAACTGGGCCACAGCTCATTAAAAAAAAAAAAAAGAGCTGAATGTTCAGTGGTGCAATCTGAATCATAGGTTCATAGAATGATTGGGTTGGAAAGGACTCCAAGTGTCATCTTGTTCCAACTCCCTGCCCTGGGCAGACACACTTGCCACTAGACCAGGTTACTCAGAGCCTCTTCCAGTCTGACCTTAAATGTTTTCAGGGTTGAGGCATCCATAGCTTCTCTGGGCACCCTGTTCATGTGCCTCGTCAATCTCACAGTGAAGAATTTCTTACTAACACGTAATCTAAATCTACTGTCTTTCAGTTTAAAGCCATTACTCCCTGTTCTTCCCTTTCTGAAGGTGAAACATCTGCTAACATCAGAAGGAGTGCCAGATCTTGATGCTTAGGGGCAGCCTGCTTCTTCTCAACTGTGAGAATGTCTTGCTGGATTTCCCACTGTTGCATGTAGACTGGTGTATGGGCTGACTACACAATCTGAAGTGCTGCACATGGCTTATACGCACCAGTGCTGAGCTCTGTGACTTGGCTTTTTCTTTCCTTTACTCCTAGGAGCTGCACTACACCTTCGCGTAAATGTCATTAGAAGAACTGTGTTAGGGATCAAAAACTGAAACAGTCAAATAAATAGCTACTGAACATGAGCAGAAAGCTAGCAATATAGTT
The DNA here is from genome assembly GCA_017589585.1 of Phylloscopus whistleri. NCBI lineage: Eukaryota > Metazoa > Chordata > Aves > Passeriformes > Phylloscopidae > Phylloscopus > Phylloscopus whistleri. The sequence continues at coordinate 7,518,100 of JADMLD010001013.1, read as the reverse complement.
AAAATATTAGAGACGAAGATGTATAAGAAAGGAATGGAAATCAATCTCCAGTAAATCGAATCAACTTTTCATAACAGTGCAACTTATAATCTTCATGGTACTTTCCAATAAGAAAATCCTCCTGTTTCAGGAAAACGTTTTGAAGCCTGCACTATCCTAGATTAATGGCTGAATCTATATTATCATTGTTACACCTCAAAAAATTCAATAGCTGGTTAAAAATACTCAAAACTACATTAAGGCAGTGAAGCATTTTGCAGAGCTAAGCTGCAATTAGTTTTGTGATATGCTATGCTAAACCACATTAGAGGAGCCATATGTGGCAGGAGCATAATTATCTTTGTAAAATCCAAGAAGAAATGTACTCATTCTTGTGTACTTGTGAGTGAAGACAAGATTTATAATACTGTTTATAGCTAAGTTTGCCTGAAGCTTCAAATCATATGACACAGTTTAAATACTTTTGAAATTTCAAAGCTCTCAGTTATTCTGGCCTCAATGTTCTATACCGTATTTCTTGTCTCATGCTGAAACTCAACTAGAAGATTTCAGGTAAAAAGAACAAGGTAAAATGGACAAGAAGAGTTAAAGAGGATATGTTTGTCTTCATAATGTGAAACTTGCTTACAATCAGTTGGGGAGAAGTCATCTGAGATACTGTTCAACATGCCAAGGCCTGAATTGTTATTGGGAGGAGAAAAAGAAGCAAAACACAACATTCAAGGCTGTACTTAAAAATTGTGTTATGGATCTGAAACATAACTCAGATGAAAAAAAGGAAACACAAATCCATAATTCACGCTGAAGAAACATGGAGAAAAAACAAGGCAAAATAAAGTGCAAATGGAGGTAAAAATGTGGTTCCAGGCTGAGAAGACCATAATCACGCTCATCCTTTGAGCCTAAGGCCATCTTTAAACAAGTACTGTCTCCATAAATGTCTGCTATGTATTTCAAAATATTACACCACCTTTGCTGTATTCTGAACAATGGGAAAAGGAAGGGTGTTTCAAACAGAGGAGATAACTAAAAAGTTAAGTATATTTCTAAATATAGATACATATGTATAATGACCTAAATATCTGAAGCAACAAAATAAATTCTTTCTTTTTCAAGATACAAGGAAAACCAAACAAAAAATTTTATTTGATATAAAGCACTGGAGAAATTTGGGGCTTTGGGTCATAGGCTGCAAAAGTATTAGATTTTTTTTTTTAAATCCACAGTGCTTAGCTTTGAGTGGTACATTTGTTTCATAAATTTAGATAAAACTATTTAGAGTAATGACATGTATATATGAAATATAGTTTTGAGTAGACTGATAGTTGCCTTCCTCAGAAAATGTTCTTCCTTTTTGACATGTACAGTTGATATACTGGAAATAAGGATGACATTCTTGATCTCCTTGGGTTTCAGTTTGAAATACCAAACAATTCTTTTTGTTGTCACTGTTGTCTTGTTTTATTTTAGCTTTCAAAATACTGAAGAAATACGGTGTAAAGAAAAATTTTCAGATATCCTTATTTAAAAGGCTAGTAAAGGTTTATCTGTATATTTAGAAGTATTGTCATCTGCACAGGTATTAAATCCATGTTCTTGTTAAATGCTGAGATTTCTGTTTGAATGTAGCTTGAGGTTTTGCTGTGATCTTTCTGCCAAATTCTGTTTCAACTTTAACGAATATAGCTCAACCTGAGCTATAATTCAATGCACAGGATGACTCATAGTGTTGTAAAACTGTTTACGGTGACCTGTTCTGAATTAATTTTAGAATAATCCCACTCTGCCTGTTGCAGTACAGCCACTTACTGTCTTGTCAGCCCAGACAGATTTTGCCCCCAGGACAATTAGTATTTCTGCAACTAAACAGGAGAAGATACATCGACCCCTTTCTTTGTAAGCAAATCTACTTGCTGGCTGGATAAAATGAGGCAGGTTAGACAGATTTGGTAATGACACAATTTTAATGTACAGAAAGTTTATGCTGGCTTTTGTGGAAAAAGAATCGGGAGGCCTGCTAGTATGTTACTTGGAACCACTCAATGCATGGGTCATACAAACATAGCACAAGCCACACGGAGGCTTGTTTACACTCCTCCCAGACTAAAAGCTTCCATGTACTTCCAAGATTAGTTGCTGAAGGGAATATGTCTATACAAACAACAAATTTCTGGGTGTTTTTTTTTTTTTTTTTTTTTTTTTTTTTTTTTTTTTTTTTTTTTTTTTTTTTTTTGTTTTTTTTTTTTCAATAGGAAAATATGATCACTGGTCAAAATAACTGTCATTTAAATGTATGAGAGTAGTTCAGTATATTTAGTAAGTTCTGAATACACTGTTGTAGTCTTCCTATACCTATTGGTTTTGTGAAGAGTCATTACCAGAAAACTAATCTGAAAAGCTGCTTATTTTATGTTTTAAGTGTAAGGTGGAAATAAGGAGTCAGACACAAGGCAGATGAATATATTGAAATATTTTTTAGTCTTTTTCACTTTCCCCAGTGTAGCTGGTGAACAAAATCCTTTTTTTATTCTTTTGATTCCTGCTCATTGAGTAAACTCATTATTTACAAGAATACGAATCTTTTAAAGAGTTTTCTTTTAGGAAATTCCTTCTTTGATTTAAAGATGTCAACTCAGACATTTGGATACACAAACTTCCTCCAGAACTTGATCCATTTGAGCATTGCTACCTGATGCTTTTGCTTTCAGGTAGTTAGAAGCTGATTATTTGGATTCACTTAGAGGGATGAAAAAGTCAGCTGACTTATTTATAATTTTCTATCTTAAATTTTTTTTGGTTTATTTTTTTCCCTATGACTATTTTTGGCTTTTTTTTTTCTGGTCCTAAAATGTCACTTAAATTGGCAGGACTCCTAAAAAATACTCTGCAGTGGTTCAGAGGTTATTTTGACAATTTTCTCAAATATTGTATTCCCAACGACCTGATGATTTGGAAACATCCGTTTTATCTCAGTACTTTTTATCTTCCTCATCCTCTGTTCAGCAAAATTTGTATTGTCAAATGCCTGGTTGCAAACTTTATTGGGGAAGTTGAATACAGAAGGCCAAATCTTCCATTGTAAGAGGCGTCTTTTTAAATGAAAACTGAAAGTACACTGCACAAAGATATGGCTCACTCTACACAAAAAAGATTTATTTTCCTTGTTTGTTTCATGGAATGTAAAAGATTTGTTCTGAAATCACACTGCTGGTATGATTTTAACTGAAAAACATCCAAAAAGGCAGCGATGGGGCTACTAGTACAGCATGCTATGATAAGATTTTTTTTTTTTTTTCTAGTTTAAAAAAGACGCGAACGGCAGACGAGGTGAGGGTTTTCCCCCATACCTGGCGGGTCCTGCCGGGCAGGGCTCTGCATTCTGTACCCACCGCTGCCGAAAGACAGAGCTGGTGACGACGCCCGTATTTCCCACAGCGCTTTCTGTATGTGCATGAACAAATCCCACTGAACCTTCCCTCCACAAAGTTACCGCGGGTCGGGGATGATGCCTGCTGGACAGGGAGCCGCCTGACGTTCCCACCTTCACCCAGGGACCTGGGTGTTTCCCGGCCCCACGACACTGCAGTGCCTTGACGCTCTCACTCCGCCGCCCGCGGCCTCCGGGTCGTGCGCCCTCCCAGCAGCCCGTACGGGGAGGCCTCCTCCACTGCAGGAAACAGGTGGGGAGGTGGGCAGGGCAAGCTCTCTCCGGCCAAGTCCTCGTGTGCATTGCCGCACCTATCTATACGCGAGCCGGCGCTCCCCCTGCACCTCGCCGGTAACTTTTTCTGCCAGGCTTCGCGCCGCCAGCCGCCAGCGGGGGACCACCCAGGGTGGTGGGCTTAGGGTGGCAAACTTTCTGGCCAGATGGGCCAGAGTGGCAGCTTCGTCCTTCCTTTATCTTCAACATCACGGCTGCAGCACCATCCTCCCTCGGGCGCGCCACTCTGAGCGGGGGCGGTGCGGCGGAGCCCTGCGCTCGTTCCGGCAGCGGGCGCCGCTCCGTTTCGGCCCGCCCCGCACCGGAGAGAGGGCGACAGGCTCCGGCGGGCTCTGCTGCTGCTGCCGCCGCTGCCGCCGCCCCCGTCGCAGGAGGAGAAGGATGGAGCCGGGCAAGGAGCCCCGAGTGACCACGGAGGAGAAGCCCAGCGAAGCAGAGCCGACGGTTTCCTTCCAGGCCCGGCTGTGGAAGAACCTGCAGCTGGGGGGCAAGGGCCGGAGCGGCGGCGGGCGGGCAGCAGCCGAGCGCCGCACTGCGGAGCCCCTCGCTCCGCCGCCGCCGGCCGGCGGCAAGGGGGACCTCCAGCCCGGCGGCAAGTGGAGCGGCTTCAAGCGGCGGCGGCAAGTGCTAGACCGCGTCTTTTCGTCCTCCCAGCCCAATCTATGCTGCTCGGCCGCCGAGCCGCTGGAGCCGGCCGGCGAGTCCGGCTCCGCCCTGCGCCGCCTGCGGGAGCACCTGCTTCCCCAAGGCAAGGGGCCGCCGCCCGGCCGCCTCCCGGAGCCCGCCGCCGTCTCTGAGGGGCCGGCGGGTGGCAGGGAGGGACGCCGGCCCGCGGCGCACCTGTCCCACCAGAAGAGCTCCTCGCTGCCCAGTACCGCCTGCCTGGAGCAGCTGCTGCAGGGCTCGCCCGCCGCCGGCAGGATCCAGGACCAGCGGCCGGAGGACGGCGACAGCAGCGCGGTGCGTGCCGGCCCGCGTCGCCCCTCTGCCTACAGGGCCGAGTGGGGAGGTCGGGCGGGAGGGGTGGTGATCCCTGGGGAGGGGAGAGGAAGTGGGGAGGGAGCTGAGGTAAGGAGAGGTGGGAGGGTGACGGCTGGGGAAGGGGGCTAAGGTGAGGCGAAGGACGGCCACGGCTGGGTCTCAGCCCTCCTCCCGCTGGTTCGCTGTTCAGGAGTGCCCTTCGCCTAAGGGGGGAACGCCTCGGCTCCAGCCCGCATCCCGCGTCGGAGCCCGGCACTCCCCCAGCACGCCGTGACAGGCGGTGTGGCGGGCCCGAGCCATGGGAGCACCTCTGCCAGCCGTGCTCCTGCTCCGCTGCAGGAGCGACCTCCCTCAGACCTTTATTGCATGAACCATACAGAGGAAAGGTGTCTCGGAGGCTGGAGTTAGGCTTCCCTCGCTCGCACGCCTTTGCCCAGTGGACGCCTCGCACGCCTGTGGGGGCCGTCTGTGGTGGTGTCTGCTCTTAACGCTTGCAGCACTGCTTCTCCTCAGGTAACCTCGGCTTTTTTCCTCGTTTGGTTATCCAGATTTGAATTACTATGATTTTGTTTCCTGCAAGACACAAACAGCGAGCATTAGCAAACATTTAATAGATGGTAGGTAATTATTTGGCAGTTACACTCTGAGTACTGCCTCATGCAGCTGTCAGTTCAGTCTACGAAACCATCGTTCTGGTTTGTTAGGAGAAGGCAGTAAACAAAGCCATAACTCTTCCAACTGTCAGTTTTTTAAATTACGTGGTGAAGCTACTGTTGATAGGGGCTGCTGAATCTTGGAATAAATTTACTGCGAGAAAAGTGCAAAACGTGAGTATTTTTGGATCTTGTGTAATTCTAAACAGCCATCCACCTTTTTCAGGAATAACTGAGTAATGCATATTATTATAAATTGTCTTATGTCATAATCAGGGAGAAATGAGTAGCTGAAGTAAAAGGAATGCTCTATGTCTTGTCAAAAGTAGGCTGTATAAATGCATTTGGCTGCTGCCAGAGCAGTACCTATGCTAATGAAGAATTACCGTAGTTCTGCAGCGATTTGCAAGTGTACCTTGAGGTCAGTGGTACTTTAATGTCCCTCTGCAGAATTCAAAGGAGTTCATCTTCACAAATACGGGACCTAGACTTAACTTTATGCCATGGGGTTGTTTTGGTTATAATCACTGGCCTGACTGGAAACTACTGTGGTTATCTCTTGTATAATGCTTGTAAAGGGTTTAGATCATTGCTTATTGAGGTGGGATTGTTGTGACAGGTGCCTGTAAAGTGGGCATTTTCCTGCAGTAGTGAATTCCTTCCTCCCCAAACCTTTGGCTCACAACAATGTATTGCACATTTTAAGTATTTAACTACTATTGTTTGAGATGACTGGACATTATCGTGCTTTAAAGACTGCAGCATTTAGCAATATGAAAATGTGTGACTTTCTTCAGTGTTGTTCTGCTGTTGTGTTTAGTAAAGAATTGTAAATGTTTATTTACATACATGTCAAGTGCTCTTTAGTTGTGAGGGCATTACTCTTGTTTAGAACAAGGTACAGTCATAGCATTTGGAAAGAATACTGCTAAATCAAATCAATTCAGGTTTTCTAACACTTGTTTTTAATTAGCAGAATTATGACTGATTCTTCCAAGTATTAATTTGGGTTGTGCCTGGATACCAGATATGTTGGTTTTGATAATAAAAAAGCTTGTTTGTGTGTTGGTGAAGTTTGCAGAGCTGCTGATTGTGTTTGTTTCAGAGGGATGATCTGAAACAGAATAGCTTTCTTGCTGTTTCATAATAAGCACACTCACTGCTTTTCTCAGCTGTAATCTCACTTGTGTTATTAAATCTAGTTTAATTCACTGGCTTCATTGAGTTACAGGATATTTGGGGAAATAAGACTCCAACTGTAGTTAACAATAGCATTGTTAATTGTTTTCAGGTATGCCTGGTACTGTTCAGTGATCTGTTAGCAGAGTAAGTCTCATTCCACTGTGAGCAGCTGGAGTTTCCAGTTCAGTGTATCTCAGGAGACAAGTCTTGCATGCTTATAGGTTGCACCCCAGGGCAGTAAAGTCCCTGCCTAACCTCAGTCATGGCCTTTACACCCCTCTGAGGATTTGGGATTGCACATCTGGTGGCAAAAGTTTGGAATGACTTGGATTTTTCAAATCCAAGTTTTACTTACAGCACGTGCTGGTTTTAACAACAGCAGGGAGCCAAGCTCCAAACAAGCTATTCCCTTTCCCCCTGTGCCTTCTGACAATGGAGAGACAATCAGAAGAGATTATGAGTTAAAATAACAATTTATTGAAATCACAATAACCACAGCAATGTCAATATAGAAAAAGAACAGTATATAAAAAGTGGGTGTCCCACGCACAAAAGGACATTTAAAACTGGGAACAGAAGAAAAGAAGCTTCCCAAAGACAGTGCCTGGTGTGGACTTCGGACAAAGGCAATATGGCCATGGGAGCTCCAGTGGCTGATGTTCTCATCCCCCCAGCCCAGTCTAAGTAGGGCAAGCAAACCCTTCAGAATCTTGTGCCATGCTGCTCCCTCGGACCACTCCAATACTTTGGTTCTGCACAGCCTCGCCCTGCCACCACTCACTTGGATCTGCTGGGGCTTGGGCTCTGAAGGGCTCAGCTGAGCTTGGCTCTGTGCCGCCCCTTCTCTCTCTCCTTTTTCCTAATTTTCCCTGGAGCTGTTGTCTTGGACTCGGCATTGCTGTCCTTCAGCACCACATTTTAAAGCCACAGCTCGGAGGAATGGGAAAGGGAATGGTGGTGAAGGTGGGGCTGGGTCCACCTGGCTGATCCCCATACCTTCTCTCTGGAGAGAGCCGGGCAAGGTGGTGCACTTCCCCTCCTGCTCCTTGGCTTTTCTTGCTGGGACCACATCGATCACAGCGATGATGTGTGTGGTATGGAATAAATAGTGTTAAAAGCTCCATTCAGTTTTTTCTGTAACCAGGACACAGCAGCACAGACTTTCAGTGGTGTCTGGATTTTTATTGTCTTTCATTGCAGCCTTACATGTCCAAAGATAAAAAAGTATATCAGAATCATTAAAATGAGATTAAATTACCTCAAAGCAAATCAACATAAAATTGTAACTTCTTTTAAAATAGATGTAAAATTTTATTGAAATAGAGAGCAAGTGGATGCTACTGCCTCTTCTGGATCAAGACTGTTGAATTTTTTATCAAATCTGCGCACAAAAAGATCTACTACATATTTCAAGGGAGATGGTGGAGAGAAATAAAATCCCACAATAAGTCAAATTTTTTGTGCTTTTAAGCTGAAATAATACAGTTGTCATCAGTGAAAAGGAGCATAAGTTTGTGGGTGGGAAGAGTTATATTGTAAGATTTTATATTGAAATTTAATTTTTGGCATAATCAAGCCATTTGAATTTAATTTGAACTCATTAAAATGTGGTATAGCACGATTGCATTGGGCATGGGCAGTCTAGCAGAGACCTAGTTTTTTCAGTATTGAATAAAGCTTCTGTTGCATTGAATAGGATTAGTATCTTGGTTTGAGTAGCGCTGCACAAATAGAAGTGTAGTCTTATGCAAACAATACCTTTTATATTTGAGCGCTAAATACAAAGAACATAGTTCTTTGCTGAAGACTGAATACTTCTTGGAGCCGTCTGTGAACATTTTTGGAAAGGGCATTTTAAGTATTTATTGGAAGGAAACTGAGGTTTCTTTTAAACAGTAAGTGAAGTGTAAGCGTGTGTTTTTAGGAGAAAGAAATGAACACATGCACATGTAAATGAACACATCTACATCATCCTTTTTCCAGTTTCCAGCGACTATGAGAGGTTTACTTGGCCAAGCTTTTCATAACTTTCCATATGGCAACCAGTCACCGTCATGTAGCTGAGAGCCACGTGTGTGCTGCATCCTTGAAGCACAGAGATGATGGTGATGGATGCCTTCTGGGATGTCTCCTGGACAGGAGATGACGACAACAGTCCAGGAGCAATGCTTCACAATGCTTCCAGTGTCTGAGTGGGCTGCCATGGCCCAAGGCAGCGAGGCAAGGGTTTTTCTACTTGTCCCTTTTAATTTTTCTTTCTGTGTCAGCTGGAGCATGAATTTATCTGACAGCGCCTGTGCCAGCATGGCCTTTCTCTTTAATGTGAGACATAGCTTTGCATGAAAAGTTTTACGTCACTTGTATTTTATCACAGTAATTTAGTAAAAAACAGGGGGATGGAAATATCCCTGTTTCTTATGATTTGCAATAATAGAGACCCTACAAGTGTTTCACTGTCTTAATCAAAGAACATGGATCTCGGCATATGTCATATTGAATCAACAGTGAACATGAAGAGGGCTTAGGAAGAACTTGATTAAGGGATGTCCAGGCTGCAGTCTGACTACCACAATGAGAACTCTTGTGGGCACATCTCTCCAGTGTGTTTTCTTGCAAGATAACAACAAATCTGATAACAACAAATTTTGTAATTCCGTGACTTCTTAAAATGTGTCCAGATTGATCCATTACAACCAAAAGAGTGGGCAGGTGCTTAACCCCTTCCCACAATGTTTCCAGTTCCGTGAGTGGCTGTGTAAATAACTTGGAAGTGTGGGAAAGCACTGGGGTTATTGCAGAGGGACGATGGGGGCTCTCTAGGGTTGCTGCTCGACCTTTAATTTCTTAGCCATAAGAAAGCAAGTTTCGTTAATTTTGTGACACATGGAGCTATTTGTTTCATTAATAAGCGGGGATTGGAAAACAGTGCTCTAGAATATATGATACAGACTGATGAGAGATGCGATGAAGTGAAAAACTGGAGATGCATCCAGATACAGGGTCTTTCCCATTCTTACAAATAAAGGATAACAATTAGTCAATAAAGTTGATGTAAGAGGCTGAACTATGTGTCACAAGAGGAGGACCTGCAGAAAGAGGGGGAGTTTAGTGAGCTGGATTGTATGAGGAGACATTGCACTTTCAGGGCAAAGAGCATTGTCTTGTACTGAGATTTTGGGAAAGAGAAAGAAAATTGTAGTGAGTAGAAAGGAGTACAGGTTGAGCTGGGGGGAAGCCTGAAAAGGAGAGAGGGGAGTTTTAATTTAGTGAGGAGTGGGGTGCAGAGCCAATGAAGACCAGGCTGGCATACCATGCATGCTTCCCTGCCTGTACCAGGATGAATCTAATATTGGTTTAGAGCTGTTTGAGTCAGTGAAGTTACACAAGGGAAAAATTAGATTTGTTTGTTATAATTGGTATATATCACAGGTAATTGATCCAGCCAAAAAAGGAAAAAGAACAAGAAAATACAAAAGGCTGAAATGTCAATGAAAAGCAAAGCAACACAGATAATGTCACCCAAGAGGATCTTAATTGCTGCTTTAATTTCACTAAGATGAAGTTGGTGAGAAAATTTGAAAACTGCTGACTGTCAAGGATTAATTACCTTTTCCTGACACAATGCCAGTTCAAAACATAAAGAGTTGGAGAGAGCTGATTTGTACAGGTATTTGGAACATGGTTTGAGAACAGCATAATTCTGAAAATTAAGAGGGCAGTATTTTACAAAATAGGAGAATGCTTACTTTTAGGGATGTGATCACTGATACAGAGGGAATGAGTAGATGAAAAAATCTTTAGGCTGGGTGAGAAGACCATGGAGCTGGTTAAATTACATAGAAATAGCATAGTAAAAAACTGTAAAGTTTGGTTCTTATAAGACAGCTGTTGCAGTTGATCAAAGCTATTTGTTTCTCTAAGACTTTAATTAAACATCTGATTTTGTTAAGGGATATTCTGCATTGCTTGATTTTTCAGGCGTTAATGTCTGATAAAATGTCAATCTTTCAGCAGTTTTAGATGTATTAATTTGTTTCTTGTGCTCTGTCAGCATCTGATCAGACTGCCAGTTTATGGTATTTTAATAGTGTATATATATTACTGGAAGAAAATCAAAATATGGCACAATAGAGTTGTATTTAATTTTATCTCAAATGACCTTTGCTTAATTAACTAAAGATCTGCAGAGTTTTCAAAATGAGCTACATGATTTTTTAGAATTGGCTAGTTTGCATTTATCCTCGTGAAATATTCAGATGTTTTAAAGTGACCTAATAGAAGCTATTGACTTACTGTTTATCTATGATCTCATTTAAACTTTACTTCCTCTTTTCCTCACCCTGTATGAAGGTGTTTATAGTAAAATAATTATATCAAGAATAATAGATTTTTGGAGGATAGGAATTGCCACAGTCCTTGCACTGAAAGATCAAATAAATGCTTATTTTGTAACAAGAGATTCTGCTGTGAAGTGTTTAAGTTTCAAGGGTTTTGTCTGTATTTCAAAGTGATTGTGTCTTACTTCAGTGTACTTCATGTGTGTTTCATAACCTACTGACCTGTGCTGAACTTTTAAAATTTAAAAATGGAGGTACAACTTGGTTATAGCATTAGACTTCTTTTTTTTCCCCAAGAAATGCTGAAAAATCTTCCTTCCATCTTTTTGAAGTGTTGAATGCAGACGATTAGTCATACCAGTAAGACTTATCATCAGTTACCATATTGATGCAGAGAGAATTACTTTCTAGTGTTTATATAAAAATATGACTGAAACAGTTTTAAAACTGCCACTATATCATTTAACACCCAGCTTTGTAGAATGTTCTAGTTTAACTGGTTTGTCTTGTGTTATGTGCTAATAAATGAATAGACCAAGTGTCTTTTTTTTTCCTTTTTTTAAACTTCTTGGATAAATTTGCGGTCTATGGCAATATGATTGAGAACTCACCGTTGATCTGTAGACATTATTTGCCTTTTCCTCTCTAATCTTACTATCTATCCTAGGTCTTTGATATTACAAGTGTTATCTTCTAGGGAATTTTAAGAGGGTAGCTATAATGTAAGTCCTGAAGCTTTTAAATTTAAAAAATAAATATTTTCTCTTCCTTGTAGAAGAAGGCAGAATTCCCCCAGTTTTTATCTATGGTAGACTTAATTTATCAAAATGACAAATTAGATCACCTTTAGTCCAGTATGGAGATTTTTTTAATGTGAAGTTTGTGTTCTGCTCAGTGTACCTTCCAGTCAGTGTATTTCTGTAAGGGTGAACTGATTACAAACTGTAGCAAGTGCACCAGAGTGGTCTCTCTGTATTTGTATATATTGAAGTCTTATGGGGTAGGTGATTGTGCTTGCTTGAAGGTAAAGTAGCAGGAGAAATTAACTCCATGCAAATACCTTGTGAGAGATTTCAAGTTGGAGTTACAATTTAATAGGAAAATTACAATAAAGGCAGAAAGTACAGAAATACTTGCTTAAACCGGCGAAGTCAGAGTACAACCTGGTCCCTGTTGTTCGGGTGGTGGTTGCAGTCCAATTAAGCAGTAGCTGCAGGGCTGCTGAAATGATGGTTGTGGTCTTGCTGAAGGCCGTCGTCCTGTAGAAATTCGGGTTCCCGCTCTGGGTGCCCATTGGTGATGGTTCTACCAGTCCCAAACCCCCAAATTATATATGGTCAGCTTCAGGCAGGAATGTTCAGTACCTTCCCCAGGGCAGGTAATTCCACAATGGAATATAATCCCATTAGTCATGGGATGTTTTGGGGAATCCTTGATGACCTAGGTTGGTACAGCTGCCCATTGGGGCCGTTGAGCCACTATGGCCCATTGGCAGGGTTGACCCCTTAGGCTGGGTGTCCTGAAGGCAAAGGAATGCTGTCCTGCCACTCAGAGTTTAACAGTTTGCAGCCTGGCTGTCAGTATGCACTGAGCAGCTGTTGCAAATGATCCACCATTAACAGTCCATCAGGAATAATGTAGGTGGGTGTGGAATATGTAGTTTGGCTACACCCGGCTGGGCACTCTTTCTCCTGTAACCATGACAGGATTCATACCTTGCCAGCAAGCCAGAGGTTTCATATTTCAAAGGCTTAGGAGTGGTGATATACCATTACTGTCAAAACATTTAGTTTTGAAAGGTTCAGACTCAGTGTGAGATGTGAGATCTGGGGATAAAAGTACTACAGTACTGGGATTTTTGTCAGTAAAGGCACCTCATGTTTCATGTGAGTGACTTTTTTTGTGAGGAGGAAGACGATGTCTTATCAAGTCAGGTAATATAAGGATGATGAGCAGTCTTGTTCCTTTGCGCTCTGCTTGGATGTTGCTGACTTGCTTTTGTGTGTAGTCATTTTAGCAAATAAAATCATATAATCATAGCATGGATTGTATTGGAAGGATGTGAAGGATCATTTTAGTGGCTTGTAAACTAATGAATAAAAGTACTGTTACATGGATCATTTGACACAAAGGGATTTTTTTTTTAATTAGGATATCTTGTATTGAATTTGCCGGATTAGAATGTGTCAAGGTGTCCTAGTTTTGTTAATTTTCTGAATGGTTCCCATGAGGGGTTGCAACTTGAAGCCTTGTAGGCACCCTGAGGTCATTGTGCAATACCATTCATATCATTGTGGGGTGGCAGGAGCAAGGGATTTACATTTCTTTGAAGAAGGGGGATGTGACTTTGGGTGGAAGAATAAGGCACCACATGGAGTACTGCTGCCATTTTGTTCCTTTTTTCCAGGGAGCAAGCATTGAATGCAGTGATAGGGCAGCTCCAGCTCTTAACTGTGGTGCAGTCACATGGGGTTGAACTCAGTGAGCATTTTGCATGTAAATAATCCTCTCCATATAGTGTTTTGTTGCTGTTAATGTTTGTTTTCTTCTCACATTGCTCTTGGCCAGTAAATGGTTATCTCTAGCCTTTTGTCCCTCTCTTAGTGGGTGCATAAGGCTTAATTTCCATCTGGGTTTAAACCAATGTTCCAGAGCTGTTGGAAACAATTTTGAGCTAAGCGTTTTTTATGTTAGGTACAGAGCCCTCTGGTTACAATGTTGCTTGGTCTGTGCATGTGGATGTGGTATCTAACTCATATATTCCTGTATGTACTCCTCATGGTTCTCTTTTTCAGAATGGGGAAAGGGATAAGAATGGCTCTATTACTGTACTGTGTGACATACTGTATGACATAATAACATTAAGGGCAATAAGGGTCATTTGGGATGTGTGTTCAGTGCTGATCTTCTGGCCTGGGGTGGTACCTCTGGGAATTTATTAATAATTGTTCCCAGTGTGGGGTGTGGAACCGGAGGATAATGCCCATGGGCCAGTTAGGATAGAACAAGGTGTAAAAACATGCTCTACAGTGCAGCCAGGGAGAGTGGTTTTTCCTCGGTCTCTGGTAAAAATTACCAGAGACTCAAGGGTGACCCTTGGGTTTCTGGAGTTGGGGATGCAAAGGATCTAGCCTGCTATCCCTAACTAAAAATGAGATCCTTGCCATTTATTGAAGGGGTTTGAGCTGCTCTGGAAGTGATGGGCTGGATGCTCAAAGGGGAATTCCCTTACACACATCATGCCACTGATACTACATGAAGTAAGTGGATTGTTCTGGCCATCCAGTGAGCTCGAACAGGAAATGGCCATTGTTATGGGATTTTGGAAATTATTATGAACTGGCCCAAAGGTGAAAATTTTGGATTATTTTCAGGAGAGAAGCACATGTGCTGTGGATGCCCCACCACATAATCAATTACCAGAAAATGAAAAGAATATGTGCTCTATTTCATGATGGTTCCTTCTCTGTTTTAGGAGTATATCAAAAAGAGAAATCTACATTATGGAGTCCTACATGGCAAGTCACAGAAGCCATGGAGGGACAAGGTGCATCAATTCAGGTTGCAGAGCTAAAAGCCCCTCAGCTGGCTTTAGCTATCACTGAATGAGAGAACTGATCTGTGTTCTATCTCTACACTGGCTTGTGGATGACAGTAAATGCAGTGTGGGGGTGGCTGGACCAATAGAAAAAATCCAACTAGTAGGACAGAGCAAACCCATCTGCACTGATGAATTGCATGATGGGCCTCAGGTTATCAGGGAAGAGCGGCAAAATAGAGATGGGCTTGTGATCAAGGGGTGGACTTAACAATGACGGTATGTCCCAGGTTATCCATAACTGTGAAATATTCACTGCAATCAAGCAGGCCCAGCAGGTAAAGCTGCTGTAGTATGGGGGGACAATGGTTGAAATATAAGTACAAGGAGGCCTGGCAGATTAATTACATCATACACCATACATACCGGCCAAGGCAATTGTTACGTGCTTGCAGTGGTTTAAAGAACCACAGTATGGCTGGAGATGTAGCCTGTGCCTTCCACTGCCTGGAACACCATCTTGGGGTTTGAAGAACAAGTCCTGTGGTGACATGGCACTCCAGAAAGAACTGAGTTGGACAATGAAACTAATTTTAAAAATGTTTCACAGAGACACCTTGGCCAGAGAGCGTGATGTTGAGTGGGTATCATATTCCAGGTCATGCAGCTCCCTATGGGAAAGTTGAATGATACAATGGGCTATTAAAAACCACACTGAAAGCAGTGGGTGGTTGGACCTACATTTAGCAAAGACAGTCTGATTAGTTAACACCCAAGGCTTTATCACTTGAACTGCCCCTCCCCAATCAAAACCTCCATATGTTGTAGAAGGGGATAAAGTCCCTTTTATATGGTACATATGAAAATGGTTAGGAAAACCATTTAGTTTTAGTTAGTTCTGCCTCCCATCTGTGAGCTTTTTTGTGTTCAAGGACCTTGGTGCACTTGGTGGATAATCCAGAGGGTCATGGAGAGACAATGTGTACCCCAATGAGATTTGATTCTTGGTTGAGAACAGTCTGTAATGTTGAATTGTGTGTGTAATATTGGTTGCTAAATGACCCTACCACTATATGTATGGACAGTATGTGTGGGGGAGATGCTGGAGTGATTCCTGGAAGATGTTTTTCCAGTTGATATCTTGCTACCTGCTTCTGATCTTAATTTAGACCATAAATTTGGGGTTTTTTTACAGTACAAACGGAACTCTCTACAATATTTTCATGTCATCATTGAGCAAGACAAAGCCAGCAAGAGTAAAGAACTTTGATTTTTTTAATAATACTTACAATTAGTTCTGGTAAAACCTACCAGTTTCTACTAAGCAGAAATTTCTGAGCTGGGGTCAGATTGTGTTCAAATTGACTCACCTTTTATGATGTGCTAATGCAACACAAAGAGTTGTTTTGTCATTGAAAGTTTTAAGTAGACAAGATTTAGTAAGGAAAAGCAATAAACTACAGAGGAAATCCTGACAATATGTAAGACCAAGATTTCTGACAAAAGAAAGAGCAAAGAAAAAAGAGCAGTATTGGTAGAAACTCAGTAATGTTGAGACAGGGTCCTATGTGTACAGCTTTAGGAGAGCTCCTGCTGGTTGTTCTGAAGGATTTGAAGTAGATAGCTGAAAAAAAAAAGAAAAATTCCAAAAGCAAAACCAGGTGAAATAACTTTATGACCTACATTATACTTGAGGAAGAAGCAGAAATCCACAGGATTTATTTTACCTATGAATGAGACAGCCAACCTGGTATTGCAGGATTTTTTTGCAATGTAGGATACATATATGAAGGCACGAGATTGACTTCAGTCTACCACAATCTGTTCAAAATCTCTGTTCAAGAAATAAATGAAGGAATTTATAGAAAAATGTGAGAATGCGTGCTTTTAAATGATGAAAAAAGAGAAAGAGTCTGTTTAACACCCAGTAGTGTCATTTACAGTTTAATTCTGGAATATTTATAAAATTGAAAATCAAAAATTCTGCAATACCTTTCAGTAGTATGCAATGATTTAATGAAGTCCTGGAAGAAATTTCTGGAAGATATAGAAGTTAGAAGAGATGAGAGATACTTTTTGCAAATTTTTGTACAGATAAATACACTCAGAGGATTCCAAACATGACAGTACTTTTGTTGTTAAAAAGTTTAGAATTTTGATTTGCAAATAATGTTTTCATGTTAGTAAACAATTACTACTTGCCCTTTATTGGAAGTGTGAACTTGAAACACTTTTCATGTATTTTCTTTTTTTTTTTTTAAGTTTAACATATATAAAAGCAAAAGAAAGGGAAAACCCTCAAGATTTAAAAGGGATTTTTTATTAATTCTTACATTAATGTTTTAAATAGAAACCTTCAGAAGAGACAAACAGAAAAATCAAGGATTCAAATGGTCCCTTTGTAGTTAGACTTTCATGAGACATTTAGGACCCTGAAGACTGGGACTTTTTTTGAGTAATATAAACAGATATTTGTCATACTGGAAGCTCCTCTTACATTTTTCTGACTGCTTTTATCTGCCTTAATTCCTATTTCTATATGCTTAGATCTTTCTGAGCTTATTTGAAGGTCACAGCTGATGTTGAGCAGTCAGACCAAAGTAGGAAGTCAGATTGCTGTGCAGAATGTGAATGGCAGAGGTTGTGTCAGCTTTGCTTTCAAGACAGACATCACTCAGAAGGTACTGGGAGTATATTTGTAAATTTCAGTTCCACAGGCTTAAACTAACCTTAGGGTTTTTTGCCTACAAGATAAGTGAAAGTATTTACCTTGGCTTTAGACCTGAATGAGAAAAGAAGTGGTATGTGAAGGAAGAAGCTGTTATGAACATGTACAAATACATGCGTGTTTCCAGAAGTATTCTTGGAGCTTTAAGTAAACGTAGGAAGAGAAAGCCTTGCAAAAAAGTGTACGTCATTTTAATGGGTTAGTTAAAGTAGTTGCATGATCTGCTTCTGATGAGAGCCTGTATGAATTTTTTCTGTCAGAATACTCCTCATTATCATATGTAACTTAATAATTTAATAACTGGTTTTCTCTTTGGTATTTAGGGGTTTTTTATTATTTATTTATTTAAAAATATTTTTCCCCTCCACTTTTCTTGTCCTGTGGCAAACCTATTTGGTTTGTAAGTTCTAGTAGCATTAAGGCTTCTCCGTTAATAGGTAATGGGTTTCTGTGGGAGGGATGCTAATACAACATGATGGGAAATCTGCTGGGAAACTCCCTGAAACCATTTCACCAAGTTTTGTCTTTCTGCTTCAGTTTCTATGGTAATACTATATTTTTCTCATGTGATGGTAAAGGCAATTTAATTATTAAACATCAATTTGTCCTTTGAGTATTATAGCTTCAACAATAAGGATTTGGGCACGGGTTTACCAGCACAAGTACAGCTGCAGGTTCTCTTGGCAGTTTATCCAGCTGGGGCTAAATTTAGCTCCCCAGCTGAGCTACATAGGTAGCTTGAAGTAAATCTCAGCCATCTGCAGCCACCAAGGTGCGTGACACCTAAAACAGACACCATTTTGGCCAAAATTAGGAGGCATGATTCTGCTTTTGGAAAACTGGACAGCTAGTGGTTTAAATGGTAATAAATGCTGCACTTTGCAGTGTTGCATCATCCAAAATAAAGTGCAGCACAAATTTGCTTTATTAGGTGGAACAGAGTCTCAAAAATAACCATCTTTCCTTAAAGGAGCCAAGTCTTCCACTGTAGAAGTTTTAATGTATGGCTTTGACCTTAGCCTAATATTATATACACATTTAAACAGATGCATAATTCTAATAATAAATAATAAATTTCCTCATGCAGTATGAGTGAGTACTCTTATACTATTTGAACCTGTAAGCTAGGTAACCTAATTACCTATTTACTGACTAACCTAACCTAGTACAGATTTATTCCATTAAGAGATTTTTGGATCTTCCACGTGAATTTTTTTTTTTAATAATTAAACAAGTGTGCGTGTACATTCTTACCACAGAATCATCTAGGTTGGAAAAGGTCTTTGAAGTCATCAAGTCCAACCTATGACCCTTGTCAACTAGACCTTGACGCTAAGTGCCATGTCCAGCTATCCTTAAACACCTCCAGGGACAGTGACTCCACCACCTCCCTGGGCAGCCCATTCCAATGCCCCATCACTCCTTTTGTGAAGAACTTCCTAATGATAAACCTAAACATTCCTTGGTGCAGCTTACAGCTGTGTCCTCTTGCCCTGTGTCCTCTTGTCCTATGAGACATGTTTATATGCAGGAGTATGCTAAGGTATTTGTCATTTGTGTACATCACTGCTACAATAAAAGAAACTTGAGGTGTCACTGCACTTCAGTAACATGGCATTAGGAAGTCTTTGTCTCTTCTCAGTGGCAGTTCTATGGTTTTATCAATTATTTTCTGTGCTGCTGTCAAACTGAATCTGAATGAGTATCTTTTGTGCGATCATGAAGGGAAATGGTTTATCACAGAACTGAGGACTGAGAATGTATGCCTTGTGTAATGCCAGGGGAGCAGTTACACATACCACCAGGTGTCTCTGTGTTACACTAAGGTATTTACTGATACTGATGCTGTTGTCTAATTTAGGTTTCATGTGTGTATGGTGTTTGTTTAGCCCTGGTCCTATAAGGGGATTAGCTTAAAGAACCAGGACATTCTGGCAAATCCTTATTCTGTTTGGGATGAAATGTTCTGTTCACCAGTAACATTTTAATGTATCTCAGGTGTAGTGGAGGACATTCGAGCAGCATATTGTCCCGAAATGTGAGTTAATATATTAAAAATATACAGCTGGGTTGCATTTAGTGGTAAAATAGTGCCTCATCATGCAAATGGAAAAACTGATTAACTTGTTGCCTTTCTGGATGAGGCACAAGTGACACAACTTTAAGATTGCCTAGATCCAGAGGCTCTGTGGACAATGGCATTCCAAATGCTGTGGGTAATTGGACAGGTAAGTAGAAGGTTCCCTTTCCTGTGTATCCCTGAGGATCCTGTGGATGAAGGCAGAGGACAGCAGCCTTCTTAGATTAAACAAGGAGCAGGGTGAAGAGCTTGGCGTTCTGCCTCTCAGAAACTGGATCTTATGAAGAGAAACTGTGTTAAGTAGGTAGATTTTAAACCTTGTCTTTGTATATAGCTAGAAAAAGTGAAAAATCTTCAGCAGTTCTAATATAGTAAGGATACTCTGAGTAGATGTCCTTTGTTTTACCAGTTAGCAAGTATCTCATTTCTGTAGGCAAAATATAGTGATTGTAGTAGTTTGTAGTTTGTAAGTTTTTCAGCCATTGCTCTACTCTCTTGCTTTGTAGCATGTTAGAGGGAAAGGGAGATCTGTTGGAGCAGTGATACATCTGAATAAACTCTTATTGTTCCAGTTGTATTTAATTGCATCATTATGCAGTTGTTCTGAGAGAAACACCAATATGTTACATAAGTTATGCTTGTTAATAGTAATTATCTCTTTCACTAAACTTACTACAAGTCTATAAATATTTCTTTAAGAGTGGTTATAAGTAGCTCTTTTATACTGCCTGTCACTTGAGATTAGTATCAATAAAATTAAGTACTAGTTACTTGTAAAAGGAGGAATAGTTGTGGATTTCTAGAAAATATTTCCAACATGATTTTCAGGTAACCCTACAGCATAACCCAGCAGACTGTTGCCTAGTGATGGAAGAGGAACACAGTAATAGTCACTAAACCAAGCTGTTAATCCTGCCAAAGTGTATGGTGCTGGCACTAGAATTGTATTGTTATTTCCATCCTTTCTAGCAAATAAATTCTTTTATTATTTTGGTTTTGATTTTTCAATTATTTTTATGGTGATTTCAGTGGTTATTTATAAGTGAATGACTGTGTTTTACTGGCAACGTGTACAGTTTCAGAAATGTCATCCTGTACCTTAATAAGCATCAGTAGCAAATACTGTAAATATCTGTGTCTTTCAGTGCCAACAGTGATGTTTCAGATAACTGAAGTTGTTCCTTAAGTGCCCACTAAAATCCTAAATGACTACAAGGCTGTGTGTGCCTTCCAGCCAGTGCCAGTAGCCAGATGCCACACTTGGTTAATCCTGTGATGAGAAGCTGTTTGATCCCCTGTGAAAACTGAAAGCAGAATTACAGTCATGGGGTCTCAAGGACTGCTGCTGTAATTGCTGACTTTTTCTGCTGTGTTCCTTATTTATACTTAAAAATCAAAATGGCTATAACAATATCTGAAAGAGGTGTAACAATAGAATTAGAATATCTGAAATAGATTGAAATCAGTCAGCAAAGATATTCTTGAAGTCTTAAGTCTGATTAGGCTATGGGAAATGAATGAAATGTTCATGAAAATTAGGAAAAAGATCCCATGAGACATTCAAAAGTATGTGAAGGAAGAATATATGAAAATAGCTTAATCTTGAAAATATGGTTGCAGATTTTTAAAATTTATTATATGCTTATTCTTTTTTTTTTTTTTTACACAGATTCTAACAGAACAAGCAGCTTGCTTTCTTCCATTGAATGTTTTGCTGGTAGGCACAATTAAGCAACTATTTGAAGCACCAGCTGGCATTTCAGATGCATAAAGATCTGTGCTTCACCTTACATTTGTATAGGAAATTCATCATAGCTAGAATTACTAGATAATGAATGTGAGCTAATCTAAACACTTTCTGCCTATTTCATTGCTGCAGATTTCCTCTGAAAGTTTTGGTCAGTTTTTTTAGGTTTTGCATTCTTTTCTGGGTTGGAAAAGTGTTTAATTGCAGTATAGGTGGTCTCGTGTGAATGGTCCTGTACTTGGATACGTATTTGCTGAGCAAGATTTGTACTGGTAGCATCCAGTCACAGATTCATGTTGTTAGATGACTTTCAGTCTCACACTCTCTCTCTCACTTTTAGTTAAGACTTTCAGTCTCACATTCCCTTTGATTTTCTTTCAAGCCTGGTTATTTGGGCCATGGAGTGCCATGCTGCCCTGTTCCCTATTCCAATTTTCCAACATTCCGTCTTCCACTTACACTGTAATTATCAGGGCTTTTATCCTTTTTTTTTTGAAGATAGTACAGCTAGAGCCAAAGCAAAGTGGGGTTAATCCCAAAAAGTTTTGGGTTTTGATGACTGCAGATTTTTGCAGGATGTTCTGGAGGTGTGTGTTCATTTTGTTTTGACCTCATCTTTTCCCATGAAAGACTAACAATAGTCTTGATATAGTGTTTCTAGTTTCATTTTTTCCCTCTTTTTTCAGGTTATTTTATGGGAGGAGACATTTTACTATTATTACTATTTTTAAAATAATTTTGTTGAGTGAGTATAGGAAATCCAAATCAGTGCTTGTGATAACTACCCATTCTCATTTCCTATAAAGCAGACACTACTCCCTGTTTGGCCAGTTGTAGGTTATTGATCCAGTTTTCCTCATCTTTTTCTCTGTAGAGGGAGATTTAACCTGTTACAGTCATGGTGAGGCCTTGATAAATCTTTGTTACAGTCCCAGATGAATTATGAAAAAAACCAAACCTGTGACATGGAAATAGTCTGTGAAGAATTGCAATAGATTTGTCTGAATGTGCTTCACATCTTATGTTGAAGTTCATAGTTGGATACTGATGGCCCATAACATTTTCCGCTGTAATTGTAAAAATACGTTCTCATTAGAGAATGCAACTAATAAAAGGTTTGTAAGATAATGTGGTTTATTCCAATGGTATTTTTGTCCAGGAGCAAGTGACTGCAGAAACAGTTAAACACAGCAGTTGCTAAAGTAAAATTTATATGAGAAATAGTGCTGACAAAGGCAAAACATTTACTTGCAGTTCTCCTGATGTATGTTATTCAAATAAGAATGAAAAACTTAGTGGCTTCATATAATAATCTGATATGTTTAAGTACAGCATGTAGCTGCAGACTGAACAGAAGTCCATAACTGATGCTCTTGTTGGCATATATCTGGTAATATTGTTGAAGCGTATTCAGAAAAGGAATCATGAATGCTAGGGACATCTATTGAAAATACCTCTGAAATGTGTGATTTTGAAATGGAAGGTGTAGTCCTCTCCCTACACATCAGGGTGTTATATCTTGCAATGCTCTCTGCTGTGCTTGAGTGTGCAGCTGGCACGCTGAAGCTGTCCTCAGCAGCCTGGTGAACCTATGTGAGCAGGAGGCCCACAGTGTCAGAAGAGAGGAGGCAGGAGACAGGGCAGAGAAGGTGCACAGGAGAGCTCTGTGACCCTGCTCTGGATGTCGGTGAGTTTGTGTTGAGGGCACAAATGGAAGATTTAGGGCATAAACCTGGCCTTCTGCTTTTGTGCTAGTGGCAGCATTATATAATATGTATCAGTGGCAGCTGATATAATACTGCACAATTATAGCTACTTATTTTTTTTTCTGCTAATTATCATTCAAGCTCATGTTAAGATAATCATGCACAAAAGTTAGTAATTTTTTAGCATCACTGAACAGAAATATTTCCACTGCAGTTCTTCTGGGCATTCCATCCAATGCTTTCCAATACTTTATGATCTAGAAATAAATAGATTTGCTGTTAATAAAATGGGAAGGTGACACAGAAAGGCAGCTTGAAAAAAAATTATAAACTAAACTCATTTAAACAAAGAACAGTTTTTAAGTACTGTCAAAATTGGTTTTATATGTACAACAAATACAAGTACAAATAATGAGAAATGCAAGTCTCATCCCTGTAAAAGTAGAATAGTATTTTGGAAAGGAGAAACTATAAAAGGGGTCTAGAAGTCATAGTTAACAAGCAATACTGTAAGAAAACCTAATATAACATTGCAGCAAAATCATCTACAGTGACGTCCAAATCTATTCAACTGCATATCCTGACCGTGAGGAGAGTTGATTTCACCAGTGAGTAAGATGTGGCTGAGAAGGACATGAGAAAATTGCACAGTGTCTGCATTTTTAGGAAGATGTTGAAAAATAGAGTTGTGGCTTGTCATACAATTTGCAGGTGAGATCAGAGAAAACCTGAGATCAGTATGTTCGATTTGCCAAAACAAAGGTGGAGGATGATTATTATCCAGGAGAACACATAGGGCCTCTCGGTAGGTTTATCCCTGCAAGATTGCTAGGGAAAGGGAGACAGTATCTTGCTTGCTTCTGCAACATTAGATCTTCAGGCACATCAGTCATGTGCCTTTGGTTCTTGATATGGAGAAAGCTGCATCTGACTTACTTTTATTAGGTTGATTAGCTTTGAGAGCAGTGTATCAAGGTGCACAGCAGACTTGCTATCTCTTTGTACCTCAGGAAGATTTATTTTGCCCAAGCAATGTTGGTGGACAGTGTCATGTCAATATACTTTAGTATGCTGGAGAGCAGCCAATGCATGTGATTTCTTAGTCTTGTGAAGTCTCAAGATCTGAAATTGCTGAATCAGTGGAAACTTGAACAGGTTCAGTTTTACTAGGGCTGGTGCATGACAGGGAGTATGACATACCTGCTCAGTACCGTGCTCTCTGGCCCAGGTGTCTATCAGGTTATTTTTGAAATGAGTCCTGTAGTCCAAGTCAGTTCTTTCAGGGGTGCCATGTCACTAGAGGACTTGCTTTTTGAGGCCCAAGACAGTGGCATGAGGCACAGGGTACATCTCCAGTCATCCAATGTTTCTTTACACAAATGTTAGCACGTAGCTATTACCATGGTGCATTTGTGGGAGTGTGATGTAATTAATCTGTCAGGCCTCCTCATATTTATATTTTGACCATCATCCACCATATCACAGAAGCTTTACCCATATGGCCTGCTTGACTGCAGTGCATGTTTCACAGTTACAGATCGCTTGGGAAATAATGTCCATGGTTAAGTCCACCTCTCATTTGTGAGCCCATCTGTATGTTGCGTCTCTTACTGGATTATCTGAGGTGACAAGGATCCATCGAGCCAGAAATAGCTCAAACTCGTCCTGCCAGTATGGCAGGAAACATCACTAAAGAGAGCATATTGCTTTTCGTTTTCTGGGAGCTGGTTAAGTGGTGGGTGGACCCACCTCAGCATGTATCATCTTTTCCTCCTCCTTGTCTGGTGGTCAGATAGTCTGAAATTTTCTCCTTTGGGCCAGTTCATGATGAGTTCCAGGATCCTTGGGTAATTGGGTTTTCCTGTTTGAGCTTTCCGTCTGATCTGCTTACTGTCCACAGGATCAGTGGTATGATGTGTGGCAAGGACTGTCCCTTTGAACATCCAGTCCAGCACTGGCAGTCACGGTGCCAGGAGGAGCTGTGCTTTGGTGCCCGTCACTTCTGAGGTGGCTTGAACTCCTTCAATAAACTGCAAGGATCTAATTTTTTTTTTGGAGTGCAGCAGGCTTCAGATCCTTTTTGTCCATGACTCCAGATGGTAGTCTATTGTCCTCTTCCCAATCCCCTTCTCAGTGCCCACATTCCGGGACAGGAATCCCAGTTGCTTGGCTTCACTACCATTTAGTTTCATATCATGGGCCGTGCTATGCCAGCATTGCAGCAGTCAGGTCAGCAGGTGCTCACCTGACTGAAATCTCATGTATCTCTCATCTGACTTGGGGCTAGGAATTAGGTGATTATCTTTGGCCCTGCCTCCTGTTGTAGGGGCTCTACTTCTTCATCCTTCACTAAGTGAACTGATTTTGTCTTGGATTTCTTCTTCTGTATGGGG
This sequence comes from Phylloscopus whistleri, assembly GCA_017589585.1. NCBI lineage: Eukaryota > Metazoa > Chordata > Aves > Passeriformes > Phylloscopidae > Phylloscopus > Phylloscopus whistleri. Next base: position 7,493,034 of record JADMLD010001013.1, on the reverse strand, counting down.
GCAGCTGCTACTGGCATGGGTTGTTCCTGTGGTTCAGTTGCAGTTTGGGTGGCCACAGTGCATCTTTCTCTGCTTTTCTTCTCTTCCCAGCAAGGGGGGCTGTCTAGTATTAAGCAGTATTTAATAAATAATACCCAGGGTCCAGGCACACTGTAAAACTTTCCTGCTGTCTGGAACTGCCACACCATTTTTCTTTCAAATATTCTGCCACTTTAACAGGGTCCTGCAGTTATTCAGAGTTGAACTTGCAAACCATTGGAGAAGAATAGTATTTTAAAACATGGCCCACTTTTTCTCCCACATTCCATGCCATTCATAACCCTTGGGCCAGATCTCTGGGTCATCTTCCTAGAAATCTCTTTCTTGACTCTGAACATGATGTAGACGGCTCTGAGGAGACTGTAGGTAGACTTAGGAACAAGAATGTACTTTCTTTCACATACAAAGGGACTTGAGAATTCTCAAAAGCTCTTGTAACAGGCCTGAAAGAGGAAGTTGGAGTGAAAGGCCAGGGAAAATAATCCTACGCTGTCTCTCCCTTACTGACTTGTAAGATTGTTAATGGACTCCCAAAGGTAGCAGCTGAGGTAAGGACAGGAGAGCAGCACTGAACACACATCCCAAATGACCCTCATTGCCCTCGGTGTTATCATGTCATAAATTGATATCCCGCAGTACATCAACAAAGCTATCCTGGTCTCTCTCCCCTTCTGAAAAATGCCAGTACATGCTGCACATATGGGAATATATACAGGTTGGTGTACCACAACCAAGCAACAACGGCAGCAGCTCCATACCTAATACAACAAATGCCTAGATCAAATTAATTTCCAGTTTGCTCTGGGCAGATCTGCTGTTATTGCAGCCCTTTGTGCCCCACATTATGCACCACATAAGTCTGCCTTGATTTAGGAATGGCACTCATGATTTAGTGTTCCTACTGAGATTCTTCAAACCATGTTCTACACACTCAGTCCTCCTCCCCCTACTCACATTAAGTCTGCTTCCAGACAGGCTTTAGAAATGAATTAGAGCGAGAGAAATCAATGAGCTTCTTTAGAGCAAAGCCCTGCTGCTGTGTGAGCTGCAGGATGGAAATGACTCTCCAGCTGTTCCTGTGCGTGGTAGGCTCCATCACTGTCCATGGCCGTGGTGTGTCTCAATCTGGCAGCAATCACCTGAGCTGCAGAGTGGTTCTGCATGCTTTTTGGTTTATTGAGTCCTTACCTTAAAATAATTATATGTTTGAGCCAGGCTGATACACGTGTCGGTGGAATCACTGCTGTTTGCATCCAGGACTGGAGACAGTTTGGGTAGCACTGCTGGTCTCTATGCAGTGTTTCTTAGTGGAAAAGAAGGAAACATATTTTAGTTTAAATATCAGTTTTAGTCAATTCACTGTTTCATAATGATCTTCTAGAACAGCTAATTAGTAGAGGCTGTGTTTTAATTAAGGTAATTATTGCTTTTAGCATAATGTGAAGCACACATAAGATTTTTAGTTTTACCTCACTGCTTTTCCCAGAATATTAGCACTTGTTTTGGTAAGAGGCCTTACTGATCCCCTAGGAATTAAGATTCCTTACAGTTTAGCTGGAGTCTATAAATGTGTCAAAAGTTTTTATTTTCAAATCTTGTTTTCCTTCATTAAGTGTAAGTCCCCATTGTGCAAAGGGAAATCAAGATGGATTCAATGTTACTGGCTCTGAATTCTTGTATATTAACTTAGGGGAAATATCTGGAGAATATTTGAAGGTGAATAAACTAGAAGTTCTTCTGAAGGCATTCAAAATGTTATCTTGTAAGGTGATGTTAATTCTATGTGGACTGGCATGTAGCAGCAGCACTTGAAAGAAATACTTTGCTTTTACTGAAATGTAGCTAACACCATAAAGGGGTTGTATCCAGTATAATGCATCACTGGTATTCAGTTGTTCTCAAACTACCAGTGTCCTTGCATTCTTGCTGGCAGAAGCAGTGATTGCAGGTTTTGTGCACTTAGCCACAGACGTACTGTGTAAATGAGGAGCAAACATTTTCTGGTGGGGTGATGAGGCAATTTTTCCTGAGGCTGGTTAAAGAGCTCTTTATAAGAAAGCTAACAGGTTGTGACTGAAAATACAGAATCATTTCCAGGGTGAGTTCATGTTAAGGGAGGTCAAGCACTGGGTTAACAGATGAATTTTAGGTTCAGTCAAGAGTCTCCTCTCTGTGTTGAAAATTGCAGTACACTTTTCTGCACTGCATGGTTCTTACACTATAATTGGCCTAAAGATTTAATAATTACTGAATGAAAGTCTTATTCTAGGTCTAGTTCATACTGAGGACTAATAAGGAGATAGAGTTTGCAAAGATAAATAAAAATTTGTTCTGAACATGAAAGTATAGCAGTCTGTGTTTCTCAAGAGGGATAGGGATTTTTTTGATATCTTTGGTGATTTAAAGTACCTTTTAACAAGAAATTTAACTTTCTACTCTGAAATTGCATAAATTCTGTACTACCAAAATTTATTATTCATCTCGCCTTCAAATGAAATGAAATCGTTATTCAAAAAGCTCAGCTGGCATAAAAAAAAGAAAGAAAAAAGTCAAGTAACCAGACTGAATGAATATATATAATGTATATTAGTTGAGGTTTGCTTCAGCGTACTTAATAGTTTTGTGGACATACGTGTTTTTTTAAAAATTTCCAGTTACTATAGATGTTCTTGGTAGCAGTCTGTGTATGTTTTAAAGAGATTGTTGTAAAACTGAGGAACTTTCTAAGCAGGAATGAGACCTACCTTAAACGTAAACATATGAACAGAGGTGGAAAACATCCTTTCCTACCTAACATGAAACTTGAGTCCAAGGTACAGAGACTTTGGACTTGAGTGCAGCCAGGGCCATTCAAGAAAGGAAATTTCACTTTGTGAAAAAAGCCTGGTAGAAGTTTATTTGCTTCTATTTTTTTTCTAGCTGTTAATATTTTGAAGTATTTTGGTCTAGAGGCATTGAGCATTTTTTGTGCTTGAATCCTTTTTCTCCAAAACAGAATTTGCTTCCACAAGTGTCTACAGCAGCTGAGGAAACTGGGCAGTGAGCATCAAATCTCTATCTCAGCAGCTTGTCTGTCTATCTGATTTATGCTGCCTGAAATTTGGAGCAGAGTCCTTTCCAGGCATGTTTATGTTCTCATTCAATTGTTTCCGTGAAAAATTACATTCTACAAACAATTTTTTTTTTCCCCAGATTCAGCAATCTTTGGTACCATGACTAAGAGCTACAAGCAAGTTTTTAATTTCTTTACATTGTTTTGTATCCATCTGCGTTGTTGGTTAATTTCTTTGTCTCTGCTTTGTTTTGCTAGGCTTTTTAAAAAGGTTTTAATTTTTGTTGCATAGCTGCATGATGACTTCCCTGTCTTTTCTCAGAACCTTCTGCCAGACTTGGCTCAAGTTTAAGAGAGGAATATGTAACGAGCATTATGCATTATTTTTTTTTACCAGGAAGATATTAGGACAACAAAGCATTTTAATGTTCCTACTCACTTTTGCAAGAAGCTCAGGAACAGACAATCTTTTGGAAGCGTTCCTCTAGAAAGTCATTATAGTCCTTGGTTAATCATCGTTTTTATGAAAGAAAGTAGAAGAAAAATATCAACTTTGCAGGGGAATAGTTGGCTTGCTTTGAGGTCATTATGTGCTAGTAGTAAATCGTTACTCACCTCTGGGGAAAAGAAGAGCCATCCTAAAGCTCCCTTTAAAACAAATAAAATGTCAAGCCTCTTCTGTTCCTGTTCATATTTAATCAGGTTCTGCAACATCTATGTGGTGAAGAAAGACTGAATATGACTTTGAGATTTTTTTTCTGCCTAGTGATACCTGTTTTGTGACTGTTAGTCCACTTGGTGTACCATCTTCCTCTGCAGCCCATATACAGAGACACTAGTGCACAGAAAAACATTCATCCCCAGAGAAACATTTACAGCCTTTTCATCCTGATCAGCCTTTGTCATATAGTTAAAACTTAAAAAAAATTGTATCAAGATTCAGACCTGTTTACTCAGGAAGGAAAAGTTTGACAAATGTATTTAGAAAATGGGAAATGAGAGCTCTACATAGCAATAACTGTATTGTTGAGCAACAAGTTTTGAAGGCAGTTCAATTTTATCAGTTTCCATGCTGTACAACCTTCTGTTTCTTTTCTCCCTATAGGAGTGGAGTGATTCTTTTAAAAGTCATTAGGCCGCTTGCATAACTACAGTTTGCTTGTTACAGTTTTTACGTATGTTCAAAACTCCAAGATATGGAAGGTGTTCAATGTAAGTAGATTATCTGAGCACCCTGTACAGATTTTCTTCAGGAGATAGTGTTGTCTGTTATATACCATTTAATATTGTCTGTTTATTTATTAATTACTTTCTCGAAAAGTACTCTCTTCAGACTTCCATCTGTTGGTTGACAGTCACTTTTCTTTATTGTAAGCCTTTGGGCTTACAATAAAGAGGAGGAGATGGACATGACTCGTGATTCTTTCTGGACACAGATCAAATAAGCATGATTTATAAAAGGATTATCCTCATTTGGACAAAGGAAAGTAATACAGTACTGTGCTTGTAAGGGGACTTCTGATAGCACTGGTTTTATAGCATTTTCTAAGAGCTGTCAAATGTTGGTGTTTAATAATGAGACTCTTCAGGATCACTGGTGTTTTTGTTGTTTCTGCATTGCTGTCTGAGATATTTTGTGTGGTAATTGGAATGTAATACACTAAGCATCAAGTATTATTTGTAGAGATAAAAATGTTTAAAATGAAACATCTGTGGGCACATATCAGAAGTATCAATTTTAATAAGTCAATCAGTTTTTATTTTCTGACAACATTTCTAATGAAATGCTTAGGTGTATTTATGAGAAGTAGTTTGATAGTTGGTAACTGTGCATGAAGATGCCAGTATGGTAAAATACAGCATATTATGCAACTGTGCAGCTGATTTTTATAGAATTTAAAAATCTAAAACATAGCAATAATTTCAGTCAAGCATTCAAAAGTGAATGATTGTGTCTTTAAGTACAAGGGCTTGTGTTTATATTTTTCGCTTGTGGTGTCATGCCATACTTCCTAAAGACACACTAGGTAGTTTGAAATGAGCCGATGGTACTATGATTGATGTTTTTTATAAATCCTTTCCTTTATCTGTTTTAAAAATGGCAATAGAGAAGCAATTGAGAAAAGGAGCTCAGGAAGAGAGTGGTGAACAAGTTAAAGTAGTTAAATGGTGACATGGAGAATATATTACTTTCTTTTCTTGTTGCAGGGTTCCTAGAAGGTGATAAAATTGGAGTGCTTGGACTATGATTTGCACTGGTGACACAGGGTTCATTGTTCCAGAGAAATTCTATCCATAAAACCTGAATATCTTCAAAACATGAATTTTTATTGCCAGAGAAATTCACAGGATTTCTCTGGCAATAAAATAACATGGTGAAAAAAAGTTACCATTTGAGTATGGAATAATACTCATCATGAAGTAAATTTGAAAGAATAAATTTGAACAGGCATTTTATTTTGGCCATTCTTTGCTTTGAGAGATTTATATAACATTGAAGTTTTCATATGTATGTGATAATTTTGACAGGAATATCTAGCAGTACAATTTTACCTGCTTTTTTTTTGAGCTTAGTGTCTTCAGCTAACTATTCCTGATTGACTTTTTTTTTAAATTAGTTACAATGAGTAATGTAATTTTTTCTACTGTTGTCTGTAGGAAATTAAGCTTTATTGGATAAAGAGGTAATTTTATGTTATTCTCTTATTAGTAGACACAATGGAATTAATTAAAATAGTTCTTAGTACCAGTTTAATGGCTTATTTCTTTGAAATAGGAGACCTCACAAATTGAGGAAAGTGTATGTATTTCAGTTGTGCTGCGTTTTATCTGGTAAAGCACAATTACAAGAAAATGCTTTACAATAAGAGTGTTGCAAGTACTTTAGGAGGTGTAGAAAACTCTTAAAGGCATCTGTAGAAATCTGTTTGGTTTAGGTAATGATTTTCCAGTACCATTCTCTCAATCTATAATAGTAGACTACAGTATGATCCCAAAAGATTTGGTCTGTGCTGTCTACTTTATTAAAAGGATGCATATTCTTCCAAGTTGGTTGGCTACTGAATGCTGTCCAGCTCAACCCTTGATTTCTGTTTTCTCTGGGAAAATATCTGAATTATTGTAACTGATGATGTCTTTCTTGCATTATCTTTCATTTCTGTAACATTAAACTTCTAGGTTCTTTAGAAACATACATTGGGTTTTTTCCCCAATATTTCTGGGTTCTGCATTCTCCTGCATAATTTAGATTATGAATATTAAATTATAGTTGAAATTAATAATTTAACCATTATATGAATTATAGGTATCATGGTCGTAAGGGATAATCTTACAGCTTCATGTAGCATAGATATATTTAGTTATCACACCCATCTTCTATCAAACGCATAGCATTTCTGACAGTGCATTATATGCTTTTCTTTCCTAATAAATGGGACTGTTTTTATTTTCAAAAATGTTTCAGTTGTCTCCGAAACTACTACAAAGGATGGCTGTACTGCTGTTTCCCAAGTTGTTGTTTTTTTGTTTTTCCCTTGTGTGTCAAACTTCAGTGCTGCATCCTCTAATGCTAGAAAGAGTGCTTCTTTAGGTAAAATTAGTTTTTCTGGAGAGAGGTGGAGGTGTGGCACTGTCTGTAATAGAAGGGTTAGTATGGAGCTCACAGTTGGCAATGGAACAGTTAAGAGCTTCTGGAATCAAGGGGCAAACAAATAATGATGATGTCATAATGAGAGTCTACTGTGGACCTCCTGGCCAGGATGATGATACTGATGAATTATTCTTTGAGAAACCAAGGGACACTTTCAAGTGAACTGCCCTTGTCCTTATAGGGGCTTTCAACTTGCCAGAGGTTAACTGAGTATCACATAGCTGGTACGACCCCGTTTGGAGGATTCCTAAAAAACTTGTAATATAACTTTATGGAACAGATCTTTAGGGAGCCGATTTGGAAAGTTGCCCTCTTGGATCTACTGCTTGACAACAGAGTGGAAGTTGGCAGTTCTCTTGGCCACAGGGACTACAAAGTAATCGAGTTTAAAATCTCTGTTAATAGGAGGAAAAGTGCCAGCAAAACTTCAACTCTGGATGTGAGGAGAGCAGACTTCAGGCTGCTTAGGGAATTAATAAGATCCCCCGGGAGAATGGTTTTGCAAGTGCTGAGATCCATCAGTGCTGGTTGCTTTTTAAATATCACCTCCAAAGGGCACAAGAGCAGCAATTCCCAACTATCAATAGTCAAGCAGGAAGGGCAGAAAGCCAAATCGGCTGAGCAGGAATCTTGTCTTGGAAATAAGGCAAGAAAGGGAGGTAAAAGCCCAGTGGAATCAGGGTCAGGTGACATGGGAAGAATACAGAGATGCTGTTTGCCATGCTAGGGAGAAAAATCTGTGTGGTCAAAGCTCAGTTGGAGCTGAAGCTGTCCAGAACTGGTGGGGGACAATAAAAAGTGTTTTTTTCTAGTATATTGTCAATAAGCAGTGTATAAAATAGCTTTGACCTGTTACAGGATGAGGATGATCCCCTCAAAAACAGGGACATGGGCAAAGCAGAGGTGTTTAATGCAGTCTCTGTCTCCATCTTCAACACAAATGATGGAACAAGAGGGTCTCTGCCCTGACCTGAAGGATCATGTCTATAATGATCAATTCTTGGTCGACCCTGGAAATGTGTGGCATCTGCTATTCCAGCTGAATCCCTACAAATCTGTTGGGCCTGATGGGATTAATCCAGGAGTCCTTAAAGAATTAGCTGATGGCACTGCAAAACCTCTCTTGATGATTTTTGACTGCTCTTGGAAATCTGGAGAGGTCCCAGCTGACTGGAAGCTGGTGAATGTTGTCCTGATTTCCAAGACAGGCAAGAACCCCAGAAACTATAGGCCTGTCAGTTTCACTTCCGTGCCTGGAGAAGATTATTCTGGGAGATATTGAAATACACCTGAAAGACAATGCAGTCATCAGTCACAGCCAGCACAGCTTCATGAGAGGGAAGTCCTGCTTATCAAACCTGATTTCTTTTTATGACAAAGTAAGCCACCTTATGGGTTCCCCTAATCAAGGGAGGCCAGTCGATGCACTCTTTTTGGATTTCAGAAAATCTTTGAATAGTGTCTCTCTCAGTATCCTTATGGATAAAATGTGCAGCACACAGCTGGATAAACACATGAGGTGGGTGAGCAACTGGCTCAGGCACAAAGGCTGATAGTGAATGCGGTGACATCAGACTGGTGACCTGTCACCAGTGGGGTTCCACAGGGCTCCGTCTTAGTCCTGTACTCTTCAGCATCTTCATAAACAACCTGAATGCAGGACTGGAAGGGATACTAAGCAAGTTCAGAAATGATATAAAACTAGGAGAAGCTGTTGTCTCTGTCAAAGACAAGGAGGCCCTGCAGAGAGACCTCAGCAAATAACAGTGCTGAACAATCATCAACCATAGGAAATTCAACAAGGGAAAGTGCCAGATTCTGCACTGGGATGGGACAACTCTGGGTGTCTGGACAGTCTGGGGAATGAGATGCTGGAAAGCAGAGCCATGGAAAGGGACCTGGGGGTCCTGGTCAGTGGCAAGTTGAACATGAGGCAGCAGTGCCCTGGCAGCCAGGAGGGCCAAGTGTGTCCTGGGGGGCATCAGGCCTAGCGTGGCCAGTAGGGCAAGGGAGGGGATTGTCCTGCTCTGCTCTGAGCTGGGGCAGCCTCACCTTTGGTGATAGGGGCAGTTTTGGGTGCCACAATATAAGAAGATAAAAAGCTATTAGAGAATGTCCAAAGCAAGGCAACAAAGATGGTGAATGGCCTTGAGGGGAAGCTGTATGAGGAGCAGCTGGGGTCACTTGGTCTGCTGAACCTGGAGAAAAAGAGATAGTTACAATTTCCTTCTGTGGGGAAGAGGACATGCAGGCACTGATCTTTTCTCTCTGGTGACCAGAGACAGGACTTGAGGGAATGGCCTGAACTTAAGTCAGGGAGGATTTAGGTTGAATGTTAGAAAAAGGTTCTTCACCCAGAGGGTGGTTGAGCACTGGAACAGGCTCCCCAGGGAAGTGGTCACAGCACCAAGCCTGACAGAATTCAAGAAGCATTTAGACAATGCTCTCAGGTGTACGGTGTGACTTGAGTATGGTTCTGTACAGAGCCCAGGACTTGGACTTGATGATCCTTATAGGTCCCTTTCAACTCAGCTTATTCTGTGATTCTCTGATTATGTAATGTTTGTAGTATCAAACCAGGCTGTATGTCTGTCCTTCTATGTTAAACAGGAAAATTACCAAATGTATAAAAAATGCTTGCTACAAAAAAGGGGGGAGATTGAATCCATTGCTGTTTTCCATATCTAAGATAAAGGAATATTCAAATAAGTTAATGTGGAAAAGAAATGTGGGCCCTAAATTTCTCTGTTTGCTAATTAAACCTATTAGACTAGGAACAGGAAAGTTGTATATGACATAAACTGGTCTCATGTTTAGTGACTGATATATTCAGTGCTTAAACAACTGCAGATGAGTTGCTTGTACATGGAAGTGTATGGAGTCTTTGAAACTTGAATATGAAATTAGCTCTTTTGAGATCTAACATATTTTAAAAAAATCATGAGGTAATTCAATATCAAACCAGCAACTTATTACTGAGTATCCATATAAAAGGCTTAGTATTTTGCTAGACATTTTAAGGTGGCAGTGCAAGAGGAATAGAGATTCATTTATGTTGGTAAAAATACTCATCACGTATGAAAACCATAAAGTGAGATGAGGGTACATTTTTGGAGGGAGGTTCTGAAGACAGTCCTAGAAACTTGACCAATCTTTTGGTTGTTCTTGAGGACCACAAACTTCCCTGGTGACGTTTCTCAACCTGTGAAGTCTGTGTTGCCTTGCCAATAAACATTGTTGATACAACAGTAGCCTGGGAGAATTGCTCTCTGCTTATTTCACTAAGTAACTTCAGAGGATGGTTTTGCCCTCTTCCCCAGAGGGCAGCTCAGATGTCGGGTGTGTCACCTTTTGTCTTCTGTCCCTGTACAGACCTTTTGTCTCTTGTATCCAGGGGCACTTCTGATGTGGCTGAGGTATACCACTTTCAGAGGCAGCAGTCCAGTCAGATGGAGCCTTTGTCAAACTGCATTGATCTGAAATGCCCATATCTATTATTATGATCCAGTTTCTCCTGATAATCATTCACATTGTCATCATTCACAATGAAATGATCTGGTAATATCATTGTTCAGTTATGAAATGAACTTAGCAGAATAGTAGAATATTCTTAGTAGAGTAGAATAAAGAAGATATAAGTAGAAGTGAGATGCATGAATCAGATGTGCTCATCATGAAATACGAAAGTGGAGGGAACATTGTCATGTAGGCTATATTGATGGCTACTTGGCAATGTGACATTAATCCCTTGTCTAGAATAGAACATCCATGGAATGGAAGATACTCCGCTTTTAAAAAATTAAATGTTAAATGGTGAGAATATAGTGATTTGAGAGAACATATTGATCCACAGTTGTCCCATGAGCTGGTCATCTCTTTTGCTAAAACAGTTTGCTGCTTGAAGGCAGGGATGCTTACACTTCCTGCCAGTTACAGGTCTTCTATCATTTTCCAAATCATGCTAAGAGACAGAAAAAACATTCATAAACATAATTATACAAAAGCTGTTTTTCTGCTGTGATTATATTAGGATTAGGTATTGCATAATTTAGGGAATATTATCTTTCTTTGCCACATTCAGGCAGAAATGCTGCAGAGCAGGACTGCAAAGCAGAAGTACATCCATTGCTTCACGGATTTAGCTAAAACGCCTATAAGAGACTGGGCTCCTGTCTCACCTCTTTTATGCTCTCAAAATGCTTAAAAAATGGCACAGTTCTTAGCATGTTTTTTCCCAAGAAACTACTCTAGAGAAACTGTCTAAAATGTTATATTCAAACTATTTATCGAATGCTTTTGTTCACCAAAGCTGGTTTATTAGAAAATATTCTAGGATAGATTTCCTGTCAGGGAACCTTTCTGTATTTTAAAAATAAATCTTATTCATATTTAAATTCTTCCATTCTTAATTATTGTTGCTCCAAATTTTTCTCCAAATTTAATTTTACTACAAATTACTAAAAGTAATCATCATGGCTTATCCATGATATTTTTGAAAAAGAACAGATTTCAAGTATAGTCCCAAGATGGGTACTTTTGGTCATGAGGGTGGAAGGCTGGTCCTGAAGCATGTATCATGCTGCACATTTCCTGGTGCTTCACCACTTCAGGTGCTGTACCACTGTGTCAGTCATTTTCCTCATTACTGCCAGTTTGGAAACAGGTAAGAGCAAACTGAATGAATATTTTCTTAATGGAGTATATTCATGAAGTGCATGGTTGAGCTGAGAACTCCTGATGCAGTACGTGATGCTGCTCCTCGCATCATCTTCCACAATGTTCTAAAACCCTCAGTCACTCTGTCAGAAAATATATTATGCTGCATCACACAGAGCATCTGGCTGATAGGTGCTCTCTGAATCACATTGTTACACTATTTGCTAGATCACTCTTCACCTGTTGTGAGAAATAAATCAGAAAAGCTTAGGACCCCGATATGATAGGCTGCATATATAAAGGTAATGCAGGACCTCCCAATGTGATCTTTCTAAACAGGTAGATAGTTGAATATGATGGCCCAAAAATCAGTTCAGGACAAAATGAAGTTTTTAAACTTTTCTAAGAAGTGCAGCAGATGAAGCCTGTCTCCTTTTTATTATCTCCATTGCCATCTGGGAGGGGCTGGAATTTCCTAGCCGCTAGGCTAGTCTAGCTGAAGCTGCAAATTATTCTGTTCTTTGTATGTGTCTGGAGGTTTTTAGTGAAAAATAAGTTGAGTTCTGGGCTGCCAGGTACATTTTCAAATGCATCCATCTGACTTTGTTCTGTTGCTTCCATTTTCTATGTTCCTCTTTGCTATAATGGAGCAACTTTGGTTTTGGCCAATTAGCAAAGCATAATTCTTGTTCTTTGTTGCCCCTTTGTGAGTCCTCCTTCCTGCAGCAAATATTTTGTTTCCAAGAATTTTGTGTAGGTGTGTGGGAATTTCTGTTTGATACGAGGTATTTCAGAATTGTAACCATCACCATTTAAATGTTTCTCTTTAAACAGAAGATTTATAATTCTTTAGCTAGAAGAAACATTTTATTTTTCATTTTAGTGTTTAATGCTCAAGATACCAGCATTGAAACAAAATAGATGGGCTAACTGAGTTCTAAGCCAGATGCTGAAAAAATTTAGTGTTCTTTTATTGCTGTCCTGTCAGTATTTTTTATCTTCACTGACATGAACTTGCCTCTCTGTATGATTCAATTTTTATTCTCACTAGTCGTGCTATGCTGAGTACAGACTGTGCCAAATTGTCAGTTTTATAAGTGAATCCCTAATGGATATGAAACTGTACCTACTCTGCCATGGGAACTTGATGGATTATATAATATAATTTACAAGGTAAGCTGATTTCTGTAGAAATGATACAGGTTTCTATACAGAATAAATGAGCTATGAAGACTTCCTGTTTTCAGTACTAGTGTAATTGAATTTGTATTTCTGTAATAGTCACCAGTGAATATAAGAGATTTTTCAGACAGTCTTTCTTAATTAATGCTCTCTGTCTTTTACAGTCTAGTGAAATCAGATTTTTTTCATATTATAAAAACCATATTTTAAGAAACCTTTTTTTAAAAAAAATATTTATAGCATGCCATTAAAATCTTTTTATGTTTAAGTGATGATTGAAGTAGTTGTTGAACTTGTCTGGAAGAGTATGGGCAATGAAGTCAGAGAAGAAATAAATATCAGAGAAAATTACTGACTGTTGTTTTTCATTAGGACTTTAAATAATGTCTAAAATCTAATGGCCTATTTCTTCAGTTTCTTTTTCAGCTACCTGTATCTTTCCAAAGTGAAAAAGCTGTGTGTTCTGCTGTGTTCTTTTAATCAAGAGTCACAAAGTTGCACTAGGGTGAAACAATTAATTTAAGAACCCTGAACTTAAAAAGTTTCTTTTTTCCTTTAAATGGAACTGTAATCTCCGCACAGTTTAACTGAGCTGCAAAGCTAGTCCATGTAAAAATGCAATAGTAACATCACATTCTGAATTTAGGGATGATGTTATTTTAATTTTTGAATCATGAATATTCTAGTTGCTCGATCAGGCTTTTGACAGATTCAGTCTCCCACAATGGTTTTTAATCTCACTGATTGATTTATGTTAAATTAATTTATTGTGCCTGATTTTTAGGATCACTGTTACTGGTAGTACCATGATTAAATGCTAGAGAACATATGTTGCCAGTATCAACAGCAATTCATTAAGTTCAGTGATCTGACTCTTTATTATTTTATTTTTTTAAAATTGGACATCCTGCAATAATTTGAATAGAGGGATATTGAATGTAATTCTCACATGAGGAATTTGTATTTATAGTGGCAGCTAATTAAGTGAGATATGTGAAAAGCTGAGCCTTGATGCTTCAGTGAGTAATTACCTCCTCTTTATACTTACATTATTTTAAATTTGGCTTGTAAAATATATAATTTGTGGATTTACGCACAAATCCAATCCAACCAGGATAAAAGATGGATGAATTATTGTTTAAGCAGCTGGAGGATGTTTCAAGATCGTCAGCCCTTGTTCTTGCAGGAGATTTAACCTGCCAGATATCTGCTGGGAATTCAACACAGTGGAAAAGAGGCACTCCAGGAGGTTCTTGGAATGCATGGAGGAGAGCTTCTTGTCACAGCTGGTGAGCAAGCCTGCCAAGGATGGGGCTCTGCTTGACCTGCTGTTTGCAAACAGAGAGGAGCTGGTGGGGGATGTGGTGGTCAGAGGCTGTCAGGGCACAGTCACCATGAAATAACAGTTCATCATATTTGGTGAAACAAGGAGGGGCATCAACAAAAGTTCCACTCTGGACTCCTGAAGTGCAGACATCAGTCTTCTCAAAAGAATGATTCAGAGAGTACTTTGGGAAACAGCCCTGATAGACAAAGGGGTCCAGGAAGAATGGACATACTTCAAGAAAGAAGTCTTGAAGGCACAGGGACAGACTATCCCTATGTGCTGAAGGGTGAGCTGACAGGGAAGATGGCAGGTCTGATAATCTTTTGAAAGAGTTAAGGGAGAAAAGGAGGGTGTATCACCTTTGGAAAGAGGGGCAGGTAACTCAGGGAATATTTAAGGATGTGGCTAGGTCACATAGGAAGAAAATTAGAGAGATAAAAGCCCATTTAGAACCTAGTTTTGCCACTTCTGTGAAGAATAATTAAAAATGTTTTTATAAATACATAAATGGCAATAAGAGGGGCAAGAACAACCACCATTCTTTATTTGGCATGCAGTGGAATATAAGGACCATGACTCCACCTTCCTAGGCAGCTCTCATGCCAAGAGGGTATCCCAGACTGTCAAGAGCATGGTCTACTTTCTATGTGGGTAAAAATGATGCTGCATGCCAAAAATAGGAAGGATCAAGGAAGACTATAAAGGCCTGGTGAAGAAGGTGAAAAATATTGAACCCTAAGTCATGTCCTCATCTATCCTACAGATTAGAGAAATAGGGCAGCCAGAAGCAGGTAAATAATGCAAATAATCATTTCAAAATGTTTCGTGGCTGGCACCATCTAGAAGATTTTGGCTTTTATGACAGTGGGTTGTGCTTTAATGATTGTGGCCTGTTAGGGAGGTGTAGTATCCACCTGTCTAAAAAGGGCAAGGGGATCTTTGGCAGCAGGTTGGCCAGTTTGGTGAGATGGGCTTTAAACAAAAGGTCTTGGGAGGTGGGATCCAAAGTGTACTGCTCATACCCTTGCTTTCTCCTAGAGAACAGGTCATACAAACCAGGGCAGCGACAAATGTTCCTTAACTGCCTCTCAAGAGGAGGATCATAGGACTAAACATATCAAGGATGTTTATGGTTATGGTGAATCCTCTTATATACCTTCTAGAGAACCTGGCTGCATGGTTACCTCTCTGAAGTGCCTATATACAAATGCACACAGCATGGGCAATAAACAAGAACTAGAAATCTATGTGTGGTCAGAAGACCAGGATCTCATTGCAGTTACTGAGACATTGTTGGATAGCTCCAACGTTGGACGTGGAGGACGTGACTGAAATGTTGTCATAGGTAGCTATGTAATTTTAGAGGGGACTGGTCAGACAGGTGAAGTGCTTTTTAAGTGGGAGAGCAACTAGAACACATTGAGGTCTACCCAGGGACAAATGAATGATCTGAGAGTTTATGTTAAGAGTTAAGGGGCAGGCTAATATGGCTGACACTGTTGTGGGGGTTTGTTATAGGCCACCTGATCAGAAGGAGGGATGGGCTTTCTATGAGCAGCTGGCAATAACAGTGGTCACAGGCCCTGTTTCTCCCGGGGAACTTCAGTCACCCTGATATTTGCTGGAGGGACAATGTGGCTTGGAGCACACAGTCCAGAAGTTACTGCAGATCATTGAAGTAACTTTTTGGTGCAAATGATGGAGGAGCCAAAGAAGAGAGGTGTTTTGCTGGACCTTGTACTCACAAACCAGAAGGAATTGATTGACAATGTAAAGGTTAGCCAAGTCTGTAAGTGACCGTGAGATGGCGGAACTCAGGATCCTGCATGGAGGAAGCAAAGTGACAAGGACCCTCCAGAGAGGCCTACTTTGGCCTCTTCAAAGACCTACGTAGAGGAATCCCGTGGGATAGAGCTCTAGGAGAGAAGCTGATAAGTGATATACATCACTTCCTCCAGGTTCAAGACCAGTGTATCCTCTTGATCAAACAATCAGTTAAAGGTGGCAGGATACCTGCATGGATCAGGAAGTTCCTAGTAAATTGCAAATTCGAGGAATAAATTTATGGGATTTAGAAAAGGGAACAGACCATGTGGGAGGACTATAGGAACATTGTCAGAGTATGCAAGGATGTAAAGAAGAAGGCCAAGACCTACTTGGATTGAGTCTGCCTTGGCAGAGGGGTTGTAGTACATGGTTGCTAGAGGTCTCTTCCAACCCTAATTCTGTCATCCTGTGCAAATGTCCCGTAAACCATATTCACCTGGAAACTGACATTTTCACAGTATAGGAATGATCTTAAAGATAATTTCTCCTCTAAACAATGATTTTGTGGACGTAACTGGGAAAGACAGGAACTTGAACACTTTGCACATGATTGCTCCAAAACACTTGAATAAAATATTCAAGTAATTTGTAGTTGGAGAGTATTTCTCAGAGTTTGTGTAGGCATCTGTGCTTACAAGAACAGTGATATTTCAGAACATTTAAAAACAAGTTCTTCAAATTTGGAGGCATCCCCTGTCAGCATTATTCACAGCACTTCCAGTACCTGGCAGCAAATCAAAATGCTATGAAGCTCTATTTTTCTTCCAAGACAGAAACATGGCAGATTGAAACCAGCATGTCAGCTACATACTGAGTTACCATTACTAGCATTTTGTAATTTACAGCCTACTTTTTATTTAGATAGAGACTCCAGCTCCAGAATAGTGACTGAGGATATTGGTTTGACCAGGGAAAATACTCTCCTTTCTCTCTTCAGAATTAAACTAGAAGTGCACAAGGAATTGGGAGGGAAACAGGTGGGACAACTGACCCCAGCTGACACAAAGGATATTCTAGACCATATGACTTCATGCTCAGTATATAAAGCTGGAGGAAGAAGAAGAAAGTGGAGGACATTCAGAGTGATGGTGTTTGTCTTCCAAAGTCGCTGTTAGACATGATGGAGTCCTGCTTTCCTGGACATGGAGAACAAGAGCCAGTCCTTGGGAAGTGGTGAATGGATACCTTGTTTTGCTTTGCCTGTGCATTGTTATTGCTTTACCTGTTAAAAGTCAGAATTAACATTCTTGCAGGACTTCTAATAAGACCTATTATTGGCATGGTCTTCTATGGGCCTTTTTGGACTTGACATGTAGTCAGATTTCCATGAAGAAAACCTGAGTAATAGGAATTACGGGATATATTAGGTCGTATGAGTATATGTTTTGACACTATTTCTTTAACTGGGAATATACTTAAGCTGTAAATAATATTGGACCACTCTAGGTGTCTTGCCCAGTAGCTCAAGGCCTAGCCTTTGCTGGAGCATCTCAGATCAGGACATTCACTCTGAAGTTGGTCCTGAGATGAGTGGAGGAAGTATAGTGTAGATACAGTGAATGGGTAACACAAAGCAGGAATTGTGAAATCTGGTGATCTTTCCTCATGATTTTTCATAGAGACTTTAAATAACTTCATTAAATGCAGTGTGGGTAGAAACAGAATCATAGATTTAATAGTTGCCTCATGAGAAGATTTTCCTCTGTTAACAAGTTTGAAGAGTATCCTCAGCACTGGGTGCATATGACTTAGCATTTGCTGTCCAGTATGAGAAATCCACATAATTTTTTCTTCTCAGAGATTTTAATTATCACATCTTATATAGGTATTTAGGAAAACTATGGAGAAAAATAATGGAATTTATGGAAACCATTGCAAACAGAGATCTTTTGGTTCGTTTCCTGGATCATCTTTAATGTAGGACACTGCTTGGTTATTTACTACCCTGTATACTTCTCTGAAATAATGGACTGATTTAAGAACAAGTTCTGTATTTGAAATGGCTTGCATTTTATACAGGAGGAAAAATATTTAAAGCAATTATTAAAATAAGTACCATTCCCTTATAATTTCTTTATTCTTTTTATCTGCTGGTTGGATTCAAGAATATCCTTCAAAATAATGAACTTTTTTCACTTTCATTCAATAAACTTCTCTAAAACTCAAGAAAGTGTTTCTGCCAATAGGAGCTACGCAGGAGAAGAATATGAAAGAATGAAGCAGTTGCAGAAAAATGTTTGCTGTCACTCATCTTCAGTCTTAGCTGCAGCTAGAAACTTGGCTAGAAGATACTTGGCCAAGATCTGAGATAATTAATGATGTGCAGACCTATGCACAGGGAAGATGAGAATCCAGAAGGTTACAGAAGCTTAAGAGGTGATATTATAGAGCTGAGAGTTTACAGATGTGAATGATTTAACACGAGCAACTACTGAGATACTACTGAATTAATGTTGACAGGAAAGAAAACAAAGTACAGAAATACAGTCTTCCCATTGTGAATAATTCTATAATGTGATAAATGCCAATCACTCATTTTTAGAAATTTATGAAAATTTAATAAAGAATAAAATTGGTTACAAAAAGAAAATTAATACAAATAAAAGTTTAAAAAGTTTTAGAGACAGGACAAATAAGGAGACAATAAAAGGGGCAAAGAAAATAGGTAAGCAATGTCCTTTCTCCTCCCGACTCCATGTCAGGAGAGAGAAAGGCAATCTTTACTCGAAAACTGCTCCTTTTTGAGGACTGAAACCTCATAATTATGCATGCTTTATCAACAAACTTGTTTTTCAAGAGTCTTTGGCTTAAGCCTTTTGGCGACATAGGATCGTGCGTTTGTTGATTGGGAGCGTCTGCGTTCTGAGAGATGCATTCTTTTGTCTGAAGGTGGGGGGGGGGGGGCGGTTATCTCCTGTAAAACATTCACCTGGAATAGCCCTCTCCCTTGAGCTAAGAAAAAAACCTTACACACAAACTTTTACTAAAACTTAATGTTAAAAACTACATTTACTATTTGTTTCAAATGTTAATATTGCATAACTTTTCTAACTAGCATATTACATATAGTAAATATTTGCGTAGAGCCAAAACACCCAATATGCATTTTTCACATATAATATGGTGATAAAAATTGAACACATTGGGGTGTAGCTTTGTGATGATTCTTTTTCTATTAGGCAAGATATAATGGAAGAAATTAACCGATCTAGTGCAATGATAATGTTGTTGATTTGTTGGGCACCCAGGTCAGTAGCTGTATAGTACTACTTAATAATATCAGGTAAGTATGTGCATATGTATATTTGCACTGAAAAATTTCTGTGCATAAGTTAAATTTACACTTTGGTTTTTCTCAGATTTTTAAGAGTACTAGGTTTATGGTTTTATTTAGATGTTCTTGAAAGTATCTCCATGTAAAGTATCTCCAAAATCTAGATGTGAGCTTATATACTTTCAACATTAACCTTTTTCATTCTTAACTTTAACTGCACATGAAGAAAATATCCTTGAATATCAACTTAAAAAGTATAACAGCCATTCCGCATACTTTTTTTTTATCATTGTATTTGAGTATTATTTTACTGACAAAAAATGCTGATGATTTAAGTTACATGTCAATAGCATTTCAGTGATTCACTTCACTCTTTATAGATACAATTTTAATTTAAGCATGAGGTTTTTGAGATCTATTAGAAGGCAGTTCTCCTCTGATGAATCTTATTTCTTTATTTTTCGTTTCAGAGAATTATTTTCAGAGAATTTATTCTCCATTTCCTAATACATAGGGAAAAAAGATTAGACTTTTAAAGGAGGGAATAGAAATAAGCATTAAGAATGTGAAAGGAAAATATGCTTACAATATTTTCCAAACTCTGTAACACATTTTATCATTAGTATGAAAAGTGTCATAAAAGTTTAGATAGTTGTAATATATGACATATTTTTTGCCAGACATCTGAGATTCTTTTTGGATACTACTATAAAATATAAGTCATCTCAGTGATAGCTTTGGTAATGACTTTTATTTCCTAAGAGGAGATCACTGCCATGTAATAAATTAAGATGTCACTAATGCATAATAGCAGTGAGGGATGTTCACTTCTAATTGCTGAGATGACTGTTGTTTCTTAGCATTCTGCAGAAAGAAGTCCTCATGGAATATATCTAGGCTATGGTCTATCATTTCATACAAGATTTAGTCAAGTAGACTCTTTCTCTCCACACGTAGACTGAGGCTTCCGGTTATGTAACTTTCTGCAGAGCTGGGCATTTGCTTAAAGGAGATGCAAAATATCTGCAGTGGACTCCCCATAACCTCAATATTCTAGGAAGCCAGTTGATGTTTATTCATATGTTAGCTGCCTTCATCCATACAAAATAAAATTGTGGAGTAATTCAGTGTGCTTTATTTGTCTACTGTGTGTACTTTCCATCTGTAAGTGTTAAGTAAATCTAAGAGACAGTGATTGTCCAAATGGTCTTTTTCCCTTCGTAGAAATGTTGGAATTTTTTTAAAATCCAAATGAAATGACTACATAGGGGGTATTGTGACACATACTAATATCAAGGCCCAAAGCCTTGATGTGGTTTAGAATGTACATAGTAATAGCAAGCAGGAAGAATATATCAGCTTTTCTGGAAATTTGTTACACTGCATGTAACTGTGAGTGGACATAAGTATGCATTTATTTGAAGTAAATCTTAACAAAATATTACTGTTAAAATAAAAGTGCCAAAATAGTAGTAGTATAAGTAATCCTTACAAAGAATTACTTTATGCTTTAGTTTTTCCCTGCATGATACTATTTCAATATTTAAATTTGAAGATGAAGTCGAAATTCAGTCCTTGGCTGATAGATCTCATAGACTCAAGCCTACTTTTTTTTAAGTCATCTCTATGTTGTGAGTTACAAGGTCAAGCTAAACTGTTTCCCTTTACAGCTGCAATTGATCATTAGTTGTATTCCAGATGAAGGAATAGAAAACAAAAGCAGTTTATTGTGTATCATATGGAAAACCAATGGGTGTCTTGCCTGTTAGCATTGCAATCTAATATTCCTGTTTGTTGTAACAGACTCCAGTGAATTTTCTGGATTTTGGCAGTACCTTTCTTGCCATTCCTCTCCTGTACTTTAAGTAGCCTTAATATAGAGAATTCAAATTGCTTCTGTGAGGCTTGTTTACCTTCGAGAACTATTTTGGTCAGGACATGATGCAAACATATTGGTTGATTGTCACTGGAAATAGATGCATCTCTTAAACTGTACTTCTGAAGCATATTATATATACTGTCTGCCGCGTAGTCACTTAGGATATAAAAGTCTCATCACTTTAATGAAAAGTACAGAACGTAATGAACAAATTCTTGCAAAGTGTATAAAAATTTTTAATGAACAGTGCAAAATTTTGGTTTGCTACTATGAGAAAGCACTAATTTCTGGGTGTCCAGAAAATGTTCAGCAGAAAAAAAAAAAATAAACAAAACCAAACCCAAAAACTAGTACGAACTTTCATAACCATTCTACATTTATACCATGATTTTGAAAGTTATGTCAAGTATGCATAGACATTTTGCAAATACAAAAAACCACAGGAACTTTTTTCCAAGCTGAGTGATAATGGATGCTACGAATTACCTTTTTTTTCCCCTTTAGCTCAGTTTTATGCTATAAAATATAAGCCTTGTGAGTGACAGGCTGAAAGGCTTGGAGTGGAGCAACAATTAGTGAAAGGATGTTGAAAGCATAACGGAAGCAAATGTAGACCAAATGCCAAACTCTCCATTTTATCCTAATGAAAGGCTGGAATGAGTCATTAAGGTTGCTCATCGTTGTTGTCATCTGTCCGTCAAAACATTTCCTTTTCTTTCCTTCCCATCACCACAACTTTGGAGCAAACTCAGTTTTCCCATCAGAAAATACCAAAACTTGGTTTTCCCTTAAGAAAATAACAATGTTACCTGGATTATAGACAAAATATCTTCTCCTTGATTTTTCTTTTTAGTCTCACTTTTGCCTGTATCAAGATGTCTAGGATTGTGTATTCCTTGTGTATTCTAGATTGTGTATTCTCTAACATTTAGAGAACTGTTGCCTCTGTTTTACAATGTGGTGCTTATATTGACTGCAAGGTGCATATATTGGTTTTGACTGCCAGGACTGTTAGTGTGTGCTTTTCCTTGTGTATTTCAACAGCTATTTGTCATACTAAGACAGGTGATTTTTGCATGACTGGTCAGTATAAGCTGTAGGTAAAATGCGAATTTAAGTTTCACTTAACTCATGTTTTTTCTTCAGACACTGGGAATAACTCTTCAAATAAATTACTTTTTTATGATTAGAAAGAGGAAAGGGAAAATAATTTTAATTTTTAAGTAATAGAAAAATTCTAGGATATCAAATGTGCCTCTTTTATGCCTTTAGGAACAGAGAAATGGTAGTACTGCTATGGGTTTGGTCAAATTAACATTAGTGGAGCATTAGTAACTGACTGTTACTGTGACTTAGAGCTTATATGAAATATTGGTAGTTCCAGTATATGTTTAATATAAGATTTATTTACCAAAAAATCGAATAGAACAATAATTTAAGAAACACATTCCAATTTTTATTGGATTCTTTTTTTACAATAAAATATGTACACAGCATGCATTAGTGAATTTGGCCAAAGAAGTCACAATTCCTTAAAGTGTTTCTGCACCTGATGGTTTCTAGTTCTGTATTCTTTGAAGAAAAAACCCTGCTATTTTCTCTCTATTTCCCGCATCTTCTGTCAGTTTTCATGTGGGGGCAAGTGATTTCTGTGAGAAAGCCAAATGAAATTAGGACATAACTCATTCAGTCATATTCTTGAATTCACATTCTTGGTCCTGCTGCATTATTCTATGAAGGTGTATTGCATGAAGACAAGCACATCTAGGTACTGAAATACACTGTAAGAGAGCTTTAGGAAGGGCATGAAGTGATAGAGCAAGGGGTTTAAAGTAACAAAGGGTACGTTTATATTAGATACTAGGAACAAGTTATTGACTATGAAGGTGGTAGGGCTTCCCAGAGAAGTTGTGGTTGCCCCATCCCTCTGAGTAACCGGGTCTAGTGAGAGTGTCTCTGTCTTTATATATAGAAGAACTATATCTATCTGTTTGTCTATCTGTATCTTCCCTAAAATATCATTCTCCCTCTTACTGTGCCAGTTAAAATCAAATCAATCTCATTTTGTACAGAGCAAGCTTTAGGTTGGGGGGAAAAATAGTGCAAGTGAGAAAGTAGGATGCTGTTACTCACTGACAGAGTGGCATGCCTTTCAGAAGGTAGTCCTGACTTCCAATCTCCTCTCCCAGAGCAGAAATTTAAAGTAAGCTGAAGGAGACAGCTAAAAACAGAGAGAAAGGGCCAGACTGTGGCCAACTACTTTCCTTCCCACACATAGCTTCTGCAAAAGGAGCTGGTGCTGGTGGTCCTCTTGACTGGTCCTTGGGGCAGGATCTGTGGGGTAGAGCTCTGGAACTCGAGTCCCTTGTGCAGACCCTGTGGATGAGCCATGGTGTCTCTCTTCGTGGGTGGTGGTGTTACAAAAGGCAGTTCCTGTGATCACAGCCACATGCTGAACTTTTCAAATGATTCTGTGAAAGCCAAAGGCTCAGTGAGTTGTGTCACTGTCAGGTGTGTTGGGTAAGGGGCGCAGCTGTGTTTGGGTTGCAGAGGCAGGACGTAGTCTTCAGGGCAAGTGAGAAGGTCTGTGCTTTTATCTTTACTTTGGAAGAACAGCAGTAGCAGGAACCGAGAGCTGGTACCCTCCAGAGTAGATGGCAGATCTGGAGGATTTGGAGGGCCCCTCATGAGGCTGCTATGCACTTTAGTGTGCGAGGTCTAAATTCAGCCTTTGTGCAAAAGGAAATTCCTGTGTTGTGGGTAATCTAAGTCTTACTTTGTCTAGTAATTACTGCTAATTGTAGCAAGAATTCTGCTGTGTTTCATCTACTTCTTAAGCAAAATCTTCTATTTGCAAGTGCAAATTTAAGTTTGTGGTATAACCACAAAACAAACTACCTGTGCTGGCCCTTTGATATATTCTAAGTCTTTTTTGCTAAATTACTGGACTAATAAGAGCATGAAGAGACATGAGGGCTGGGGAGGAAAGTTTTCTTTCTAAATAAAACCTATGATCTCATCAAGAAAAATGCAAATACATGCAGTTGCATGTTTAAAAGACTTTAAAAATTACTACTAGTGTGATAAGCTTTGGACACATTTAAGGAAAAAGCTGTCTTCTACCTGAGACTTAAGTGTTTGTACAAATTGTATGCCTTCATACCTAAAAGAACAAGTTAAAACGTGCTCCTAAAATGCAGCATGTTAAAATGATCCTTTTCCAAGGTGCTTTATATCATTAGAGGAGATGAAGAGAATTTACCTTCTCTCTTCCTGTGAATGAATGCATTCTGTACTTTGCAATTACTGTGCTTTGAAAAACACTAAAGCAACCATTTGATATAGTTGATACTTGCTGTCTCCAACAGTCTGCCTTCAATATTTGTATTTATAAAGATGTACTAAATCCAGCACATATTTGTGAAGAAGCCTGTGGAAAGCTTCTTCATAAATATATTTTTACATGACTAGAAAAAGAAGCTCCTCTTCAGGTTTCCAGACTGGGAAATGGCTATTGTAGCAAATCAAAGCTTTGCTTAGTCTGTTCAATTATTGAAACCTCTTGGATCCAGTCTTTCTCCAGAGCTCAGAATAAATTCTGCAGTCTGACTATCTTAAAGAAATCATTATGGAAATTAATACCTCCCTCCAGAACCCCCCCTCCACCAAAATAACCCAAACAAAAATCCCTCCAAACAACAAATACATAAAACCTCCGACACCCAAACAAAACCTTAACAAATAAACAAAAATAATCAAACAAAAACAAACAAACAAACAAAAATCCCAGACAATCACAGAAAAATTCTTTGAAAATAAATAGTATGCAAGCTACTAAAATGAGAAAATGTCCATTCCCTTTTTCAGGAACAAGATTTAATATAGAAAATAGATTTTAATGGAGGATTAGTTTCATGTTTTTGCACATACATTGTTTGTATTGTCCCTAAAATTTGAAATGTAATAGATGAAAGATTAACAATTCTCATTCTGGAGCTTTTAAAAACAATTAAAATTGTTATAAAAACAATTAAACAACACACATAGATTTCAAAAGTCACAGTAGCACTTAAAGACTCCTGAGAATGTTTTTAGCAAATTCCAGAAGTATTTTCCTGATACCATAAGAAACAGTCCTGTGTGGTGCATTTTGGCACTCTGTATAACACGGGTGACTGTAGCAAGACATTTAATAATTAGTGTTAACCTATTTGTTAGTATTAGCATGTTGTTGTTAATATCTTCCTCGAGAGAAACTTAACATCCCTACACCTCTGCAGGCAGAAGAGCTGAATGTCAGACAGGTGTCCTTAGAATTTACAAACCCACACTGTGTCTGAAGTGGGCACCTCTTGTACTTCCTTCAAAAGAGACAAATTACCACATCCAAAGGAAGAGCCTCACCTGTCTCCTTCCTTACCTCTGCACAGTAGATGGTATCTATAATGGCATCTGTGGTCAAAATCGCACTCAAAAGTACACAGAATGTTCCACTTTAATACAAAGATTAAGATCTGGTATCAGATTGATTGAGAGGAATTATCTTCCTGAATTTTGTATGACTTCTAACAATTTTTTTGTCCCTTTTTGTTTAGTGGCTGTGTCCCTGCTTTCATCCTCTTTACTGTGGTTATTAGAAAAGTAAGTCATGAAGGTTAACTGAAATTTTTCCATGGTGGTCTTTATTGAAGAAGACAGCTTTAGAATAAGGGTCAAAGTATAACTCTCTTTATAAAGTCAAGGGATGCGAGGGTGCACCTTAGGTGAATGAGATATTTCTGCTGTCTGAGGTGTTTGTTAAAACAACTATGTTTCCAGAACTGGTTAAAGTTTATAAACAGTGTCTTGTGGTGAACATGATGTAATCTACAAGATGGTGTACACAACTCTATAAACCTACTCAAACTCCTCTACTTTTAGTTGCTTTAGTATTCATTCCAGTTATTTCAGTTCAGTACAGACTTCTCTTTTCTCAGTATAGCATTTTTTTGTAGAGGTGTCACCTGTTTTGCCACTTCGTGGGCCTCCTTCCTCTCTTAATTTAGGATTCTGTTATAGCCAAATATTTGTAATAACACTTTTAATTGGCATATGAAATGTACCCTCAGCCATAATATTTGTTAATAGTATTTTTGAATAGTGGAAAAGAGACCTGCACAAGCACAGAGAACTGCATGTTGTGCCTGTGAAGGTAGTACACTATACATTTTTGGTGGCTAAAGTAAGAGGTGTGAACCAGTCTCAGTTCTCAGGAGTCTGCTTACACCAAATTCGTGTCTTCAGGAAGTACATTGCGTCAGCACTGCAAATGTAAACCAAGATAGTTCTGTTCTTCACAGAGCTTTTTGTTAAAGTCCACCTGCACTTAGTAAGATGCCAGCCATTAAGAAAACTTCCCTCTCTGACCCCTCAGTCATTCAAAAGACTGTCTGGAAGTCACACTCCCAGTGCTGGAGATCTCAGCTGCTGAGACCAAGGTCCCTTTCACAGGACCTGCACTGGAGAGCCGACTGGAGCCCTGTTTGGCTCCCCTCATGCACTCCACTCACGTGCAGTCGCACCAGGTTTCTTTGTTGGTTCGACACTGGGTTTCCCGTAGGAAATGTTCATATCTCTAGTTCTATAAAGCCATTTATTCACAGTAACACAGAATCGGCTGGAGCTGTCACCTCTTGGAGGAGCATGAACAAAGGAATCTCTGAGCTTTTACACACTCAGAGTCCAAGTGCCTGTGAGTTTTCAGCTCCTGCTGTGTCTCTCTGTCCATTCACCTGGCCACCGGTGTTTGGGCCCTTTGTTATGCAGAGAGTTGGTAGTTCATGGCGTCTTGTCTCTCTGGACTCCCATGCAGAGCTCAACCTGCGTCTCAGTCTGTAGCTTGAAATTGCAGCTTGCAAAGAGCTACAATTTCAAAAGCTACACATGTATTCCTTAACAGTAGCTGTCGTAATACCTAAACATGTAACTGTGAGTGGATAATTTCTCATTTACATAACTTGTTTCAAAATCCTTAATTGTTTTTCAAATCAGGTAAAATATAAGACCTTGTACAACATTCTCTTCTGTGATATCTTTAATGGGTCAATAGTTAACAAAGACTGGCTATTAGAAAGAAGAAATCATCAGAAGTGCAAGTGTATTTTATGTTTTACACTGGTTTGCATCTTCTGATTTTCTGCACCGGCTTGAACCCCATCTTCATGCATCAGATACTGGGAGTTGCAGCAGGGTTACAAAGTGTTAATTGATGTATTTCAAAACTGTGAGTTTTAAAAAGGAGAATCCATGATGTTCAAGATTGTGTTTATAGAACTAGAATTTCTAGTAAGATAAATTCTCATTTGGGGGAATATAATAAACCCAATAAATTCTATATAGTGCTTGGATTAGGGTTTATTCTTTACCAGGAGTACCATTTCCATAAAAATTTCAACAGCTCTTTATGGTGTTATCTCTAGATATTTTACTCAGCTGAGATAAGAGATATATGTTGTAGGTGACAGGAACGGAGACAGATTTCAAATAGAGTATGTGCTTCTTATTGTGGAGAGAGTACTTGATCTGAGTTTGTGTTGTTGCATGTTAGCTGTGGTTTCCATTTGTGTTACTAAAGGGCAGACTGACTTTTTCAGGTCTTCAGGGCAAAATCCAGTGACTTGTGCTGCCAGAGGAAAACCTATGGGTCTGATTGTCAAATCCACCTGCAAAAAGTTAGCTCTTCAGTTACAGGAAGAAAGCTGTAATTTCCATACAATAGCTGAGGCAAATCTGAAGAGCTGTGGTAGCATGTCTGTCATGCTGCTACCAAAATAGACTTCTTCTGCCAAGAATTTTTATGACATGAGAAATAGTAGAGTAGGGAGAAGAAAGAGATCTGCCCAAAGGAAATTACAAGAAAAATAGTAAGTATGTTATAAGTATTCCAGGCCAGAGGGCATGAAGAAAAAACCCCAAGGAAATGGGCTGTGATTTCTGCCAGATATTTTGCCAGATCTTTCAGATGATGAGATTGTCATTATCTGAGAGGTAATGTGTAAAGCTGTGAAAAAAGGTATTAACTAAGTTTGCATGATGACTGTGAGTCCCAAGAATGTCTTCATGGGGAATGTAAACGTACAGATGTATTGTCCTGAATTAGCTTCTCCCATTTACATGTCACGTTAGAGT
Source organism: Phylloscopus whistleri (assembly GCA_017589585.1). NCBI lineage: Eukaryota > Metazoa > Chordata > Aves > Passeriformes > Phylloscopidae > Phylloscopus > Phylloscopus whistleri. Next base: position 7,464,982 of record JADMLD010001013.1, on the reverse strand, counting down.
TTTAGAGATCATCAAAGAGCAATGTTAAAAAGAAAAAACAAAAACCAAACCAAACCAAACCAAAAAAACAACCACACATTTTTAGGCCTGAGGAGCTTTTATATGTGTGTTAGCATGAATTGTTAATCTGTGCTGAGTTCTGAGTTCCTGATTTTGGAACCAGGGTGTTCATGGCTGGCAAGGGGTTTTTGCATGGTACTGCATTGGCTGTAGGGATACTGAGTAGATTGCCTGGTTTATACAGCAACGCAGTAGTGCAACCAAAATCACTGAGAGGTCTATTTGATTGTCTCATGGACATGAATGGAACTGATTTTGTAATGAAGATCTAGAATGGGTTTAAATATATGTAATCCAGGAGGGGCTGGAGGAATGATTCTAGGAGTTGAGGATAAATACTGTATCATCTTCCACTATGCATGAGCAATGAAACTAAATTCCTAATTGAGGGTAAGTAAATGTAATCTTAAAAAAATAATAAATATGTAGCATTCCATTAACTTTTGTCACTGCCCTGTTTAGACTGAAGTTTTAAATGTATCAAAATTCATTTTGTATTTGCATAATTCAGCTGTGCTTTAAAGGAACAGGTGCTCTTTTTTATGAAAAAAATGGTTAAATATGCTTTCATTTTGAGATACCTGGGACATGGTGACGCTTTTTAGAGTGCATCTGCTTGCAATATGAATTTTGGTGTAGGATACATATTTTTGAATTTGAACAAAAATTAATTTTGTCTTCAGGAGGAATGTGCCATTGCATTACCCCCTTATCTCTTTTGTAAACTGCTTACACATTAGTGTTACATGAAGCTGTGAAAAGATTATGTCTGGTGGAAATGACAGGAACTACATTTCTGTCTGAATAAAAGCAGAAATTTGCTGTGGAGACAGCTTTTTCTATAGGTTCTATTTATCTGCTCCCTTTCTGCAAGCAGGGGAGGCATACAATTGCTGTTAGCTTCACTTTCTCGTAGTGTGGCAAATGTCAGATGTGATTCCAGGATGACTCTTTAGAGTTCAGTACATCTATACTGATCATAGGAAAAATTGTATACAATTAAAAGTAGGACAGGGTGATTTCAGTTTATTAGGTTTTGAAATAGTTCCACTGGTATTGAATTGCTACCTTTTGCTAAATATTAAAAAAAAAAAACCAACAAAAAATTACATGTAAAGTGTTGTTTCAAGTTGACGAAACTTACTAATTTATGAAATATTACATAACAGTTCTCCTTAGAAGTTTAAAGCACTGTGTCTTAAAATTAATAATGGAGTCTTAAATGCAATACAGTCTAAACCAAATAGCAAACAGGCCAATATCAAAATCAATCACCTTTATTGAACAACCAAGGTCAGTTTTTGCATTTAAACTGTTTATATGAGAATGAAGTATGGTGTCACTAGGTAAGAACCAGAGACATTCATCAAGGTGGAGGGAAATTTGCTTTAGTAAGTTAACTCACCTCAATTATTCACAAGATATGTCATAGTTTTGGTGCCATTATTTCTAGTTAACTATTGTCACTAATGATTTTTCTTGTCAGTCTGTCTCTTGGCAATGAAATGAAGCAAGGAAGGAGGACTGGGCTGGTGGCATTTTCTACCTGCAGCTGTGCAGCCTGAAAAATTGCTCTGCTGCACACAGAGCAGCCCTGGTGCTGCTAAATTTGCCTGTCATGAGAAGAAGAGTTCACCAGCAGTGACAGTCTCTGCATTCTGTGAAATTAAAAAAAACCAAAACTATCCCATTAAACAGAGTTCTTGAGTTGAAAGAATACTGCACATATCTTTTTAATATTTAATATCGTATGCTTGTATCCTCCCAATCAAACGTTGCAGTGTTAAAATTTCTTTCTTTTTACTGACTAAAAATTATTTTCCCCTTATCATACCAGTGCTAACAGAACCTATCTCGTTAATTCCATATTAATTTAGAATATTAAGTTAGAAAGCAGCATTACAAAACTCTTGTAGGGAGTAGTTTTAATTTGAATGGTGCAGCAAACTCTAAGAAACTGGATGCTACTCATGAGGATAGTTTTCTGGAGAAAAATAGCAACACTGGTGTGTAAGTGGAACAACTAAAATAAATGGTTCCAGTCTTTGAGGTGAATATACAGTGCTTTACTCAAATGAATAGGTTGAGGTGTATTTAGCCACAGTTTGTTATTTCTTTGTATAAGGAATGAACTTTTTCAGGTGATTGTTTCCAAAGTGAAGTAATCTACCTGAAATGTGCACATGGATTCTGCAGAAAGTGTTTTTATTTTGTGAACTTCAGCAGAAAATGTACATTTTAAGCACACTTTCTCAGTGTCACACATTCATTATGTGCTGTTTAGTTTTTCATAGTGAAATGCTGTGAGACATGGTTTACCTTCCAAATAACGGATCCCTTATCCATAGTAGGAGGGTTTCAAAATAACCAGATTTCCAAAACTTTTTTTAATGTAACAATACATCATCATTTGTCTTTAGAAACTAAGGAGACAGGCACATTATGAAAATTAAAGAAAAGGAAACCAGTAGACTCACTGTTGTGGGTAGTGTCAACATTGTGTGTATGCTGTAGTGTGGATTGGTATAATACATCTTTATCCAAGCATCCATCAGAGCACTCTGGATGGTGTTTTCCAGTCCATATTCATTTTCTTTGCCACTTTGCTAGCATGGAAGAGAAGTAATGAGTGACTTTGGGACAAGTTCTCAGCATGAGGGCCCAAGAGAGTGATGGCTGGAACTGACTGGATGATGGTGAGTTAAGGAGGCATCAGTCAAAAGGGGGATACCTTTGTTCTCAAAATACCTATGCTTTTACTCTATGAAAAATATGTGAAGGTCTTTGAAAATACCTTTAAATGAGAACAGCAATGTATGTGATACTTAAAAATGAGTTAATCGTTTTCCAGAGCTGTAGTCAGGGTGATAGAAAATGTTACCATTCCTTTTGTGGACCCTCTCACAACAATAATTTCAGTGCTCTGTCTTTCATCTGCAAAGTAAGGGAGAATTCCAGTGGTTAAAAATGAGACATAGAGGGATTAAATGAGATGGGTATTGGCAGTATCTGGTATGTGAAGCCAAAAAAGCTATGCAGATCCTTCCAAAACTATAGTTTCTTCCTGAGAAGAGTGATTCTGATATATGTTTTTTTCTTTAGGAGTAATTTAAGAAAATAATTATTATTACTATTTTATTACCTTTTTTAGCTTTGAAGTGAATGCCAGAAGGATATTTAACTCCACCATTTTGAAATTATAAACACAGATAAAATTACAAAAAAGTTGCAAGACTGACCAAGACTAGTGTTCAGGTTCACTGCTACATGCTATGAGATAATTAGTTCTACCAAATCCTTATTTCCAGAAAGATGCTGTTGAGGGAAGACTTGGTGTTTCATTGCAATCATTAGTGATGCTTATTAAATCAGTTATTTAAATGTTTCAAATATGAACTACTGAAAAAAGTGGCTTGCCCATTTGGCTCTAGTCTGCTGTGGGTTTTCTGAATCCATAAAGCTGAAATGACTGCAAAATGTAAAAGATACATAGAGATTTTAAGAAACGACATTTCACTTTCATATTCAATTTTCAAGCTAAATTGAAGCAAGATTTATGTTACTTTCATTCTGAGTAGCTACAATTTGCAGCAGTAGTCAAATGATATTTGTGCAGAGCTGTTGCTACCAGTTGGAGGTGAGCAATATTGCTGAGCAGTTGCCAGCTCAGAAAGCTAACTCAGATTTGCAGATATCTTTGTGAGACACAAAGCACTAGGGAAGTTCATCTTAGAAGCAGTTTAGTGTTGTTTTACTGATAGTCTATTGCTGTATTTACTTTAAAATGAATTCAAAATAATTCAAATGCCATGTTCTGATATACTTCCTGAAATGTAAAATATAGCTTTGTCATATAATTTAAATAAAAAACTAATTCTGGATAACCCAGGTTATGTAAAATGTGTTTATATGTATTTATATAGATAGTTAGGATTAATAATGTGGAAAATTAAAGTAGAAATATTTTAGTATTGTTTTCTGTTGTGAAAACATGTATGATTGAAGTTTAAATACAATGATGAGATTTTTTTTTTAAGTGAATGATGTATATGGCAATTATGTTGACTTCAGATATTTGTCTCATTTTGAAATGGAGACAGCTAATCGTTCATCTTTGATTTGGATGTGACACCTCTCTCTGGTTCCTAATTGGATTATCTTTTTTCTGCCATGTTTGACATCACTTGCTGTGTAATTCTGCTCTCTTCAGGCAAGTGAGAGAATTTTTTTGTGTGATAGTGCAAGTTTTTTTAGAGGTGACGGAAACGCTGGCTGCCAGAAATTAGAATAGTGCTGCATCTGACTGAGTCTGTAGGAAGAATGAGAAAAAGAAAATGCAGCTATGATTTTAATGCCTAACAATTCAATAATTTTAGGAATTTAGGGTCTGATTTTGGCAGGGAAAAAAGTATGTAATTTTTGTATTTTCAGTGTTATTTTCATCCCCTTAGAGACCGCTTCTATTTCCCCTTTTACTTTGTGCATGCATCACATGTTTGTGAGTGCAAGTGCATGTGTGCTTGCAAAAATGTACTCAGAAAAGCCACGTAAGTTCCAGTAATCTTCTTAAAACCAAAATTGCACAGAACTGCTCAGTCTTTTTCCTTGTCTTGGAAATGGAATAATTCTGCAATAATTCTTCTGAAGGTCAGATCTAATTTTTTTCATGATGACTTGAATTTATTATGCTTTTTTCACTTTTGAAAAAATCATGTTTGGGATTTTTTTGAGAGTGCGGGTAACTTGCTTTCTACAAGCGCATGCAAGAAAGCAGCTTCATGTTTGTGGAGTCATACACAGTATGGCTGGATGTGCCCTTGAAAGTAATGGGTTTCTTCACAGAGGACTGAAATGTGCAGGGAATGGTTACAACTTTTATGAGCACTGCAGCTTAAATGCAAAGCATATATATAAGCTTATTTGGAAAAATTCAGGGTTTACGTGTATCTTGGTATCTTGTACATACTCTTCTCTTAAGGGGTGGAGAGGATGGTGGTTCTGAATGCCAGCTGCAGCACTGTCATATCAGGGCAACCAGAAGTGGAAGGCAAAACAATGCATCAAGGAAAGGTAGCTAAGGTCAGCATATACTTTATTTACTATGACATTTCAAAGCAATGGAAAATCACAGGATGGATGAGGTTTGCAGGACTTCTGGAGACAGAGCAATCAAACCTCTTGCTCTGAGCAAGATTACTTGGGACAATGTCAGAGTGGGTTTCAGCTGTCTTCAGGGACACTCCCTGGGCAACATATTCCGGTGTTTGGCCAGGGCAAAGTGGTTCATTCTTGGTACCGAAATTAGTCAGATAGAAGGCTTTTTCTAACACAGTGTTGAGTATTAGAAATCAGGCATTCATCCTCTTAGTGACCAGCAGCTTGTTGGTCACTCAAAGAATCCTTCCTGTAATCAATGCCCCAAACATCAGGTAAATAGAGCTTTTATCATACACACTGATTACATATTCATCAGCTATCCCTGGTTATTTGATGCATATTTATTACTTTATTTTAAGTATCACAACCTTGTCAAATGTCAAATGTTATATAGTCCTTCTCAGGTCTTTTTTGGTGATCTTCAATGTCCAGTGTCCTTTTGAGGTGGCTTTTCCTCAACCCCAGTTTTGAGTTAGCACAATATTGTTGTTTTGCATAACTTCTGCTTTCATCGGCCTTGCAGACCTGAGCTGGCATCCTGCTTGCATTTTGCACAACTCCTGTTTGCCTAAGTCACATCCTCATTTCTCCAAGGCTGTGCTGTTCTGCTTGACTGTCCTTATGAGAGTAAAATGCTGTTCTGCTCTACTGTTCTTATCAAGTCTCCCCTTTTCTTGAGGCTAAATTCCCTAAGGGAACTGGTCTATTGATATCTGTATTTCATTTTATAGTGTAAGACATTACAATAGCTGGATCATGATGCAAGCTAAAACACACAAAGCAATTATTATGGTGACAATTACAAATATGTTTTAACCAAGTCCAGCTGGGTAACCATGCAGTTACCAAGTTTGATCCAGATTTCTTCAGATCCCCAGGAGATGTTATCTTGAGCTGTGTGTTGTCAAATTTGTGTTTGTTTCCAGATTTCCTGGACATCTGTAGACACTCTACCACTTTGATAAATGTATACAGAGCAACTGGTGTTAATGACAGTGCATACTTCTTGTGATATCAAGAGAAGTTGTAGAGCCATTTGTTTTTGTAAAGCAACTTGTGACAGGCTCTTAACTTCTTTCTGCAATGCAGTAATGACATCTATTGTGTGATTTTCTATATATATTTTGTGGTAGCATAAAAGTCCACTATTGTCTTTTCTAATTCACTTACCCCTAGCCAGGATAAAAATCACCAATTTTATACAAAATTATAAAATTAGTTGCTCACACAGTTACAGCACTTAAGGTTCATTTTGTACACTCCAAATAGTTTCTTACCCATAGTCCTGGGCACCTGGTCTTTATCAATTATTGTTATGTTAGGGACTAAGGCTTTGAAAGTACAAATGCCTTTCCAGCCTAGGGACAACACTTTACGGGCCTTTATTCCCATGTATCCAAACCACCCTGTTCCTTTTCATACCAACCAAGGATGTTTTACTTTGCCCAATATTAAGTGTTTGAATGCACAGTGTGTGATTTCCAACAGAAGTTTCCATTTCAGTATAGTTTTCGGTTTTCAGTACCATCTAATGTCCTGTTCCTTTGCGGGGGTTACATCTTTGCACATGTGTACAATCGTAAGAGATGTTGGTGGATACTCGCACACTGACTGGTTTGTTTACTTCTTGGTAAAAGGAAGTGTTCACCCAGTAACTAGTATTAATTTCTTCTGGAACTGGAATTGCCATAAATGGTTATTGGTTTTATCAAAAAACTGTTCACAACCCCATAGAAACAGATTGAGGCAATATACTCCTAAGGAGGAGAAGAGTAAAAGTAAGAAAATTACTTCCTTTGGTCCTTGAAAAACTTTGAGTCTGAATCCCTGTGCTGGCAATTTGTTGATTGTGGGTAACCCATTGTATTTGGAAGAAACAACTGATAATCCCAGGAGGATTTGGCATGATTGCAGTAGTTGCTTTTCACAGAATAAAACCTTTAATTTTTAATTTGTGCTAAAATAAGGGTGGATCATGACATGGGAGAAAGGTGGAAAGGGGAATGTGTAGCAGAACTGGTAAGGAAGCTGCAGTTTCTTTCTTGAAGAATAGTTTTGTAATCTTAGTGGAGAAATTGAGAACTTGGTTTTATTTTCTTTTTTGCTGTACTATCTTAGGCTTTGCAAGTGGTGCTGCAGAAGTAAAATTTCATATTAGTTTTAAATGAATAAATGTCAGCAAACTCTTTTGCTCCTAAATTAGAATATGGAGGAAGATGGAAAGAGGAGCAACTTGATGGCAACTCTTCTATTTCCTTTTTTTTGCTGCCAGATATTCTTTGTCTCTCTTTCACTGCTGTGGAACCAGTGAGCATTCCTGTGTGCATTTTGGCCAGCATTTTATGTGTGGCAGCAGAAGCTGATATGCTAGGGCTTGAAGATATGACTCTGAAACAGCAAGAATAAACCAGATATTGAAATGCCTTTATTTTGTGTCTTCCTTCATGATTTAGTTTTAGTGTTACTTTAAAAAGAAGAAAGGGTTGAGTAGGAAGAAAGAGATAAAACTTGTTTCCTGTTGAAATGGTATAGCAGTTGGTACATGTTCTGAGATATTTCTATTATGCAATCTTCTTTGCTTGCAGGGGACCCATAATCACATAATAAAATATTAATAGCAGTAGTCTTAAAAGATTTATCTCCTAGCATGAGCATATGTAAATATAGTCTTCAGAGTGTGTAACAGATGCAGTTCTCATATGTACTGTGAATGTATAATTGATTTAATTTTTCTAGTCTTAAAATTAAATATGTTGTTCCAAGCATGTGCTGTAATTGGATTCTACTTACAGAGAGATGTGTTAAAAACTATTTTGCAAAAGCTTCTATATACTAAGAAATATAATTACTTTGTCTTTTGGACAGAAATGTATTGTTCATGCACTCCAGAGGTTTTGGAGAGTTCCTTGCATTCTGACTTCCTTTATTGTATTTTTTAGGGCACATTTTATACAAATAACTAATCTAAGAATATTTGCCCTGGCATACAGAACTACAGATGCATTTAATGTCTTTATGATTATTTCCCTGCCACAGCTAACCCCAAGACTCTGTGGATGGAAAAAACCCACTTAGCTTGCAAAGTGCTGCAGTAGAGCACAAAATCTTAATTCACGTATGTTTATTCAATGTGTATGTTATAATTATTGAATCAACACAGGATTTGAGGTCACTGGTAATTACTAGTCCAAATAATACCGTAAGGTCTATCTTCATGTTTTTCTTACATATTTTGCTATAGTGGGCCCGGACTAGATATGAATGTAATTAAAACTGTAGTTCTTAAAATCATCGAGTAGTTTGGGTTGGAAGGGACCTTAAAGACTATCAGTTTTCAATCCCTTTATATCAAGGAATTATTTTTTCAACCAGTTTGGTTTTCTGGTTGATTTTGGTTTGTTGTGGTTGTTTTTTTCTTTTTTTAAAAGAACCTTGATAATTATCATACTGATGGAACAGGGCAGATTCCTTGATGTTGGGTAGTAGCTTGAGGTGGGGGAGTGGGTGTGGCCTTTCCTTAGTTCAGTAGGATGATGTTATATACATACACCTTAGATGAAACTTTTAGTAACATTAGCTGTTGGATTTTTACTTTTTTCCTCCCCAGAGAACAAATTCATTTGGAAGTAGTAATGCTGATTTACCCTCTGGGGACCCTGGAATATACCAGCTGGATGTTACTCTAAGAAGAGGACAGAATCTGGCTGCACGGGACCGTGGAGGTAAGTGAGCTGGTAAACACTGCCTTAGTGATTGGGAAGTTGCATGTCGTTTGGGTAAATTTATATGTGGGTATTAAAATTAAAATGCCCTGGGAAATATAACTAGTGACTAGCCACCAGCTGGATGTGACACCATTCACCTCAATGCTCTGGGCCCAGCCGTCCAGCCAGTTTTTAAACCACTGAAGAATGCACCTGCCTAAGCCATGGGCTGCCAGCTTCTCCAGGAGAATGCTGTAGGAGACAGTGTGAAAGGCTCTGCTGAAGTCCAGGTATGCAACATACACAGCCTTCCCATCATCCACCAGGCAGATCATTTAGTCATGAAATGAGACCAGGTTGGTCAAATTCTTCGACCACTGTTGGCTGGGCCTGATCGCTTGATTGTCCTATATGTTACTGTGTGATCACACTCAAGAGAATCTGATTCATAATCTTCCCAGGCACCAAGGTCAAGCTGACAGGCCTGTAGTTCCCTGGATTCACTTTCTAGCCCTTTTTATGGATGGGCAGCATGTTGGCTAATCCCCCGTCATCTGGGATGTGATGATAAGTAAATGATGGGGAGCAGCTTGGCGAGCTCTTCCACCAGCTCCCTCAGTACTCTTGGCTAAATCCCATCTGGTCCCATAGACTTATGACTGTCCAAATGGCTTCAAAAGTGACGAATTCCGCTTGCATTCTGCTCCCCACCCCTGTCTACCAGCTCAAGGGCTGGTTTCCCTGAGAATTACTGGCGTTACTGACAAACAAGGCATTAAGTACCTCAGCCTTTTTCTCATCCTTGGTGTCAGTGTTGCCCCCTGCATTCAAAAAAGAATGGAGGTTTTACTTGGCCTTCCTTTGGTTGTTAATATATTTATAAAAACACTTTTTATTTTCTCTCAAAGCAGTGGTCAGATTGAGTTGTAGCTGAGCTTTTTTTCTTTCTAATTTTCTCTTTACATGACCTGATGACATCCTTTCACTCTTCTTTAGTTGCCTGCCCTTTCTTTCAAATGTCATAAGCCCCATTTTTTTTTCCCCAGAGTTCCAGCAAAAGTTTCCTGTTGACAAGGCTTCCCTGACGGCTCATCTCTCAGCACACAGGGCCATTTCACTTTTGCATCTATAAGATTTTCATCTTAAACTATATGTCCAGCCTTCCTGGACCCCTTTATGTCCCAGCAGACTCTCTGAACCAATTCCAGAACAGGCCAAAAGAAGACCCTCCAGAAGACAAATGCAGAGGTTTTGTTGACCATTCCTTACTTCACCAAGAATTTAAAACACTGTAACTATGCCCAAGATGGGCATTCTGACCACCACATCTCTCACCAATCCCTTCTCTATTCACAAATAGCAAGTTTAGTGGAATCTCAACCCTGGTAGGCTCTCTTGCCAGCTGTGACAGGAGGTCTCATACACTCCAAGAATCTCCTAGACTGCCTCCTCTCTGCTGTGTTGAGTTTCCAGCAGACATCCAGCCAGTTAAAATCTGCCACAAGAGCAAGAACTGGCAATTGTGAAACGTCACCTATAGCCTCCTACAGAATGTTTCATTCACCTCTTCATCGTGGTTGAGTGGTCTATAAAAGACTCTCACCAGGATGTCTGCCTTGTTGTCCTTTCCCCTGAATCTTACCCAAAAGCGCCCAAACTTACCATCACTGAAACACTCCTTAACATACAGAGTCACCCTATCAGCTCTTCTTCCTCGCCTGACTCTTCTGAAGAGCTTCTAAACATCCACTGCAGCGCTCCAGTCAAACAAGTCATTCTACCATGTTTCTGTAATGGTGACTTGTGTCACAGCTTTTCTACTGCAGAATGGCCTCCAGTTCCTCCTGTTTGTTACACCTTCTGGGGTAATTTTCTTTAGCTGTGTTACCGATTTCAACCCTGACGCTTGCCTGCTGCTCCTGGGCTAATCTTTAGTGAACCTGGTCTTATCCCCTTCTCTCTTCAAACCTAATTTACAGCCCTCTCAATAAAGCCTTCCAATTAACAAGCTAGAATAGTTTTTCCTCTTTTAGATGTTCCAAAACAGCAAAAGACTGATTTTTCCTACTCTTGTTTTTCAACTCAATGCCACTCCCACCTTAACCATGCAGAAGTTCCTGGTACAGTCAAGGGTTGCTTCATTGCCAGCCTGTCTACATGAAGGTCAAGGCCTAACAGACTTCTGAGGTTGTAGAGTGGTCCCAAGGAGCGGGGGGGGGGAGCACACCATAACATAGTGTCCATATTAAAAATATTCTTCACATTACACAGAATTAATTTAAATACTTGATCTTTGACTTCAAAATCATCACCACTACTTGAATAACCAAGGAACAAGTTAGTTGTGCTAGACAAAACATTTTTATGCCACTAAAATTCTGCCCCAGGAATTACAGGTGCAAATGACTGTAACACCAGAGACCACAGTTTTCCGCTGCTATAGCTATTTGAAACGGAGAGACATTAAGTTCAGGTAAAGAGTACTGACATCTTGTGGCTGGATGAAATAATGCAAAGAATGCTGCTCATACCCCTTCTAATTTATATTTAGAAGAGCATGTTGCAATTTTAAGAAAAGCTATTTCTTTTGGATGTATTTCACATATTTTGTCCCAGTGGACACATATGCAAACTTCTAAAATCTGCTGGTCTCTTTAAAAACCCTAAAAGTTAAAGGGGAAAAAAAAAGAAGTCTTGTCTTATAATTTTGCTGCTGTTAATGAAGATGCAGTTGTTACTCAAGCTAGAATTACTGTTTATTTTAAGGTAGTTCTTTGATCAATTAGTCTCACATGCACTCCTGCAAGTCTCTATGTCCACCCAAGACTCCTCCTCTCACAGGTGGTTCAGTCCTCGTGAACATGCTCCATGCCTATGGCATCCATATTTCATATTTAACATTTTTCTTATACCCCTCAGGGTTGTTTTTCACATTAATCACACTTAATTGTTACTCAGTTGTGTAAGAGGCTTTATCCAGTGTTCTCTACTGAGTAGGTAATTGTTGTAGGAGGCATGTTGAGGACTTTGTGGACAGACTTCGGAGTTAATTTTCTCGTTGTGAGTGCTGTAGGCAGTGAGTCTATATGGAAAGAAAAAGCCTGGACACTATAAAGTCATTGAAGACTTTCACTAGTGGTGTTAGTGGAGTATGTGGCTTTTCAAAGGCACAACATAATTAGGTTAATATTTTGCAGGAGTAATTTTAACTTTATAATCTAATTTTTGTTGTTGCATTAAGATAAAATACTAGCCCTAATAAGGACATAATTCTGTTAACTAAAACCAATGCTGCCAGTGTTTCATGTGTGACTTTGAGAATGGATTGCAAACAACAGAAAGTGATGTTAAGGGAGTCAATTAACTGAGTATTGACACCCTGGAAATTAATAGATTAGATACATAGAATAGATGACAATAAAGAATTCTTTTCAGCCGATGCTGTTTTGAATTTGACTGTCTATAGAAATTACTTTTAGTTCTGTTTAAAGTTATTTAGTTTCTACTTCCTTACTGTATTACAAAGATAGAATTAACAGTATATATATATGTCTTTACCAGGAACGAGTGATCCATATGTCAAATTCAAACTTGGAGGAAAAGAAGTATTTAGAAGTAAAACAATACATAAGAATCTCAATCCTGTGTGGGAAGAAAAAACATGTATTCTTATAGATAACCTAAGAGAACCATTGTATATAAAGGTAAGACACCACCTTATATATATATCTGATAAGTTACAACAAAAGATTTATTGAAAGAATTCAGGTTTTGTGACTGTCTGTATGCTGAAAAATCTATTGTGCAGTAGTAAAGACTAAAGACTATTTAGAATGAAAATTATTTTTTTGTCTGTAGACTGATGATGTCAACATTTATAAAAATGGTAAATACAGGCATTTTTGTTTACTTCTGGTCATAATTGGTTTTTATTTCTTTAATGTGATCTTAGCAGAAGAACAGAGCAAGTAAACTGTGTTTCATGATTCATTTTATTTATGAAAATATCATTGCATAATGATGGTATGAAGCATGTTCTGTCCCATTAAAAGCAATTCACTGTCAGTTTTTGAGAATTTATTGAGATGTGTGCCTGATTCTCCTAAGTTTTCTAATTTTTCTGTTTCTGTGGAACACAGTGAGTTTGCTTTTATGTTTCATATCATTTTCTGCTCTTACAATTTTTACATTGTAGCTCTCCCTGGTAAATCACAGGTGTGGATCATGTTTTCCTATTAGGGGCACCAATTATTCTGAAATAACGGATTACTTGAGTTTAGATCCAAAAGTGGCCAGCAGTGTCCTGACTAATACACAACAGTACCACTAGTATTTCTTAGATGTTGATATTGGAATGGAAACTAGAAAAAACTGTGATGATTGTTTAATACCCACAGAAGAGAAAGGTGCTTTTCTGGCCCTGGTAGTTTATGGTGATCCATATGCAAAAGTGATTCTTAGTTGTGTAATAAAAAGTAGATAAAAAATTATGCTACCAGAAATGTATGTAGAAAAACTGTAGTCCTAGGATTCAAAATAAAGCATGCATTCATTGAAAATACTTGAGGAAGTGTGAAAACTTGGCTTACCATTATAATTCTCTGAAGCTGATCTGAAATTACATGTTTTAGATCAGTATCTGTCTTAATCTAAAACTCATGACAGAATTTTTAACTGAAATGCCAAATTGCAGATTTTTTTAGTAGAGCAATGCTGCTTAAACATCCTTTAAGTATTAATCAGTAGTATGTTTCATGCTGCTCAGATAAAGCACATCGTTACTGGAAGAGCTTAAAAGCTAATTAGAATCCTCAAATGACATTTTCTGCCTTTATTATGTTTAGTGATTTGTAAGGAATGAACAGGTGAAACAGAGAGGAAGATGCAAACACTTGCAATGTAGCCACCTGTTTTAGTTGAATTATGCCAAGTACCAGCCTTGCAGTAGAGTGTGTATTTTTTTTCCCCTCGGAAAAGTGTGTCAAGTGGTACATCTATCATGGTTGCATTTTGAGCACACTGTGTGAAGTGTTTTAGGTTTTACAGCTCATTCAGAGATTTTTAGACAATTATTGAATTTTACTAAGTCAGCTAAAAATACTTGGTATTTTTACCATGGGAATTTGTAGAGGGAGAGAGAGGGAGAAAGCAATTTTACTTTGCACCATGAACTGAGATTTCATCATTTGTTCTCTTCTCCCACTGGAATGACAAACAGATAAAGAAAATGCAAGGGTGAACACTCAGGTAGATGAATGCATATGAGAGACTTGTGCTCACATACTTGTATCCAACCCATTGAATTGTGCAGCTGTGCTATAGCCTTTGGGTCACAGGATTTCTATTACTACTGTCTTAACCCTCTCCATATTAAGGTATTTGTAGAAGATGAACTGCTTCACCTCCTGGAAGAGCTTCTGTAGTAAAATAGTACAAGTACTTATATTAGAGTTGAAGACCTTGAAGCTAGTCCTGTCATAGTCTCAATTTTCTCCTTTCTACTTACAGGGTGTTCACAAGTCTCACGCTTCCTTAGCTGAAGATATGTTCTAGGTCTTAGAAAACCTCATGTTTACCCAAAAAAAGTTAATTTACCTTAAAAGTTGATTTTGATAAATGATCTTTTCCCTTTTTTGAATTTTTTATGTTTGTGTTGCAACTTTTCTTTGTTGCTGTCCTTCTTTTTTGTTTATTTCCCTGCAAAAGCTGCCCCCAGATTATTTGCTATTCTTTCTTCAGACTTAGGAAATCATAACCCATCTCAAATAATGCCACCTGATGTACTGGCCAGATTCCTGTCTGGATGTTAGTAAATTTATCAATTTCCTCTTTTAGGTAGCAAATTAGGAGGCAGAGTCCTCGTAGTAGAGTATTAATTGTCATTTCTTCCTTACACATATTCATTCAGTTTTAATCTTAGATTGTAATGTTTCTAACCCTTAAAATTTGCATAGTCTTAAAAATGTGCAATTATTTTATTTCAAATACTGACACAAGTGTTATAATAAAACTGAAGGCACTTTCCGTAACCATATCCTGCCCTCCTGCTTCCACGTTGCAGGATTCATAAAGGGATCAATGTATAGGAAATCAGTGATTCTGCTTAACTTTATGTATTGTTTTGATCTTCCTTCTTTCGATGACTATGTTTATAGAAATATTTCTTTCATTTTTATAAAATTGCTGTCATTCACGTGTACAGTCTAGTAGTAGAATACACCTATATGATGCAGTCTAACTTATAAACAAGCAGTTTCAAACTTGGATTTCTGGCCAGGAAGTTTCAGGTTACTTTCAGTAGTCCTGATTCAACAAGTGAGAGACATGAAGCTACAACTCTGGAAAAAGTTTCAAGAATGATTCATAGTCAAAAATTGGCTAAAGAAAGAAAGATTTCTAGTACTAAAAAATGCTCTTGTGCATCATAGGTATTTGATTATGACTTTGGACTTCAAGATGACTTCATTGGTTCAGCATTTTTGGATCTCATGTCATTGGAATTAAACAGGTATGGCCCAAACAGCCTATGGAATATTTATATATGTTTATCTCCATGTTTGTGGAGTTGTAAGTAAAACATTATGCTAGAAAATAATTATATAAACCTACACAGCATAAAACTAACCAAAGAAAATCACTTATGTTTAAGAAATTATAGTATGATGAGTGCTAATTTATTAGCTCATTATGCACATTTTCACGTGTTTATGGAGAAGTTCATTTTGTAACCACTTTAATCTTGTTTTCATATTAGCTTCATTCACAGCATTGCCCCTAATGTTTGAATTTTTTTCTGTTTTTAATCCATTAATGTTACATTTTTGATTTAATTATTTCAGTACATATAATACAGTATTTAATGCAGAGTAAAAATATTTAGTATTTTTATAGGCACTTAGCAGAAATACTTAGAAGTAGAAATAAGGCAATTGTGCCACTGCTTTCTCAGTAGGTTTGTATTAACTCAGATGCCTTCAATTCTTATGATTGAGAAATTTCATTATCTGAGAGTCTGAAGTCCAAGTAAATGCAGAGATTTTTGTCTCCTAGGCAAACAGATGTTACCTTGAGTCTGAAGGATCCTCATTACCCTGACCATGATCTGGGAAGTATATTCCTGTCAGTTCTGTTGGCTCCAGGAGACCAGCGAGAAGCGGTAATTTTAAGCATTTTAATAAATATCATCAGTCCTGTGATTGGTCTCTCGTTGGATGACATTAAACACAGGAGTAAATCTCAGATTATGAGATTAATTTGACTTTTCTAATTCTTAAAATAACACTGAATGTTAATGTTTCTGGTATAGTGCAGCATATTTCACCTGAGTTGAATCCACGCTTTTATAGTTAGTAATAAGGGATTCAGATGGATCAGGTAAAGTCAGTTGTAAGTGAATGGTACTGATTAATATGGAGGAACATCAGTAAACCACTGGTTAAAGAATTTTCGACCTAGTCTGCTGTTTCTAGATAAGAATATTTGAATCCTATTCCATGTGGACAATAAATTTGAAAAATATAGTGTTCCTGATACTTGGCAACTAATGTTAAAGGATTGTTTGATGTTTTAAATTTTTTGAATTTACATTTTAATTACAAAATTGTATGATTTTCTAAGTTTATTGTAATTCCTTCTCAGTCTTACTTTTCTGAGCTGCATAGTTGTAAGTGAAAATAGTTTCCAGGTTTCTAGATACTCTTACATGTGACAAACTCTTTCTCTTGTATTTTACAAGCTTTTGTGACTTTTGACTTGAGCAGTGGACATATAACTATGGCAGAAATAGAAGAGATGATTCTTACTATGAGAGGTTGTAAAATAATATGGATTCCTTTGGCCTCAGATAGGCTGTAGGGAAGCATTTGGACCGTGCAGCTAAATTTTGCCTTAAACAAGCTGTTTTCAAATTAAAGGAAAAAGTGCTGCTAAGCAATGGAACCTGTGGAAGTGGGACAGTGTTT
Source organism: Phylloscopus whistleri (assembly GCA_017589585.1). Lineage (NCBI taxonomy): Eukaryota > Metazoa > Chordata > Aves > Passeriformes > Phylloscopidae > Phylloscopus > Phylloscopus whistleri. The sequence continues at coordinate 7,448,100 of JADMLD010001013.1, read as the reverse complement.
TGTTGGATTTTTTATCCAAGAAATCTTTCTAGAAATCTTTCTTTCTTTCCCACACCACGAGCCACCACTGTGCAGCCACAAATCTCAGAAAGTTTACTCACAAACTTTGCCCAGGCATTTGAACAGAGAGAGACATACCCTCAACCCTCCCCTTCTGCTTCAACACAGCCAGATTTCCAGAATCTTCCAGGAAGAAGACTGTTCTCCATGCCCTGAACTCATCCAGGAGGTATTGCGGCATTTACCAGATGAGCCAGGGTTATAACCCCCCAATTTTTGCAGGTCTCCAGCTCTGATGGACTAGGACTGTAAATCACAACCACAGGCCACGATCACCCACACATCACAGAAGCCACGGGTGGTGGTATCTTTCTCTCTCTTCTACTATCTCTTTTTCTTTCTTTTTCTCTTTTGAATTTTCCTCTCTTAAGCTGATTATTCACTCCAAGACAGCTATACACCCCTTTTCCAATCTGTTGCCCTTTCTTTTTTCCAGTTATGGTGTTAAAGCATTTATTCTAATTTTTTTTTTTTGTTACATTGCTTATTTAGCAATATTTTGGTTTAATCCAGCCCTAAGGATCCATTAACAATGAACTTGTTTGCCCTGCCTCAGGGACAGGTTGCAGCAGAGGCCAAGAAAAAGCATTACTCTCATGAAAACATCCATGGATATGGTTAGCTTCATGTTTTTTGTAAGATCATATATGTTTCTGTATGCTTCAGAGTGAGACATCCTGTTGCATATGCACCTGCGGAGTACTGGCAGATTCTACTAGTGTTCTTTTTACACTTTTCTCCCAGATAAAATTAAATAGGCTAGTGAGTTGGTTACTGGAACTAGGTGTCTGGTGTGTAGTGATGCAAAGATGTAGAGTTTTGAAAATGATTTTATCCTCTGTTAATTTTCCTCATGATGTTCTGTTTGCATTTAATAAAAATAATGGAATATGGTGGTAATGTCCATCTAGCTTATATAAGCAGTGTATTTTTCTTCTTTTTAGCAATATGTTTGTCCATATAACTCAGAATTCTGTCTTGCATATTTCCACCACAAGTGTCTTTGTTTCTTAAATTAAGAAATTAATTCAATTTTGCAATTTTTTTTTTGCATTTGGGTGAGACCAGCATTTCTCAGTCAGGTGGTACTTGCCCTGTTTTTCCAAGTTGCTTTGGCACTATCCTCCCATAAGCCTAAATCATGCAGCCCAGAAACACTGTATTTTTTGTGTGGTATACCATTATGTGGACAGCACATTTTTTTCCTTTCTTCATCATACAGAGAGGGTAGCTACTGTGCTGCCCGTGTTGTCTGCTGTTAGACCAAGTGCTATAGAAAATTAGAGGTGAGAAAGTGAAATGAAGACACTACAATGTAACATGTTTTTCATATGGGTGTTCATAAATTAGCAACTGAATATTGAAAGTATTGGGAGACAGTAGAGTTGCTGGTTAGCAACTTTTTTAATATCCAACTGACTGGTTGTAATAGGATGAAGAATTTGGTTTGTATTATTACACATTTCATTATTAGCTTTTTAAAATTTAGCTCAAATCACCAAATTTTCTTCCCATTTAAACTGTTATATGGAACTTCAGTCTGAAAATGCCCAAGATTCCAATTAAGAATCAGATGCCTAATCTGAAGCTCAATATATATTATTGGAAACCAGTCTTCCCAAGATACGGATCACAGAGCAGTTCAGGCAAAGTTGCAATAAAATTAGAGAATTTGTGTCACAATGCAGGGAAGGTGAACTACAAAATTAATGTGGAATTACTGTATGTTTAATAGGGGTTTAATAGTTCAAGACTCGATTAGTTTATTTCAGTTACTACATGTACTTATTTATTTATTAGATTTTATTTACTTTCTACAGAGCAGGTATATTACAGAATTTATTGCTCCAATTGAATTGTCATCTTTGGCTATTCTTGAAAAGTTTTGTAGCAATGAAGATATTTTTATTGAAATGAAAATTATTGAGGTCAATAAATTTTCAAATGTTTTATTAGCCAACTAAGACTAGTTCTAGTCCACTCTTCAAAATCTGCAACATATAAAGCAGCAATGAAAGCAACTCCTACATTCCCAGTCTGTGTATCACGCTGTTTGGATGATTGATGCTCCCCCTCTACTTGGATACCTCTATACAGATAATAATTTGAGTGTTGTTGAAATATATACATAAAAACCTGAGCACTTTTAAGTATGCTTTAATGACTGATGCATAGAACACATAGATTCACTGTCTCTTCACATCTTGTGCAGCTTTTTCCTTCCATTGCAAATTTTCTTAAATCTTGTTGGTTTGATGTCCCTGTACTGTGTACATTTCAAAAATAAATTTTCTCCTGAATAAATTTTATTTTGCTCAGGTGATAACTCTTACATTGCTTGCAATTAAGAGTTGCAAGTAATTATGTAATTAGGGTAATATTTTACTGCTTTACATGACTTGCATGTTGTTACACATAAATGGTGTTAAATGGTTAAATTGTAAAGCTGAAGATTACAGAAATTACCTGGAAGTACTTAAATTGCAGGTACTATAACTCCATATGTTTAAAATGAGAGTGCTTATTAAGACCCTGGGGAAAGTAAAAAAAGTAGAACAGCTTCAAAAGAAGAAGTGTTTGCTTTCCCATGTAGCCACAGAAACCAAGTGGTATATTGATCCTGTATTTTGGGCAGGTCTCTAGCCCTATTTCAAACAAGTCTAGCCCCTTTTAAACAAGTCTTGCTGTTTGTAATGTGTTGTTTGGTAACTTTTTGATGTGGATTATACTTTCCAAAGAGATCCTTGCACTGCCTGAACTGCAGCGAGGCTGTTTTGGAGGTCATGCATTGATGTGCAGGTAAAGGAAAAGTCTTCTGAGGATGTATTGTTGGAGGACAGGTCTCGCAAAGCATTTTATTGGTGTTTCAAAATAATATGGCTGTATGTTACAAGAAAATGCATCTTGTCACACTGGCTAAGAAATATTGATGCTACTGGAGGACAAGAAGATTCAAGTGCAAGTTTGAAGTTAAATGGGACAAATTCAGGGGCCTAGTTGTATATTGTCATCTGTCTGTGAGTGAGGTATTATTGCAAATGATTTTAAAAATAAGCAGCCAGTTTGACACAGAAATAGATTGTTTTGTTTTGGATGAAGACTTGAGATGTGAAAATGAATGATAGAGATACTTGGTCTGCACAGGAGCGTTTTTTTTCCTTTCTAAAAATTCTGATGGAGTTTAGATTTTATGTATACTGACTGATGAGATTATCTTGAGAGTTATAGCTGGAAAGCCCCATTTCCTCAGATCAAAACATTACATTCTGGGATTTAAATATCAATTAAGAATATTAACATAAATATATGTTTACTGTAGGTAAAACTATATTAGAAGGAAAGTGGAGTATTTATTTTTGAGTCCTGGTGGACTGTGAAAAACAGTGCTTAAGTAGTTTACAATTCTGTATTTTCAGTAGAGGATATTGGACCCAATTTCAATCGTAAATGGATTCAGTAAACCAGTTTAATAAATAAGGGCACATTTTTTTAGTTTTTATGGTACATTTTATTTGAAGAAAAGGCAGAAGTAGCCTGCAGTTTTTGACTACTATTCAATACTGTTTAGAGTATGGGCAGATAAACAAATCAAAATTTCTAGAAAATCTTGTTTGTGTCTTTGCCATTTGCTACCTGGTGCTTGTCCTAAAGGCATAAAAATGTGAACAGTTAAAGTAAAAATCTTGTAATGTCTCATTCGAGCTGTGCACATGAATAGAAGCATAGCATATCTAAAGTTATTAGAAGTCCTATTCTTTTGATTTTTGACATGTGAAGGCAATTGATTTGTTGTGATTTATGAACAGTCAAAAATTGTGAATCAAAATTGATTAATGAATTATTTTTATATGACTATAAAAATAAGAAAAGTTTTAGTATTCAAGAAAAGTTTAATCTATTTCCAGCCTAATACAGTAGCACTAGTTGAAACAATTAATTTGCATTTGCTTTGTTCTGCTTAGAAGTACTTGTCCTTTACACTAATGCAGCATTTCAATTTTACTGCTTTGAGAGGATAGCTTAGGTAACCAGTGTAAATGAAAAAGATGTAAAATAAATAAATATAAGAGAAGTATGTGTATATAAAAATGTGAAAACCTCTGAGCTCTAAAGATTTGTAAATTTTAACTCTATTCATAAAAGATAATGTGGTTATGATGTACTTTCTGTATTTTTCATTAATTTCTCCTTTTGATGACCAGTTTAAAATAAGCCAAAAGTAGCGATTACTTGGCTTGGGGTTTTTTTTAGACCTGCTCCAACAAAGCTCGTCATGTTACTTTAATTCTGACCATGTTGATTATTTCCTTTTTGGATACATGTGGTTTTGTGTGTGCTAGTGTGCTGTTTGTGATTTCATGCATGTGTACAAGGCTTCCTGACGATTCTGTTTGGTGTTTTAGTCATGGGTGCAACAATGCATGTGAGTTTTTCTGGTTCTTTTTCCATCAGCATTCAGTACACAGATTCCAACACTGGAAAACCTGCAGTAAGCAAGTTCTTCAGAGCTGCATGTCACCCGTGTCTTCACTACCACAGCTGTTCCCTACCTGGGTCTTAACAGGCAGTTTTCAGCTACAGGAAATGACAAAGTTGGTACCTTGATAGGAAGCATTGCCTTGGGACCAGCAGAGATTGGGGACAACTGTTCATCACTGCCAGCAACCTAACAGACAAAGAATGGAAAAAAAGGAAACATATGAGTTCTACTTGGATATTGTTATTCGTTGAGATTAAAGTTCAAGGCATTGGTTTTTTCCTAAAATAATCTATCTCAAATGATGCTTAGGGTTTTTTTGCTTCATATGAAACTATTAATATTAATTTGCTGTCAGTTTGCTTGCTGTCTTAAATCAATCATGCATTATTATGATTTATTTGTTTGTTTATTTGCCAGAAGTACATTAACATCATTGAGAAAAACTCCAGTGATAGACTCAGGGCATGGAATATTTTCAGATGAAAAAGTTCCATGTAGATCGTCCATCCTGATCTGCCCTATGCTATATATTTATTTTATTGGCTTTTAAGGATGGTTGTTATGGCTTCAGCTTATCTTTTAGCTGATAATGGTGCCAATGCACTAAACAAGGGTGGACATATCTTTCTGTAGCTACCACTCAAACTGGGCCCCTCGGAGTTGAAAGAGTCAGAGTGTTTTGGAAGGAACCTTAAAGATCATTTAGTTCCACTCAACCACTTCCACTAGATAAGGTTGCTCAGGGCCCCATCCAACCTGGCCTGGAACACTTGCAGGAATGGGGCGGCCACAACTTCCCTAGGTGACAAATTCCAATGCCTCACCACCCTCATGGTGAAGAATTTCTTCCTAGTGTCTAATCTAAACCTGTATAGTTAATTCAGCTGTCAGGACTTATCTGTTCCTTGCTCACAGCCTGGTCTGAAGAGCAGTGAAGCTGAGTTTGACCCATAGCTGTGTAGGATTCAGAAATGACAAGGAAGGGAGGAGCTGTGCTGTGTTGGAAGGGACCCAGGAACTCAGATTTTCTTCAAGGCCTGCTGTGGGCCTCAAGCTGTTTCATTTTTACATGCCTCTCCTAGAAAAAAATGGGTAAAATGGCATTCTCCAGCTTAATAAAACATTTAGTATCTTTTCCAAAGTCACAGTGCTACAATTACTATTAATTTACTGCAGAGCACTTAGAATTTAACTGTCCATGGCAATTCAAAAAGCTTCCTCAGTGGCTAATTATTTTTCTTCTCACAAAACACGATGTCTATTTGAAAAAATTCTGGATATTTCAGAAATAAAACCCCCACATATTTTCTCTCATTTAATTTTTTTTCACCAAAATATACTTTAATTTCTTAACAAGGAAAATATTTTCATTTCAAAATTTATTTCCATTATCTAGAAAAGAAAGTGTTTTTGAAATAGTGAATAAAAATTAAAATTATGTTTGTTTTCCACAACCAAAGTTTCAATAGAAATTTATGGCCTTTGATGTATTCCTGATCAGTGTAAATAACAGGCTGCTAAATCTTATTAAGTAGTGTAGACTAATTTCTTTGCATTTCCACAGAAATACTTTAAGCAACAGTTGTGTTCACAGATAAACCTTCCACAACCTATTTGACCAGAATGTCTCTTTTATTTAATGATTAGGAATCTCTCTTGGATACTTTGGCTCCTAGCAGTTACAAGGTTTTACAGATTGTTTAGATAATGAGACAGGGAAATTTGTCCTTTTGAAAGATGGAAGAAATAACTTTTTTTCCTATTTCGTGTATGTAATTATCAAACCAAAGAACTATTTTTACTGCTATGGAATGAACAAGCAGTGATAACATTAAAGATTTTTTAATAGATTCATGTCATCGGAGAAGTCTCATGCAGGTTTTCTCTTTTGTGGCTACAACATGTGAGCAAAACAGTAGTATTCCAAAAAATTGGAGTACTTTATTATTAGATATTCAAATATCAATCAGAATTGAAATCACTATCCATAATGGCATAGTTTTTATTTTCTTTTTTTAATCTAGTTCTTCCTGTCTTTTCTCTTTTCTTTCTTACAAGTTTACGTACTGCATTGTCTCCAGAAATGAGACACTCATAGTGCCCAGAAAAGTATGCCTGGCTGTGCACAGGGCTTCTACTTGTCCAGACTTATTTCAGCCTTGTGTGTATCTGTTGCTGGAGTGTCTATGTTGCTTCCATTGTAGTGGTCGTTAAATGTGAATTGCCCTGTTTGAGACTGTTGGCCTCCTTTTCTGTATTGCAGAGAAAAGGTAATAAAAATGCTCTATTTTATTTTCAGACAATGCTAATGAGGAAGAGTTGGAAAAGATCAAGTAAGGTAACTTTGTAACTTTTAGCATGCGGTCTTCTAGCTTTTGGCTTTTTTTTTGTTTTGTTTTGTTTTTTTTGTTAAAACAATTATGATTTGTTGCCAAGCATGCCATATAGGAGTGGAAACTTCTGGCACAGGACTTATTGCTCTTCCAAGTGTGTTTTAATGACAGTGGGTTTTGTTTCATTAAATAAACATCATGTTGCAGTTCAGCTTTTAATGTAATCATAAAACCTTTCAGCTTTGTCATGGCACTTTAACCTATCTTGAAGTCATCTAGTAACTTCTTGTAAGTGGCCAGCATTTCCTGATTCGTTTTCTAAAACTTTTAATTTCTCAAGTGTAAACAATTTCCTTTATTAGTGTGAACAAAGAATTCATGCCAAAGAGTGTCTTTCATTTTTCTGTTACTTACTTCTCTTACTGATTTGAGTTTTTGTGTGCAAAGTTTTCACAGTGAAGGTTCTTGAAGACAAATTTCCCCTGTCACTGATTGTGCACAGGTAACAGCCATAGCTAGGCTTAACAAGAGCATAGTAGACTCCACTTTGTAGACCTCTTTAGAGCTCTTCATGCTTTTCTCCTCTTAGGAATTATGGTGATAAAAAAGTGATAAAAAAGGAGCAGTATATGTTGTTTTCCACAAGAGAAAGGCTGAGAGTTTGACTGTAGTGACTGTAGTGGAATACAACAAATAGACAACCTTTTTTCTTCTCTCTGTATTGTTAAAAAGAGTGTATTTACTGCCTAAAGCAAGTGAATTGAAATTTTTCAGAGACCTGAGCTAGAGAGGTCGATAGAAGTTACCATGTAAAGGTGTTAAAATGAGAAAAAAAATAGCTATATGGGGTGACTCACTTATTTTGTTATTTACTCTTCTAGCATATTGATGCACAACTTAAAATTGTTTATTAATAAACAGTGTTGTATATGGTGCTAAGTTGACAAATATTTGCACTTTTTAAGACCTATTTGTATTTTTAACCTTAAAACATAAAAGAGAGCAGTGTTCCTAATTCTTGGATTATGGATGGGTTTTTCACACAGTCTGCTTCTGGGATGCAGAACAATACTCAGTCTGTTTCCTTTGTGAAATTCATGAAACTGAGATACTCGGTGAAGTGATGATATAGAGTTTTTTGGTTCTTATATGGTTCATGTAACTTCCTGAAACATCTAAGATGTTCAAACTGAAGACATAAGGAAAGCTGTGAGAATGTTGAGGGATAGAACTGGTTTGCATCATGAAAGTGATGTGTTAACTCCTGAGGTACTGACGGTAGGGTAACAGTTTGTCCCCATTGCAAACTGACAAAAGTGTGAGCTTCATAAGCCTGAATGAACAGCGCAGTGTGAGAGTTGGGGATCTTGTAAAGATCTTCAAGTGAGTTATTTATTGCTGTTCTGCTTTGTTACATTCGTTGGATAACATTTCATTCAGTAGTTGGCATTTTTGCAACCTGGCATATCAGAATATTTGGCAAAAAGTGAATGTATGGTTTAAACGTTGCACTTTTTTCTATGGTTATCTTAGCTAAAGTAGTATTTTAACCTAGAGGTGTAATGCATGTACAATATCTTACATGCATTGCTGTGTTTATGATTTGTATACAGAAGTATGTCAGTTAAAACACAGGAGATAATTTGCCTTTTGGGTCTATTCCAACATTTCAAATCTTCGATCTACTCTTAGCAAAACAATTTAAAAAATCTTCTGTTTACTAAGAATTAGTTCAAAAGACTTGCTGTTCTCTGGGGTGCAGGGTAATCAATATTAAATAAGACTCTTACTTCATTTGCAGAAAAAAAAAAGTGTCTAAGAGTGGGTGCATAACCCGATTAGGTAATAGAGAAAGCACCATTTTTGAGATCGTTTTTCTTCAGGAAGTGTTGCCGTATGCTTCTGAGAGCTGAGAGAAAAAGCAGAATATTAGAATTTTTTAAAGATACCATTATATAATTTCCTAAATCTAGTTTTGTATCTGTCTGGAGACTTTATGTACAACTCTAATAAATTAATTTGTTTTTACATGTTAGCACTATTCTTCATTTTTTAAAGTTCATCCTTGAAGCCTACCTTTTTTGTAACATAGGTGGGTTGAAATTAAGGTGTAGCAATGCAGACTACTATAGCGTTGCTTGTGTTCATGAACTGCATGTCTAGCTCACGTTTTCCTATGTGACTATAACTATTTGAACAAAGCTATTTCAGTGAAGGCAATACCTTTTAGCCAAAGCATATGGAGAGAGAGCTCTGTCAGAAACATCCTTTTCACTGAAAATTGTTTTATTCTGAATAAGCGTCTACTTTTCCCATTTTCACATCCGTGGAAGCATTGCTATTAAATTGAGTTCAAACATGATCAGACCCCATGTTAAACTTCTTATATTAATGACTTGTTAAGGAAACACCAGGAAAACTTTTAAAATGCTTTAATTTAGGGACAAATTGATTAAACAAGTGGTTTTGCAGTTTTAGCCAACATACAGCGGAAAAATATATGTAAGATTTATCTGCTATGCCCTTTCAAGTAACATCATCCCAGCAAAATCTGGAGGAAAAGATGTCACCTTTTCTCCTCTTATACCCTCTGTTCTGTTTCATATCATCAATGGTAGTTTGTAACTGAGAGCACTAGAAAGTACTAAAATATAATAATGATATTCTTTAATTTATACTATTAATATGTGATGATTGTTTCAGTGATATTGTCTATTCTTGTCTATTAAAATGTCTGCTCTTCCCAGATGTTAAGATAAATTGCATGTTTTGCAACAGGTTATGTATAAATTAAGATTAAAAATACATTTTCGTCCCAAAGTCATAGAATCACAGTGTGGTTTGGGTTGAAAGGGACCTTAAAGACCATCTAGTTCAACCCCCTTGCAGGGACACAGCCCATTAGACCAGGTTTCTTAGAGCCCCATCCAATATGGCCTTGAACACTTCCAGGTATAGGGCATCCACAGTTTTCTGCACAACCTGTTCCAGTGCCTCACCACCCTCACAGTCAAAGATTTCATCCTAATATTCAGTCTCAAGCTACCTTCTGTCAGTTTGAAGCCATTCCTCCTTGTCCTATCACTCCATCCCCTTGTCAAATGTGTCTCTTCAGCTCCCATGTAGCCCCTTTGGGTACTGGAAAGAGTTCTCAGGTGCTCCCTGTGCTTCTCCATGCTGAGCAACCTCAACTCTCACAGTCTGTCTTCAGAGGGCAGGTGCTCCAACTCTCTGAGCATCTTTGTGGCCTCCTCAGGACCCAGTCCTTATATTGAGAATCTCAGTGCTTGGACGCAGTACTTCAGCTGGGGTCACAACAGAGGAGAACAGAGTACAGGATGAGAATCACCTCCTTTGACCTGCTGACCACACTTCCCTCCATGCAGCCCAGAGCGTTGTCCATGTCCTGGGCTGCAGCATCATATGAGAAGGTCATGTTGAGCTGCTTATCCACAACACCCCCCAAGACCTTCTCCTCAGGGCTGCTCTCATTCCATTCTCTGCCCAGAATCTGCTTGCCTTAGCCCTGACCAAAGTGCAAAACATTGCATTTTGCCTTGTTGAACTCCATGAGATTTGCATGGGCTCCCTCAGTCACAACTGAGAAGCTACTTCTGATTAGTTGCAGTTGGGAATAAAAGAGTGTATTTACTGCCTAAAGCAAGTGAATTAGAGTGTTTTTCTTTGCATTTAGGTAACTATATTTCCTTTAATTCAGCTTTAGAAAAATTTGCACATACTTTTAAATTGAACAATAGAATGTACAAACATTTTAAACAAGAATGAATTGTTAAATGAGTGGCTTTTATCTCCAAACTGCTGACTGTTTGTAAAATTTCCTTTAGAGGCTTTTCCGAAAGTATGTACGTTCCAATTGCACAAACTAAAGTGCCAAAACCTGTGGCCTTAAAAACTGATGGGTTTATGGTGAACTCAAAATACTTAGTTTCTGTGGCTCCTGATTTGCACTTTCCTAATATCAAAAGCTTTTTTTCTGTTTTAAAATTGAAACAAAATGCTTTTCAACTGGAATGAGATGCCTCTTGGGAAGATAATAAAATGAGAAATAGTAAGGCATGGTATACATGTTGCAAGGACAAACATAAGGATGGAATTGTATGATGTTTTTTAATTGGAGGAATTTACAGTTGGTTCAATCTTTCAACCAGAATCTCTGAGCCAAAACTCTCAGAATTTCAGAATACATGGTAGAATTACTGCATTTTGAGTTCTTTGAAGGATCTTTTAAGACTGAGAAAAACACTTGTGTTTTGTAAGCGATGTGGTTCTACATGTCAGTTTAGCAGCTGTAAATAGTGCTTGAAGGAAAGCTACTAAATAATGGAATAGAAGTAAAAACCAGTCAGAATCTATATGCCTGTTTGGTAGACATCTAATTATAAAAATTATGCAAATATTTGGTGAGGCTTATATTTGCATTAATTGTATGTGAGTGATAACAGCTGATCTAGCCAAGAACAAAAACAGCAGAGGAGCATTTTGTCATGGGGTTTCATGCCTACATTTCCAAAAACATGGGGAGTTTCCTTCAAGTACTGGTTGCCACTGTCTTTTTGTGTATCAGGTCCATGTCAGCTTTAGAACTGTGGTGATGTTGGTTATCTCAGACAGTAACAGGATCATCAGAAGCCCTGTTGACTTTCACATATTGCAACCACAATTTCCAAGGGTAATTACTGGGACAAAGAGCGGAGGCAGTTAGGACTATGCTGGCTGAGCCTCTCTGCAAAGTGTTTCTGCACACTGTTGCCCTGTACAAAAGTTTTCACCCTGTTAGAGAAAATTCAAGTCACAGTGAGTGCCACAGTCTGCATCATACTACACCTGAGCTGTATCCAGCAAGTACACTTAAGTAAAATGCCAAATTATTCAATTTAAAAAAACCACAAAAATATGTGAAATGCTGCAAAAGTATGAGCTCTTATTACAAGTAGTGTCGTGTCGTAATAGCATTGCTCTATACTAGTAGTATCAGGTTGTTAGTGCAAATTCCATAAACCAGGTTTACCATGACAGTTAAAACACTCAGAGTGTAGGGCAGTGTAAACTTCTCAACTGTAAAAATTTTTATTGGCTTCAGCTAGAATTAAAATAAACTAAAATCTAAAATTTAGTTGATAAAAAGTTAAGGAAAGCATTCTTTTGTATTGCAATAATTAACAGTAGCAGTCCATTTAGAAAACTTTCTTAGTTACAATGAGCAAAAAATAAGAAGGAATCATCATGATCCTGTCAAAGGCATTCCTGTAGCTCAGTGTCTAAAATGCTGATGAATTCTACAAGGTCATATTTTGTGTCATTTCTAATATAGGAAAAGCATTGCAAATGCATGTGACTGTACCTTGATTTATTCATTGTTTTGTACATAGAACTAGCAGTTGTATCTACTGAAATTCTCAATCTTTATTTTACATTGTTTATCCAAGCTCTGTGAGCATCCTAGAAACTGGGGGAGAGGAATTCTGTTTACATGTATTTACAGCAGTAATTTGCAACACTGATTCATTTTGCTATTTTTACATCTGTGCTCTGTTAAGTGATGGAGAGAAGTATTTTTCTTTTCTGTATTTTTTTCCACTAGTTTTTTGATTGATTTTTTTTTCCAAGCTGTTCTGGTTTAGGGCATATTTGGGAAGGAAACTCCCAAAGGGGTCCCTCTAGGAAGCAGATTCAAGCAGCCCTTCCCCTAACTGGTTTGGGAAAGGATTTCCTTGTAGAAAAGTGGAAAAACCCTGTTTATTTAAGAACCAAAATATTCACAAGCATAAGAAATGAATACTATTGAACAATAAAACCTCTCGCTGTTCTGAAGAGATGGCACATTCAGAAAGCCCTTGTCCTGGGGTGTGACTCAGCTCCCTCAGTCTCTCATCAGTTTCCTCCTGTGCTGGAAAATGCCGTCCCAGGGCCCAGTGTGCCACAAGTGTGAGCTCCCAGTGCTCTTCTGGGTTTCCAGTCCAGAGCAGGCTGGTCAGTTCCAAAAACCAGAAAAGCTACAGGGGAGGGAACTTCTCTGCCTCAGCTAGCTAAAAACTAACTAAAAGCAAAGGAGAGCTCTCTCCCTCATGTCAGTGCTGCAGACAGCACAGTCTGTGAGAGGGAAAGCAGAGGAGTGAGTGCAGTTTCTGAAAACAAACTGCACGCTTCTTCTCTCCCCTCCTTTGCTCTTGGAACCAGTCTTAAGTGCAGAACTTAATATCCAGCATAAACAGAACAGACAACTGGGGATACAAGCATCATAAAGTCACCCCAGGATATAAGCTTTGAAACCAAAGTTATTTTTTGGATAGAAATGCCTCTGCAGGACATAAAAGTGCATTATTGATCTGCTTTTATAAAAAGTTAGTAAGTTTGTGGTTGACCGTTCTGTTTCTGTCTGTTGTGTTCCAGGACTCAGAAGAGCAATGCGTCCTAGGGGTGTGTGTAATAAGGAGATTTAATAAAAGCAGAGTCTGTTTTCACAAGCACATGCCAGTGAGAGAGGTGGTACTTTGCAGGGCATGAGGGCTGATCAATGAAGAAATGAGATTGGGCTGGGAGAGGAAAATGTGCGGAGTTTCCCCAAAATGTATGGACCAAAGTTTCAGAGGCCACTTAGTTACCCAATGATAAACAAAAATACGAGGGGATTTTCAAAAGTACTGACAAAGTGCATCTCTTCTTTAGACAAAAGTAACAATAGCTCATCAACAATGTTGTATTGATTATCCTGGGATCCGTGCCCAGATTCTGACTAAGTTGGTTTCCCATCCTTTTATGTTATCCAGAAATACCTGAATGCATGCAGAATATTAAGAAGTGTTTATTAGATCATCTTTCAGCTCTGACATTTGGCTGGCTGTATTAATCGCATCTAGCAGAGGGTGCAGTTCTGTCAGGCAATCCTTTCCTGTTGATGCCCCTAGCCCACCTACTACATCACATTTACACAGAATAGGTGAAACACAAATAAAAGCTGTGTTTTTCACATAAGAAAACACTGGGTTTGTATGCTGTTTATTAAGCATTAAAGCCGCGTGTGGATATGAAAATATGTGGGGTTTTCTTCCACAGGTAGCTTTGAGCATTCTTTGGCTTGAAAGACTCCTTTTCAGAAGTCAAATTGAAATTTCCTTTTGGAAAAAGAGAGGGGGAGAAACCTTCATTGCATGGAGGCTGCAAATTACCCACCACCCCGTCTCTTTGGGGGGTTTAGAACATGTCAGGTGGGAGTCACCATGCCTATATCCTGCACAAAACTGTGAGTAATGTAAATAATAGTCCCACATTAATGATGGTTGTGGACTGAGATCTTGATTCTGCTTCTTTCCAAATTGTGGCATTACATATGACATTAGTAACTTCACACCTATTTACAGACAAATAAACAGCTGCTCAGTTTCTTTTTTTTTTCTTTTTGTGGCACAAGAACAATTCTAGGCTGCAATACTCACTACATGCTTTCTGAGGGAAAGAAGTTGCCTAGGAATAAGTCTTGAGAAACAATCCTTCATAGGAGAAATTGAGAAGGATACACGCTCATTTCTTTGTTTTATTCTTGCGGTTACCCTTCTGAATTTGTATCTCACTGTGGGCTGGATTTTACAGGTTTCTTAGATACCTAGAAATGTACCTAGAAATGTGCCTGTCTCACACTGTGAAATTAAATTCGTAAGGAAAGAACTTTAAAATGTAAAATCAGTCTTTCCCATTTTTTCAGCTACTAGCTTTTTGTCAAATTTGACTTGAAATCTGAACATTATTTTTTTGTTTTTCTTTCTACAAGAACCATTATATGAAAAAAGAGGTTATGTCAGTAAATTATCTGTAATTTCTGAGAATAAGTATGGTTTTGACTGGAAGAAAAGTGTCTTGGATTCCTTTCAGTCTTGCTTAGAAGCAAGAAAAGTGCCACCTGGCCATTACTCTTGCTGGAGAGGGCCACATAGCCTATGCCTTTCATGTCCAGGAAATCTCAATAGCTTTAGCTCTAGTGAGCTATACTCTGACTCTTTCAGTACTTCTCCCTTTTGTTCCATGTGTCTGTGTTACCAGTAAAGACAAACGAGCACTGCTGTGGTCCACATTCCCTACCTTGAGGAAGAAACAGCCACAACCAATCAATACCTCTTTAGCAGCTGGCTGCTTTTCTTCCAGCATGGTGAGACATAGTCTCTGGAGCTTCACTGTCAGTCAAGATGCCAGTGGGCTCTGCATAAAGCTTTGATTGTCTTTGACTGCTAGATGTGGCTCTGACCTGGGAGGTCTTCCTCCAGCAGCACGTTCTCCAGTCTCCTACCCAACTCTTGTAAACTCCTGTCTGACCTGTCTGTTGTTTTACACCCAGCTCTTGGTCATCTAGATCTTGCCTTGCTACCTTGTATGGAAATAACCCCCACTGATGAAACTCCTGACTGGTCAGAAAAAGTCACCTTACTTGATGATGGGACAGATGCTCTAGTGCAGCAAATTACTGTAAGAGCTGCTGAAAATAGGGAATTCAGATCAACAATACTCTCTAAATTTTTCACTGTCACACTAATAAAGAAATAAAGAGCTATGCAGTGTGCTTAAGATTTACTTCAAAAGAGTTGTAAATGCAAACTCATGATAGAATCCTGGAAATCATATGGATTCCCATTCAGCTCTTTAAACACCCCCGAGAGCTGTATATTCTTTGCAGAAGAAGTCTCAACCACTGCTTATTTCCTAGTATAAAATACCTTCCTAAACGTATCTGGTCTTCTTTCTGTATCTCTCATCATCTTGTGTTCAGGACAGAGTCAGTGTTAGTGATTTATTATCCAGTCTTTCTTTTGCTCTAAGCCTTCTAAGAAACTGGAAGAAGAAAAAAAAAAAAAATACCACTTCTTCACAAGTCAAGTCTTTGACAATGTTGACGGTATGCCCTCAACGAGAGGTGTATTTGTGTTGAGAAAAAGCTTAAAGTTTATATAATGCTCCCAAATTGTAAGTGAAATCTCTTCTGGCAACTGATTTTTCCAATTCTGCCCTAATTTTTGTAGAGTGTCTGCTTTCTGATGTCCCACTGCTGCTTCCTGTCACAGGTTAAGTTCAAGATTATTCCACACAGAGTTCCTTGTTTGCTTTTGTAGAAACAGCAAGTTGTGAGAAGTTTCTTTGCAGTCAAATTGTTCACTTCAGGAAGAGCAACCTTTAATAAATATAGTAAAATATTTTGGAAATAACCATACTACTTGGAATGAACAACCATTAGAAAACACAAATGCGTGCCAAAAAAATACATGAAATACTGCAAAAAAGTATGTTATTCAGATTTGCTCCAAGCCCAGTGGCCACAGTTCTCATGTCTCTTCTCTCTGGAGGCTGGGGGAGTATGATTATAATCCAGTCTAATCTCTATCATTATCTCTGAGTAATAAAGTAGAACCCCTGTCCTGGGCACCTGCATAGCTGTAGCTATGCAGCTGAGTTTACCATTTCTAAAAAACTCAAATCAAACCTGCACTGAATTCTCTTACAGAGATAGTGGAGGTCTGCGGGGGATGAAGTCAGGCATGCAAGACCTGCATGTGTGTAGGGTTGCTGAGCCCACAAAGCTTTTGTTGCTCTAACTACATTGCATAATAAAGTTATAGGTACAGCAGAGTATACATACAGACTTGATTTTTTTTGTTTCCTACAGAAAATAATTTGCAAGTTTAAATATTGTTTAGCTATCTAGTGTTCTGATTATAGATAACGTAGCCTTGAATGAATAAAGTTTCAGAACAGAAGGGAGAGCCTTTACCAACATTGATTCTCAGATGCACCCAAGACACATTTGCCTTCCTTGGGAGTGCGAAGCTGATTCTCCAGTTCTGGTAACCTTGAACCCAATGTAGCTCAGAGCAAACTGGAAATGATCTCAAGTTACTCAAGTTTATACCCTCCTGCTCTCAACCTAGCAGTGGAGTTTATTCACAAAAGCTATAGTTGCTTGGTTTGAGTGTGTGAATCTTGTTTTAACCCCCAAAATCAGCCACTCTCAGTGGCTGAGAGTTCATAATTCCACAAGTGTCTACACAATTCTGAACAGAGGTTTTTGTTGTTTTCAAACTCTTGAACTTATATGCTGGTACTTAATTCATGTTTCTGAGAATACCACATCATTCCAGAGGCAGAGATAGAGGAGTTTATTGAATTATTTTTCTTTGATCCATGTGGGTTTATATTATGTTATTCTGAGGAAAGTTTATGTTCTCACTGGGGTTTTACGTTCATAAACATAGAGTTTGTTCAAGTTCATTCAATCATATGCTATGCTACTACTTTCTAACATTTGTTTTATTAACATAGGAAGAAGTGAAGCAGAAAAAACACTCTTTGTAAAAAATGAACATTTCGTTGAGCAGCATTTGTTCTGCTTGCTTCTACAAAAGCAGCATATGACATTACCTGTGTAATCGTCACCATTTTATTACTCTCCAAGTAATTCTTTGCAATATGGTTTACATATGTGCTGTAAAATAGCTTCAAAATGGCTTAGGGTGGTTGTTTTACATTCATAGTTACATGAAACAGAACAATAAAAAGCAGGGCAGAAATTTGGAATTGTGTTAACTAAATCTTTGCTTTTGTTTCCCTAAAGTTTCAGACCCAGAGCTTACGTCTCTCAGACCTGCACAGAAAGTCTCAGTTATGGAGAGGGATAGTTAGTGTTACCTTAATAGAAGGTCGTGAACTTAAGGCAATGGATGCAAATGGGCTCAGTGATCCTTATGTGAAGTTTCGTTTGGGGCATCAGAAATACAAGAGCAAGGTAATTTTAGCTGTGACCGAAAATTTTTTTGAAATGCATTGTTCCTGTTTGGTGTTTTTTTTAGCTTGTATGACTTTCGATAGTGATGGAGATTTATTGTTGTAATAATTACCTGTCAGAGCACCTGGAGCTTTGTTTAAATGTTTCTTTTTGTTTCATTATAAACAAAAGAAGTACTAGATGGGAAAAAACGTAGCACTGAAAGTTGTGGGTTTGCAGAGACACACACCTAATGTTCCATACAGACTGTGTTGGCTTTTATTTACTGTTAGGGGTCATTCATGGCAGGGAAGAGATGCAGAGTGATTCTGAGAACATCTTCCTGGCTTGATGCTGGGTGCCTCTTGGACCTCTTTGTGTTGTCTTATCCTCAAACCATGTCATGCTTATAAGCTCACTTTTCATGTCCTTAATAAGAAGTTTCATTAAAGTTTTCTTCATGTATGAGCTTCACAGGTAGGGAGGATTGATAATTATTGTGAAGACTTGCTTGTCTTTCTTGCTATTTTTTTTCTTTTGGTCCCTACCACTTTGAAAATTGATGTTTGGAAGATGCTGGGACTGCCGATGGTGCACATGACCTTCCTGTCTCGATAGCCATGACAGTCACTGTGGTTTTCAAGGCTGGATGGAGCATAAATTGAGGAAGAGGGCAGGAGTGTTTACTTGTCATATTTGTTGACCTCTCAGCCTGCATTAGAGCCTCTTAATCTGAATTTAGAAGAAATCAAATTTTATGGTTTTGTGAATTAAAAATTTTCATAATCCTTTCTGAATTTTCTTTTTTTTCAAGCCAGTAGAACTGGTGGTTGTAGGGAGTAGTGTTTGCTAATTTGGGAAGATATTAGGGGTCTTCTGTTCTTGCTTAGGGCAATGAATACTCCTTTTGCATTATGGTAGAAAATTCTGCAAGCTTTCTGTTCTTCACAGTGTGGTAAGAAGTACATGGACTGAAATCTATTGAAGTAAGAACTAACTGGACTGACAATGATTAAGAAAGCTGCTTTCATCAGAGTTTCAAAGGGAAGGAAGTAAAGTACAATTTTGGAAGTGAACTTATTTTATTCCATAGGAAGTAAACCATTGTGTCATGTTTCTCCCACTATTACTGCAGCTGGGAAAAAAAGGGCATGATACAATTGTTTGTTTAAGTACTTACAGTCACCATCTACGTATTATTTCAGGTGCTTTGTTTACCTTTGAGCTCAGAAACATAACTTTATAGCTAACTGTCACTTCACAGAGGACAATTTTTCTTCAGAGAAATGGCTCCATTCCCAGGACAAATCCTTTGTTCAGAAGGCTTTTGAAGGTGACAGGTTGCAGGATTTTGGAGGTTGCTGTTACTTCAGAGAGGCATGAGAACTGGCTAGTAGCCTTTCCTAATTACCATTTTTTTAAATTCTCACTGCTTGAGATATTGATACTGCAGAGAGAAAAAGCTTCCTGAACAGACTCTAATTATCACATTTACAATTTAAGAAAGTGTATGTCTACGCAACATAATACAACTTTCTTTTTATTCTCCTTTAGATTGTTCCAAAAACTTTGAATCCTCAGTGGAGGGAGCAGTTTGACTTTCATCTCTATGAAGAACGAGGTGGAATTATTGATATTACTGTGTGGGACAGAGATGTTGGCAAAAAGGATGATTTCATTGGCAGGTTTGTGCAATTCTAGCCTTCTTGGTCCATGGGGAGGAGAGAAGTCCATGAGAGAGGACGATTAAAATGAGCTTTGCCATAGAAACTGTTTCTTATGACCATTTGTTCTTGGTTTCTTGTTTGGGTTTCTTTTTTAAGTTTGTGGAGGATTTTCTGCAATGTTCCAGTACAATTTGCTGCATTGGTGTAATTCTTTACGTTGATGATGTAATATAATTTTTATTGACCAGTAGATGGCAGCTTTTACCAACTGATAGACTGAGGTTTTCAAAACCAAAATCCCCTGTTTAGAGCGGTCACCAAGGTGCAGGAGGTTCCATGCAGCAACATCCAGCTTGGAGGAGAAACAACTCTTGATGTGTAAGACCAGATTTATGTACCAATCGTTTTGGTAAATGAAAATAGAGTTGAACGACTACACATATATTTTTGGACAAAGAATCATTCCCTAATTCATATTCAGAAAAACTGAAACTGCCTGGGACTTCAAGAAATAACTTATATTTGTATGGCTATGCTCTGTTTTACAGAATAGGAAGTGGCATTAACTGTCAGCTAATAGGGGAAAAAAAAATCTTGTGCTTATAGCTACTACAAAGTAGGTGCTGTTTGGAAAGTTCAGATATTGGTTTACTTCATATTTTTCTTGATATCCATGCAACCATAATAATAGTATTAATAATTACTAATTCTATATATTTTTATTGTTTTTATTGGAGGTGCTTTCACTATCACTTTTACATGTTATTGTATAATAACTATCAATATTTTTCTGAAGTAATGTACTAATTTAGTTCTATGTCAACATGTTATGTACTTTGGGAAATTATTCCAGTTTTCTTTTTCATTTTAACCTTCTTATGAAAATCTGGTGAGATTCAAAGTTTTCATGAGTGATTTTTCAGAGCATTGTCATCCAAGAACCACTTGCTGAAATCTTCCTACTTGTTGATTTTTTTGACCCCTCTGTCATTGTACATATAATCCCTCTTCAGTTTGTCCTTGCAGACACTCTCTCATTTCACCTTCTGTTGGTCCCTTATCTCTGATAAGAAAAGAATTCTTAAGAAAAGAAGAAAAAGAATTCTTCTCCAAGGAGATTTCCATGAAAAACTGTCATTTGTTGAGCTCAATCTGAATACAAAAATAGGTTTTAATATTCCCCCTCTCTGATATTCTTTTCCAGTCACTGCAGATAAAAATCACCAGCACCTGACAGCTCCACTTAATGCTGACCTCTCTTCCCCACTTTCTCCTTTCAAGGCTGTCCATAAAAGCTGGAAATACTTTGGTGCACACACTATAGACTTTGCTCTGTGCGTGTGTTGTGGTGTGTATTAGTTTTTAAAAGCACAACTGAGTTGTGCTCCGTGACTAAGATCAAGATACACATAATACGTTGAATATTTTGATTCAGGTTCCAGAAGAAGTGATAATGAGCCTGTGGGAGGGAAACAAAACACTTCCTGGTAGCATTCTGTCATTGCTCAAGAATGGAGGGTAATCCATTTCATCTTGCTGCAATCTTCCTGCTTGAATAATGTGCAAGCAGCAGCTGTAACGTTATATAAGAATATTTCTATTAAATGCAAATGAAAACAACTGTTTCTCAAAGATGTCCTGCCTGGCCAAAATATGGCTAGGAAGAAGGCACACTAGATTGAAGAACTGACCAAACTGAGAAAGCTGGAAGGTAGAAGGGAAAAATTCCAGGATTTTTCTGGAAAATAGCACAGAAAACCTGTGGTTTTTCTGTGCTGAGCTCAGTTACTTGCAAATTCTATTTCAAACCAGAATGCTGTAAACTCTCCCAGAATGACATCATATCTCAGCTGCAGTTTTGTGAAATAAAAGAAGTGGGAAATCAAGAACATAGGCTTATGTGGGTGGGCCTTTTGTATATTATTGTCTTTGTTAGGATGGAGCATGGTAAGGGCAGGTGAAAGCTGGGAATGTAACATGGTAGCAATGATGTGTGCTCCAGCTGCAAGGCATTGAGTTTGCAATCCATTTCTGAGGGCAAGAAAATACAGGGAAGATGTTCAGGAAGGTTGAGGACATGGAAGTGAGATTCTGGTTTTGGGCTGGCAAAGTGGAAGGGGTGGCTTGTAAGATCCCGCTGTAAGAGGAAGAAAGATTTTCCTTGTGAGAAGGTGTTAAGAAGGTGAGTGACAGCATGGCATCCTAGTTCAGAAAAGTGAAAGGAGACGTCTGTCACAGAAGTAGCATACAGCTCTGTCTTCATCTTGATTTCCAGGCATGCTCAGTATGGCAGTGTCTGAAATGAAATGCTGACTGCTTGATTTCCATTCAAAACTTGAAGCATTTGTGTTTATAAAATACATTTGAATTTCAATTGTGTCCATTCTCCATGAGAGTTTAAAGGTTGTAGCACCTTGTGAACTTCCGTCTCAGAATATTCTGAAAAACCCCAAACCCTAGAACCAATTCAGTGTTTATTTCAGTGTTTCAAAAGATGAGGAAAAGACCTCATACAACAGCTTTGAGGAAAATGTATTTCCAATCATTCACTGATTTGTATGAGAAAACACTATTCTTGATTAGAACTGAGCTGCATTTTACAGGAGATAAATTCTGCTATCCTTCTGAATATAGCTTTTTTTTGAAAAACAATCAACATTCCGGGACCAAAAATTGAGGTCTAGGAGTTCTTTTTATGGAAAGCACCGGGAGCTAAAGCCACATGGGCTGCCTTCTTGCATTTAAAGAAACGTATAGACTTGCATAAGTGGCATTAGTTATTGCTTCATCTGATAAGTAGAAATATGTATGTGTGTATATTTTTCAGTGTGAATATATTTAATATTCACATGTTTTTACTATGAGGAAATAATTTATGTTCTATATTGAGTCAATATGCTCCTGTGATTAAAAATGTACAGCAGTAAGTTTATGTAGGTAATACTAAGATCAAAATGAAGGTGATTTTAATCATCATGTAATTATTTAGCTTTCTTATCATTTATGTTTTTGAAGGCAATTCTGACTGTCACCTTTACGATAATCAGTTAATAAATCCTCATGACTGTTACACCTTTATGCATAGCACTAATCTGAACAAATGGGCTGCTGACAGCTGCAATAAATTGCCAAGAATGAGTGCTGTCAGAGAACAAGTTGTTTCTGTGAACATAGAGAATACGTAAATCCCATGTCATGCAATTTTATTCAGCTGAAGTTATTTGCAACCCAGTGCAGCAGGATTTACAGCATTATTAATTGGTATGAAAAATGCACATTTATCTTTAAAAGGACATTGACTTTTGCTTTTATTTTGTGCCAGGAAATTACTGCTGACTTCATCTATATCTATTTTCATAAGTATTTATATCTGCTATTGTCTTTTTTCCCATTTGATGCAAATTAAATAAAAAAGACCTTGTATGTAGCAAATTCATTTAGGCTGTGTACTAATTTTATCTATAGGAAAGTGGAATTTCCCATAATCTCTCTAAATACTGACATAGAAATATTCAGATTGATTTTGTGAGTATCCATGTAATGGATGTTATGAAATACAAAAGTTAAAATAATGAAAATTACTTTTTAAAGTTTATAATACCTAATCTGCTATGACTCATCTGTTTAGGGTTTTTTTTTTTTGTGTGTGTGTGTGTGGTAACACAGCCGTAGAGGTTTTTTGGGTGTACATAAATACAAATGATATGCAACTATGATTCTCTAATTAATCTGAAAGCATGGGAATATGCTAGCAATTTTCTAAATTAAAGCAAGGTTTTATTTTAAAAATACAAAATTATAAAGTATTTATGGTTCGGGGTTTCTTCACTGACATTTTTATATTTTGCTATGGGGGACTGAGCATTGTCATAGCAAACTGAGTTGTATATGAATACTCCAACATGCATGTAAAGCTCAATGAAGAACACTAAATATGCTACTGCAAGTGTTCCTTCAGATCTTTTTCTAGAGATGTTGTGGAGACTGTGATTTATATTAAAAGGTTGGCAATTTTCAGTTGCCCTAGAAGAAGGTTTTGAATAGTATTTGCGAAGTCTGTGTAAAAGTTAAAATTAGTTTAATGTTAATTAAAATTAATGTTTAAAATGTTAAAGTGCAAAGTCTTGAAGTTTTCTCATTTTTGCAAAACTCTGTGAACAAGATGGCTTCCTCTGGAAATGTAACCAGTCCTTTATTATGCTGGTCTTTCAAAAATGTTTTTTTGCATTGCAGTTGGAAATTTCTGCATGTGGAACTTTGAAAGGTGTATTAGAGTAAAAATGTAAACATAATCGTTAATATGCTGTTGTAATTGTGACTTGAACTGTGTGCACTTGTGAGTTACAGCAATTCTGTGCAAACACAGAAGAGCACACAACCAGTAGTCTGTGTGTAAAATCATTTGTTGATTATACATGACAACTAAATTTAAATGAATTGCAGATGCATTTCTTGATGTAAAATAAAGACTATGCCTGAAGCACTAAAATGTAAAAATGCTACTGCCAGGTCTGTCTTTGAAAAATCCTGTGATGTGCTGAGCCATCTCGATTTCTGATTGTTGTCAAAAGGAGACAGATGTGATACTGCATCTCAAAATTTGGCCTTTAGGTATTCCATACCTTATTCATTGCTATCTCAGCACATCTTTACTCTACTAATGCAGAGGCACTTCTGCTAGAAAGCCAAAAGACTTTCAGTTTTTGCTCACAAATCTTTGGTGACTTTCTCTTACCAGATACTTTATTATATACAAATCTTACTGACAGTTGTTATTGTCGTGTTCTGACATGAAGTTGATAGCAATGTATGCTGAAATACAGAATGCTGCATGCAAGCTGGACTGTATACTAATCCTTCTTCTGACCCTACCTCTTCTCACATATGGAAGTCTACTTCTTGAAGAGTGGCAAAATAAAAGGAAGGGAGAAAATATGGAATGACCAGTTTAGACATGAGGAGCATGACAGTGTGTAGAAAATTATGAAGAGTGCAAATAGGGTTTTGTGACAATTTATGAAAGGCACAGATTGGAGCTGTGTGAAAGCTCTTGCAAAATTTCTTGGGCCAACTAATGAGGAAAGAACTATATAGGGAGAATGTTCTGGGTTGACAGTGCCTCTATCCCATATCAGTGGACTGTTTTTGTTATGTCTAGCAGCGCTGTTTTGCTCGCGGGGCTTTTGCTGCCGGGGCAGAGCTGCTTCTGGCTGCCGCTGCTTCAGCTGCTGCTTGTGCTGCTTGCTTGGCTTTGGCTGCTTCAGCTCTTCTGCTGCTTGGCTTCTGCTGCCTCCGCTGCTACTGCTGCTGCCGCTGCCGCTGCTGCTGCCTGCATTCCGTTTTCTTTCTTTCCCCCTCTTTTTCCCTTCCCCCCCACCCCCCTCCCCAAGACCGGACCGGCTCTGGAACTGATCTGACCCGAGACGTCTGACAAGACCCGGAGCCCGCCAAAGAAGCTTGGAGCCCTCCCCCTGAGTAAACCTGCGCCTTTCATTCCACTCGGGGTGGGGAGATTTTTGTTCATTTGTCAATAAAACCGGTTTTTTCCACTTTTTCCTCCTCCAAAGAATTTCCTTCCCAACCCCGGGCTGGGGGGTAGGGGTGGTGGAGGTTTGTTTGAGGGGACTCCCTTTTAGAGATTCTCCCCTTAATTTATCCTAAACCAATACACTTTTTGGTGCGTTGGCCGGGAAACGAACCCAAGAAAGTGGAAAAAACCTTAATAATAATATTGGTGGTTCTGATTGTTTTGTGGGTGTATCGGGATGGTTTTTTCTGAACTCATAATGTCATTCGGGGTGAAAGCCTGCCAATATTTCTGGTCCCTAGGGTTTTTTGAGGTGTTACTACCTTTGTGGTACCTAGGGCTATTTCCTTATCCTGAAATAGCTCTGGTATTGCTCCTAATACGTAGTTTATGTAGCCGTGGGGCACTAGTCAGAATATTCATTGGGCTAGGCTTGTTTGTAATGATTTACAGGAAGGCTGTAAATGCACTTGATGGTTCGTTGTTATGGTTAGGCACTCAGTTTGTGAGAAGAGAAGCAGGGGCAGAGTACTTTCAGCCTCTGTTTTCCCTCTTCTCCTCAGAATTGTTTATATCTCTATTAGAGAATGTTCAGTTCTCCCTGAGTGTAAAGGAAACCATCTTTCTGGCATTTAATTTAGTAAGCTTCCTCTATACTGTCTGCAGTTTATGTAAATTGAGAGCTGAGATTTCCAAAGGAGCTAATGAGACCTCTGATGTAAGGGAAAAGCCAAGTAGAAGGAATCTTGATTGGAGTGGAAAATGGGAAGACATGGGCCAAATTTTAAAAGAATTCTCTGATCCTATAGCCTGGGACTTCCCATCTGAACAGATTCAGAACCCAGCTGAGGTGGCAAAGTATTTGAGAGAGAAGTGTTATGGTAATACTAAAGAGAAAAGGATTATTGCAGTGAGCTGGGCCTTGGCATATGTTTATCGTACACTGCTAGATACTTTAGCGCAGCAGATGGAGGCAGGGGGGCAGGAATGTAAATCAACAGCTACCCCAGTCGCTAAGTCTGCAGCCAGCACCCCAGTTGTGAAGCCAGCAGCTAAGCTAGAACCTGAGCCTGAGTTAGCAGCTAAACCTGACAGTAAGCCTAAGCCCCTGGCAGTTGCTCCAGCAAAGAAGCATACGCACAAAACCGACCGATCAGTGGACGATGATGACCCAGGAGAAGGACCTTCACCAAGATCCGAAGCCAAAGCATCTGGCACAGGATCAGAAGCCAACACTGATTCCTTTTCTCTGAAGGACCTTCGTGGCCTAAGAAAGGATTACAGGCGACAAACTGATGAACCTATCATTAGTTGGCTAGTCCGTCTTTGGGATGCCGCAGGAGAGGCTACAATTCTGGATGGCACTGAAGCGAGACATTTGGGATCCCTGTCACTTGATCCAGTCATCGACCAAGAGATGATGAGAGAGGCTAATCCGCGCAGCCTCTGGGTATGGGTCCTAGGAAGTGTGGCAGAAAGATACCTGTGTGCAGATGATCTTTATATGCAGCAAACCCCATGGAAGACCATAGAACAAGGGATTCAACGCTTGAGGGAAATGGCAGTGGCAGAGATCATCTTCTCCGATGACATAAATATTAGGAACCCAGACTTGGTACCGTGTACGTCTGTGATGTGGCGAAAACTTATACGGCTTGGGCCATTAGAATACACTTCTGCCTTAGCAGTAATGAAGCGAGAGGACACAGGGGAGACTGTACTTGATATGGCAAAGAAGCTCCGAGCATATGCAGATGCTGTGCATGGCCCAACACATGCCAGAATCGCAGCAGTGGAAACACGTCTCCAGAAACTAGAAGATAAGCTGGAGGAGAATCATAAGAAACTTAGGGAGGAGATTAGAGAGGACCTTCTCCAAATCTCAGCAGTGCAAATTAGAAGCCCTGGTATCCAACGCAGGCGCACCTTTGATGGGGAGAGGAAGTACACCCCACGAGCTGAGTTGTGGTTTTTCCTGCGTGAATCTGGAGAGAACATGAGGAGATGGGACGGAAAATCTACTGCTGCTTTGGCACAATGGGTGAGTGAATTGAAGGAAGGCAAGACTCAGAGAGGAAGTTCCACTAGAAGGGAAGCAGCTCCAGTTGCCCGTAGCTGAACTGCCAAGTGTGATGATGATGACATGTCCGAGCCCCTTGAAGGAACTTCTAAGACATATGCTCAAGGAAAGAAGGATAACCAGGCTTAGAGGGGCCCTGCCTCT
Source organism: Phylloscopus whistleri (assembly GCA_017589585.1). Lineage (NCBI taxonomy): Eukaryota > Metazoa > Chordata > Aves > Passeriformes > Phylloscopidae > Phylloscopus > Phylloscopus whistleri. The sequence goes on along the minus strand of JADMLD010001013.1, from coordinate 7,421,047 downwards.
AGCCAGGTAGAGGCTAGGGAGAATCGTGTTTTTTGGACGGTGTGGATTCGTTGGCCTGGCACATCGGAACCACAAGAATATGAGGCTTTGGTTGATACAGGTGCGCAGTGTACATTAATTCCATCAAGACATGTAGGGGCAGAATCTGTCTCTATCGCTGGCGTGACGGGGGGATCACAAGATTTTACTTTGGTAGAAGCAGAAGTGAGCCTGACGGGAAGTGAGTGGAGGAAACACCCCATTGTGACTGGCCCAGAGGCCCCATGCATTTTGGGCATAGATTACCTCCGAAGTGGGTATTTCAAAGACCCAAAGGGACTCAGGTGGGCATTTGGGGTGGCAGCTGTAGTGACAGAGGGCATCCAGCAACTGAATACCTTGCCTGGACTGTCCGAGGATCCATCTACAGTAGGACTTCTGAAGGGGGAAGAGCAACAGGTACCCATTGCCACTTCAGTAGTGCACCGCCGGCAGTATAGAACGACTCGAGATGCTGTGATCCCCATCCGTAAGTTGATCCGTGAGCTGGAGAGCCAAGGGGTGGTCAGCAAAACCCACTCACCCTTCAACAGTCCCATTTGGCCGGTGCGTAAGTCTGAAGGAGAATGGAGATTGACTGTGGACTATCGTGCATTGAATGAAGTGACACCACCACTGAGCGCTGCCGTGCCGGACATGCTGGAGCTCCAGTATGAGCTGGAGTCCAAGACAGCGAGGTGGTATGCCACTATTGACATTGCCAATGCGTTTTTCTCCATTCCTTTGGCAACCGAATGCAGACCCCAGTTTGCCTTCACATGGAGGGGCGTGCAGTACACCTGGAACCGATTGCCCCAGGGGTGGAAGCACAGTCCCACCATCTGCCATGGACTGATCCAGGCTGCACTGGAAAAGGGTGAGGCTCCGGAACATCTACAGTACATTGATGACATCATTGTGTGGGGAAACACGGCAGTGGAAGTCTTTGCGAAAGGACAGAAGATCATCCAGATTCTCCTGGAAGCTGGCTTTGCCATCAAGAAGAGCAAGGTCAAAGGGCCTGCCTGAGAGATCCAGTTCCTGGGAGTAAAATGGCAAGATGGACGGCGTCAGATTCCCAATGAGGTCATCAATAAGATCACTGCGATGTCTCCACCGACCAGCAAGAAGGAAACACAAGCTTTCCTAGGCGCCATAGGCTTTTGGAGGATGCACATCCCTGACTACAGTCATATTGTGAGCCCTCTCTACCTGGTTACCCGCAAGAAGAACGATTTCCACTGGGGTCCAGAACAGCAACACGCCTTTACCCAGATCAAGCAGGAAATCGCTCACGTGGTGGCCCTTGGCCCAGTCAGGACAGGACCAGAGGTAAAGAACGTGCTCTACTCTGCAGCCGGGAGCCATGGTCCGTCCTGGAGCCTTTGGCAGAAGGTACCAGGTGAAACTCGAGGCCGGCCACTGGGATTCTGGAGCCGAAGCTACAGAGGGTCTGAAGCTAATTACACTCCCACAGAGAAAGAAATCTTGGCCGCCTATGAAGGAGTTCAAGCCGCCTCAGAGGTGATTGGCACGGAAGCACAGCTCCTCTTGGCACCCCGACTACCGGTGCTGGGATGGATGTTTAAGGGAAAGGTTCCCCCCACCCATCACGCCACTGACGCCACATGGAGCAAATGGATCGCCCTCCTTACTCAACGCGCCCGTATTGGAAACCCAAATCGCCCTGGGATTTTGGAAATAATTACCAACTGGCCGGAAGCTGAGAATTTCAGTCTCACCGAGGAAGAAGAACAAGAGCAGGTAACCCGGGCTGAAGAAGCTCCACCATATAACCAACTTACAGCAGAAGAAACACACTATGCTCTTTTCACTGACGGTTCCTGCCGCATCGTAGGGATGAACCGGAAGTGGAAAGCAGCTGTATGGAGCCCCACGAGACAAGTTGTACAAGCCACTGAAGGAGAAGGTGGGTCAAGCCAGCTTGCCGAACTCAAAGCTGTTCAATTGGCCCTGGACATCGCTGAAAGAGAGAAGTGGCCAAAGCTCTACCTCTACACCGATTCTTGGATGGTAGCTAATGCTCTGTGGGGCTGGCTGGAAAGGTGGAGAAAGGCTAACTGGCAGCGTAGGGGAAAACCAATCTGGGCTGCTGATGAGTGGAAGGATATCGCCACCAGAGTAGGGAAACTACATGTGAAGGTCCGTCATGTAGATGCCCATGTCCCTAAGAGTCGGGCTAATGAGGAACACCAGAACAACGAGCGAGTAGATCAGGCTGCAAAGATAGAGGTGTCTAAGATAGACTTAGATTGGCAGCACAAAGGAGAGTTGTTCCTAGCTCGATGGGCCCATGATGCCTCAGGTCATCAGGGCAGAGATGCCACCTATAAGTGGGCACGAGACCGAGGGGTGGATCTAACCATGGACACCATTTCTCAAGTTATCCGAGACTGTGAGACGTGCGCTGCCATTAAGCAGGCCAAACGGATGAAGCCCCTCTGGTATGGAGGGCGGTGGTCTAAGTACAAGTATGGGGAGGCCTGGCAGATTGATTACATCACACTGCCTCAAACGCGCCAAGGCAAGCGCCATGTGCTGACCATGGTAGAAGCCACCACGGGATGGTTGGAAACCTACCCTGTGTCTCATGCTACAGCCCGCAACACCATCCTGGGCCTTGAAAAGCAGGTCCTTTGGAGGCATGGTACGCCTGAGAGAATTGAGTCAGACAATGGGACTCATTTTAAAAATAATCTTATTAAAACCTGGGCTAGGGAGCATGGCATTGAGTGGGTGTACCATATCCCCTACCATGCACCAGCTGCAGGTAAAGTGGAGAGGTACAATGGGTTGTTAAAAACCACCCTGAAAGCATTGGGTGGGGGGTCCTTAAAGAACTGGGAGCAGCATTTAGCAAAGGCCACCTGGTTAGTCAACACCCGAGGTTCTACCAACCGAGTGGGTCCTGCTTAGTCTCAGCTCCTTAATGTAGTAGATGGAGATAAAGTCCCAGTGGCCCATGTTAGAGGTTTGTTGGGAAAGACAGTGTGGATCAACCCTACCTCGAGTACAGGCAAACCCATCCGTGGAGTTGTCTCTGCTCAAGGACCGGGTTATACCTGGTGGATAATGCAGAAAGATGGAACAACACGATGTGTACCTCAGGGAGATCTGAATGTGGGGTAAGACTCATATGTCAGAAGGAAACGTATAAGTGTCAAAAGTCTGAGCAAGTAAGACGGATGGAAATGTGTAAGTGTCTAAGGTTTGAGTAAGTGAGATGAAAGTTTTATTGTGCGTCCACTATATGGGATAAGGGGTGGAATGTTCTGGGTTGACAGTGCCTCTATCCCATATCAGTGGACTGTTTTTGTTATGTCTAGCAGCGCTGTTTTGCTCGCGGGGCTTTTGCTGCCGGGGCAGAGCTGCTTCTGGGCTGCCGCTGCTTCAGCTGCTGCTTGTGCTGCTGCTTGGCTTTGGCTGCTTCAGCTCTTCTGCTGCTTGGCTTCTGCTGCCTCCGCTGCTACTGCTGCTTCCGCTGCCGCTGCTGCTGCCTGCATTCCGTTTTCTTTCTTTCCCCCTCTTTTTCCCTTCCCCCCCACCCCCCTCCCCAAGACCGGACCGGCTCTGGAACTGATCTGACCCGAGACGTCTGAGAAGACCCGGAGCCCGCCAAAGAAGCTTGGAGCCCTCCCCCTGAGTAAACCTGCGCCTTTCATTCCACTCGGGGTGGGGAGATTTTTGTTCATTTGTCAATAAAACCGGTTTTTTCCACTTTTTCCTCCTCCAAAGAATTTCCTTCCCAACCCCGGGCTGGGGGGGTAGGGGTGGTGGAGGTTTGTTTGAGGGGACTCCCTTTTAGAGATTCTCCCCTTAATTTATCCTAAACCAATACAGAGACATAATGTTTTTCAAAGCAATAGACTGATTTAGCAGATGAAAGTGTTAATTTTGCTGCAGAGAAATTGCACCAGTGACAGCACTAATAGTCTGTAGTATATGGTTGTGCCATGGGGACAACCTAGGAAATATCACATCAGAAACCAATTGTAAGTAATTTCTGCCTGTGCAAAATCAAAAGTAAATCTGTAACTTTATAGTGAAGAAATATGCTTAGGAAAAAGTTAATCTGTCATTTCAAAATCCATCAGCAGGTTATTGTAGCATGGACTGTATTTCGTTTAGCAAACGATAAACAGCAGTTCTGTAGTCAGGCATTGCTTGGTGGCTGGTGAAATTGTATTTCATAGAGCTCTTATATTTCTGTTACTGTGATTGACTTACCCCAAACTGCGGGGCTCTTTCCTGCCTTCCATGTGTTGCAACATGGCCACTGTTCTTCAAGTCCTGCTGAGGTCTCCTCTCCCAGCTGCCCAGGGATCCTCTCCAGCTTCCCCAGCTAAGCACCATTCCTGTCTTTAGTCAATGTCCTATTTAGCTGGGATGCTGTTTCTTACCCCTTTGGGAGCTTCTCTGATTTTCAATCTAACACCTCTATCAACCACTTACCACAAGTGTCATGTGGAGTCCATAATTTAATTTCTTTCTCATTATCTTTACAGTTAAAAATGTCACGCTCCGATTCTTCCAAGAAATTTACATTACTGCAGTCAACACTCAGTGTTTCTGAGATGTGTCATTTTCTGCTAGTGCTTTGCAAAATTTTCCCTCTCCTTTTGTTTCTTGGTTTTACTGGAACATTTTACTCTGCTCATAAAGGATGTGGAGTCTCACAAATTGTAGCAGTTCATGCCTTGCTGCTTCTGATGTGTGTCCAGCTCAGTTCTAATTGTGGAATCACACAGTTTCCTCTCCTTGGCATCCTTTGGAGCAGCATAGACCTGGATCACAGTGGAGTTAAAAATCGGTGTTCCTGAACAAGTCATGATGGTAATTAAGTTGCCTGGTTTGTAGCCAAGTGGTGCTTTTCTGTCCCTATCACTTAGGATTGTGCCAGTTCCTCTTTTATGCTTTATTTTGTCATGTGAGAAAACGATCTCACTATCTGCTGTCTCTCACTTGCCTGGCCACCTGGCTTTTAAGAGGCCTTCTATGTCATGTCGCTACCTTTGTAATTCATTCATTAGCAAGAATATTTCACCAGGGTGCCAACACAGTCTTACATTCCAGGTTCTGTTAGAACTAAAGAGGGGAGGTGATTTTTACCTGTTAGACATGCTGATAATAAAATACTACATATAGTTCTGCCTTCCACACTTTAAAAAGGATGCAGGAGAATTTCACTGTATCAGAAAAGTTATAAAAAGTCATTTGAGGGCTGTAGGAGATATGTTCCTAGGAAATGTATAGGGAGCTGAAGGTGTTTAGCATATCAAAAGAAAGATCAAGAAGAGATGTGATTATAGTGTATGAGTTCCTTCACTAGAAGAAAACATGAAACACTAAAGGGTTTTTCAACTGGTAAGGAAAGACATAAAAAGAACCAAAGGCCAGATATATTCAAATTAAAAATAAATCTGAAATATATTTCTAAAATTTTGTGTGATTAACACACAGAACACAGTTTCAGACAAGTGGTAGATACCCCTTGAACCTTCAAATCTTCCTCCATGGGAGCTGTACCCTGTTTTTGAGCAATTCATCTGTGCTAACTTTGGCACATGAGCTTGATGCACTTTTGTGGTTTTTCTCCCTGCTGATCTCTCAAGACCTGAAATTCACATGCAGAACTGATAGGTGGGATACGTGCCACCTACGCCTCTTTCCGAAAGGCCAGCCAGACAGGGCAATTGTTCCAGCTCTCCTGCCCACCACTTGAAGTGCTGAAAAAAGTGTGCACTGAAGGGGCCATACAGAATGGAAGATACAGAAAAACTCAAACTGCTCTAAAAACTACACTTACCTGCAACGTGATTTATAGTCATGGTTGGAAATCTATCTGTGGAGTTAAGAGCAATTTTTTGTCAGTAATTCTTCAGGCTGATCTCATTACAGGTGGAAAAAGTCTTTGCCTTTACCAGCAGCATGTAAAATAATAATTCCTTAAGAAGCAGGATTGTACAAAGTCAGTATTTTCTCATGTTTTCAATGTGACAGCCTCTGGTCATATGCAGCTTGTGGCCTTCTCAAAGTGGCTGTAATTTTTCATGGTCCTCAATTTGAGAAAACGGGACAAAAAATTCTCATTCATTCTGCCCCGCTTTCTTGTAACATACAAGTTCACCTTCATCCTCAAAGCATCTTTGTCCTCCATGGCAACACAGTTGTAGGAAACAAATGTCTTTTTAGAGATCATCTTAACTGATATAAAAGTCAGCATTGCTAAAGCTTTAAAGCTTGGAATACTTGAATATATTTTCAGTAAAATATAAAGGAACATTGTCAGCTTGAGCTTTCCAAAAATATTTACATTTGGAAAACAGATATTTTCCAAATAAATCCTTATTTTTGGAAGTATTTTGTTAGCTTCAGTCCTAAGGAAATGCAGTACAAGAAGGTTTTTTGTGGTTTTCCTATTGGAGTCTGTCAAGATTATTCTAGGATAAAGTTAGTGTTTATGTAACATCTTAATAAAGCCAGGCTTCCTTCACTTTTTTTGGTCCAATACAAAGATCTGGTGAGAACAGCAACAAACAATTGGGTTTTTTTTCCTTTTTTTAGGATAATTTCTCATGAGATCAAACGAAGCTGACTTTTTACCATGAAAAAATCAACAACTAATGGGAAAAAATTGCAATTTTTCATACAGTGTCTATAGATTGGAAAGTCTTACTGTTTTACTGAAGTGCATGTGTTGTAAATACACTCCCCTTGTGCTCCTTGAGCCTTGGCACTTTCAAGTTAGGCACATGTAAGCTGTATCTCCTGCCAGGCCAGGGCAGAGCATCTGGCACGAGGTGAGAAATCTGCTTTCTCACATTTGAAAGACCATAAAGATGTTCTTAACCTGGACTTCTGTAAAGTGCAAAGGTGACAGTCTTTAATGGAATAACCTTATATTTTTATCAAATTTTCTGAGGGTCCTTGAGAGAATAATTTTTCTTTAAAATTATTAAGGCTTTTACTGGAAAAAATTTTCCAGATCACTTCCTATCTTTGTATGATTTTGGGAAATAACAAGCTGATGATGGCCTGTTCATAAAGATTTATGAAGCAGGTGATAGATACATATTTCTCAGGTAATCTGTTCTAGATGTGGTGCTATTAGGAATATTTTATTGCTGTAGGAAAGGTGCACAGGTAAAATCAAATTGTCAGTTGCTTCTTCTAGCCTAAATAAAAAAAAATAACCCACCAAACTGGACTACTCATGTTGTTAAAGTGTTATAGCTTCAAGAACTGAAGAAATTGGATCTAGTAGCCCTGATGTAGACCTTGTAATTGTACATTCATTGCTTTTTTCTGATGGATATATGTGGGATAGTTTTTGTTGCCTATTTTTGAATGAAGGATGGATTATTTGTGCATTACTAGTATCATATTGGCTTTCTGATTCTTTCACTGATTTTAGGAGAGTTTAGGCTCATTCTTTAAATGTTGATTGGTTGAAGACTCAATATTGTTGCTGAGTCCTATTTCTGAGGGGTATCTGTTTTGAAATAAATTATTGAAGAGTATTAATACCAGGGGTATTTTAACCTACTACAGCTTTGAATGCTTGATTACAATATTTGTTTTCTTAAGGAGGGCTTTAAATTCCTCACTGCATCCTAAATAAGAATTTGACTGTTTATGTACATGTACGAAGCTTGTATTGACTATCAGCCTGCACTGATAGTAACAGCTTTATTTTTCCTTTCTATTGCCAATTTAATTTCTCACTCCCTATCATCCAGAGAGTTCAAAATAGAAGAAAAGCATTAAGTTCAGAGTGCTACATGAATTAGAAATTTTTTCATTGTAAGATAATTGAACCTTGTTACTGTATGAGCTTTGCACTAGTTAAGTGAACTGCATAACAGTAACTGTCTATAGAAACAAAAGACAGTTTTCCTGTAGTAAATCTGATCTGCCTGTGATACCACCATGCTCATTTTACAAGGATGCATTTATTCTCATAATTGGCTATTTCCTATCCTTAAATGGCTATATTTTCATGCCTGCCACCTTCTCAGTTTATTGGCCCTGCAGTGATGACATTGTCTTCAAAATCAATTGACATTTTATGAAAAGAGTTTGCTAGATGTTTAGTTTAGTGAATTAGTAGCGTATAGTACATGTGCTTGTCACATTAAATAATTGCTGTTGAAAGTAGAGTATACAGTTGGGTAACCTATACATAGACTATATAAATTTGGTTTATTTCAGTATTATTGGTGTTTTTATTTAGAGCTTTTTATTTATTGAAAAAGTTGGCAAAACTCATTTTGGGATGCTATAAGAATTCCAAATAGTGCTTTTTCACAGAAATTCCTGTCCAATGCAAGCTGGTATTACATTTGACACAGACATTGAATTTCTATACATGCTCAGAATTGCAATCTAGGAAAGCTGAAACTTGTGCATTGTACAAATTAAAGTATTAAAACAGCTAAGCTGTGGACAGACTAATCAACACTAAGATATTACTGTTTTATTTGAAAGGTTATAGTCAGCTCTAGTATCTCAGTAGCAGATATGCTCTTTTACCTTCTTTCTTTTACCTTGCTTTGACTTACATTTCTAAAGATGTTACAAAGCTGTTTCTGCTATCTGGCACATATGGAATCGTTCTTCATTAGTTAAGTGTATGGTACAGCCAGAGTTTTTCAGAAGAGGATCAAGCAGGGCAGATTTGCTTCAGCCACTCTGCACACACTCTGCACAGTTGTATGTAGTCTCTGCTCATTACAGCCTGAGACATTTTATTATATAGGGGGTTGTGGCATCAGATTTTACCCTGGGTGCCAGCATGAGGATTCTACCCACACACAGCTTACTGCTTGAGAGCTGAGCCTTTCAGGAGGTGCGTGAGTTGAGTTTCTTTATGCTCAGACATCTTTATGCCATCACAGTTAAGCCCATATGGAATTTTATTTTTTTAAAAAGGATTTTTACTGTTGTTAGGTGAAAACCGTTCACGTGAAAACTTACATTTTGTATCTATACAAGGGGTGTAATTAAAAGTAAAATTTGCATCTGAGCTGGATTTTTAAAAAATTTTCTCTGACTGCATTTGAATAAAGAATATTAGCTAATCTTGTCTCCACTGTCTTTGCGTTATTAATATTGATTTTTCACTTCAAAACTGTTTGTGTAGCTCTAAAAACAAAAAGAAACCAGTCACATTAAAGCTGAAGGGCTAAAGCTGACGAGAAATTAGGAGGTTTTTTTCAGAAGTTGGGTGTTTATTGCTTATGGGGGTTTTTTGTCCATTTGAATGCAAGCAAGCCAACATGTTCTTGTTTGATGAGAGAAAAAACACATGCTGATGGAGAATGTGTGTTTCTAGGTGCCAGGTTGACCTATCGACCCTGAGTAAGGAGCAAACCCACAAGCTGGAGATGCCTCTAGAGGAGGGAGAGGGATACCTGGTGTTGCTGGTCACTCTCACAGCCTCAGCTGCAGTCACTATCTCTGACCTCTCCATCAACTCCCTGGAGGACCAGAAGGAGCGAGAGGCGATACTGAAGAGATATGTATGAAGTTCTCTTTCATCCTTTGTTAGCAAAATACTGGCCTATATAAAAAACAACTATAATGAGGGGAAATCTAAATATATCTCTTCTATTCTAATCACACCTAGCCAATGAAACTCATTTAAACTAGTTATTAATATACAAATAGTTACAGCCGAAACAGGTAACATTAAGAAGGCTACAAATGCTCTTCATACAATAAGGTTATTTTTTACATGGTAATTGAACTGTGTGATAAGGTATCACATAACAAAGGTAATTTTACTGCCTTGCAGATAATTTTTACCAAGCAAAAAATGACTAAGGGATCACTCAACAACTTGACAGTTTCTAGTGATTCTTTATGCCAAATAATTTGAGGTCCTAATGGTTTTCAGCTCTTTTTTGGATCATCTGATAAAGGGCAAGAAAACTTATTTTTTGTCTTCATATTAGAGGCTGAAAGCACATCAAAATAAATGTTTCAAACAATGTTTCCACTTTAAAATATTCTGAAGCAAATTATTTTAATTTCCCAGTGTCCTTGCATTACACAGAATCTTTGTAGTTTTATCAAAGCAACAGAGAGGGGAGCTCTTACTCCAGCATTTGCTAATACCTAAATCAGTGAAAGTAACTGTCTCACTACACATGAAGAAAGAAAGAAAAAAAATGCTATTTCCACTTGCAATTACAAAGCTTTTATTGTACAATGCTGCCAGGTGTTTAGAAGGGCTTCTCTAGACACTCAGCCATTAAACCAACCTCTGACTATCAAAGAGGCTGCTTAATTTATTTTTAAGGTTTAAAAATATTCCTATTCCATAACGGACATCCTTTCAGTAACTGAATTTAATAAAGATGTACCTTATCAGGCTGTGCAGATAACATGAAATCCTAGTACTAATGCTGTACAGTATTCTTCAAACAGATTAGCAGGATGTGTGCTTCAGCAAATTTATTCTCTCTATCTCCACTGTATCAGCTGTCTGCTAATGCTTGTACAACTCATACACCAATAGTGTTATCATAAACACAATTTAATAGAGGTGACTTAGCAAGGCTAAATATAATATTCCAAAATGAACTGAAGGCTAAGGTATTGTCCACCATCTCTGAAAAATAATTACAATTAAGAGAGCTACTGCACATTTTGGAATCCACCAAGACAGTCCGTGGTTGTCAAAATAGATGACTATAAGTAGAATAATTTTTTTGATGGATATGTTTTTGAGGTGCCATAGTTCCTGCTACCAACAGCAAGAATAACATATTTCTGTGGCTTATTCTGTGTGATGATATGGCAGACAAGTGATACTGATGGTTTTGATTATTTCAGTAGAAGTATAGAAACATGTTACAACTGTACTATTAATAATTTTCCCTAAATCCTCATTTTTTTTTGTCCCCAGTGTAAAGCATAATTACTTGGCATAAGATTGATCTGGTTTATTCATATTTCTTGCAAATACAAGGATATGTGTCTGTTCATATATTTACATTGGTGTATGCATTTGAAAGCATTTAAAGTTTAGGAAGATACTCATATTGCAGAGGTATGAATTTCAAATTATGTGTTTCTGAATATTGTGGCATTTACATACTTTTTTGATAAATTCTACTGTTTTTATTAAAATTACCAGCAGAAGGAAGAAATTACCAGGATTATCTTAATTCAAGTGGTTTATTTTCACTGCTGTTCAATTTGACTTTGGTATTCATATCTGCACTTCAGAACTAATACAAAGACAACATGTGCAATTAGCAAGATGTAGAGTTCCCTGTTGAGTGGCTGTATTTTGGGGTTTATTTCCTCTTAAAAACATCTAGCTTTCATTTGAGAAATGTATTTTGCACTTTCTACAGCCAAAAACAGTTAATGAGCTGACCTTGCTATCAGATCAAATAGCCTTAGAAAATGACTCTATTACTGTCACTTAACCATTTGTAGCTGAACATCAGAGCCTTACAAATTAAACAGGCATTACTATTTGAACCATTATTTTACCACAATTGTCTGAAAAGATTAATTCCTTTTGGGGTGAGAAGGGGGGCACATTAATGGGTACAGACCAAGAGAGATTGTATGACCTTTTCAGAACTGGTGTGCTGAACTCATGGTCCCCCTTGTCACAGTTTAAAAACCAGAGGAGCTAGTTTAGAGAAGTTGTTAGCATTCCATTTTTATTATGACATTTCACAGTCATCCGATTTAATGTCCCTTGACCAGATTGTCCACTGTGAGACGATGGGCTTGAAATGTTATTTAGAGCATTGATAAAAGGTGAGCAGTTCTAAGATGACAGCGAGTCATAAGGCTGGTGGTGTGACATTAATTTTCTCCATAACAGAGATGGAATAAGACGTCATGGTGACAAGCTGTCAATCAGTACTAGCCCCTCAGTGTATCTCAATGCCATGGGATGGGGTATTGCTTCTCCTATAATAGAGCTGAACTGAGATGCTCTTCCTGACAGCTGCTGCAGCCATACAGAAAATATATTATACAGCCTTTCATTAAAAAAATAAAGAAGACTCATCTCCAGAGCATTTCAATCTTTTCCCATCTATTGAGGGCTGAAAAGATTCCCAGCAAATCACAGATTCCTCTGCCATGGAAATTCTAGGCTTCAGAAACTATGCGGATTTTTGATACCTTCAACAATAATCATAAATAAGAAGGCAGAATATCATCTGATAAATCATTACTTAAAGTTATATATTTAATGGAATGTGTTAAAGTAATTTCCTTCTCCAAGGGCATCTGTTGTGGCATTGTATTAATTTTCATCAGTCTCCCCAGTCAGTATGTGCAGTAAATGAATCTAAGCTAGCTACTTTCTGGAAATAAAAGTTCAAAAATTCTGTGGGATTCTAACAAAGGTGGCAAAGCGAAATATAGCACTGGCACCCTTTTGAAGAGTGAGCTAACCAGGATAAAATTTAGAAAAAGGGGACTGTATGGCATCATAGGAAGCGGGTGCTGTCGCTTGTCTTGCTTTGTATTTCGTTTTTGCTTTGTTTTATTTCTACAGCTTAGTGTTTGTTTTGGTTGCTGGGAAACTTGTGTAGAATGTGGAAACATTTTTGTAAGTCTTGTCATTTTCATCATGCATATTACAGCAGAATTATCTCTGTTCTGGTACCAGTTTTGATAAGAAGCTTCCAAACCCTGATCATCATTGTAATAAATGAGGGGTGCCAATACACTTTTGAATTATACCAGTGCTATCTGTAATACCATCTCTGCTACCCTCAGCTAGTTAGCACATAAACAAGGGGTTGAATGTGTGCTGATTAAAGTTGACCATCAGTATTTTGAAGTCATATTTATGATGATTATCTTATAATTCTTAAGAAATTTATTCACTGTTACCCTGTTATAACATAATGCATGTATGCAATATATGGGCTACTACACTTAATTGGATTTTTAAGTTCAGTGTAGCAAGGTTGAATCTTCACTGTAAACAGTAAATGGTCAGATAGAGTTTTTGAAATTAGTATCAGTGTGATTTAACTGTTAGAATTGTCTTATTAATAAAAAGACAGGGATGCATATTATATGTCTAACATCTTAATGGATAGATTTTCTGTGAAAAAGCATACTGTTTTTGCAGGCTGAGATTTAATATTTCATTTGAGCAACATCTGTGATTTTTTAGATTCAGTGATGTAATTTATTTTCATTTTCCATAACAGTAAATTTTGCTTTTGTAATAAATTAAGGAATTTTTGGTTTTCCTGGTGCTTGCTTTTTGTAGAAATCTGGACATTGTCATAGGCAGTGGAAAAAGTTTCAGCACATTAAAATTTTAGAGAAAACAATAAGCATTAAATACATTAGTCCAAATTTTTAAATATTTCAAAATAAAGACATGGGCTACTATTTATGAACAAAATTTTTAAAGCCTACCAAAAATGTGACCACGTATATAGATTTGCTAATTTAATTTTAATTTATTCTTTTGGAGTTCCTCCCCTAGGTTATCTAAGAAGTGAACAATAAAGCCAGGCTAGTTATTAATTGATTCCAGATTCACAGTTGCATTCAATGTTCTATCGTTTAAAACTGAAAATTTTAAACAATACTAAAAGCTAGAGTTTGAGAATTATAGCATGTCACACCTACTTAGTGCAATACTCCCAGTTTGTTAGTTTTAGTTACTTGAAAAAGGAGCAGCAGTGGAACATGGTTTTTAATAAGCTTTCTAAATCTGTGTTGGATGAATAAATGCAAGTCTTGGTGTAGTGAATTCTATTTTCTTCCTCTTCTTTATACATGTAGATAATGAAGAAATTTATGCTAAAAAATATAATGACTTATGGTAAGAGATTTCTGCCATGGAATTTGAAACATATTTAATTCTTTTTTTACCCTTTCTGCATGTGATTATTATGAATGTTATTAAGTAGTCATTATCCTCTTTTGATTGCTTTTGCTGGTGTTATTCACAAGCTTATATAGGTGTGTATTGTATACGGAAGCTTGCATGTAATAGTCAACTACAAAAATCTATATTGGCCCCAGGTCACTGCTCAGGATAATATTGGAGCCATCAGAGGGAAAATATGAACACAGATCTTGCAAAATAAATCAGGGAGAGGAATTGCTTTATTTTTTGTGTTATTTTCTTAATATACTGCTATACTTTCAAATTTTGAAGCACAGTTATTTCCATAGTATTAGAGGATTAATTCATTAGAATTTGTGTTACATTTAATCAATAATATTCTAACTATTCCTTTGTGATTTTCATTGATCACTTAAAGTTGCAAAATACAGGAAGAAATGCAAACAACTGCACATTCTTCAGCAAATAATATTTAAAAGTCTGAGTATGTAGGTAGAATTATAGTAACTTATATCTGGGCTAGGGAGGAGAGTATTAATATCACTTTCTGGTTTGCCTCTTGCAATCCAGAATTATTTTTCTTTTTATTATATTTTAGAGTCCAATGATGATGTTCCATAACATCAGCGACGTGGGATTTCTTCAGGTGAAGGTCATCAGGGCAGAAGCATTGATGGCAGCTGATGTCACAGGCAAGGATTCGTTTATTTTCTGTGACACTGAATACCGTAGTAAGATTTGGTGTTTTTAGAACTGGGAAAAAAATGCTTAAAACAAATGTTCATCTACAGGTTATGTTGTTTGTGCACTTTCACCTTCTGCTCATTAACAAAAAGTCTAAACACAAATGAAAGTTTTTTAAGCAAGGCAGCAAGTCATTCTAATGCTAGCAGAGCCCTGTGTAGGTTATTTCTGATGAAGGTGAAATATACATTTTTCTCCATTGGACATCCTATAAAAATTGCATAGAAGAAACTTCTTTTATTTTAGTAGGTGAAACTATACAAAATTATCAACATTAAATTCCAAGGGACGAGGCAAATAAAATGTTCCAGAGTTAGATACTACTTTAAAGTTGTTGCCAAAAGAACCACTTGATACCTGTCAGATATTTTGCAAGGCTGCTGTTGGTTTCAGACATTTCAACAGAATGCAGTTTGCTGTAGCTACTGCTTATCTTTTTAAGATAAGGGAAATAAGAAATTTTTTTTTAAGTTTTCTGATTTATGTTTCAAGTTGAATGGTTAATTTGGCATGTTGCTTTGCAAAATAAAGAAGAAGTATTTCAGCCATACTGACCATATTTGTCCAGAAATGTCCAAGTTATCTCCTCTAAGTACAATCACCTTCATACCACATGAGTTGAATGGAGCAAAACAAGCTGTATCTGTGTCAGAAAATAGCTGTCTCTGCTTTAAAAGAATAGTAATTTTTTTTTAAATGGGAAGAGAGTAAAAGAAACTAGAATAAATGTTCTGTTAAAGGAGCAGATATAGATATAGATATAGAGCAGATTACTCGATTTTTAGTAGTTTTTTGATAATTAACATGACTACCATGAGAGAGAAGTATTTCAGAGAAGGTAATTGTGTGATCATTTTATTGCTGAAATTGATCATCCAGTTTGTGGCACACAAAATATCAGATTCTATTTTTGGTGAGGTTGTAGAAATGCTTCTAAAGATCCCTCCGTCTGGTTTGACCTTATAATCCAATGTTGTCTGAACAGAGAGAGATTAAGTTATTCAGGGGCAAATGGGATAATTCAGTCCCTGACCTCGTTCAGTCTTTGACTTTTCCAAATCAACATGTTATTTGTGCTGGTTGAACAAATTTTTTTTGAAATATATTTGATTCAATTAAAGATGTATAGAACTACCAAAAATTTTCAGACATTATATTTAGGATGACAGACAGGAAGATGGGGAAGAACACTCAGTATCTTCCCTTGTTAGTAAGAAAAAGCATTTATACAGCAGATGTATTTTGTAAGATGGCTGCACATTCCAGATGCAAGAGAAATCTTGTATATTCTGGACAAAAGTAACCGTGTATTTTGAAAAGAGGACAAAGTGGTTTTATTATCTGCTGTATAATAGTTTATAGCTATTTTTAGTAACTTGTAGTTATGTACTGGTCATTCATTTAAAATAAAACTTTGAATACTAATAGTGAGTAATAAAGTAGGTGTTTGGTGATTGTCAATAAATCATGTTTGCAAAAATTCACTGAATACTTGACCCACTTTTATTCAACTAAGTAATTCGTGTGGAGAGTGCTGTCATCGGTAGTGTTACTTACACCACTCAGGATTGCTTCTATGAGTAAAAGCTAAGGACTTGTTTGCTTATCTTACTGTATTGTGTTTTCAGAGTTAATCATTTGCCCCTGAGTCTGAAAAGTAGCTGAAACAACTCTATAATATCTGTGAGTTTTGCTCTGTTTTCCGTCTGCTAAACATATCCCATTTCACTTCCAGGAATCTTTTCATGTGAAGTAATAAATCAAAATTTATTAGTTTGAGCTGAGTAGATTTTTTAAATCCTTAATATTCCATCATTAAACATAAGTACAGAGGGAAAAAGATTTCTGTAATCTTTTAAGTAGTCATCAATCCTACTACCATTGCAAGGATTTTTTTTCTCCTTTCAAAACGTGAAATTTTTCCTTTGTACCATACATTGAGCAGCATTGTAATACTGTACTAACTCTGTGTGAATAAAGAGCAGTTGAGACTCCTGTTGAATCAATGAGTAAAAAGCACAAATTACTTTTCAATGAAACCCTCAATTCTACTCCTTTCCTTAGAAAGCTTATAGCCTCCCTCAGCAGAATGCTACTATAGTAGATCACTTGAGTTAAGCCCGTAATAAACTGTTGATAGCCAAGGGCAGTTATTTTTCTCCACTTTCAGTATCCTCATGTTGGACAGTGTGCTTCACATCCTTAAGGTACAGATTTTTTTAAAAAAGAGAGTGATTAAGGGTAGTGGTTTGGGTCTCAGCTTACAACCCCCTCACATGTACATCCAATGAATAATGTGCTGGGATGAGCTGAAGTTTCAGTTAAGTTGTAGGCAGGGGAGCAAGTAGACATTACCAGTTTTGAGATGCTGTGCTGCTGGAATATGCCATAACTGGATATTAAAAATATCCCAGAAAAGTACAGACTCCTCACTCAACCCACTTGCCAGGAGATCCAGGAGAGAAAGAACCACTAAGGGGTTGAGAGTCTCCCCACCTGTGCTTGAAAGCTAACTTGATTTTTGGGAGAGCTGAAAAATAGGGTATCTTTCAGGACTATGGCCTTTGGGAAAATTATTGCATCTCTGAAGTTGTTTCCCCCAGAAAAACAGCATAGTTCCATGATCAATACACAATTTTAGGGATTCCACCAATGCAGAATTATGTTCTGTTGGAAATTGTGGTCACAGAAAATACACCTTTCTGGAAATTATGGATTATTTAGTATAAATTCTTTGGAAGTGTAATCTAATCTAATGAATGGGAAGATACTGAGAATGAAGTTTACTTTTTCCTTCTCTATCTGAGAAGAAACTCTCAAATGAATCTTTCATTGTGTTTTAGCAATTCAGTGCATGGGGTTTTTTCTCCCTAAATCCTGAGTTGGAAAGTGTTATATTCCTGTTTCCCTAAATCTTTGCTTTCTCATGATATCTCTGGCAGACTTTCGCAAGGATTTGGCTGCTTGTAGAACCCTAGCAGGATAGGTGCTGTGCCTACGCTGACATCCTTTGATATGAAGAGATTTTCTGGTGGTTCAGTAAAACCTAAAGTGTACTGACACAGAAGCCAATGACAATTGGCTTCTGACATTATACATATGGGTTTCCCCTAACCCATATAAATGACAGGTAGTAAACCACTAAGCTCTTCATGACATAGTTTAGGTTTTAGGCAATAGTCAGACATACCTATTCCTTCTGCAGCGTTGTCAGGTATAGGTGGGTGGTTGTGCAAGGCTGCTGGCTTTGCAAGGCAGTGTCTGCCTCTCTTTTACTGGGGCAGATGCATTGTTCCTTATCCTTGTGTCATGAAATAAAATTCAAAATCTCTGCCTTATCATTAAAAAAAGTAAGCAGAGTGGGAAAAGATGTGCCACAGGTTTGATCGATTTCAGCAAAAGTGCTGTGCTTTTAAGGAATAAGAGTTAGCAACTCAGATTCATTAGCAGAGCAAAACTCAAGCTCCATAAGATGGCCTGACTAGAAAATAGATTGTTTTGTAGTCTTTGGGCTTTAATTAAGATGTGTTCAATTCTAGCCCCCTGGCTCCCTTCTCCCCCTCCCCCCACCCTTCTTGCTGTGTCACAGACCAGTGATCAGACGCTTTCAGATGGTCCAGCCCATGACTTTGACCTTCTGCGAGGTCTTGTGTTCCCTGGGGAACCGTTCAGCTCATGAGGTCTGATTTCACACTTCCAGGATGCCTTGGCTCTCATAACAATGACAGGGAGACAAAGCCCTTTAGAGTGGGCCGCATGGGGACTTGTTTAAATTGGAAACTAGAGAGGAGTCAAGGAACAAGGTTACAGGCTACAGAATAGTGCTTTTAATAAAGAGCTCACAGCTCTGGTTCAGCTCAAAGAGGGCTATCTCTGTACAATTAATTGAGACATTTATCTGGAGCATCTTAGGCCTCCACTTTCTCACAGAATTATGTGATAAATATCAGCTAAGAGGCAAATGAAATGTGCATGAAATGAATTTTTAACACTTTGATTACTGTGTCTTCAGTCTTCATTAGAAGTAAATTTATTTGTATTTCTGTCCTCATTATTAATCGTCTGTGTTTTTTTCTGAGTACTGTGATTTCAGAACCTTATATATCAGAGAGATTTTACTAAACTGCTCAGTGATATTTAGGTTTGTTTTCAAAGGTTTTGCTGGCTTTTCCTCCTCTAAAGATGAGAAACTAAGCATAGAAAATGAGTCAGATTTTTGTTTTCTTCCTTTTTTCCCCCTCCCCCCCCCTTTTATGTCTGGAATTTAGTCTCTCTTGTAAGAAAATTCCATGTTAAAATTTTGACTACAGTATTTGAAAGTTGGATGAAGACACCAAGATGGCTAATTGTGCTGAATGTAAATGTCTTTTCTAAAATCTGTCCTGCTAAACTGTTCTAACATCACATGTGCAAAAATGGTCTTTGAAATGGTTCTTCAAATGCTAGGAAATGTCAGAGTGATGAACACAAACATTAAATTCACAAAGGTATGGAAGCCCATGCGTGTAAAATTGAATGAATAAATTCAGAGGCTCTTTGGAAATACGGTTCCAAAAGTAATTTGCTCAGTCAATTAGTGCAAACAGATTTCAATATACACTTGAACTATCTCCACAAAGTACAAAAATCTAGCAGATGGGCAGAATTCTGTGGTAGATAAGATTTGTCTTTAGGTCCTATGATATAGGTCACCTGAAGACTTTGGTCCAATGTCATGTACAGCAAAGGTAGCGGGTTTTATGTACCAGTTCTAGCATAATAATGGAAAAAACAGGATTTAAAAGATACTTCTGAAAGATATTTTATTAAAAGATATTTTTTGTTAACCATAACATTTATAATTATATGTGCAATGAAAGGATGACTTCTGATTAATTTTTTTAAGTATTCTATGGAGATGAGTTTAACTTGATTATGGCATTACACTGACTTGGCTAATAAGATACTTCAGGCATTCATGGTAGCAGTCTGCTGCAACATGTTTGCATCAGCACAGATAGAGTAGAATTATAATTCCCATTTTAAAGATGGAAAACTAAAAAAGGTTAACTGACTCAGCTAAGGCCAACAGAGCAAGTCCTTGTCAAAGGTAGCATTTCGCTTGGGTTCTGTACTTAATCCATTAGATAAGGCAGCTTCTCATGCTATTGAGCCATTCCTCCTTCTGGCCAAAGGTCAGACTGACTGTTCTGCTGCAAGCAGCTGGCTGGCAGGGAGCTTGGAACAACATTAGTGACATTAGTGTCTGCATGAGTGGCACTGCCCCCCAGAGTCATGAACTGGCTGTCTTGTCTTCTAAAAAATAAAGGCTTTTTTTGCTGTGGGACTTAGATCCATAATGGATAGGCATGGCCAGAGGTAGGAGAGAATCATAATAGCCTATGAAATATTCAAACAATATTTTGGCTTTTATAGCCATGTTAAAGTTGGTTGAACTTTGTGAAGTTATAGTTTGAGAACTTGACTTTGAAATGTAGAAGTGGAATTGAAATTTCTTATTAAGTTTTTTAAACTGTCCATAGCATTTTTAATTCGGTTTGGTAATGTAATGTCAATAAATGCAAAAATTCATATAATATTTAGTTTAGAATAAGGCTAATGATTTTATGAAAATTGGTTCATGGTCTAGCTAATGCTGAAATTGACTTTTTATCAGTTTTTGTAACTTCATGGACTGTGAAATGGCAAATTATTTCTTTTCCTGGGGTTTTACTGAAGCAATGCGTGTTTTCCACAGCCATGGTAGAAGTACCTCTGAAGGACTAATGGGTGTCTAACCCAATGCTATCTGCCATCCCTTATGAGTTAATACTTCAGAAGTGCAATAAGTTTTTTGGAGGACAGGGAGATCTGCCATGCGCTCTCTTGCTTGCATATACTCTGAACAGTTGAATTGTATCAATGGTAATTCCTAGGAAGAGCCCATGGCAGTTTTAACTGAGTAAGAGCCTTTCTACAGTGACTGGTGGTCTTCATGATTTTTTCATTTTCATTCCTACAGGCTGGAATTTCAGTGACTGACGATAGAGAAGCATGATGTTTATTACTGTACACAAGTGTTTTCTTCCTCTCTAAAACAGAGAGTTATCCTACTGCATAAAATATAATGGTTCCATATTTTTGTTTACTAAAGTCTCTTGTTTTACCATATTAACTGGATAATGAGCAGATGACATGCAGTTTTCTGGAGACAAATGCACATATTTATTAGAAGTTTGTGATTAAAAAAAAATCACTGTTGAACTTGTACAAAACATGGCTAGCAAGTTATTCAAATTTAAGATTTGACAGCTTTTCATCAAAGAAAAGTCTGCTTTGTATACAAGTGGAGCTAGGAAGTGAGTGCAAAAGTACGGTTATATTCAATTGAAGTCTCTGTTTGAAAGAACTGCTATGTTCCAAAATTAATTTTTGCTAGGAAACAGTTTGCTAAGAATCAAAAATTTATATTGGATGATTTTCACCTTGGGGACCATTGAAGGAAGGCCTATATAAATTGCCCCAAAATATAAATTATATCATATTGCAGTTTGACAGCTCTAACACTCAGATAAAGTTCATAATTAGGCAAATAAAGATCCTTGCATCTGAACTGGTCACATGTCTTTACCACCTCTTGTGAAAAAAGTAGTACTTTCATAGTTGAATTTGAGATGACACCCAGTGTAGCTGCCCCCTAGATTGGACAGTTCAGCTTGCTTGCAGCCTGGAAGATGGGCTGCAGTGGTGTGTGA
The DNA here is from genome assembly GCA_017589585.1 of Phylloscopus whistleri. Classification (NCBI taxonomy): domain Eukaryota; kingdom Metazoa; phylum Chordata; class Aves; order Passeriformes; family Phylloscopidae; genus Phylloscopus; species Phylloscopus whistleri. The sequence goes on along the minus strand of JADMLD010001013.1, from coordinate 7,399,675 downwards.
GACCAGCCCACCAACCCATGACCATCGTGATAAAAGGGTTCACAGGTCACCTAATATATTTGGTGCTTGCTTGTGAATACCAGCATAGAGAGCCAGATGAAAGTCCCCGTGGTGTTTGAACTGATGGAAAGGGCATTTCCCACACTCTTCCACTAAAAAACGCAGACTGTGTGGTGCTCTAGCTACTTGAGAAGAAAATCCAGAAGCTGAAATTGTGTGGAGATTGAGCTTTGTTGTTTTGATTTTCTAAATATTTGATTTTCTAAATATTTTGAGAAGCAGTTAAAGGTTGCTTCTGTCAATCACTATTTACGTCTCTTTTCCATTATGAAAAAGTTCATTTTGTGTTTTCTTGCAGGAGAAAAATGTTTAGGCGACCAACCTAAACAGATAATGAATCTGAGCTGCCGACTGTCTTTGATTTGTTTGTGAAGGACTTCCTGGGCTCTGAGGGACTTAGAGTTTTGAAGAAAACAACAAGTAACACATCTCTAGTTCCTCATTCCTACCTCTTTTGGAGAGCTGGGGCTGATTAAATGTTATGGTTGTACACTTCATCCAGGAACATACAGTAGTTTTGAGAAATAAGGTGACAAGTAAAAGACTAATTTAAATTAATATGTACATGATGTGCAATGTGAGGGACACAGTGCTGACTGAAGCAAAATACCCTTCTCAGATCTAAGTAAGGTAATCTCAGTTTGTGCTCTGGTCTTGCACTGTCTAAAGACATAGGATAGCACAAACAAGGATATCTGTCAAACTAGATACAACATGCGGCCTAAAATTCAAAAGCTTCAAAGATAAAAATAAAGATAGAATTCAAAGCTTCCAAAGATAAGCAGCTCTTTAGGGTTTTTTTCAGTGGTGGCATACATTACAAAGTGGAACTCCTAGAGCTCTTTCTCAGATAATCTAGTTCTGTAATGGGTAAAGGGGGGAAACAGATGAGGGAGATCTGTCAAAAGAGAAATTGCTTTTCCTTGCAGTTATGCATGTTATGTAAATTAGCACTTTATTTCTGTAATTCCAGAATCCTTTAGGACTGTACAAGTAGAGAGCAAAAAGCATGAGACATTACAGCAAAAGAATGCAGGTTTGATTTCAGTAAGTTGGAAGGTGTACTTTGTTTTCTCACTACCTACTTTTATCATGAATTCCTGCAATCAGTGGTAAGGTATGATAGCAGTTAGCCCCACTGTGGTCATGGGATACTCAAAATTTTCAGTGTTGGTGTTGGTGCTGCTGGGAGCATGCTCTTCATGTATGCCTTAGGCAGGTGGCAGTCATCTTATTCTTGTACAGCACTGACCACATGCTTAGGAATGTGTTGCGAAGTTTGTTGTGGATGTCTGCCTGATCAATATGTCTCTAAAGTCACTGGAACAGTAGCTGGAGGCCTACAAAAAGCACAGAACAGGGATTGCTAGTTGGAAACTATCAGTAGATACAGAGAGTTTGGTAGAATTTCTTAATGTATGAAAGGTTATATACTGTTACATACAACAGTTGTGGTTTAGTTTATAGTGAAAGGCATTGTCATGACATTATAATATGGAATGATATAACTGAGCTCAGGCAGCACAAGACTAATAAGAGGTTTTTAAGTGTACTTTTAGAAAGGCTAGTGTGGTAATGCAAAAAGAGATGCTGCAGAAGGCAGTCTCCTCTGTAACAGGTTACAGCTGTGTTAATTATCTCAGAGTAGAAACACCTTGCCCTCACAGCCTTGGGCATGATAAGTAGTGAGTTAACTGAGTTGAAGTCAGTTGGAGTCTGCTCATCGTGCTGTGAAGATCCAGGGACAGGAGGTCGTGGCAAGGGCCAGAGAAGGTAAGGTACTGTAAGATATTGTACTTAGCATAGACAGGGTTAGGTGGCCGTGCTAGGGGCAGGAAGGAGCTGGACTCGGAACAGAACAAGAGAGACAATGCCAGAGCTGCACGGAGCTGCTCTTAGAAGATATAAAGAAGGAAGATATAGGAGACTGTTTGAATAACAACATGCTGATGATCTCCCTCATGAAGCCTTCTGATGATTTTGGTGAAGCACCTCGAGTGCCGTGTCAATGTCGACTGGCACACATGCCAGCGACTGCAACAGGCTAGAGGGAGAGCACATACTCTTCTGAACATATGTGGTTCTTTTCTAAAAATGAAAAAACCGTTTCTGTATCTCTTGTTTGAAATAGCTGATCACATTAACTGACAGAAGTTTTCTGAGGCTGCCCCTGCTTTTGTTAGAGTGTGTTGTGCTTAAGGTACTGGTTTTGAATAATATAGTGTTGTAGGATCTTTTGGGAGACCAAGGAGACCTAAGGACAGTTTTTTACTATTTTAGTGCTCTCTTAAGGCTTTCATTGGGAACAATCCCGTTATTTTGAACACTTGAAATGCAGCAGGTTGCCAAGGCTGTCAGTGAGAATTAAGATTGCAGTTACTCTTTCTAATAGTGAAAACTGGAAAGATGACAGATAGATATGAGTTCCACTGAGTCTTCATGCACTGTTGTGTTTTTCTCTTTCTGGATCAGATTCACTTATTTGGGTTAGTACCGTAATAATGTTTGCACATACCTTATGCTGAGCATGTCAGCAATGAGTGGTGCCTTTCAGAGGCCCAGTTAGGTTATGAGTATTTCAGCATATGGAAGACATGCCCACAGGCAGTGATGATGGTGCATAGGGGAACTTTTTACCAAATAAAAAAACTTCTCTTTATCAGCCATGGTATTCGAACCTTCTCTTGAGCCATGTCATGATATTGCCTCTATTCAAATTTGTTATTGTAGTATTTTCAAATGATAGGAGGGAGGAGGAGGTGTGAAGTGTTGACTGTAGGTGAGAGATTTTTTCATTTCTGAAAACCATTTGTCTTTGGTTTGATTGAGGCACTCTGTTATTAATGTTACATATTATTGATTGATATCCATGTACATCTGTAAGAATAGTCGTTGAAAAAGTGCATGCCAAGAGGCACAGAAAATAAATAAACGTAGTAGATACCTTTCCTTTGTTTATAGAAGATGCCCTATATAAGCTGCAATGTAATTTGCTATGTGTTTAATAAGCTCAATTCACATTGTACCACCATATGCAAATATGATTGATAATACTTTAAAAAATGAGATCTAGTAGTCCACCTGCTGTGCCAGTGCTGCCTTGTTATTTTAACTATCTTCTGGGTGTTTCTTTTTCAAATACTGAAAGCTAAAGAGCTCAAATAAAATAAATAGTTTAGCTTTCCTATCACCTTCTAGCCCTGTGAAGTAGAATTTTGACATGTGTGGTACCTCCATTTCTGCTGACTAATGAATTGTATAATTTTTCAAGATAATGGGAAACATTCAGGAGTGTATGATTTTCTAGAGAAGGTAAACAGCAATTAACTGTAATTCATAATGTCTTTAAAACAATTATTCTTTATCATTAAAGTTAATAATATGTACATCAACCCTTGGTGTAGTCAAAATCAATACTGTAGTTTGGGAGATGTGGTCCCTGGATGTCTTTGTCTAAGTATTGATTTCATTGTCATTTGTATAAGGTATGAAACAAATTATATGCTTCCCTAATATCATTAATGTAGTCCCACTAATGTAGCTATTCTAGCAACTCAGTTTATAGTTTCTAATAATGCATGAAAAAAAATAATTCAGTTATTGAAGAAATTGAGAAATACAATTGCCTAGTATGCATTTAATTGTGGAAGGCCAATGCCAACATTCAATACATTTTGAACAGTTTACTGCCCAAAGAAAGTTTGGAGAGAAGAGCAAACCATGAAGTACTGCACAACTCAATTGTTCATTCATATCAGACAAAGTTCCCCTTGGTCCAGGAAACTGCAATTTGTTGTTCAGCTTTCTACTTACATGAAAATAATGTATACACTTGTACTCTGCCAAAGGCAAAGGTTACTCCCTTCAGCTGCTGTAGAAAATAAAGATATAAAAGCAGGATAGCATGCCTCTGTTTTGGACAGCATTTATAGCAGTTGTCATTACTGATGTAATTTGAAATATGTATTAAATAATTTAGTCCACAATGTGATTTCTTCCCTTTGTTGCCTCCTTATTGAAAGAGGTCTTTCCACCATGCCCCTCATGTTTTCATTGGTGTTCTTTCCATCATAGCTGTTTCTTAGATATACCTCTCTTACCCCTCCTTAACCTTCTAGGAAATTTCAGGATTGCCTTGAAATGCTGAAGATACCAATCCCACCACCTTTTTATTTCTCTCACTTAGAGCACTCCTTTTTCACACAGCCAAGCTGTTCCTAAGCATCAGATTCAGGTGTCTACTTTTCTTCTTATCCTTTTGTCCTAGTTTGGCCAAGGATGTGCGAGGGCAGAGCCTGGAGCCATGTGGGCCTGTCTAGGCTGTTATTCTATACACTCAAATCATCAGTGGTGTGTGGAAGTCAGGGAGTCTCACGTCCAAGATGAAGAGGTCATGGCTTCTGGTGGAGGAAAACAGGGGCAGTGCAGAGGTTCAGCACATTTTTCTCCCTTTCTGGGGGAGTGTGTGGCTAGTGGAGTGGTGGGTTGGTGCTGGTCCCGACTGGAGGATTTGTCTAACATTGTGGTTTTTTTCATTGTCTTGGTCTTGGGGAGAAAAAGTGCAGGCGTGGAAAGTTTGTGTGCCATTATCTTTTATTGTCTCGGGATTGTGGGAAAAAATGTGGTGGAAGGAGTGGTGGGTTGGCACCATCTGTGGAGGCAGTTTGCCGGACTCAGTGAGCATTTTAAATGCAATCATCCTCTCTTGTACGTTGTTACTGTTTGCTTTCTCATCTCATTGCCATTTCCAGTAAGTTGTTACCTCAACCCATAACTTCTGTCTTTAGTTTCTCTCACCTGAAAGAGGAATTGGGGAAGAGGGGAGCAGCTTAACTTCTTGGTGGGCTTAAACTACAATACCTTTCCAAAATCAAACCTTAAAAGGGTTAGTGTCAGTTTCATGTTCTTCTCCTAGACTTGCAGTTGTGATTGTTTTTCTTGTGCTTTCCTTAGTATCTAAGCACTGCTTGCCTCCAGTCTTTTGCTGTAAGCTGCCTATTTCATATTTAAGAACACAGACACACACACACACACACCCTTGCTTTGACCATTACTTTTCTTTAAAGGAAAAAAAAAATAGACCTCCGTATCCATTTCCATTATCCTGCTTGCACACAATTATTTACATAATGTATTTTCAAAGCAGCAACTTCATACTTTCTCCTGGCTTTCATGCTGAGGGACCTCTTTGTAAATATATCCAAAACTACTTTTTTGTGCTTTAATGTGTAATAAAATATCAACCATGTTTGCCTTTCTGCTGTGCTGAGACTACAGTCTGTCATTCCAGCCCATATCATCCCATTCTTTAATTGTACTTGCCCACTTTGTCTTGTATTGGGCTTTTATATGAGGCTGTCTTTAAGATTCTTTGATTTTGGGGAGAGGATTTGTACAGTGTAAAACATAATACAGCATAATAGTCTTTGGATAATTTTCATAGGTGCTATGTTGTAACAAATAATACAGAATAATACATTTCCTTCATATCAAAATACTCCCCTTATGTTGTCTTTAAAGTCAATGGAGAATTGGTACCATTGAAGTAAAGTTCTCTTAGCTGTCTCACAAGGGTGCTTGGTGACTTGCTGTGTTTCATTAGAAGAGTCTGTATGGTGATTTTTTTGCCCCCTCCCCCCCCCTTTTTTTTTAAGGCAAAAGAATTGGTTTTTTAGCAAAGAATGTTAATAGATTATGGAGATGAGTGGTGTGCTATGAATATCTTGAATATAGTGCAGACCATTACAATGAAGTTCAGAAAATGAGAAACAACCACCCAAACTTGTTTTTATTTAAAGCTTGCTCATCGTGTGTTATCTTAGTTCATAAAATTTGTTCCAAATTTTCTTTTACAGGTAAAAGTGACCCATTTTGTGTAGTTGAATTGAACAATGACAGACTGCTGACACATACTGTCTACAGGAACCTCAATCCAGAATGGAACAAAATCTTCACATTGTAGGTGTTTAGATTTAGGTGGGGGGAATGGACGGGCAGTGGGTTTTGGGTAGCTTTTTGGAGGTGAGGGTGTTGGACAGGGAACAAAAATACTTAATAGTAGTTCTAAAGAAGAATAGTGATGACCTACTGATATTGCTTAACTAATTCAAATACATTCTAATGATTGAAAACATGAAAAAAAATTAGAGAAATGGTATAATTTTAAATTTTAAAAATGCCAGGTCTGTTTCTTGGAAACCAGGTATGAGTAATGCTATGCACACCAGACTCCTGCTAGGTTCAGCAAGAGTTTCAAGGGCCAAATCTAGTGTGATGGATTTGCCCCTGAAGTTTTGAGTGGGGAAAAAAATGATACTGTGGATATGACCTTCATTAAAATGTGGTTGTTAACTGTAAAAACATTAGATAACTACATAAAATTAGAAATTCTACATGCATTTATATTTCTCTGAATTATGATGAAATGCTTTCCACTTCTTGTTTCCATTTACCAGCTGCACTTCTCACAATACCATCTAGTATCATACTAGTACAATCTAGCTTTTGGGTAAAATGTAGTCTAAAACAGTATATTGGGAAGTGATGCGGTTGTTTTTTTTATCCTCGTGTTATTTTGAAGACGGTTAAAGGCTTCTATTCTCAAAATAGAAAAAAGTTCTTCCACAGACAAAATGTCCATGTTGTTTGCCTTGCTCAATTGCCTTTTTTTCCTCCCTTCTCTCTAGCTGACTGTAATATGACACCAGTGAGTAGGAAAAACTGATCATTGCAGGTCTCACTGCAGCTGAAGTCAGTAACAGTCCTCTACAAAAACAGTAGAAGCTTTAGTTTTGTGTACACTTACTTCACTTTATCGTACATGAAAAGGCTGTATTTTGCCCTTAATCTCAAAACTCAGTGTGATTTTAATTTTTGTTTTCCCCTCTAGATTTGTCATTCATATATTTAGCATCCACAGGTTTTCTTGACCTGCAGTGAGCTCTCAGAAATGAATTCAGAACAAAAGAAAAAAAATCTCTCAAAGCTTCTTACAGTAGTTCTCATGTCTGTATCTGCAAGACCATGCTAAATTGTTCATTGATATATTTTTAATTATTTACCAATACAGCCAATAACTAATCATCCTCTACATCTTGGCAGTGCTCTCTGTACAAGAAATTGCCTGGATTTGTAGAGGACAAAAGACTAATCAAAATTGAATAGAAAACCTCTAAAGGCTTTCAAGGCCTTTCTTCTATGTATATTTGCATTTATCCTCAGATTTCTTAGTTAATTTTTGGGCTAGCAATCCCTCATCTGGAGGAGCATATTTTACTGAAGTTGAACTGCTTTCCTTGTATTTTCTGGAACAGCCATTCAATCAAACCTGAGTTCTCTCAAATAATTTTTTATATTCGAGGAAGGAATATGAATTTTTCACCCAGAAGTTTACAATGTACAGGGACATTTCCTGTGCATCGCAATGGAGTGTTTAATAGCTTGCTTTTTTCCTCAGTTGTAGAGATGCATTGTTCCATATTGTTTGTTCTTTATTTGTTGTAATTTATTGTATATTTGTAATTAAACAAGGATTTCATAAACAAAGAACTTGTTCTTAGTGCAAGGATATGCTCTTGTAGCTTGTAATTATTTCCATTTACAAAGCTACAGGTTTCACTGTACTTGCAGTAAGAATTACCACAAGGGTAGCAGTGCTTAAGAGTAGCTTTTCAAAGCTCTCTGTCCTTCAGCTGGTGGCTGTAAATCCCCCTGCTCTGTGCAGGTCATGCAGTGCAAACCCCAGGTAGGAGATTTAAGGCAACATCCTTCAGAAAACTTCTGCTGGAAAAACCTTGCAGAGAGAGAGAAAGAGTGATAACTGCAGCCCTTAGAAAGTATTTGGGTTATAAAAAGCCTTGCAGAGAGAGAGAGAGAGTAATCGTTGCAGCCTTTAGGAAGCATTTTAGTTATATGCAGAAATGTCTCATTTACTTGAGCTCAGTTCTCCGCCATGGCTTGGAAAAACAGACGGATATCTGTGCTAACCTTTTACAGTTTTGTCCTTGGCACCCGGTGGAGTAAGTGACTTCTTTCTTCTGTGTGTACTTCTTCCTTTGTAGCAATATAAAGGACATCCACTCAGTGCTTGAAGTGACAGTTTACGACGAAGACCGCGATCGAAGTGCTGACTTTCTAGGCAAAGTTGCTATACCATTGCTGTCTGTAAGCTTCATTCACCTGACATACTGCTCTGAATTTTTCCCGCTAAAGGGGGGAAAGAGAAAAAAAAAAAAATAAAAATTTTGCAGCTCTGAGTCTGTCATTTCTCAACCAAGGTCTGTAATAACACTAAAATTTTAACATACTCTATTCACGGCCATGTTGAATCCCATGATAGTTAATTTTTCCTGACAGACTCGGTCCTGGTAATGAACAGGTACTTGTCAGACTTGCCACAGTTGTTTTGGGTTCTCTGTCAGTTTCAGCAGCTGGGGGTCAGGGGTCACCGGGGGGGTGTATTCAGCGGAGACCGCAAGACAGACGGCTGTCATGTCCTTTTCCTGCAGATTCAAAATGGTGAACAGAAAGCCTACGTCTTGAAAAACAAGCAGCTGACAGGGCCAACAAAGGGGGTCATCTATCTTGAAATAGATGTGATTTTTAATGCTGTAAGTCTTAACTTTGGGTTTTTTTGTGCTGCTAAAGAGTTCAGTTTCATGAAAGCTTTTGTTCCTGATTTGTAGAGAATTTCTGTCATTCCTCATTTTCTCTAAGCCTTGATTTATACTACAGAATACTCTTCTGCCACTGCTTGGCACACCCACTCTTTTTGTTGCTGCTGCTGCTGCTATTGCTGCTAATGTACAGAGCAGCAACTCTTGTCTCTGTGTATGCTTATGTCTCCTGAGCTTGGCAGCCATGACTTTGAAACTTGGTAAATTTTGCGAATTGAAGCCTGTGTTATTAGTGAGGAGAAAGTAAACCTGAAATACTGACACGCATTTTAATGCATAGGTGAAAGCCAGCATACGAACCTTAATGCCCAAAGAGCCGAAGTACATTGAAGAGGAAGAAAGACTGTCTAAACAGGTAAAGAGTAAGGAAACACTAATCCCTTTTAAAATCCTTAATATCAAGTGTGCACATTCAAATATCTGGTATCATACTGCTGAGAGTTAAGAATAACATTTTCATTGCATGTTTACAAAAGAATATGATAGGCTGAGAAGTCAGAAACAAAATACATGGGTTTAATGTGTCTCCTATAAATTGCTGCCTAATTTCCATGAAATACATGAATAAGAACACAGTTGAAACCATCAGGTTTCACACATATCAGATTATTGCACAGGTGCATGTAAAATAAGTCTTGCATAAATTTTTGCTGTTAAGTTTGACCCAAAAGTTCTCCATTTGTTGCAAGGTAAAGAGCCAGCATTCTTTTAGCAAAATTTCAAAGGAGTTACTTGAGTAAGTTTTGAATCAAAGGTGAAAGCAGACTAAAACTCTTTGGAATCCCAGGAATAGGAAATGTCTCGACTCTTTTCTTTTTTCTCTGGATATTTTTGCTACACACAATTTTAATGCTTTGATAAAAAATTATTTTAACACACATATTTTTCTGCACTCAAACTACTTTGGACTCAGTTTTTCGTGTTCCACAAATGTTGTATCTTACATGGAGGGAATTGGTTAGACTATGGGAACAAAATTTTTGTTGTTTTCAGTGAAAAGTCTAAGGTCTTGGAACTGTTTCCTTTGTTCCTGAAAGCTTGTAGACTTGAGCATGGTTTAAATTACCTGCTGGATGAATTTTATATCAGTTTATTATATAGTTAATATAAAAAACATTTTAAGAGGCAAAATATTTCTTTATTTGGATTTTTGAGTAATGCAATTACTAAAGCTGCATTTTGCACTACTATTCCAGCCAAGAAGCAACAAAGTCTTTTACTCAAGATTCATTCTTCTTCCCACTTTCATAAATGAAAATGGCACTGTGGCTTTTGCAGATGGCAGGAGGAGTGACCATTTTCTATGCAACTCAGTACATAAATCATTCACTGGTTTGTTCATTTTTTGTGGTGAAGTATGTTGCCATTTTAGAGGATTTAAGTACATTTTCCTGAATCAAAACCTACAGTTATTATGTCTTACATATATGTAATTTGAAAGTATGCAGATTACTTTCGTAAATACTTACAATAGTGCTTTCAAAATACGTCACAGCAGAAAAATTGTTAAAAATGTTAAATGGTGGTGATATTTTAATGATATTAGAGCAGTAGTGTTACATGGTTTCGGGATAGTGTCCTGAGCATCTTTTTATTTTAAAAGGCCAGCATTTGTTAAGAAAGGCTTAATGAAACTGAAATCTAATTAACAAAATAATTTGTGAAAATTTGCAAGTGGCTTTTTAATGTTGAACAATTTTTGTACCATCTAGAATTAAATTCAACAAATACCAATAGACACAATTAGCAAATTCTCTCTCTTTCAAGTTTTAGATTTTAAACCAACTTCCTCAATTTGTGAGCTAGAGAGCTTAATATTTTCTGAGCCTTCACCCAAATTGAAAATGACAGTATTGTTAGCATGAGCTTCTTCTGAAACTTTTTGGAGTTTTGAAATATTTTCAACCTTTCATTGTTTTAACAGCTCCTGTTAAGGAACTTCATCCGGATGAAGCATTGTATTATGGCTCTCATTACTGCTGCCTGCTATATTAGCAGTTGTTTTGACTGGGATTCTCCACCAAGAAGTCTTGCTGCTTTTTTGGTATGGTCTTCTTTATACTATTTTTAATCATCCCAGTGCTTTTTTGTTCTAGACTGAGAGACAATACTGTGTAGATTGGTGGTTTCTTTTTAATTTATTTTAAAGTTTGCATTATGATGATACCATAAGTCACGTTTATTCAGTTTTTTAAAAAGTAATTAAGTTTAAAATGTCACACAAACAAGATAGAGTGGGCTTTAAAAATTTATAATTGTATATTTATAATAAAATAGTAATTGATTATATAAGTAACAAGCAGGTAATCCAAATCAAAAAAGTGTCAGTGAACTATGGATAATATATTTTAAGCTTCTCATAAATTACTTTCACTAAATTTTGTTTGGTCTCCTTGCATATTGAATAATGACTCTTAAAGTATTTTTGATTACTATTTATTCAAGGGTGGTGTTCCTAGATAAAAAAAAAATCCACCAAAATAAAACAAATTCAACTTTAAAATCACAAATGCAAAAAAAAAACTAGTACCTTTTAGGCAGCAAGCTCTGGCCATAGTTTTTAGTGAATGCTTTAAAGTGAATCTGTTTTTAGCTAATTAAAGAAAATTGTTGTTTCTTCATGAACATGATCTGCATTAGTATTAACCTTTATTTTTCAGTTAAATTTTAAAAATTCCAAGCACGGTTATAGATTGCGTTGTGTTACCCAGATAAATAAATAACTCTTTATTTTTAGAATCATAAGAGCTATAAGCAAGACCATTATTTTTTTCATTAGAGAGTAGAAATGTATGCATGGACATACTTTCTGGAATTTTTAAGTTTTTTAAATTGGTTGAAATACAGAGATTAGGAGCCTCTCCTCCATGATTATGAACAGGGAAGAGTTTTGGTATAACTTTGAATAATTATAGACATCATCTGGTGACAGTACTTTTTACTTGGTCCTTGAAGGTCAGGTGCCTCAAATTTGGAGAAATCAAACCAGGCATTGGAGCTGGCTGTGCAGTAAAATGGGGTACTTGGGTGTGTCACTAAGTCATGCTGTTTTGCAGAAAGTTTCTTTTAGCAGGCTCCATTTGTACTGTGTAGCTTGTTAAACCCCCTTGTGCCTGTCAAGGATGGCAGCACTGTCAGTCCTTGGTTGCCATATTCATTGGGAGTAAAGGAGATACATGTGCTATTCAAAGAGCCAGAGGGTTGTACTTCTACTGATGTTTCTAGTAATGGCACTGTGTGCAAAGATTAAATATGCTTGCTACTGTTTGCTGTAGAAAGATGATCTACCATTTCAGCTGAAAGTTATCAACACTTCATAGGAAAATGTAGGTTTCAGCCTAAAACTCAAATGTTCATATTGCTATTACTGCTTCAGTTAGTAAGTGTTCATCACTCTAAGTCAGATTTTAATATGGATATGGGATACTCAGGTGTTGCCAGTGTAAGAAAGGAAAATGGAAAGACATCCTATTCTTTGGGCAATTTTTTTTCCCCCCATGGTACACTGCTGTGGCCATGGAAGAAGTTGTAATTGTTTCTGGTCATAGAAAAAAAAATCAGTGTCATAAAAAGTAGTAGTAATACGTAAACCAGAATTTGAGTAGGGAGGTCAATAATCAGTATATGTTATTATTAGAGTTATAGTGTATTGCAGTAGAAACATGTTTGTGATTATATGTATTATCGATAAATTCATATTTTTCATACCTATCTATAGAGAGACATAGGCATAAAAAATCTGATTTTCTTGGTTTTCTTATGTATTTGTTTTGCTATGTAGGTGTTGCAATAGATTTTTATGTTTATATCAGTGCTGTGATTGTACAGATGTATTCCTGTTCTGCATCCAAAATGCATCCTGTGCATTTTGTAGAGGACAAAAAGCACAGGATGACCTGATGTTATTTTCTCCAAGGATCAAATCATTCCTCTGTCAGGCAAAAGAAGGTTTTGCTGGCCAAGTCAAATATTTGTGATTTTTTTATCATGATTATAAATTTTGGGTTTAGATGGTTTCTGGACTTTCATAGGCTGTTGAAATCTCAAGAGTGATCCACTTGTGTTATGGTGAATTATACTTGAACTAAAGTTACAACTGAATTTAATAGAGTGTATAAAAAAAGTATGTATATGTTTCATTTTCTCTTCACTATTTTACAAATTATATATCCTCTTGAAGTTGTCTTCTAGAGGCTAGAAAATGTCGCAGTGAAGTGTCAGTTCCAGAAAGGAGAGGAGAAGCAGGCTGTTCTGGAGATTTTCAGCTCTTTGGACAGACAAATAACATATGAGAAGTAAAGTTTTAAACTAACCATTTCTTCTGTCCTGTTGGATTTGAAAATATTCTGATATCCTGATACAGAATTACAGTCATTTCACCTAAGTTGCATATGTAAGGGTTGATTTTTTTTTTTTTTTTTTTGTTTCTCTCAATGCCCCATGCCCTTGGCATTACAATCATGGATAGTTTTTTACTATATTGCTTTTCTTTCTGACGGGGATATGCAGGACCACAGGTGAAGATATTCTGGCAGAATAGCTCAGTTTTCAAAAATGTAATTATTAAGATAGATCAGGAAAGGAAAAATACTCTTGGAAACCTACAGGAAATCTTGATTAATATGTTAACTATAATAAGTTACAGTTGCCTGCTTTATATGCTTTGTGCGCTCTTCACTGCAGTTCTTTTTAAAGTCATTCTCCTTGGAGAGCCTTGGTGACTAACAGTGTTCACTGAAAGGGCTTGCTGATTATTTTTACTCCTGAGCTTAGCTGTCTCAAACTTTTTTCATTATTTGGGACATTTTAGGTACAGAAATGCTGGATTGAAGTTTTAGGATAATTCTTTCTAAAATCTGTCCAAATGCATCAGCTCAATGACCAGTGTTGCCTATGCTCTTCATAGAGATACAGAAACATCAAATTAAGTTTTGAATGTTCTAGATTATGCATTTCCTCAACTAAACAATATTTTACCTGTTTCTATGAAACTTCATAAGCTCATCATCTTCACTGGGGATTTTTTCTGAATAACTGGAAGTTTTCACCCATTTCTTTTTTCTGTGCTTTGGTAATTCACAGCAGAAAAAAAATTTCTATATATATACACACATATAAAATTTTCATGCTGGTATAACTGTGATGTATTAATAGCTGTTATTTTTCGGATACTTAAAGGTATTAATAAATAGCTCATGAACCATAGGTTGATCTGGCTAGCATATGACTTTGTTTTAGAGCAATTAGAAAATTCTATAATCTCTCCTGCTTTTTTGTATTAATTTCCTGTTAAATAAAGGAAATGCACAGCAACAATATTAAGTTAATATTTCAGTTCTAGAACAGCTTTATTATACCACATGTCTAGAGGGCTAGAGGTTGATCAAGAATGTGTTATGTACTTATGTTTATGCTCATTAAGACCTAAATACAGTGGAAAAAAGAGTATGTAGAGAGCATTTGCCATAAAATCACATCTTTTTCTCTGTTTAAAACAGATCTTTGCAGTATTTGGTAGTTATTTTTTTATTATTTGGTAATTAATATGGTACATTTCAGGAGGAAGAACTTTAGTAGAGTATGCAAAAGTGGATGTTTTTTCTTCAGATTAATCCCTTGATTGCTAAGTTTGGCCTACTTTCCAGGTTCTTGACCAGACATTCATGTTCTTATAGATGTCAGTGGTTGCAACATGAGGGGAAAAAGGTGTGTATTCTTTTTTTCCAATACTAGCATTTCTTACTATAATGAGCAGAAAAATAATTGGACAATGGGGCTATCAGTAAAAGGACACACTTCAGTGTGAGTCAGTGAATTATTTTATGGGACAAACTTTAATCTTGAAATGTGATTGTAGATAATTTGTGCTACCATCTGTCCATCTGGAATTCTTTTAACCATTTCAGTCATTATACAGTAAGTACTGCTGTGTTTAACATTAACATTTGATACACATTTAATTTCTGTACTGCTCTGTGGTCCTTAGGGAGCTTTGCTCTAGTGCTACATGAGAGAGACAAAGTATTGATCAGTTAACATTTCAGCTATGTATGTTGCAAAATTAATGAAAATGCCAGACAAAAATGTCAGAGTGCACAAAAAGGTAAAATTTAAATTTGGTAGTTTAATGAAAAGTTTAAGATGCACATTATCAAAAATATCTCCTTGCCTTTAAGGTACTTTTCATAACTGAGTAACTAAAGAGAACCACATGTTTAGTGTTCCTCTAAGTAAAATATGAAAGACGAGGGAATATATAATCTTCAAAGTGTTTGGTATCCCAGAATGGCTTCAGTAAGATATTTAATTGCCTGCTTGAACATTTAACTGTTACTCATAAAATATACTTATTTCATTTCTCACTCGGAAACGTAGTGCCCTCACCTGATAAACACATGTGTTAGCCTCAAATTAAAGCTTTACACGAACACATTCTCCTATTCCTGTTATTATTCCTTTCATTCATTCTATATATGTACATGCATACACAAAGAAAATACTTTACTTTCTTTCTCAGCCTCTCAAATATTGATAAAATGACTCTCCTTGCATCCAAGTCATTTGTCAGGCCTAACTCACCTTCACTTTGTCTTCTAACATTACAGAATTCATGTGTGAAAATGACATAATAGTGTCCCCAGCTTTTGATTAAGTGTTAGTTCTCTTGCACATATGCCATTTAGTTCTGGAGGTGTCACATTAATTAATTGAAAAGGAAACAGGATTTAAAAGAACTGTTTCCTAGAAGGAAATGAGACAGCAAAGCAATTTTGTCAATTTACTGAGCTTTTCTCTAATAAAAAGGGAAACAATCACTACTGTGTATTTCGGAAACAATATTCATTCAAAGATAAAAGACGAATATTATGTTTCCAGAGAGACTTGATATGATACCACCAGGGGTTGGAATGCATTTTTTGTAATTATTACATATTTTCCTTATTTTTTCACACTGTAATCGTAAGAGAATCAAGATTTTCACATATATTAAAAAACTTGTAGATGTTCCCATTGTGAATACCATTATTATTGAGGATTCAACCTTCAAACAAAATTAACCTTTTGTTAAACCTGGGTGAAATGTATAATCAAATTATCTTTACCACCTCTTGTCTAGAATTTGAAATTTGAATAAGTGCTGGTAAGGTAGTTGCAAAAGCTTTTTTTATCTCCCAAAAAAAGCCTTTCCAAAAATTGTTGTTGCTGTCAAAATTTCCTATTCTCAAAAGAAAGATTTGCAGAGGTAAAGTGATATGGCAATGGCAAGGTCAGGAACAATTAATTAAGATTAATTTTTTGATGCATGTTACACACATGTGTAAGAGTCTTCCAGCTTTTTGTCATCTGTATCCTCACCAGCAGGTTAGAAAAAGAAGTGGACCAGACTGCTGTAGGGTTTGGTGGTTGTTTTTTGGTTTTTTTTCCCGAAGTAAAGCAGACAAAAAGAAAAGTGGTCTATCTCCTCTTTCCTAAATTTCTATATATCAGCAGAACTAATGTTGGACCTCTTCAAAATTAAGTGGAATTTGAGCTTTCTACAACACTCAGCTATACTTTGTGCCAGGTTTTAGAAGGTGAAATAGGAAAGAAAAAAATAGCAGAACCTGGTATATAGGGTCAAAGAGATCCATTAGCTATTACTACTGAAAGAACCAGAACCAGCACCAGCAGTGATTACAAAGACACTTCTTAACCATAACAAGTGAGGAATGACACTGGTGTGGAAAAACTGGTGTCATCAGTCCACATCTTTTGTTTCACAAATTGTGTGTTTGCAATACACAATTTGTGATGCAAAGAAAGACTGGGGAATATTTATATATGTAAAAGCATCTTTTACTATTTTATTTTGTTTATTAAAAGTCAATTTTATTAAAAGTGACTTTCTTTACAGAATGAGTGCATACTTGCTAAACCAGTTTAACAGTGAGATTTATTGCCCAAGCACAGACCTGTGCCATTTTCAGTAATGTAGAGCATCCTGTGTGCTGTCCAGCTGCTGTCCCAGAAGAGTATGTGTCTGTCTTAGGTTCTCTGTCATTTCTGCCATCACCATCCAGGTGACTGGGGTGCCCACCCGAGGGTGTCTAAAATGGCACTAGTTCTACCTTTTAGCACTTTAATTGCTCCCTTAGGTGTTTATTTTACCTGCATATATATTTTAGTACCTAACCAGATGCTCATCTCAGTTTCTTCATAATCTTAAGGCATTAAATCTCAAAAACACCTATGGTGTGTGGGGAATTGCTTTCCTTATTTTGTGATTTATCAAACTAGAACAGACAGCGGCATAAAACATTGGTATCCCAAGTCTTAGACTTTTCATTCAATACTATACCACTTTTCCCATGTATTTTCCTTAGAAAAATGACAGTATTCTGGAATTATTTAACTACAAAATCTTTTCGAATGTTATTGTAGCTTGATACACCAAAAAGTCTGATGGATGACAATGTGGTTCATGAAAAATTGTGTATGCTGACAAAAACTATTATTTACTCTCCTGTGTTGAGGATTACCTAAAAAGTTCTAAAAGCAAGCTTAGATTTCCTGCTAAGGCAGTGATATGACTAGAAATCTGGGCAGCCACTTTGTATGAGTTGCAATCTTACTCTGCAGTATGTTTCTGGTAACCCAAGGGTATGTACAAGGCAGTCCCCCACTGCCTGGTTTTACTGGAAGAGTTGCAGAGTGGACCATTGGGCCCCCAGAGAGGGCTTGCATTGCATCACCAATTCTTACTTGCACTCTCCTCTTCAGTGCATAAAACTGTACTGAGTGAAAAACTTTGCACTTAAAGGAATTTGGACATCATTGATACTGAATTTGGATAATTACTGAGTAGCTTGGGTGTCCTAAGGTAGTTGTGTACCCTATCATCCTCAGGTTCCCTGTTTCACTGTTATTGCAGGAGATCTTCGCCACTTAAACTTCCATGACTTAGATAATGCACATGACTGAATTATAAGATATCTTACCTTTTCATCATCTTTAATGATGAGTATTATGAGAACCAAGACATTGTAAAGTCACATTACAAAGAGTGTTTTACTTCCTTTTTATTTTAGTAGGAATAGGTATTATAAGGTTTTTCAGAAGTGAAAGAACTGTAGGACACACTGATTTCACTGGGCCATTCAATAGTTAAAATAATGTAATGGTTTTGCTGAAAGTTGCAGTGTAGTAACAAAGCAGATAGGTTGTGTTTTGGTAAGAAAAGCCCAAGTAAGGTAAATCGGACAGAGAAGTGATTGTTTCAAATCTTTTGAAAATTCATTGTGCAAAAGGCTTAGAAAGGACAGAAATTAAATTCAGAACTTAAACTTTCTTCCTATTGCTCCTTAAGAAATCTTCAGTGTACTCATCCCTGTAGAGTAGCTGTTTCTTTAGTAGGTATGTAGCTGGTAGGTGATGACATAGGTGTCTCAGTGGAAGAATTAAGAAAAAAAACAGTTCTCTTCAATGTGCTGGATTTTATTGGAGTGAAAACACTTTAGACAATTTTGTAACATTTCAAATATGCGTAAGAAATATATTTCTATTCCATATATTGTTTAACTCACAATTTTATAATTTCAGTTTTGGTAGCTGAATGGGAAGTCCAAGCTGTTAACATAAAAAAGCCTTAGAGCATATATTGTGTCTACTAGTGCCAGATATGTTATATGACTAATAGTAATTGCTTTTTTTGATGATGTAAGTAAAGCCTCTAAAGAAAAACAACCTTAAGTAATCATTGCAAAACTTACATGTGAAGTTTTGTCGCTTTTTCCTAAAAAGGGTCTGTCTTCCACACATAGCTTTATCCTATGTTTTTGGCAAAAGAGAGATGCTGCATGTTTCCCACCATGAATGTATGGTTTGGAGTTGGAAAGGGTTTGAAAGCTTGTTTCATCCTTGGAAATCCCTGGTGGGTGGTGATGTTGTTTGTGGTGATAATGACACCCCACATGTGAGGTGGACTTCCAATGCAAAAAGCTTTATTTCCAGTGGAACTTCACTGAGATTTATTTAGGAAAGTCCTGTGAAAGCACTGGTCTTTTACAATTGTTTTTTGTCAGAAGTAAGGAAATTTCCTTGTGACAAAGTGTGAAAAAGCCACAGCACTAGAAGTTGTCCCTTGCTTGGGGTAACGAGCCTGTGTACTGAGCAGATGGTCTTAATGTCAAGGGGACAAATCTCTGAAGTGTGCTGTTGCAGAAAAACACTCCAGAAGTTTACAAAGGGTGGATATTTTCACTTTTCTTCTAAATTACGTAGGAGTTATACAGCAGCTTATTTGCATAATTTTTATTGTATAGTTTCAGTCAAGGTTAATGAAGTTTCCACTCAGGTTGTTTTCCATCCCTGAAAAATTAGAGTTAAATAATTTTTTTCTGAAAAATTATGCTTTCCTGAACTACTTTTCTATGTGCTTTCCCCCCATCCCTCCCAAGGTAGCAGCTAAAAATCTTGGTGACAAGGATGAATCACGCAGATTACTGTCCAGACAGAACGTTTTCTTAAATTTCTCAATTAAAGACCAAATTTGTGTTTGCAGTTTTGCAAAGAAAATGCTCGTGTAGCTTTATCACATTACTGGTAAAGCCCGCATGTTTGCAATGGCCTATATCGCACAGTAACTTCTTGTACTGGTCATGGCAATATAAAGAGGAGCAAAAACTGCCTCAAAGATCATTTAGTTAAGTGTCAAAGCAAGAAACAATGTCATCTAGATAGTTTTTTAATACACGGAATGCTTAACAGTGTGGACAGAATGTTAAATTTTTACCAAGTGTCATGCTTAAGTGATTTAACTTCTGCAGGAAAAAAGAATTTCAGTTGAGCTTGAAGTAAAAAGCCTGTAAATATCATAACCACTTGCTTGATGAAAGCAGTATTTTTATTTTTATTTTTAGCATATTTACTTTTGAAATAAAAAGGGGTTTATACATGGAATCTGTTTAATACTTTGCATTAAACAAGGTGACATGATTTAAAAAGTATTGTTTATTTTGGATTCGGTGGTAGATTGCATTTATTCCAGGGTAAGTATTAACACTTACCAATCGAAATAACTAACATTGTGATTCCAATTCTTACTGAAGAAAAAAAAATTAATAGCTGTAAGCCAAATGGCTGCAGCTGATATTAAATAGACTTACAACTGTATGGCAGATCTTTGAGTTTGTACATTCCCATGAATAGTATCTACACTATTAGTGCAACTCTGAAGTTACAAGAAACCAACTGCTTTCCAGGGATACAAGTACTCTGTGGAGTACTTGTATCTGATTTTCAAAAATAAATTTAAATTATTTATTTGGGATTGACCACTACTCTCACAGTTGTTATTAGCACTGCAGAGTTACCTGGCAACTGGTTAAAACTGGCTTTATGTAATTGGAAGTTTTGGTATTTCCTTACATTTCTCCCCAGTTCTTAAGTGCACCGTATCTGTTTAGCTGTTCTCGCTCTTTTGGGTGCTCATTTACAAGTCAGAGGAAAAAAAAATTACTTCCTTATCTTAGACCAGAAGGGACAGGTGCATGCATTTGAATCTTTATTTTCCCATGACAAACTCTTCATTTTCCTGGAAAAGTGTGTTTTTAAAATTAAAGCCAGCTAATTCCTTTGAAAGTGGGTAATCAATATTGTAAGGGATACCAATAATGTTTATTAAAACATTCTTTCCTTAAAGAAAGACTGAGTAATTTTTGCTTGGTATACAGTATTCCTTTTGCTCTTTTCTCTTGAAGAAATAATACCAGCAGATAATGTATTCCTTTAACATGAGCTAAATTTAAAAGTAGGGTTTTTTTAATATTTGCCACCATATTAATTATTACTTGCTTAAAGCACCATTAGCAGAGGGATTCTGAGTTAATAAACACATCATAGCATTAGTATATAAAACACAATATACTTTTCCCAAGACAATGATTACCAGCGTAAGACCACATTAACAGCACTTAATGTTTATTCCTTAAATGTGCTTGATTTTCATCTCTTGGAAATAGTATCGTAATATTGCAGCAAGTAAACATGGAGATGTATTGGAGTGATTTATTTTACAGTAGAGCTAACTAATACCTTGTTTGAACTTTGTTTCTGTATTATATCACACTCTTCGTAGCACTGCAGCTTCACATCAGCCAGAATAGGGATTTTAATACTGAATTTTAACACAACTCCAGTGTAACACATTAAAAAAAATTATTTCTTCATCACAGTCTATTAGGTGGAACATTTGGAAAATAACTTTAGTGTGCTGGTAGGTCTTTATAATGTAGTATTTTTACATTCAAGAATCGCTTTGGATGAGATTTATGGAGTTTTAACCTTTTGAGACATTTCTGCTTTGCTCCAAGGGTGCTTCAGGTTTTTATGAGCTACTTTGATTTCATCAGTATGAGCAAGATACATCTTTGTAAATTACTGATTCACTGGACCATATTTCTTTGTATCAGAGTTGAGAGCTCCATCAGCACCGTCTAATGGATAGTGGGCCAGTCTGGAGTTACCTACCACAGCCTGGGCTGCCCACCCAGCAGCCTTCTGCCCAGGTCAGGCACCCTTCTGCCTCTCCACTGGAGCACCTGCACACCTGCAAACTGAGCCATGCCCCATTCAGCCCTGCAAGAACAGCTCTATTGTTGCATTTTCTGAGGGAAAATTATTCCAGTTCTACTTCTGAATTAAAAGCAAGGCTGTTGTTACTCAAGGGATGTTAGGCCTCACTACTTTTTTGACAAAACAAATTTGCTGTAACTTTATCTGTAATTTAGTACCACTTGGGTGCAAATAGAGGCTACATTGTATAGAATGCGAGGCAGAAAGTAAGGGTTTGTTAAAGCCATAAAATGGCTGGGTAACCATTGTGTATCCAAAAGCAGCTACATCAAAACCATAAAAAAAGTAAAAAAAAAAAAAAAAAAAAAAAAAAAAAAAAAAAAAAAGAGGGAAAAAGCCCCCCAAACCAACCAACACCCCACACAACAGACAACAACCAAAAAAATATCCGAAACAAACAAAAAACCCACAAACAAAACCACAAAACAACACAGCCCCCCACAAAACACATAAAACACACAAAAAACCCCAACCAAACCACAAAACAACACAACCCCCCCTACAAAACAAACAAACCATACACACAAAAAACCCCCAAACCCAACAACCAAGCCTCAAGAAAATACATTTCATTATAGCTTCACCATTAACCATGTATTTTGAACCCTTAGTGTTAAGGAAGTAAAGCTTTCTGTCTATATGAAGAGTATAGCAAAATTGCACATCTCCTAGAAGTTAAGGTTCATTTGCCTTGACCATCACCATACTCAGAGAATAGTCATGGTAAAGGCTACTCAGCTCTTTTTCTGCAAGTTTTTGGTTTGGTTTAATTTTACTTTCTTACAGTAAATGTAGCAGAGCTATGCTGTTCTCAAGTGGCACTTTCTTGAAGAATATGATGTCAAAATGCTTAAATACACTTTCCCTTTTGTTGGTTGATTCTTAAATGTCATGATTTCATAGGAAGAAATAATACTGCTTAAAACCTCAGTCCTGCATGCATAGCCCTCGCAAATGATGCTGTTGAGGCCAGTCCAAATCAGTCAAGTATTTTATTCCATCAAAGTTTATTTTTTACAACCGTGTGCTTGTTCACTGCCTTACATCCTGATTAGGCAGTAAATGTGCTAACTCTCTCTTTTCCTTTTTTTTATTAATATGAAAAAACCTCAGTTCAGCTGTAGGATCTTGCTGATTAGCAAAGTTAAAGTTAAGAACTTAATGTGGTTTCTAATCATCTGGCAGCTGTCATTAGTGAGTGACAATGCAGTTAATCCCCCCTTCCTCCCCACCTCAACACACAAGCCTACTCCTCCTTTCTCCCCAAAGCGGCAGCAGCCACCTCCGGGCACACTCTCGGCTGAAGCTGGGAGCAGGGAGTATGTATCTGACCTGGGATCTGAACCTGGGAAACTCTGGTTAGTATGCTTCATTGTCTCCGGATCACTGCACTCACCCTTCTGCTCCTTTACTTACAATGTCTAATATGCCTGATTTGAATTAAATTATTTTAATTAAATCATTCCACTCTTTCTCACTGTGCAAGACAGTAAAGAGCTGTAACTGGCAGTGTTATAAATCAGGTGTCCCATCCCCCCCAACCTTGATTGGGCCAAAGTTAGTAAGCCAAAGATGAGTGTGGATTCTGGCACAGGCAGAGCAAAAAGTGTATGTGAAAAGAGAGTCAGCACTTAAACTGGAACTGAGAGATACAGCAGTTACTTTCATAAGCGTCAGAAGCATTCCTGTTGGTGTTTTTCTCTTAGCATGGTGCCACAAGCAGTGGGTTCACTGTTTGCAGGGAAGGCAAAAGGCTGAGAAGGGGGTTTGTGGTTTCTGGATGAAAATAAAGTTCATCTTGGTTTATCTCTGATTTGAGCAGTCCTGTCATTTTGCCAGTCAGAGAGTGTAACGAATGCTCAGCTGCATCACCAGACAGAGTTTTCATAGATAACTCCTCAGCAACTGATGATACTGATTGCACTGTGGTATTCTGTATTTATTTTATTTTCTGCAGACATCCATTGTTTCTCACATTCTTTCTATTAAAAATCAAAAATTTCGTCTCCCCCAAGATGCAGAGAAGAAAGTGAACTCAAAATCCTGAAGACTTTCTAATGCAGGAAGAATGTTTTAAAATGGGGGATGCCTGTGCTGTGATTACTGATTAACTAAATTCTGTTGCCTACCTGGCAATGACAAATACTGCACTTCACTTTAAGATCTGGCTGGTAGAACCAGCAACCCCGATACCTCTGAAGTACAGGACTATCTGCTTGCTCTGTGATGTATCTCATTTCTGCTGACTTTTCATTTATGGAACTGATAGTCAAATATAAAATATATATTGGTTAAAAAATGACAGATTATTTTTGGGTCACTTTCAGTGTTGACCTGTATGATGGGCTGCATTTTCTTAAGCTAATGCAGTTTAGAAATAATTTTAAGTTTCCCAACACGAAAGAAAAAATTGATACTGGATTTGCAAACAAAAGCTTTGTTGGATTATGACAAGTAATCCATCTTTTTGCATTAGTGTAGTATTCCACCCCAGATAATTTTTCGTAACTGGTAATTTGTGAGTCATATATGTTATCTATTCTTTTATGGGTTTCTAAATAGTGAATGATGTCAAAGGTCATCAAGCATTCATAAAGGAAAATTTTTTATTTTAGTTTTTCAGTTTTGATCAGTGTTCTGAAGAACTCTGTGAACAGATCGGGGAAAAGTACAAAGAAAAAAATAATAGCCCCTTTTCCTGGAAGGAACTTCTTGCAAATTCTGTTACAGCAATTCAAAGAATAAATTAATTGTAGGACACACATGAAGTAGTACTTTAGCAGAGTAAAGATGTTAAGTCAGTTATGATTTATCTAACCATGGTTAGGTTTTAAAAGTTAGAAACGCTTGTATTGCATATAGATGCAGCAAAATTAAGAATATTTGCATGTGACTGAATGATTTTGAATTCTTCCTATCAGAAATATTTTTGCAATAATCCAAAAGCCATTGTTTTCCTTTCAGCATGAGACTACAAGTGTTTATAGACATCTGCTATTTCCACTCTTTGGAAGAACTTAATATTGGCTACAGGTTAAGAAGATCTAACAAGGGAGAAAAAATATCTTTGCATCTAAAATAATAGATGGCACCAAAATGGTGTTACGTTTTGATGCATTAATTTGTCATAGGCAAATTATTAATAGAAGGATTTGGGTATATCGTTTAAAATTTAGTTATCATAATGAGAAATCTAGTAGGAACTTTTCTCTTTACTGCTATTTTTCCAGCTACCTATGAACATTACCACTAACTGCTCATGGACTTTCTGATTAAAAATTGGGAGAACACAATAATATATTAATAAATTCAATTAGCAGCAAAGACAACTTGAACTAATTTACAGACAACTATATAGGAGGCATTAAAATGTATTTTAAAATGAGTTAAATATTAATTTCACTGTAAAGTTGTTATGAACATGCAGCCACAGCTTGTGTGATTCTCTCTTCAACAGTCATTTAAATGTACTTTGAAGAGTTTAATTTTAATGAGATATTTCTATTAAAAATTATTCAGGGTTATCATAATAAAATAGAACTGAGCTTATTTAGTGATGATGTAATTATATTATATGTAAAATAATGTTTCTGTAGAATTACAGTAATGTAAACTTTTTTAAAACTCAATTTCTAAAAATAAGAATAGGAATAGCTGATAGGTTTTGATCAGACCATTCTTGAAATTTTATCTGGAAATCATGAATAATTGGATATTTTGCATAGTAATTTGAATCTAAAATCAGTAACAGTATGAATAGGATCTTGTCCTTAAGAGAGATTTTAATAGCTTAAGAATAAAGCAAAAGATATGCATTGTTGCTGAACACTCTTTATGTCATTCCATAGCATACATCAGTACCATTGGTTCTTCTTTGAGGTTATTTTATATTTACTTTTCAGCTTATGTTGTGGTTTATTTCTTTGGAATAGTGTTTTTAGTAAAGCTGGAATTAGCTACTAATGTATCCTAATTGTTTCAGAAAATGTTTTAATCTAGATTATCTGTTCATCTGAGACAATAAACTAAGGCACTTTTTCAGCTCATCAAATAATTAACTCTGAATGTCACAATTATTTGATACAAATAAAAATTTATGTGGACATTTACTCCCTGAAAGGAATTCAGATTTTGGATAAATGGACAGAAAAGAAAATCTAATTTTAAAATTCATGCTTTCATAGCATGGTAGGGACTCTAAAATTTATCTAATTGTACTTGTGACAGGGTGCTGTCTTTTAGTCACTATAGATATGAAAAATACAGCTTTTAAATACAGAACTGCTGAATTATATATTTAAAAGGAAAAATATTCTCAATTATTACTCTTATATAATACAAAATGCGTTTAATAATATTTATCTTTTTATTTTCTCTTTTTATACTATTTTTGAAACCGTTCCCCCCTCAAAAATGGAAAAGAAAAAAGGATGTCAGAATTTTTTTGAAAGGCAGAATGTATTAGTTTTCAATTGCACTGCTTGCCTTAGTCTTAACTGAAGGTAAATGCAGGAGAACACTGCTGCTACTGCTGTCATCTTTATGTGTTGGATGTATGCTGCAGTGGCATGTACAGGGTGGTGGGTGCACCTTTGTTCCTAAAAGTTAACAGAGCCTGTGCTTTTAAACTCATATCGTTAAGTTCATTCAAATCAGTAGGAATATCCCCAATAGTAAATCTACACATATTCATAAATATTTGCCATATCTGATCTGATTGGGTACAAATGTGTAAAAGATGCAGAGGAACAGAAAGCATGCTCTTAGATTAAAGCACTTTCCCAAGTATTTTTCATTATCTCAAAAATGCTGGACATGCTGTTGTTTTTAGGCAAGTGATTCTCCATACAGTTGCACTGTATTGAATGAAACATTTATACAAGAGGTATAGGATGGATACATACTCAATAGCGTACAAATATTTTCTGTCTGGCACTTAACTGTATTTGTAAGACCAAGCATTAATTTTGATCTTCAGATGTGATCTTTTGATAGTTGTGGCCAAGTTTATATGTCAATAAAAATATGCCTGAAATAAGTGTATGAGAAGAGCATACAACTTATTTAATGTTTGTTCATTAAAAAATAAAATTAGCTTCTTTTTTTTTTTTATGGTACTGTAACTGATTTAAATAAAGAAACCCAGAAAAATACAGACACCATTGTAATATTTAGAATTAAATTGGGTTAACTGAAAATCTTTGATATTATGGATTTTTAAAAGTTTGGTAAAACACGTTCTTTAGCCTGAAATTAAAAGGTATTTTGTTCAGCGGTAATGCTAATTCTGTTCTATTTCCTCATAAAATGGGATCCTTTTTCCTGAGCTCCCCTGCATGTCATTCTCTGCTCAAGCCTGTAGGTAGCACCTTTGCATCACACAAAAATCATTGCCTTTCCTGAGAAACAATTACTGTTTATGTGGGGAAGTCTTTACTTGCAGCTCTCTAAAGGTAGCTAGTACTATTTGCATAATTTCCAGACTTTGATGACAATATGTGATCTTAAAACAGCAGATCACTCTCATGAGGTACCTCAGAGGTACAACATTCTCTCATAATTGTTTGTTTTAATTTACTGTCCATCAGGTATTAATAAATGAGCATAATTCTGCATTTCTATTTCTCATTTTCTTCTCTGTTCAGCAAATTACATGACACTATTGGTCTCTTTTATCTGCTGAGTAAGGTAAACTCTGCGAATTTAATCAAACTCTGTTCATCCTTCTCCCTTTTGGCTTGATCCATCACTTACAACAGTCAGCAAGTAACCTTAGAGGTGCTGGCTACTGACTTGATAGTCAGGGAGTTTCACTGCAATCCAGGATCAGGCTACCCCACAAGAATGCCAACCTTGCTGTTAGTGCTGCAGAGGTGACTCGTTACCAATGCTGCTATTCTTCAATATGCAGTACCAAAAAAATGTAACATAGGCATTGTTTTTAAATCTGAGGCTGTTCTGCAAAAAAATCTTTGGAATTTAACATATTTCTTTTCTTTCCCCTCAAGTATATGCTTCATAATATCACTGCTTCCATTTCTAGAACCCAGTGATAGCATATGATCATTTAAAATGACTGTTTGTTTTCCTTGAGAGTTGCCCTTGTGTCACATAATGCAGAATGTCTCTAGGTTTATTATTTTTCTGCTAAGAGGTCATAACAAAGAAGGTCTGTTTATCTATCACCCTTACCCATGATCACAAGTGTGCTGAATAAAACTGCCGACATTTATTTGATTCTACTAAGATGGTGCTTCATTTTACTGAGTCGGTAAATAGGGTTTAAAAAGAAAAAAAATCACACAAAGCTCTTATTAAGGTACACGTTAATGATTTTGTCTGTGTGCTGGACTGAGATATTTGAGAAGGGAACTCTGAATGTCTGAGAGAGCATCCCATGAGCCAGATGATTTTTAATCGTATTGTCTGAATGCTTGGTTGTGTATTAGAAGAAGCAAAGTGTGATGCAGGTGGGAGGGAACTAACCTTTGACACACTGTAGCAGCAGAAAAACATCAGGACTGTCAGCATGGGAGTTTCCAGCCTTTCCCTTTCTCACTAGAATAGAAGGCATTTTTGTTGTAGATGAGAGAAGCACAGATTGAATTCCTACATACACTGAGCCACTCTTTGTCTGGGTTGGGTTTTTTGTTTTGTTTTGTAAAATGCAAACCTTTTAATCTTTCAAATTGTTATAGGAATCCAAGTCAGCATTAAAAATAAAACTGAGAGGAAAGTATGTTTTATTGGTTGTTTTGCCTGAGCAAATGCTGCATGGTTAACACAGAAAGCTGACTTGTTTTTGAAGGCTCTGCTTCAATTTGTCATGTCAATGGCCAAGTTAGAAAGGCACTTGCTGTTCATAGCAAATGCTCAAATTGTAACTCATAAAGCAAAGGAGTAATTTCCCAGCTTGGGGCACCCAAGGAAGGCAGGACCACATCAGGACTGACTGTTGTCAAAGCAGAGCATATACTGTATAGACAGGAGAAGGAAAAACATTAACACAAAGAAAGGAGGCTACCCCAATAGACATTTGAAAATATCTTGGTTTAGTAATAGTTTATTTTTTTACTTTTCTGTTGCATGTTTACAGCAAGACACATCTCTACATCAAGTATTTTATATGCAGATCATGCACAGCTATATATCTGTGTAGCAAGGAAAAATTAAAGGTATACACAAGTATGGCTGATAGGTTTTTCTTCCTGTATATTACTTTCTCTTCTGTTCTCACTGTGTGGAAAAATAAGGCTACACTTATTTCCTACCTAAGCATGATAGAAAACTGTTTAAGTGCTTGTCTGGAGGATAAGCTGCAAGTTTCCTTTTTTAACTTTTTCACAGTGTAGATAACAGTAGATAGAAATCTGTTGGGTTCTGTGACAGAAAGTTTACAGAGAAATACACATATATTCCTCTACAGTATATTCCCCCAAATTTTAAAGAAAATCTCCAGGTTATAAACAATTACCTTATGATAAGCTTATGCTAAAACTGCAGTAGTGCAATTTTGCTGTTTTCTATTCTGTCTTCATGCTTTTTTTAGGTGAACTGATTAGTCTTTAAGAATTATTCAGAAGATAAATACAGTGTAGATGTCATTGAGCATGTGGTATGGCAGTGCAAAACTTGCATTTCACAGATATCAATATCTTAGGAATAGTATCTTAAGGGAAAAAAAAGGCATTCTCAATGTTTGAAGTAATTTAAAGTTTACCCAGTAATCTATTTTAAAATGTTCTGTTCCATGATGACATTCTACCAATTAGATCCAACTCTTTTTCAGTAAAGGGCAGACTCAGTACATGTGAATGTATTTATCTAAAATATTCCTTCTCTTTGGGAAGAATATCTTCTCTTATCAGGAAAGTCCACTGAGCAAAGAACATGCAATTTTTCACTGTCAAGACACAACATCAAAATTTCAAAGAAAAAAATAGAAATGCAATCGTGAGTTTTCATTGTGGTCCTTCTTTTAATGTATTTTTCTTTTGAGTTCTGACATGGATAAACATTATTGACATACTGGTTTAGCGGATTACTAGTATTACTTTGTTCCATGATGTGAAAAACCTACAGCTGAATTCTGTTCTCATAAGGCTGTTTTTGCATCAGGATTTTGCCTGTGTTTGATTCTCCATTCACTTGCACCCTTTTTTATTGAATTTTAGGTACTTTGTTGCTGAGGCTAGTTTGCTGGGGCAGAATGACAGTAGGGGAGAAAGAATTACATGTTTTAGCAATGATACTTTAATTCATTTAGGTGAGTTCTAACAGGATCTTGAAAGTCACTGCTTTCTGCATTCCTGCCATCAGGAAGGCGTGGCTGAGTTTCCACATGCATTTCTGTCATTTATGTTTATTGTCCCCACCAGGAAAAGGGTTTCCATTTCCTACGGTTGGGATGCTGTTGCCTGAAGTAGTGTTATGAGATAAAGATTCAAGAGAAGACAACAGAAGAGGCTTACAGCCATTTCTTTGTCACCTGAAATCGTTAATTTTGGTGTGATGGTTTTAGAGTGAGATGTAAACACTGCTCTGGTTTTTGCTTTCTGTTGTATATATATAATATATATGGGGGAGAGATAGATAGATAGATAGATAGATATTCATATATACATATAAATAGCTGGATCCTATCTGGTTAATTTTGCCTTCATAAACAAAAGGTTTCTTTAATCCATCTGTATTGAGAAGTCTATTAACCAAGAGCCCCTACTGTACAATACTCATCTATTTGAAAAACAGCACAAAGATTGGCTTGGAAATAACACAGATCTTACGGGCTACTAGAAGTTCTTACGTGAAAGGCTTTTCTTATCCCACTGTGTCTAGGTTTAAAAGACAAATGTCTACCAAGGAAGGAGGAGACCTTCCTGGAATGGAAAGAAGACCCCCTCCCTCTGAATTACTATAAGTGTGAAAATCACAGGGCTTCCAAGAAATAACAATTCCTTATTAGGAAAAAAAAAAAAAAAAAAAAAAAAAAAAAAAAAAAAAAAGAAGAAGAAAATCAAAGGAACAGAACAAACAAGAACACAGTAACAGACGCTTCCCACGCGTTGAGTGCTATTTTTCCACACTGGTGTAGTTATGACCACGGCTGGCAATGTGTGTTGATGGCTCAGGCGGGGCAGAGATGCTGCAGTCACTCACTCACTCACTGGTGCCCAGCACGGGGCGCTCCGGGGCCAGCATGGAACCTTCTCAGGGGCGATGGCGGCCTCTGGCCAGAGGGAGGAGGGGGAGTGATTGTCCAGAAACTCACGCAGGCAGCGACCGGTCTTGGCACTAACAAGTAGCAGCAGGGAGAAGCAGAAAAAGCAGGGAGATTCGATCGGAGTGCTGAACTGCAGCGTGGCAAAGTCCTGGAGCCGAAAACTCCCGTAGTGACCACGCTGCTCGATGCCCAAGCGGCAGGAAGCAAGGGAGCCCTAACCCCCAGCCAAGTCTTGGGTCACAAGACCCAATATCGCTTGTGTCATTATGCTGCAGTTTCCCCCCAAAAAAAAACAAAAACAAAAAGACAAAACAACAACAACAACAACCAAAACCCAAATAAAACATAACAAAACAAAAACCAAACCAAAACAAAAAAGCCCCACCAAACCCAAAACAAAAACACAACAAAAACAAACAACAAAACAAAACCAAAACAAAACAAAAAAAAACCCACCAAACAAAAACCAGCGGGAGAGCATACCCCCCCAGCCAAAATTGCCAGACCCCAAAACGACTCCATTGGAATGCCAGAGGGTTACCTTGGCGAGTTTGTGACAGTGTGATGTAAGCAATCTTCCAGACCTCCCCATACCTACACTTATTCTGCCACTCACCATGACACAGAGGCTTCACTCTTGGCCGCCTTAATGGGGTAATGGCTGCTGGCTGTGGCTGCCCCTCTGGTTTGTCTGGAGCCAGAACGGCCATGACATCTGTTAGTTGCACTGCTGTGTTACCCACCACCTTTCCCTCTGACTGCAGCTGGTGCTGTTGGAGAGTGTCCCTAGCCTCTGCAGCAGGTTTCTGGGCAGCATCCCTTCTCTCTGGGACAGATTTTGCGGTAGCTACCCAAGGCAACTTCACTCTCTAAATGCTAAATGGACCATATTGAATAAACTTAGCAAAAACATCAACAAGAATATGGTATCTTTAGTATCTGGGGAGAATTTAAAGCCTTCAAAAGCTGTTGTGGTAGGCTTGAAAAAGTGGGTGAAAGACGGAGAAAAAACACCCCCCTGCGTTCCTCCCGCCAAATAGGTACCATTATTAGTGAGTGAACCCCCAAGGACAGGATCTTAGGCCGTGGTAGACACCCACATGCATACAGTCCAAAAGTGGTTTACAAGAATTGAATTACTCACCCAACTGACCCATTCAACAAACTTGATAACAGTCACAATGGCATTAGTTTTAGGGCCCAAATTTAGACAGTGATCCGCAAGTGGTAAAAACATGAACGTGATCACCTGCCAACTGAACTGAGGCAAGATGGACCATGGTAATGCCTAATGAAGTTTCTGTAACCAACAGACAAATAGGTTACCCAAGAACTATCTTGGGTATCCTCTTTCCACCCTTTTCTCTCAAGCCATACTTTAGGTGCCAATTAATGTCTTGGTTTGAAAGACAAATGTCTACCAAGGAACCTTCCTGGAATGGAAAGAAGACCCTTCCCTCCGAATTGTAAAACATTGTATTATGTTCAGAAATTATAGGGCTCTCAAGCAAGAATGTAGAAAACAAGAATAACAGTTCTTTACTAGAATATATATATATATATAGCAGAGCGGAACAGACAGCAAAACAAAAGCAGAAGTTTCCAACCTGTTAATACCGTCTTTCCCCTTTGGTGTGGTGATGCCCACGGCCGCCGGCAGGGGGCGCTGGCGGGGCAGGGCCGGCAGGGGGCGCTCCCATGCCAACCCAAAGCCTCCCCGGGGTCATGGTGGCTCAGGCCACCCGAGAGGGAGGAAGGAAGGAAAATGGTCCCTTTTGCAAACTCACAGGCAGTGTTCGATCTCGGCACCACCGCCGGCAGCAGGCAGAAGCTGGGGAAGGTGGGCAGATGCAGGTAACTTTTCAGGCGGTATGCGCAACCTCCTGAACTGTGAGGGGAAAGAGGGATCCCCCTCCACACACCGCCTCCACACACAAGGTCGCTCCTTTCGAGTCTTAAACATTCAGTAACAATCTTCGGGCCTGGGTGATCTGAGATATCTTATCACCCCCAAGACACGTGTATGTTGAAGGACACACTTTTTACTTAAGGAGGGATGGCAGTAATTAGATTTCTTTTCTTTTTTTTTGGTAGATTTATTTGGGTTTTTTTGTTATTCAGTAAGTAGTCTTGTGCCCCTCTGCCTTTACCAAAAATACACAGGGTACACTCACATTTGCGGGGGTCGCAAGCCTGAAGTCAATGCCAGGTTCCTTGTCTGTGCTGTTGGCAAGACAGCAGACTCGGTGTCAGATCCTGAGTGCAGTGTTGCTGAACAAAACACGGGTGCCTGGAGACTGGCTGTCACTGGCTCACACTGCAGCCCGGCCTCTGTAGCCGTTCTTTTCTGAGCAAGGCAAAGTGCAGAAGTCAACACCAGCTGAGCACATTCCAAAAGTGCTACAGACACTACCTCACTCAGTTTTCTTTGGATACTTCTGTGACCCCTTCTCAATATTCTTGGTTTGCAGTCTTGCTTAAACCTTTTTGTGGGTTGTGTGAGCAATCTTCAGCTGGTTTGGTTTTTTTTTCCAATCACATCTATTTTATTACTCTTCAGTAGCATCTGTGAACTGTCCATGAAAAAGCTAAACTCATGTTAGCAGGCCAGAAAAGTGTGAAATCTTTGGAGTAATATTAATTACTATTTAAGAATAGTAAGACGTGTAGCTGTAAACATTTGGAGATATGTTTTTGATATGATGAGTTATTTTCCTTGTGTTTGAGTGTCTGTGTATGTTAAGTTATGAAATGGCATCATGCTTTCTCTCATAACAAAAAAGAAAGAAAAAGAGGATTGATTTGGGGAAAAGGAGAAGAATGGGAAAGGCCAAAGACTTTGTTGCCTTATTCTAGATGTTTTCAGGTCAAGTTGTTTTCACACGTAGATTATATAATTTTTTAAAATATGAATCACATGCAGTAATGCCTATCTGCTTCCTATCAGAATTTTCAATCACAGTAACTTCTACCTCAGCAGCTAGCATTGTTGGTAAAAGACACAGTCTGTTTACACAAGTTTACCTATTAGGTTAAAAAAAAATCATGATTGTAACTTGAAGCAGAGGCTATCAGTATAGACTTTGTCAAAAGCAGCTTCAAAATCAAGAAAGGAACTGTACTTTTGGTTATTTTTCATAAAAGAAGCATTAACATCTTTATGCTGCCTTGTTATTCACTAGAAAGCTAAGCCGTCAAGTGAATTTGAGCCTGTTTATATCACAGGTACTTTAATTTTATCTTTTTTTTCTTTCTTCTCAGTCTGAACATTTTAAAAGCCCTTTCCTTTCCAAATCTAAGTGATACAAGACCTAAATCAATCCTAAGTGGCTACAATTTCTCACAGTGTGGTGTATGGCTGTGTGTTAATTAGCTGAAGTAGGTTATTCCCTGATGTGTGACATAGTGTTTGTGGTAACTTTCAGTATGCATAGTTGTGTTTATTTTCACATGCTGAGGCAAATTCTCAGTATGGCTTCAAATTATCTCCTTGTGGGTGTTTTTTCCTGAGCTAATCCTGACAGACTCTCCCTGCCAGATATGCCCATCTTCAAGAGCAGGAGAACACTACATGTGCAGGAACCTCTGTGCTTGGGGCTGTATGCAAATTTAATGCCCAGCTCCTGTCTGTTTCTCTTACATGGATGACAGACATTTTAACAGTAACTTTTGCATTTCCCTATGGAAATCCAATTGTTTTACTGTATGTATATGAGCACATATATGCATTTACTCTCTATATGTGTTTGAATATGATACTGGCAACACCTGTGCTTGTAAAAAATACGTGTTAGCTCTTTCTGTGTATTTGTATATAGTTAAAATGAATGAGAACTCTTGTATCAAGTATGCAGTTGTCAAACAGCTCTTTATCAGAGATGTAGCGAGATCCCAGAGAGACTTATCAGATACTAAAAAACATATAGGGTGGAAAATATGATAAACAAGAAATTGACACTGAAAATAATTCTACAGCATTTGGGGTTTCATGCAAAAAGCAAGTGCATAGGAAATAAGCTTTTGGTTTCTGATGTTTGAAGCAAATACAGTCAGAGTAAATGGTATTCCAGCAATTGCATATAGAGCTTTCTCCAGGTATGTCACAATTTTCATGACTGAAATGAATTCTCTCTGCTGCCACAAATTTTGAAAGAGCTGGGAGTAGCTGAAGAACTATTAGCTGTTTTCTGCTTTTTAAGGGCAGTAACCATAGTGTGGGTACTTGGACAACAACATCTGTATGTAAGCACCGAAATAAAAATTGCCATGGCTGGCAGGGGTGCAGCAGAGCATAACAGCATTCCCTCCCTTCTTCTTCTATGTGTGCTTTTTTGTGTGCAGACATGTCTTTTTCTGAAAGGAATTACCTAAGGAGGAGATTGCATCCTTGTCCCAAATGGGACATGGGAGGTGTACCTTTTTCCCAATCTGCAAAACCAGCTTTCAGTTATGCTAGTTTATATGTTTAAAATCAGGTTGTACAAAAATCACTCCTCAGAAAAACTTTGAAACAGGAATTTCAGAAATATGGATAGAGGTTTTAAAGATATTTTAATACAGGGAGTTTATACAGACAGTAAATACTATTTTACTAATTTTTTATAAGAATTCTTGCACTTTGGATATCATGGTCTCTCAGTATGCTAAAGTTGTGTTTCAATAAATCTTTTCTTTTCCTCTACTAGTCATCATTCACAGTGCGTTTGAGGGGCTTAAAAAGGCATCATTTTAGGCAAACTATTTTTTATTTTAATGTACTACTAG
This sequence comes from Phylloscopus whistleri, assembly GCA_017589585.1. NCBI lineage: Eukaryota > Metazoa > Chordata > Aves > Passeriformes > Phylloscopidae > Phylloscopus > Phylloscopus whistleri. The sequence goes on along the minus strand of JADMLD010001013.1, from coordinate 7,364,341 downwards.
AAAACTAATTTTGCTTCTTTTTTGTGCTTGAGATGGGAATAGCAATTTTATTATTAGTGGTTAGTGGCATGCAGAAGAAAAACAACAGAAAACACCCACCTACTTAAGTATTCAAAGACTGACATCACAGTTCAAGTTCTGTAATACTAAAAGTAATATATTCAAGTATAAAAGTACACTGCAAAAGTAATTCAAACAATTGTCTTTTTATTCTTAGAGCAAAAATTACTGTTTGTATGGAGAACTAACTAAACCTATGTGTAGATGCTATATATATGTGTGTGTGTGTAGAAGTTGTATATATGTATTTGTTTATATATATATATTTTTTTTTTTTCTTTACCTTCTGACACTACCTGCTCTGGAATTAAAAATAAAGATAATTAAAGAGAGTATCTCATAACTGAGGTATATTTAATATAACATCTTAATGTTATACCTCTGCATTTTAAGGTTGTTTCACAAATAATGAACACTATATAATAGTATTGAACATTATTGGTAAAGTGACAGGAATGAAGGAAGTGGTATAATTATCTTGTGAGGTTTTCACACTGCCATCGTTTTTGTAACTTCATGGGTTGATCTGTTTTAGAACATAAGGAGTACATACAGCTTTCCAAAACATCTGTTGCTTCAGCATGTTTTTATATTTACTGGTGTTACTTCTCTTTTTTGTTTCATGAGATGCCTTCCTTTGTTTCAGATTGTATTTCTTCTGTTACTTACATGTGAGGGACTCATTAATGCTAAAGTGAAAATGTCTCAACATTGGATTTTATTCTGACCTGTTGCTCAAAAAATCTGTTGTTTAAATGAAAAAGTACTAGAAAATCTGCATATGCCTTGGCAGCGACAGCAGGTTCACAAGTGCACAGCAAGCACACGACTGGTGCGGAGGGGAGGAGGGGTGGAGAGGAGCTCTCTCTCTAGGAGTACTTCCCCAGGCAGCCTCCTGGAGTGGAGAAAGCCTCTAAAACCTTTGTCACTGGGAGGACTTTTCTGGGCCACTCCCCTGAGGGTGGAGAGAACTCCTTCCTGCTGCTAGGGGGAGCTTCTCCAGAGGACCCAGTAATTTCCTTGGACAGCTGGACTGTGAGAGGGGGACTGTGCAGTATGTAAGAAGTCATGGAGTGCATCACCCCGGCCCTGGGCCTTGCCTTCTCTTGCTCACTCCTCGCTGGCCCTACTTGCCCAGCTTTTGCTGTCACAACGCTGCCCTTGCCTTTGGCCCTTGCCTCTTGCCCCTGGTCGTCCATCTCTAGCCCATGTAATCATCCCTGCTGCTGCCCTGCTGTCCCTGCCACAATGGTATCTGTGCCCGTGGTGCTACCCACCACTGCCCTGCTGCTTTTCCCACTGCCGCTGCCTCATCGCCCACTGTCGTGCCCAAACAGGACGTCACTCACTGAGCATCTTGCTGCTCATGGAGTTGGTTCCTTCATTTGCTTCTGCTTTTTCTGTCTCCACTAATAAGAACAATTTCCTTCTCCAAATCAATAAACTGCTCACAGGCATAGTATCAACCTCACTTACATCTAATGTCATCCCAGAAATCTAAGGAATCTCTCTCAGTCCTCACTCTGGAACAGGACATTATCTTTTATAGTGCTCTGATAACTTGCTACAGCACTAGTCTTTGTACTGTAATTTGTATTCACTTTCTACATTGAATGTTTCCCAGATGTAAATCTACAATAGACAGCATGTATTTAAAGGTTTGATGATAAAGATGTGTGGTAGTGTGGAAGAAAATGCAGTAACTTAAAATGGCCTAGTATTAGAAGCAGTACTTTCAGATGCACTGAGGTGTACCCATGTCTTGTGTGATTTGATGGTGGGGAGAGGCTCATGACACACTGTCTCATGAAGTTTTCATACGAGTTTCCAAATTTAACCACCAGTTAGTTAACTGTAGGTGCATCATCAAAACAAAACTGCCGTGACTTCTTAATGTGATTTTATGCATTCCAAAATTATGTAGGAAAAAAAGGATACCCTTATAAAGCCCTAATGTCTGTAAAATGGAGAGTTGTTTTACTTTCAGTGAGTAAATGTTATGTATTGTTTTTACCAGGCAAAACAAGTACAAAGCAGTAGACAGATTTAATACTTTGTCTTATTTCTTAACTGTGCAAAGATGTAAATAACAAATTGAAGTACTGAGGAATGAACGTCATCCCAGTGCTGAATAGCATTTGTGGCCCAAAGGACCTATGTAAAACATGTATAAATGGAATTAAAAAATGTGTGGAGCACAGATTGCTGTGCTATGTTATCAAACAGTTGTGTCTGAGTGTGTATATAAATTATTTGTGCAAATAATATATATTTCTCTCTTTATTTGGAGCTCTTTCATTTGTCTTTTAGGTTGGTATGTGTTATTTTTTGTGTTATGATGTGTTTATTTCAGGTATGGTGATTTCCACATCACCAGTATTTAGAAAAAAAGGAACTGTGGACTAAGACACCAATATGTCTTTACTGGTAAAATTACCCTAGGTGTTTTCAAAGAGCCAAGAAGAAGTTTCATTCTTTTAAGATGTGAAGAGAGACTGTAACAAGAGAATCCTGATAGTTTTTTGCTTTTGGTTGAACCATACAGACCTTTAATGCAGACAACAGCTTTTGTGATTATTTCAAATCTCCATAGAGACTTTTTCCAGTAACTAAATTTCTGTTCCGGTTATACACCCAAATTCCTTTTTTTCTGCCTGATATTTATCATTGGTTATTTCAGAAGTACTATTTGCAGTTAAGATCTGTCTACAATTTTGTCAATTGCTTTTGACTTTTGTCAGTCATGGGATTCTGAGGCTGAAAGTTCATTGAGTTGAATTCAGTGTAGTCATGTGGTTGTTTCTAGCATAAAAAATTATGTCCTTATCCTAAAATATTTGCAACACTGTTTTCCTGTATGTTTAAATTTACCAGAACTTCCAAAAAAAGGGGTTCATTAAAGGGTGTTTTGCCCATTGTTTTCTGCTTGTGCACATATGGAAATGTCTCCAGCTTGCGCCAGAAGAAGTTTATATTGTGTATTAGAACAATCTCTTCAAGGAAAGGGTTCTCAAACACTGGAACAGGTTGCCCAGGGCAGTGATGGAATCACCATCCCTGAAAGTATTTAAAAGTATTTAAATTATCTGTATGTAGATATGGCACATAGGTACATGGTTTAGTGGTGGACTTGGCCATGCTGGGTTAATAGTTGGATGTGATAATCTTAAAGGTGACCTAAATGATTTGTAGATTTTATATTGTCCAGCTCTTGAAAGCTGCCCTGCCTGTGTGTTGTGAAAGACATGTTAAATATATTTGGTGGTTTTACCCTGGATGGACACAAGGTGCCCACCACAGCCTCTCCATCACTTCCCACCACAGCTGGAGAGGGGAGAGAAAATATAACAAAAGGCGCAAGGGTCAGCGTCGAGTAATTACTGTCGCCTGAAAAAGAGATTCAACTAGGGTCTAAAATTAGTTGAAGTTATTGACAATCAAATCAGAGTAGGTTAATGAGAAGTAAAAGCAAATCTTAAAATGCCTTCCGCCTGCCCCTTTCCTTCTCCATTGGCTCAACTCCACTCTCAGATTGCTCCTCAAGTTCTTCACTGAGATGAGAATGGGGACTGCAGTCATTTCATAGCACGTTGCTTCTGCCACTCCTTCCTTCTTCGGCAGAAGATTCCCCACACCCTTCTCCTGCTCCAGCATGGGGCCACTTCTACAGCAGACAGTCCTCCACAAATTTCTCCAATGTGAGTGTATTGGATATGGCCAGATTTTGGTAGTGGGCAAGCTACAGAGGTGGCTTCTGTGAAAAGCTGCTGGAAGCTACAGACCCATGGAGAGAAGAACTCGTGCTGGAGCAGGTTTCTGACTTCTGACCCTGTGGAGAACCCATGCTGGCTGTGCCTGAATGATTGCACCCTGTGGAAGAGTGACCCACATTGCAGCAGTTTGTGAAGACCTGGTGCCTATGGGAAGGTCACACACTGGAGGAGTTTGTAGAGGACTGTCTCCTGTGGGAAGGACCCCATGCCGGAGCAGGAGAAAGACTCTTGTCCTGAAGCCAAAGCAGAAGCTGTGATGAGCTGGCTGCAACCTCCATTGCCCATCTTCCTGCGCTGCTAAAGGGGAGGAGGTGGAGGTTGGGAAGGAGGGAGGAGTAGGAAAGGTGTTTTTAATATTTATTCCACTTCTCATTATCCTACTCTGATTTTGTTAGTAATAAATTCTATTAATATCTCCATGCTGTATTGGTTTTGCCTGTGATATTTGGTGAGTAATCTCTCCCAGAGATTGTTTCAACCCATGAACCCTTTTGTTATATTTTCTCTCCCCGTCCAGTTGCAGAGGGACTGATAGAGCAGCATCAGTGGGTGCCTGGCATCCAGCCATGGTCAACACACTACAGGGTGTTGGACTGCAGTTCTTTACAAATTGCTGCAGTTGGGATCTCTTCCAGGAGGTACAGTCTTTCAGGCACAGACTGCTCCTGCATAGGTCCCTTCCCTGGGTATCAAAATGCTCTGGTGTGGGGGTCCTGCATGGTGGATATTTGCTCCACTTGGTCTTCTGTAGACTTCAAAGACAGCCTGCCTCACAGTTGCCTGCAGGGGAATTTCTGTTCATACATATATATATATACACACACAGATATAGATACATACATATATACATATATATACACATACATGCATACATATACATATATATGCACTGGAGTACCTGTTCCCCATGCTTTTTCATGTACCTGGGTGTTTGCAGAGTATATTTACATATACTTACTTATATACATATTCTCGCTCTTCTCTCCAACTGTAGTTGTACAGTTTTCTTCTTCACCTTCTTAAGTATATCACCCCAGAGGTGCTGCCACCATCACTGATGGGCTGAGCCTTGACCAGTGGTGAATCCTTCCTGGAGCCAGCTGGCATTGACTCAGACACAAGTGAAACTTCTGGCAGTATCTCACAGAAGCCACACCTGCAGCCCCCCACTACCAAAACCTTGCCACACAAAAGCAGTACAATGTGTCCATCAGGCTGCTATCTTCTGTAGATTTATTTTTTTTTCCAGCAGCCTTGATGCTCTGTCCTGAAGCACCAAGGACTGCAAATGGTCCTATGGGGGAGTGATCCACATGCAGGACTGCTAACTAGAAAATCTCATGTATTTTTATTCTCCTCCCCAGACAAAGAAAAGTAATAAGGATCCTGATCTGAAGCTAGAACCTGCTTGGGAAGGAAGGATAATGTTGTTAAGGTTGAGTGGGAATTAGTGAGAAGGCTAACAATGCAGATACCCTTGTCGGAGTCTTACAGACCAGCCAACCAGGATGAAAAGGCAGGTGAACTATTCACTAAGCAGCTGACTGGTAATTCACAATTGCCAGCCGTTTTCTTGCGGAAGACTTTAGCTTGCCAGGTATTTGCTGGAAATTCAACACAGCAGAAAGGAGGCAGTCTGGGAGGCTCCTGCAGTATGTGGAAGAGAACTTTCTGTCACAGCTGGTAAGGGAGCCTACCAGGTGTGGTGCCTGCTAGACCTGGTGTTTATGAACAGAGAGGAGCTGGTGGGAGATGCAGTGGTCAGAATTCCCACCCTGGGCATAGCAACCATAAAATGACAGTTTTTGCTTCTTGATGAAGTAAGGAGTGGGGTTAACCAAACCCCTACCTTTGATTTCTGAAGGGCAGTGTTTGGCCTGTTCAGGACACAGAGAGTCCCTTAGGAAACAGTCCTTGATAATAAAGGGTTCAGGAATGGTGGAATCTTCAAAGCACAGGAGCATGCTCTATGTGTTGAATGACAAGCCATCAGGGAAGAGGACTGGTCTGGCTTTTGCTGGAACTTGGGATAAAAGAGTTTATGACCTTTGGAAGATGGGGCAGAAAACTCAGAAAAAATACAAGGATATAGGATGTTTAGAGATGTTTAGAGAGAAAATCAGAAAATCAGAGGCAAAAGCTCTGCCAGAAATCAACCTGGCCACTGCTGTGAAAAATAATAAAAGTGGTTTTTAATACATGAGCAACAAAGGGAGGTCCAAGGAAAATCTTCATCCTGTATTGAACATGGAGGGAAACTTTGTCACCAAGGATGAGGAAAAGGCTGAGGTACTTAATGCCTCCTTTGCATCAATCTTTAACATAAAGACCTGTTCTCCTCAGAACAACCTGTCCCCTGGACTGATAGACAGAGACAGGGAGCAGAGCAGGAGGAAATAGTAACATTCTGTGGTGCTTAGACACTCACAAGTCTCCAGATGGATGGGTTCACCAAAGGGTACTGAGAGATATGGCAGGAGGGCTTGCCAAGCCACTCTTCATCATTTATCATGAGTTCTGGTTAACTCGGGAGGTCCCAGACAACTGGAGGCTGGCCAATGTAATACCCATCTACAAGGAGTGTTGGAAGGAGGGTTCAGAGAACTAGAGGACTGTCAACCTGACCTTGGTGTTTGGGGGGCTTATGGAACAGATATCTTGAGTGCTGTCGTCCATCACATATAGGACTACCAGGGAATCAGGCCCAGCCATCATGGGTTTAGGAAAGGCAGATCCTGCTTCATCAAGCTGATCTCCTTTTATGATGAGGTTACCTGCCTAGTGGATGATAGAAGACTGTGGATGTTATCTACCTTGGACTTCAGTAACCCACAGCATTTTGCTGGGGAAGATGTGTCCTAGGTGACCCAAGAAATGTGTATTCCATATTTCGTCTACATTAATCCACATAGTCTGTTTTTACTGTCACTTTAAGACTCAGCAACCCAGGAAACCGAACTTGTGTGTTTTACACCAGGTTCACAGAATGGGGAATGAGGGATCCCTTTAAAAAACAGAAACCAATGTGTGCGTAGCTCTTCTTCTATTGTCTTCTGGCTATCCAAGGGGTGGTATGGGGCAGATCTCTGAGTGGCAACCAAGAAGCTACATTTTGCAGTCCAAGACTTCTCCACAGTGAATTTTCCAACAACTTTTCGCTGCTGCTGCTTGGGACAGCCGTGTTGTGCTGTGCCATTTGGCAAGGTATTTTCTTTTGGTCTCCCCGGGCTTTGGAGAATTTCAATATACCTTTCTCTCCAGCTATTGTGCCAGGCCAGGAGAGATCAGAGAGAGGCTGCATGAGTTCCAGCCGCTGACTGCAGCTGCTGTGCCGTACTGGGAAGCTCGACCATCTTTCCATGAGTTCCAGCCCCTGAAGGTGGTCAGCGCTGCAGAAGCTGGGAAGTTTCTTCCAGTGTGCCAGCAGCATTGATTTGTTTTGGATAAAGAATAGTATCTTGGTTGTTGCTGTTTTTCTTTTTAGTAAGCTTTTATTTTTTCACTTAGATCTTCCCACATTCATTTTCCCATATTAATAAAAGGGGAGTGGTTAAAACTAAAGGGGAAATAACTTACTTTTGAGTCTCTTTTCTATATAATTGTATTAAACTAAGACAAGCTGGCAGCCCATGGCTTGGCCAGGTCACTCTTCACTGGGCTATGAACTGGCTGGAAGGCTGGCCCCAGAGCCTGGCGGTGAATGGTGCTGCAGTTGGTGGTCAGTCACTACTGGGATTCCCCAAGGCTCAGTACTGGCTCCAGTCCTGCTTAATGTCCTTATCGGTGGTGTGGATGAGGGCATTGAGTGTACCCTCAGTGAGTCTGCAGACAGCACTAAGCTGGGCAGGAGTGTTGATCTGCTGGGGCACAGGCAGGCTCTGCAGAGTGATCTGGACAGGCCGGGCCAAGGGGCCGAGGCCGATGGTGTGAGGTTCAGTAAGGCCGATGCTGGTTCCTGCACTTGGATCACGTCAGCCCCGTGCAGTACTACAGGCTGGGGGAAGAGTGGCTGGAGAGTGGTCCAGGAGAAAAGGACCTGGGGGTGCTGAGTGACAGCTGGCTGAACATGAGCCAGAGTGTGCCCAGGTGGCCAAGGTGACCAATGGCATCCTGGTCTTTATCAGAAATAGTGTGGCCAGCTGGACCAGGGCAGTGATTGTCCCCCTGGGCAGTGGTGATGCCCCAGCTCAAGTCCTGTGTTCAGTTCTGGCCTTCTACTTCAAGAAGGACATTGAGGTGTGGGAATGTGTGTCCAGGAAGGCCAACAGAGCTGGTGAAAGGTGTAAAGAGTAGGGTCATAAGAGGAGCAGCTGAGGGAGCTGAGGTTGTTTAGCCTGGAGAAAAGGAGGCTTGTGGGAGACCTTACTACTCTCTAGAAGTGCCTGAAAGAAGGGTGTAGTGAGATGGTGTTGTTCTGTTCTCGCACTCAGTTAGTGACAGGACAAGAGCAAATGGCCTCAAACTATGTCCAGGGAGATTCAGCTGGATATTAGGAAGAATTTCTTTACTGGTAGGATGGTCAGGCACTGGAACAGGCTGCCTAGTGAAGGGATGAAGTCATTGTCCCTGGATGTATTCACAACAGGCTGGACTTGACAGTGCTGTGGTTTAGCTGACATAGTGGTATTTGGTCAAAGGTTAGACTCTGTCATCTTTGAGGGAATGAGGGAAGGACATCCATCAGAGCTGATCAGAGATCTGGTGAGAGAGAGCAGAAGGGTAGAGGAGTTTATACCTGCTGGAATACACTTTCCTAGAGAACAGGTAGTTGAATTCCTGAGTCTTGCAAAAAGCTTTCTTGAGCATCAGCAAAACATTTATCCCCCTCTCCAGATGCTGTTGTGAAGACATTGGCCAAGCAGTGTCATTTTGAGAGTTACCTCAAGTGGTAGACATGAGCTGCAGCTCTGAAGAGTCCAGGTCTGCTCACAAATCATCAATCTGCTTCAGTGTGACAGGTCAGTTCCACAGGACTTTACAGATTTATTAAAAACCCAGGTGAAATTACTCCTGCCTTCCTTTCCTTGGTGTCAGCCAAAGCTCAGGTGGAGGGGAGATAATGGGGAACTGGGGAAGGAGGAGTGACATTGAAAAGACAGTCTGCTAAAACAGTCTGCTCAAGTCTGCTCTATCTTTAATAAAAAATAAAAGGATAGTAATTATACTGTACATATCTCATCCATTGTGACTATGAGAATCATAAGATCAAGCTTCCATTTTGAATTTTAAATGTCATTTTTATTTGGCCTTGCTAGAAATGCAACAGTGACTAGAGAGGTTTTTCACATGTGCATAAATGAACTAAATGTTAGTGATTCTGGGTTTGAGCAAGAAATTGTACTCCTTTGCCCTAAGGACAGTTTCTTTTTGAGTTTCAAAGACTTTTTGTGATTAATGAGTGCATTAAAACTTGTATAAAATTGATAAAAAATACCTTTTAAGTTGTAGACAATTTAATAATGAGACTTTCTGCAATGAAATATTTGGCTGTTTTGATTTGACTAAAAGATTTTAGGACTTGAATAGAGTGTTAAAGTACAGAAATATAATTCCGGGTCTTGGGCCCTGCTCATTTAAATTTATGAAGTATCTGTTTCCAGAGTTTGGCCTTTAAAGGAGAACGCTCTGCTTCCTGCCATATGTAGAAAGTTTAAACATGCATACAAAATCTGTACTTGTTTTAACACTGGTGATTTCATTGCTGTGTTATTTTGTACAAAAAAAACCCAAAAAACAACACAACCCCAAAAAACCACCACCAAAAAACACCCCAACAACAACGACAACAAAAACCCAAACAAACAAAAAAGTTGAGAATGTAGCACTGGCTATTAATGATGATGCACTATTCTGTAGGTAGCAGCAAAATATTCTGCATTTCCCTATTCGCATTTTAAAGATGTGCATTAAAGTAACCATCTATAAAATGTATTGCTCTTGCGTTGTTATTGATGGTGGTCCTGACTCAATAAATGCTTTTTAGAGCTGTGGAACATTTCTATGGTAAAGTATGGCTAAACATGTTGGAGTCACAATCATCTAAATAAATGAAATGTAATTCTGCTGAAACAACAAACTACTGAAAAGTGACATAGATTCTCTGAACCATCATATATTTGGAGTCTACAACACTACTTCCTGCAAATGTGGAGAAGAATACAGCTTGGGTTCTATCATTTGCTGACTGGGAAGATAAACTATAAAAACAATAGGAAAGTTGCCAGGACACATGTATCTGTGCTAAATATGATTTCGTGTAGTTTGTGAAAATACAGGTATAATTAAATTTATTACAGAAAAACAACTAGTGTTTTCAATAGCATGAAAATATACTTCTCCCTGCAGAAAAATTACCTCAATGAAAGTAGCAGAAGACAGTTTTCCACCTATGATCATAAGAAAGAAAATTTTTATTGTTGAATTTATTTGTTTTGAAAAATTACATTGCATGTTATAGATTAAAAAAAAATATTTCTCAATATATCTTACAAGAGTGAACATTAAAATCAGATTTAAGAATACAAAAAATGTTTGCAGGCTGTTAAATTACATGGTATACTTTTCCTGTGTTTGGATAGGGGGTGCCCTATCCAGCTGCTGCCACAGAGCTTGCTGTTGCTTAAAAGTATGCGATTCAAAAATGTGAATTCCTAATGTTGTTCATCTTTACTTCTCTTTCAGCCTTCACCACTCTTGTCTTTTTCCAGCACCTTATATGAATGGTTACTTAATTTTAACCAAAATGTAAGGGGCTTTCTGTAGTTTTTAACAAAAAGAATTCAGTTTTGTTTGGTAAGTCTACTTCTGATACTTTTTTTTTTTTTTTTTTCCATGAGGCGCCTCTGGTTTTTCCAAGACAGCAGTTTTATGCTTGCCCTGGTTAAACAGATCAGTTACGTAGATATTGAGAGAAACTTTTTAGAAAACTGAAAGTGCATCAGGCATTGTAACATATGGAAAGTGTCTTTGTTTACCAGGTATCTGACTCCATTTCTTGTACAACCCCCAACAGTTCAGGACGTTACTTTGCAAGAAAGGCTGTATGAGTCTGATGTGATTTCTCAAAAGCACCTGAGTGGAGCTTTGCAGACCAGAGGAGTTTAGCAAAGACACAAAGAAGTCAACTCAACCAAAGACTGGGTGGTGATACACTAGTAAATATGCTATTTATATTATAAATTACATTTGCTTAATAATTCATAACTGATTCTACCAAACTGTGAAGTGATTGTTAATACACATCTTCCCACTCCTTGTGCTGTGTTTTACAATAAAAAGAGACAAAAAATATACAGAATATGTACATATTCATGAACTGCATTCTAACTTCTGAACTCTCTTTATCTCACTGAAGTATTTGGAGTTTAGCACTGTTTATGCTGATAGCAGAAGTCATTGTGTTCTTTATTGTGCAATTTGGTAACTTTTACATAGAAATTTGTGAATATACTTTAGTTTTCTTAGGACCTGCTCTAGTCTACTGGAAAAAATTGCCAACTAAAAAGAGAGCTTGGAGAGTTTTGTTTTGCATTTTGTTTAAAGAAAGCCTTGCAGAATATAATTACAGCTATCCTACTAGAGAACAAAAAATACATGCTTGTCTCAGTGACATCAGCCTGGGGACAGACTTATAAGTACAGGATTTGGGTTGTTCAAACACCTGGAGCTGCTTCACTCTGTGATCTAAAATGTTATTTTCTGCTAACTCCTTGTTTCTGCAACCTACAATCGTACTCTGCACGGGGAAATTTAAAAACTTGGTAAATACTGAAGAAAAACACATAGCCTGCATGCTAACGTGTAGATATCTCTGGCATCAAAGTTATTTCAAACAGATTGTTGAGGGTGAAAGACTACAGGGTGTTCATAGGAAAAGAGTAAAAGACTGTAAATAGACTAGAAGGAGTTGGTAATGTCAGCCCTGGATTAATATTAGAGTTGTGAACAGGAACAGGAACACATAGCTATAGATGCTGCACATACATCTGCAAACTCTGAGAACTGAAGTTTTGGAGGGAAAGTCTTGAGATCAGTGAAGGAGAATCTTTTTTAAATTACAAGACAGACTGGGAGATGAAGTTACAAAGAATGGCAAGCTAGGTGAAATTAATTACTGAAATGAATTTATTAATTCAAAATTTATTTACAAATAAGTACATTAAAAGGTAGAAAAACATTTTTCTACACTGTGTGAACAAATTACAGGTTATGTACTTAAGAGCTGGTCAGTGATAGAGGAACAAATCCTAGGCTTTTTATTTATTTGCTGTTACACAGTTACACTCAACCTATGCTCCAAACATCATAGAACAACATAATGAAGCAGGTCATAAGTCATGAGTATGAGAGCTCACTTAGGTTGACTGATGGTTTTGAAAAGTTGAAATAATTTAATAATTAGACCTACTTGGAGAGAGTTTCTTCAATATAATAAAGGCATTGCAGTTCTAGTTTGCAAAATGAGACTTCAGAACAGCTTATAGAAGTGTCTCTCCATAGGGAAGACAGTGTTTCTCTTTGTTCCAGACATACTGGTAGTTGTCAAACCAAAACCCAGTATTTTTGCATTTTATTGCTGGAAATCACAGTCTGCTTTTACACCTTTAGCCATGTGGTTTTAGTCTTCATTCATACAGTTTAAATTTTATTGCTGTCACTTTCACTCTGACAGTTGGTAAAGCATCAGTTTTTCTACAACCAAAGGACTTACTTTATCAAAGATTGTGCTTCCTAATATCCTAATGATCCTTTTATTTTGGTGGTGGTGATTTGTGAATGAGGAGGGCTTATTTCAGTTTTCTGACATACCGATGAATATGGGCACAGTTTAAGCATTTGTGAGGTTTATGTCATATTCACGATTTTTAAAGTAAGTGACTTACTTTTCATTAAAAAATATATTTTCTACTTCACTTCGGAAAAAGCAAGTCTGAAAGTTTTGTATTTTCCAGTATTTGGGTAATGGTGACTATTTCCATCCTATTAAACATTGCGTAGTGTTTTCTTAGAATGTTAAATGATTTTCTTTCATCTGTGAAAGTGGATAGAAAATAAGGGAGGGAGCAGATTAAAAAAAGTTAAATCTGATGCAGTATGTGATGTACAGAAAACAGTATTTCTAACAAGTTCCATACAGGTGTCTGGGGAGTATGTATGTTGTCTGAACTCTGGTAGATGTACAGTGAAGTGTAATTAAGCTGAAGAAGGTACCAAGTATTTTTTCTCTATACCCAGTTTAATAACTTTTGATGGACAATTTAATTTTACAATCTTCAGGCATTTGGGAGGAACAGGAGGCAGGTTCAAAGCCCATCAGCTCCTCATCAAGCAGTAAGAAAGGAAGGGGGTAATGATAACATTTTGTTCCTGGATTGCGTGAAGAAATTACATTTTTCAAATTGAACTGCAAGACATAGATGACAGAAAATTGATGCCCAGGTAAAGTGATAAAATGCCTACAAAATGAAGGAAGATAGATGCCAATATGTAGATCCCTGGTTGCATGTGATCTTCTTGAGCACAACACAATTTAAAACTGTACAGAGCTCTTAAGATCACCAATCCATTTTGTATAAATAGCTGTAGTTATCTAGCATGATCCATGTTGAGATTTTACCCTTCTCACAAAGTCAACACCTTATATTTTTCTTCTGAAGTGATTCTCTCTCTCTCGCTGGAGATATTCTGGATCTGTTTGGACACAATTCTGTGCCATGTGCTCTGGGATAACCCTGCTTGAGCAGGGAGATTGGACCAGATGACGCAGTGTGGTCCCTCCAGACTTCACCATTCTGTGATTCTCTGAAAATCAATCTGGGGACATTAAAAACACTTTTTTTTACTTGGAAAATAGTATGTAGAGCATTTTTAGGTAATGTAACTTAGACAAAGACATGGGCCTTTCAGTACAGTTGAGGATTGTTCAGAAAATGTGGTATTAAGATGGGATGGAGGTTCAGTGACCCTAGTAGCCACATTCTCAGATATGCTTTTGATCTATTGTACCTTAGTTGGTTATTTTTAACTTGATGCCAGGTGTCAGTGCTCATAGGAAAAGTGCTGTCAATTTCTCATAGTTTGTCAGCATTTCAGCAGTCTGACAGAACAAATTCATTTTGAAATGGCCTGAGAATGGCAGGAGGCTGCCTGTATGGGAATTACCTCAGTGAGCTATATTTTGCCCTTTAATTTTATCCTGGATACTAACTACACAGATGTAATAATGCAGCTCAGAAACTCTTAAGTGAAGGGGAAAAAATGACCCAAGAGATACCACATTTTAAAAATATTTTGGTGTGGTGTAATTTTTATTTCCACCTAACTTTTGTTACTAATTACAATAGCAACTGGTTACGGCAGTACAAATTTTGTATCTGTAATTCATGTGCTTAAAGTGCACTGCATTCATGCTCTGAGGTTTCCATTCTTTAAGTTGTTGATATTCTCAAAGATCGTGGTACCTCTGGAAAATTATTTTGAAACTTCTGTTAGAACTTGTAAGGAAAAAGGCAAATAATTTAATAAAAATTTTCAGGATTTTAAATAGAACATTTTGCTGACAATCTTGTAGACATGCGATGTACATTATGGTGTGATTGGATAGCAGTATCAGCATAAAGGCTGTTCTGGCTGTAAATTGGGTGGTTTGATGCAGACCAAATGAGTCACATCGAGTTGGCAAGTTGTCAGAATTGTTGCTTTAGTAATGGGTGGGTACACTGTACATAGATAAAAAGAGTGAGATGAAATAGAACCTTTGGTTTGTTGTACAGATTAACAGCATGGAAAACCTGTGACCAAAAATGTCCTGCCTAGTAAGTCCTTATGATGTATTTTTTATTTCACATATTGAAGTTAAAGATTAAAATTATTCCAGTTTGTTAACAGTTTCAGAATGTATCACATTTTACTGTCTTTCACAATTCATCATTAATATTCATTGAGCTTAACGTTAGCCTTTTCCTATTTTCTTTTCCTCATCTAATGCCATCATTTAATTAAATTTTCTTTTTGTGTGTTCTTCTAGATACGGGACCCAAGTGCACTAACGACTGCTAATATATGTCTTTCAATATATCAAAATACATCAAAAGCCCCATTGGGACTGGCATTAATTAATACTTCATCCATTCTGTTAAATTCTTGTTGTATTTGTCATGGACGTATCTCTTTTTTCTCTTTCTACATGAAATAGAAAGAATGCTAATAAAAATCTAAAATGCGGTGAACTCAGTTCTTCTAATTCCAGCAAAGAGAGAGACAATTCAAACAATCCATGTTTGTTTCTGAAATAAAGGAAAAGTTCTTAGAGAATCAAAAATACTAATTATTCTGCATTTCTCAGACTCCCAAGACCTCAGGCATTTAAAAAAGAGAACCACACTAATCCAAGGCTGAACTGAAATTCTGTCAAAATAAAGCAAGTGGGAATTATATTGGGTTTTGCATACACATTGCATGCTTTTACTATTTTCAAGTTATTTTTTTTTATGTGTACAGAAAAACAGAGTAACAGATAATGTGTTTCAGATGCAAATCCTTCATACTGCACTTCCTCCTAGCACTCAGGTAATTGGAACTAAAATTGAAAGACTGATAAGAAAAACTGCTGGAGTATGCTTTAGAGTAGGTTTAAAAGGCATATTTCTTCCAGACATATATGAATGAAAGTACTGCATTTGGAGTGGATTCCTAAAAGTGTTTATATTCATGCTAGTGTATTTGAGATCTGTTGCAGCTAAAAGAAATGCTTCCTTTCTGATTTTTTTTACAAAAAGTATTGTACAAGATCAGAGGAGCTGTGATTGCTACAACTAATTGACTAGTTTCATAATGGAAGAAGCTATTATCTCTCCAAAGTATAATACAAAGTAGTTGTCAGTGTTTCATAGTGTAAAACACCATGCAGGAGCCTTAAAACCTGCAGGACTTGGTACACAGTCTGTATCAAGCACATATATGGGTTCTCTCTCATTCTTTCTAATCTTGTGAGAATACATCAAGGGACAAAGCCTCAGGTAATAAAATTGTCCTTTTAAGATTAAATGGTAAATGGAAGATCCTGTGATTGGAGTGCAGTATTTGGAGTTGTAGACATTGTGTGTTTGTGATTGTGCCAAAATGCTGTGCAGCCAACTTTTGTGTTTCCAGGGTAATCAAGAGATTGATTATAAATATAAAGCAAGGATATAGATAATATGTAAATGAGGCTGTAAAGATGTTCCATGAAAATGATCAGGGAAAGCCACAATTTGAGAAGGAGACTGCAGCATGAGTGTTGTGCCCTGTGTGAGACAACAGCAGTGGGGATGTCTGTGTTTTGCCTTACTCCCAACACATTACAGGTCATGGCTCTGGGTGCTACCAGTGCCAATATCTGGTCCACTGAACTCAGGCGTTTCTGTGGAGTGATCCATTTCTAGTTTTGTCATAAAGCTTTCAAAGAGCAGTTCTTGCAGCCCTCCTTCGTCATGTCCTCTGGTCTCTCCTGTACCTGAGGATGAGGTCAGTGTCCCCTGTGTGGGATGATCCTTTTTTTTTTTTACATGCTCTTCTCTGCTAGCAAGGAAAAAAGGAGAAGAGTTAAGAAAAACAGGGGTTAATGCTGTGAAGTCTGTGAGTGCAAACAGGATTTTGTTAAAAATGAAAAGAGGTTGGGTGGAGGTAGATAAAAAGAAATCTGAAATAATTGTTCTGTAGAATATGACCTTTCCACATAGGAAGAAATCTTTCTTTTCACTTCTGTCAGAAGATAGTCAAATAGAGAATTTCATCTCTTAATTAGAAAGAAAAATACTCATCAAACACATCTCATCACTGGAAAGCTAATGATCCACAGCTGCTAGTCTGAAAGGGCAGGCTTTTTTTCTGAACAGTAGGAAGTGTTAATCATTTGGATGAGATTTCTTTTTAAAATATACTGTAGTTTGCAAAAGAATAAGATATTCAATATCCTAACTTAAATTATTTTTTGAAGTGTTGTACACTAGGGATAGTGTCATATGTCTCTCTGAATGATCATTTAATGCATGCGTCTCTCACTAAGAGTATAAACTGATGTGATGTTGTAAATGGCCAGTTCATGCCTGTGACTCTGAAAACTTTGATCTCATGGGAGAGATTAAAAAAGCCCTTCCTTACATTCTTCTGTATAGGAAATGGCAGTTGTATTAAACTGTAACCTTTGAGACTCACACTCATCTCTTAAAATAGCTGGTTTCAGTAGTGGCAAGCATCCCTTTTTTACACAGTCATTACTTTCATGGAAGATATCATGCCAGATACAGTCTACTAGATGCTTTACAGACATGGGCAATTCCCAGAAGTGGGGGTTTTTTTATTCATTAGCTTTTCTGGTTTGGTTTGGGACTTTTGGCTTATACTTGCTTAATGGAATGTTGCTTTACTTCTTCACCTTTCATGAGGGTTTGTACATATCGCTTCCTTCTTCTCTTTCGCCTCAACTATCAGGCCTTTTATCTGTAAGAACTGAGTCCTGGAGTTTTCTTGCTGTTCTGCACCAGACTTTGGATTTGCTCGTGTTTACTTAGAAGTTTCATCTGATACTGGAAATTTGCCTTTTTTTTTTTTTTTCTCATATGCATTTCATGAGTGCATTTCTTGTCTGGGAAGAATAATGAGGCCATTTAGGTCAGAGGGCTGTAACTGTGTTGGTCTCACACAGCACACATGTCATTTGTGTTGCAATGTTTGTGTAGTGCCTGGCTGAGACAGTTGCCTGAAAGGAGGAGCTGGTTAAAATTCAGCCAGACTAGATGGAAATTAAGGTGGCAGGTCAGCAAAATCATCTTCAGGGGATGACAGGTGTAATATCCACACTTTTGAATGGCATGTCCATACAATTTGTAAAAAGGTAATATCTTAATATGTTTTACTGGCCCTCTGAGTCCAGTACTGTAAGGAATTAATGCCCTTGAAGGTCATTTGGTTTTTAGAAACTTCAAGTGAGAAGGGTTTGGATGAGAATTCATCGATATTCTGGAGTACGGAGTATGTGATGACCATGTTTCTCAGACTCCAGTCAGGACCATGTCTCCTGAGACTATGTGTAGATTGTTGACTTTTTTCCTCTGGGGCCAGGGAGTGTCTGAATAGTACTTGATTTTCTTAACCACTTTTTAACCAAAGTTCAGCTGGGGCCCTAAGAAAGACTCTGTGTGTTGCCTTTTCTCGACAGGTAATATCTAATATTTACTTTTCTGACACTTGGTGTTGTTTGCTGGCTTCCAGAGCACCCTTCAGTGTGCATCCATTGACTCAGGGTATTTCTGGAATTAAAACCTGCAAGGATATTTTGCTTTTCTTTCGAGACACAAGATTTGTTGTAGTTTGCTTAGATCTGATTTACCACTCCCTTATAGACAGCAAGGTCACAGAACAGTTACTGAATGCAATGAGATGTTGTTTGCTTCTGTTGTGGTTTTAAGCCTAGCTGGAGATGAAACACCACACAGCCACTTGATCAAACCCCTCCTCTCTCCACATTGTGGTGGAATGAGGAGAATTGAATAAAAGTCTTTATGTTGGTATAAAACAGTTTAATAATTTGAAGTAAAGTGAAATGCCAAAATAATGGTAAATAAAAATAATAATGGTAATTAAAAGGAAAAAACAAAACAAAACAATGCATTGCAGTTTCTCACCACATACTGACCCTTGCCAGACCCCTCTTCCTGAACCCAGATCACTCACCCTTCTGGATAAGTCCCCCCCAGTATATATCCTGGGCATGATGCTCTGTGGTGTGGAAATACTCCTTTGGTCTGTTGGAGTCATCTTTCCCAGCTGTGCTGTGTACCTTCCACTGGCAGAGCACAAGGTAATTTGAAAAAAGGTCCTTGACTTTGGATAAACACAACTTGGCAAAAAACCCAAAACATCAGCATGTTATCAGCACCATTGTCATTCTGAATCAAAACAACTATTAGGCAGAAATTAACTCTACCCTAGCTGAAACCAGCACAGCTTCTTATGCATTACCATGTTTAACAGATTTCCTTATAAACTAAACAACCTTTAAAAGCATTTTTCTTTCAAATGAAAAACTTTTAGAACAATATCCTTGTTTTTGTTTCACACACAGTGCTTTTTCAGTTCTTTTGGTAATTATCAAGTTCATCTTGCAGTTTTGTAGGCTTACATATACACAGTTATTATGTTACAATAATACGGACAGGACAGGACTCACGAGGATCATGTGACAAACAGCCTGGTTTATTGTTTGACATTCCCTTTTATAGCTGGTTCAAAATTCCCGTGCTCAGACAACTGATTGGCTGGGGCCTCAGCACCACCCAGCTCCCTGGCCAATGATATGTGTGAATGGGATTGGCTGGTGTCCCCTGGTTGAGTTCAAATCCATCCTATCATTGCTCACCCAGGGATATGTTTATTTCTTTTCTGTATTCAACTAGGCTAGCTAAATTTGGTTTCTTATTTATGGCCAAATTTATCTGTCCAGCTACAGACTAGCTATGCTGTGACACGTAGAGTGGTAGAAAGCACAGAGGTGAGGTAAGTTAGCTGATCTTGAGAGAGATTACCTAAAATGTAGATTTTTTTTTTGTTTTGTTTTGTTTTGTTTTGTTTCTACATCGGTGCTTGTATTTGATAAGAGTATTTTGTTTTAACTCCAAACAAAAAGCTAGCAGAAGACTTCAAACAAAAATCTAGCAGAAGACTGTGTTTATCCAGCTGTGGTGGATAGTGTGATTTGCTTTCACGTTTGTTGTTGTTATTGTGTTTCACTGTTTTGTTGTTTGTTGAAGAAAACAAACCCAGGTTGTGGCTACAGGTGGCTTAAGTAAAAGGGGGATTTATTGACAGGGAAAATTGGAAGTAAAAATGGTTTTAGTTTGACTCCATCTGAGTCCAGTTATTTTTAGTTCTTTGCTGTAAACTATTAATTTTGTAGCAGCATCAGTAGGGAACAATGTCTAGATAGTGGTGTATGGAGCTGGCAGTGGGGATGGGTTTCTCCAGCAGTGTGATCACCAAGTTGATCCCATGCTGAAGAGCAGCCCTAGTTATTTAGGCACACATCTCTCGGAGGTGTAACCCAACCAGGTTTCTGGCTGCCCCTGGTCAGAGACCACTTGCGCTGTTTTGAGCTAACACTGCAATAAATTAGTGTTTTCAAAGTGGTGGACTTCGGTGGCTTCTCAGCATTCTTTTGATGAGTCTGTGGTCAGTTCTATTTTACTATACTTTTCATTAAACTAATCATATAATTTTAGCTTTTACTGTGATTTTTTTGCTAGTTTTCTGTGCAAAAGATTTCTAAATATTACTTCTGCTTGTTTGAATGACATTACTACAAAATGATGGGGTTTTTTTTCTAAATAGCAAATTAATCTTTAATCAGCTCTTGTGCCACCTTTACACTGCTACAGGGTTGTTTCAAAGCTAAAACCAGATTCAATAATGTGTTGAGGCTTCTTTAAATTAATCACATCCCTTGACCTACAAGAAAAACGGAGAGGGACTTTTTACGAGGGTATGTAGTGATACAACAAGGGGTAAACTAAAAGAGAGGTTTAAATTAGTTATTAGGATGAAATTTGTTATTGTTGAGGGTCGTAGCACTGGAACAGGTTGCCCAGAGAAATTGTGAATGTCCCATCTCTAGAAGTGTTCAAGGCCAGGTTGGATGAGGCTCTGAGCAGTCTGGTCTAGTGAAAGATGTCCCTGCTTGTGTCGAGGGGGGTTGATCTAGGTGACCTTTAAGGTCCCTTCCAACCCAAGCCATTCTATGATTCATGAAATAGCTAACCTTTCTTAAAACGTAATCTTATTTTTATGCTCCTTTGCATTATTCACAAAAGCATTCTTTTATGAGGGAACAATTAATATTCCTCTTAGACAATAGTACATCAATTTTTCTTTTCCAAGAATTAAGGTAGGAAGCATTGGGAAGTGTAGCAGTTGTATCATGCAGGTAAGTGTGATTCAGCAAAGTGGTTGGACAACACTCCCATCTAAGGAGAGGTGGATTTCTTTAGAATTGTTTTAATTTATTGGTCTGTAGTCTGCACAAGAGTTTAATGTAATGCTGATTTCAATTACTTTTTTTCCTGCTCTTTCTAGCTTTTTCTTTTTGTGGTCTGGAACTTTGAGCTCTACATGATACCACTGGCTTTGTTGTTGCTGCTGGCATGGAACTACTTCTTGATCGTATCAGGAAAAGACACCAGGCAACATGATACAGTAAGTCTTCTCTACTTCAAGGGAATAAATGTCCTTTTCTTTTTTTAACTAGGTAAAATTTTTAAACTGGGTTTAAATAATATATCTTTTTCAAAATGTCTCCCTTCACAATGTTCGATGGACAATTTTCCCACCTGCAATTTAATTTTATTCTGGCTGTCCAATAAGTGTGTCTAGTTTTGTTGAAATGTCACGTAAAAATACAACAGAACATGCACTACCTATAGAATCTGTTTTGTGTGGGAGCAGAGAGGCTTATTGTTGAGGAAAAGGCAAATTCTTTGAAAATTATTTTATATGGCTAAGTCCTTATGTTACTTTTTTTTTTTATTTCACATGTTAAAGTTAAAGATTAAAATTATTTCAGTTTGTTAACAGTTTCAGAGTGTATCACATTTTACTGTATTTCACAATTCATCAATAATATTCATTGTGCTTAATATTAGCCTTTTCTTATTTTCTTCTCCTCATTTAATGCCATCATTCAATTAAATACATGTAGTTGGGATAGAATGTAGCATACATTTACTAATAACTGGCATTTATTAATAATATTAAAATGGTTTAGATTTTCAGAAGTACATATTAAAAATTGAAGTTGTATTCTATGCTGTACAAATTTTCTAGCATCCAGGCAGATAAAGGATTTTGCATGCAGTACTGCTGAACCTTATGAATTTTATATTTGTACTAGTTTTTGTATCCCAAAAGCAGCATGTTGTCTACTACTTTATGATCTGAATGGATAACTGAATGGGCGGGGAAAAAGCCAAAACAGATTAGATAATTGGTCTCTGAGGACAGTGATTGATGGAGGTCAGTAATAAGTGGACCTACCATTGGTGCAAAGTCCTGTTTAACATCTCTTCCGGTGATGTACAGGAGATGATAGTGCACCCTCATCAAGTTTTTGGATTACATCAGGTGCGTGGAACCATTTGACACTCTGGATCTTGCCTCTCAAAGGGATCTAAATGGGTTGGATAAATGAACTGATATGAACGCCATGCAATTCACAAGGAAGAATCCTGTTCTTGGGGAGAAATAACCTGTTGCAGTGATACAGAGTGGAAATTGGTTGTCTGAAAGCAGCTGTCTGAACTGGGCCTAGGGGTCTTAGAAGGAAGCGAGGTAATCAGAAGCACAGGTAGTGGATTCAGGGAAGTGGTTATCTCCACTCCTCAGCAGTTGCCAGAATGCATCCAGAATAGTGTCCAGTTTGGGGCATGCCAGTTCAAGAAAGTCATTGATTGACTTCAGCAAGTTCAGTGGAGGGCTACCAACATGAGCAGGAGCTTAAGCCCTCATCAGCCAGCCCTTGAAGAGAAACTGAGGGAAGTGGACTTGAAAGATCCTGGAGAATAGAAGGCTGACTGGAACACCCTATAAGGAGGTTAACAAAGAAGATGGAGCTAGACTGCACAAGTGATCTGTGGTGGAAGAGGCAACAAGCTTCATTTGAAACAAAAGAGATTCGCACTGAAAAACCTTTCTTGCCATGAGAATTGTTAAGCAGTAGAAGAGGTTGCTCTGGAAACTGCAGTTGCTATGGGAAGTTTCCAGGTCCTGACTGAGGAAAGCTCTGAGGAACCTGATCTGACCTCATGGCTGACACCACTTTGAGCAGGAGTTTGGAAATCCTTTCCAGCCTGAGTCATCCCCTCATGTCTAGCAACTGCAATTATTAGAACCCATAGAGCCCTGTTCCCAACACTGTTGTTACCTGTCTATATCACCAAGACTGTTATGCTTCCAAGGATCATCTAAAAATAAGGGCAGGAGTGATAAAGGTATTCCCTAATCCCAAATGTGATTACATTTATGGAAAAAGCCTAAGATCAAGATTTAAAAGATGCAATACTTAAAATACAGCCCATTGTCTCCTGATGGCTGAAATGCTTAAAGCTTCTCAACATGAAGATTTTATGAGTACCTGAAATCCCTGGAGAAAGGAGAATTTTCACTTGTGAGCTGCAATACATTTTATTTCTCTCTGAAATGCCACCTGCGTGGGAAGATTATCTGGCCATGTAACTTTTCTAACAAACTAATGAAGGTAATGATGGACTCTCAGTTAAGAATACCAAATGCTGCTCCAAAAACTTTCCTCTTGCTGAGAGTGCTTCAGACCAAGCTAATACAGCCTATATCAAGCAACCATGTTGATTACAAATATTTCGTATCTGTACCATTAATGACCTTGTTTTTAATTATTTAAGTTTGGTTGTCATCATGTTGAGCATCTGCATTGAGGAAAGTAGTTTGCAGATTTATTGTTAGCCTTTCTAATTAACTCATGAGTCTTCAGTAATATCACGAGTCCTTAGCTCAGGTCATTAGCACAGTATCATTAGAGTAGGAGTCATTTAAATACTTGTGTTTTCCTATGCAGGGTGTAAATTTTATCTACATTAATTAAGCAGTGTTTCCTAGTGGGTAGAGAATGATTCAGCATTCACATGATCTGGCTTCTCTTCCCAAGTCTTCAGAGATTCCTCGCATGTCTCAGTGAAATCATTGACTACTTATCTTGGAAATATCATCTAACTTCAGAAGTTACTTTGAAATCCTAAGGCTAATGATAAGACACAAAGATAAATATATCTTTGTGTGAACTTTTCTTACCTGGTTAACATTAGACAAGCATAGTTAAAAATTGTATATGGTTTGTACTTGTTTAATGTCTATGAAACATAATTAAATTTGGGACCATGCAAAGCAGCTCAGAAGAACTGGTTTCCATTGTAATGCCTCTTTGAGAAGATAACTGTCAATTGTCTCATCAATCTAGATGCTAGGGACCACACTTCTTCTGCAGGTCAGTGATTAGTGACCACTGAGTTTCTGTCTGTATATGGCAGACAAACCAGCTTTAAGCCATCCTTGTTTGACTGTCTCTATAGATAAGATACCATTTGCTTTTTCCTCCTGGGCATCAGGGTTTTTTTAAAGTAGTTTGAAACTGACTTCCTCATGGAGAAATTCACCTGCCAAACAAGGATCTGGGTACCTCTATTATAACATGAACCTGTGCTTCTTGATAGAATGCAAATATGGTTATTTTGCAATTTATTCCAACTCCTGATTAGTTATATGTATGAGAGTCCTTTCTTGAATTCAAGGCACAATATGGTTGGGGCAACGGGGTGGACCAAGTGTATTTCCTAGAAGGAGGTAAATCTATTGGAATGCCTAACAGAGGGGTGAAGCAGCATACTATGTCTGCATGGATTCAGTTGGACTCCTTGTAGGATTGATGATCATTGTGGTTTTAGTCCAACGCTGATGCAAATTTCCAAAAGAAGCATTGAATTCCCTATCTTTTGTAAATTTTGATCAAGATTAGTTTTATTTCTGAAAGATACTCTCAGGAAATAGGAACTCTTGTATTAAACATTGCTGTGACTGTAGATAGATGTAGACTTTATGGATAGTTCTGAACTGAACTAAAACAAATTAATTTCTGTCCTTGACTCATGTGGCAGGTGTAAAAATCACACTATAAATATTTCTTGCCAGTATTAATTAAGGGAAAAATAACTAAGATGGCATTCTTAATGCCTTCTTCTGAATTTTGTGGTAACATTTTTGCCTGAAGTACACCCTGCTGCTTTCTCCAAAGATATTTACACTTCCTTATAATCATACTCCCAAGTAGCCGACCTCACAAAATAATTTATTTTTAGCACAGCTGCTGTTATTATATCAAACCACGATGACCTAAACACACAAGATTAGAACTGAGTGAATCTTACTAGGCTGAGATTTTTTTTCTTTTCCTGCCTTTTTTCCATCATGTTTTTCACATTGTGGGAGAGGTATCAATCACTGCTGACGATTTAAAATACACCAAAAAAGCCCCTCGCTTTTGTAGCTTGGCAAAAACAGCAGTGCTCCTGTCTGGTATCTTCCGTTTCTAAGCAAAAGTCACAGTCATTATAACTGCATGGAGTTAATGAGGGGGGGAAATTGTTGGGTTTGGTTTTGGGTTTTTTTTTGTTACTTGTGCATTTCTACTTTAGGCTGTAATCTGCATGTTCTGACTGCCTGCTGGAGCTGCCTAACTTAAGGAATGGTCAGATAATCTCTCAAAGTGATATAAAATGTTCCCAGCTGCTTTTCCCTTTCCCTGGGATGAAACAGTTGAGTATATGGTTGGAGTGTGTCATACTGAGAATTAAACACAGTCTGCATAGCTGTGAATCATTCTTTTTACCCTGTGTATATAAGCCTGGCTACCACAATTAGGACAAACTGTGACAGTCTCTCAGCTGTTGGTCTATAATGCTTAACTGCTGTAACAGGCACACTGGATCTCCTCTGGTGACACTGCACGTTCTTGTTCTTCCATGACCAAATAGATAGCAGACAGGGAGCACAGGCCATTTTCTCCACCATCCTGTCTGTGGAGGACTGGACAGATCTGGAAGGACAATAACCAGTTGCACAGCTCTTATTGACAGCAGAGACTTGGTTTTTACAACTGGGGGATGCTTCTTGAGGGTTGAAGACTACTAGGAAGAGATCCACCTTACCACATGGGGCAAAATATTCTTTCCCAGAAGGCTGTCCAACCTGATGAGGAGAGCATTAAACTAAAAGTAAAGGGAGGAGGGAGGTGGTGGTCACCCACAAAAGTGATTCCTCAAGTGAGGAATCACAGAATAGTTTGATTTGGAGGGGACCTTCATTGCAAAACTTTCCACCAGACCAGGTTGCTCAAAGCCCTGTCCAACCTGGCCTTGGA
Source organism: Phylloscopus whistleri (assembly GCA_017589585.1). Lineage (NCBI taxonomy): Eukaryota > Metazoa > Chordata > Aves > Passeriformes > Phylloscopidae > Phylloscopus > Phylloscopus whistleri. The sequence continues at coordinate 7,338,535 of JADMLD010001013.1, read as the reverse complement.
ATTCTGCCAGGGATGGGGCACCCATAGTTTCTTGGGCAACCTGTTCCAATTCCTCCCTACCCTCAGAATGAAGAATTTGTTCTCAATATGTAATCTCAACCTGTCTTCTGTCAGTTTGAAGCTACTGCCCCTTGTCCTGTCATGAAATTGGAGTTGACAAAGAAAAGGGTGCAGGATGAATGACCAGGAGAGCCCTCAAAACCAATCCAACAAGACAGATGTGTCCCCTAGGCCATGTGTAGGCACACAAATAAGGAAATGCGTCTGGAAAAGTCTCTCACACTTCCTCTGAGAACCCGGCATGTCAGTAGCAAGTACATTAGTGTGCACATTAAGTACCAGTAAGAGTTCAGAGATCCACATGCAGCTATATTCATTCACAATCACAGAGACGTGGTGAAATTGCTGTCATGTCCATTATGCAGTGTACATATACTGACTTTTTAGTCAGGACAGGCTGGGAGGGTGAAGAGTGGGAGTTGCTTTTCATTCCAGCAAAGAGAAGATGATGAAGGTACCAAAGCATCTGGCATAGGAGAGGCTGAGCAGGCTGCTGTTCTGCATGGAAGAGGGTTCTCGATGATATGTTTAAATGACTGAAGGGAGCGTGAGAGAGACACAACCTCTTCTCAGTGGTGCTCCATCACAGGACAGTATCAATGGCCACAAATCAAAATACATGAAAATTTATCTGACCACAAGAAAGCACTTTCATTGTGACTGTGGTTATAACCAGGGCCAGATTGCCATGAGAGGTTATGAAGTGTTCATCCGTGGAGATATTCAAGACCTTTCAGGACATGGGCTTGGGCAATGTGCTCAGGTGACCTTGGGTGAGTAGGGAGGTTGGGCTTGATGATGTCTGCTTGAGCGGGGAGGACAGAATGGCCCTGCCAACCTCTGCCATTCTGATATTCTCTTAACTGAAGATACTAATCTTTCTCTCCATTTGGTCTATTATTTGTTAGGGATTTTTTTCCCAAGCAATTTAACATTTAATAGAAGAATAATGCACAGTCCTGAAGGTACCTGTGAATGTTCTTTTGCCATATATGCTTCCATGGAGAAGAGGTTTGATTACTTCACATCTTGCATTGCTAGTTAATACTTAGAGCCTTTAAGGAAAATTAAATAGTCAATTTCTTCTTCAAGTTAAGACATGCACATGTCATTGCATAGCAAATTATGCTAAACAGCTGGGAGTTAATGTGCCATACACATTTTTTTATGAATTTGCATAATAGAGTATACATATATATATACACATATATATATACACACGCACACTCTCTTTTAAGAATTATATGAAATGACAAAAAGGCATCTTCTAATTTCATTGTAGATTTTTTCCTACACAGACTTTGATGATTTATATGTGTATGTTTCTATTAGAGGTTAGAACTAGCCATGTTTAGGATGAAATTTTGAGAAGGAAAATAATTTTGTTAAAGACAGCTTTTTTATTTTAAGTTTTTAAGCTGTTTTCTCTGGGTACTTTTCTGTAGCCCTCCAATATGAGGACTCAAATCTTGATGTGTGTTCTGGAAATTGTCAAATGAGCTTGAGTTGGTCATAGAAGCCCAGCTCACTTGAACCTCGGAGATCTTTTCTCATTAGAATCCTATCACTTTGTTCTAGGAGCCAGGCAACAGTGTCTGTCAGAGCACTGTCAGGTGGATTTATTGCTGCTCCTGTTTGGGGCTGAGAGTGCCACTTTGCAGTACTTTCAATGCATAAATTAACTCCAACAGGAAAGTGCCCGACTTTAACCAGCTGTTTTCCTGGAAGTTGAAAACTGAGTTACCAAATAAGTAAACAAAGCAGGAGTTTGAGTTTTTTTCTGTTTCTTCATTTTATAGTGTTAAAGACTGAGTCCTCATGATCCTTATATTCAAAGTAATTATATTCACCTTTTGGTGAATATGACGTTGAATATAAGGACCTTGCAGTCCTTATATTCATGTGTAGTGAATGCAGGACAAACACCAAGTGCTTCAGATCCCTTGCCAGTGTGGTACTTTGGGGTTTTGAGCTTCAAGTCCAGAAGTTACATGCTGCCAAGGAGTTTGCAGAGATTTCTAACTGCAGACTGAAGTCTTGCTGTGAATAGATGGAAAAAATAAAGCCCTGTATTCTAGCTAGACAATGTCTAGAGTATGTCATTTGCCCATGATACAAAAGGACATTGTCAGGTGAGTAAGTACATCTTGCCTGCTTTCTGACTGTACTTTCCTGAGAAGTTTTGCCTGTGGTATGACAGCAATGGCGGTAGCCACAAAGCCCCCCAGCATGAGGGCTGCTCGGAACACACAGAGTTAGCCACAGAACAATATGTGTGTGAAGCTAATCAGATTTATGACTCTAAAAGTAAGGAAAGTATTAATTTTTTTTTATAAAATTGTCTTGGGTTATGGAAACAAAAATGTGTATTCTATTTCATCTGTTGAAAGCAATTGGGGAGATGTTTTTCTTTGTTTCTTGTAACTCTTGCGGGGAGGGGAGCGGATGCCTTCTGATAATGGGCCAACTGTTAAAACCAGGTGGGGCAGTGTTTCTTATCTCTTTCACCTCCCATCCTCCCTCCAGGGGGATATTTTCTGCTAATGGGCCATTAAGGCTCACCAATGACACATTTCATCATCCCACTGTGAGATGCTTCACCCAGTGTGGGGGAGCCAACCATTCCTACCTGGATAAAAACAGATGTAGGAGCACAAAGTATCTGGCTTCACCGGATTCCTGGAGGAAGACCGGACCCCTTCTCACCATCACTGGACCCTTTTCTCTCAGGATCATCTCTACTCCGACGGCACCACATCTGCCACTCCAGGAGGACTTACTGTGGACTGTTTCCAACACCCTGACCAACAGGGTGTCAGGTTGTAGCTCTGACTCTGTCAAGGTTTCTAGGATTGTTGTTTGTTTGTTTGTTTTACTACTATATTTGTATTGTTAATATTCTTAGTAAAGAACTGTTATTCCTATTCCCAAATCTTTGCCTGAAAGCCCTTAATTGTAAAATTATAATAATTTGGAGGGGGTGAGGGGTTTTCATTCTCCACTCCAAGGGAAACTCCAGCTTTCCCTGGCGGATACCTGTCTTTCCAAACCAAGATAAAAATTATTTTCAATATTATGCAAAACTGCTTTTACCTTGTATTTTCTAGCTCCTAACAAATCATAAACCTTGCCTTCATTTGTAACCAATAAAAGAAATTAGAAGGGCTTTTGCGTATGAGTCATAATTTGTCTGTGTGGGCAGGGTGGGTGCTGCTGAAGAGCAAGGACTATTGGCAACATGTGCCTGAATATTACATAGTCCACTAAGAATCGTTGTTGCCACACAGATGTTTCTGGGTTTTTTTCTACGTGATCCATACAGTCAGGAAATATATAACATACTGCTCCACAATGGGACAGGGTGGGTTTCCTTTTAATAAATCAGAAAAGAAACATGAAAATGTCAGCTTAATGGTGCATTTAAATTTTGTTGATCAAGTCTAATTTTTATGAGTGCGCATAATCACTGAAGCTGGACAAATTTGTTCCAGATTACATCATAATGTTTGGTGGCCTGCTGCATTTAAATGGAGAATTATCTTTATGAAACATTCTCTTCATAATTTGCCATTAAATGAGACTTGAACAAATCAACATAAATCTTACATAAAGCTTATTTAACTAAATGTTGGTACAATAAATATTTTAAATGCGTTGTGCACTAATTCAACAGTCCCACAGTACACTCCATAAAGATCTACATTGAGCAGTAGGCACTTTTCTTCTGCAGCGTGACAGAAAAATATGGTGCTACAGGTGGCTGTCTGAGCTACAAATAAAAGGCTGTCCATGCTGCAGTCATAATCCCTGTGTCAGAGGTTTGCATACAGTAGCAGAGTATGTCGTAAACTCCTTGGTAAAACTTCACGCGCCTGTTCTTACCCCAGCAACAGCTGCAAAACCCAAACACACTACAGAATTGGAATGCTTTGGCTTGTTTTGGTCACCTGCAAGGCCAAAACCTCACCCTAAATATCACCAGCGTTCTTTTAATTTTTTTTTCCTGTCAGAAACCAACTGGTTTTTTAATTTAGGTTTTGCCACTTTTTATTTCCATAGTCTTTCAGTATTACTGGCATCTAAAATGAAGTTCACAGCACAAAGAAAGCATTTTTTGTATGACACTGTTACAATTTTTTTTTTTTTGCATTTACCTGAAGGTTTAAATTATAACAAGATTCACCAACAGATTGTAGTGGCTATTATAAATAATTAGTACTATATAATTTAATATCAGTTTAGTTTCTCAAAAAAAATCCCATAGTAATGTGAGATTTTTATTCATTTTTGCTTGGCTTTCTATCACTTTAGCACATTTTAATGATCCCAAGACTTTAAGAACTATGGGATTTTACTGTATTTACAGAAATATATAAATACCAGGACAAAAAAATAACTGAAATTACAACAATATGCATATTACATACATTTTCACCTAAAATATGTAACATAATTTTTTTTGTACCAAAAAAGCTGGTCAGCTTCAAATCTGAGTGTAATAGACTGGGGCACACCCATAAGCTTAAAATAACTTGGATAAGTGCTATTTTATAACAGAAGCATATCTGGTCCTACTAGAATTTGGAAACAATATATTTGAAAAGAAATAATAATAACAGTGAAAACCTATAATGAGACATTTTGTTTGTTATAGATAATTTATCATAAGATTTTGCCTGAGAATTCTAGTTCACAATATTTTGTGAAGGTGTTATTTTTAATAGTCCTGTGTAGCTATCTTTCATTGATACTTAGCCAAGGAAAAAATGCAGTTATTGTTATTCTGCTGAACTAAAAGCATTCTGAGACAGCTGACAATTCAAGTGTACAGTACATACTAAAGCCTTTAGATGGAGACATACTTCAAATAAACACCTAATATTCAGTTCACAATGCATTGTGTAAATACAAGAGAAAGCTAAAATAAATGAGAACCAAATATTGGAAGAAAAGGAGAGAAATGGTATAGTACTGTACCATCATAATGTTAAAAATTACTTACTCTTAAGTACATTGGCAATTGAATATTGAGGGCATATAAAGCTGACAACAGCAAAAAGATTACATATTCTTATATAATCAACTGCATTTACTGCTGATACATGTTCCCAGGAAATGTATTATACTGTAAATAAAAAATCTGTTGTTGACATTGCAGAACTCTGTGTAATCAGGAGCATGCATCAAAAGGTCTCTGATAGCCGTAGTAATCTTATTTCCTGTTAGGAATCAGACTAAATTACATTATGAGCACTTCCCAGATTAAGCTAACAAAATGTATTTGAGTGCCTATGTAAAACCAGAAAGTAATTTAGTAGAAAAGTACTAATACTTTTGTTTTTATTCTCCTGTCTTCCATACTGCAATATATTCAATGTTACTGAGAAGCTTATCACACTAATTACCACATCTAGTAGTTCAGTTATTCTGATGGTTACTAGAGATGAATATCCCAAGATCAAAACATATAAATCTGGTTGGACCCAGATATACTGCACTCCTAAATCAGAATACGTTAATTTGATTTTTATTTTCCTTAAGAATGTGGCATAAAAGTTGGACATTTCAATGAAAATGTGTCTCCTGTAAAGTTTCTCCTTGGCAACTCCATAAAAGAAGCAGACATCATGTTGTGAAGATGAGCACATAACTGTTGCTGTAGTGGGTTTGTGGACAATTAGTATCTTTACTTCAAATTAAATGCCAGGAAATGATCTGAGAAAGCCCAAGTGGTTTTATGCATCCTTCTTAATCCATACAAATGGCATAATTTCATATTACGTATACACTGAGTATACATGGTATACATTGAGTATTACAACTCAGGTATACGCTGAGTTGCATGGCTCACAAGCTTATGGTACATTTCATGTCAGGACAACATGAATATAAATCCAAAGAGTCCTGAACAGTATAATTCTGACTACATTAATTGCACATCTAAAATGCATTTAATTTGGAACCAAATAGCACCCTCACTTTTGATTTCTTTTATCATTTTTAATACTTATATATGAATATACAAATATCAGTAGATATTTTGAGATCATGACATGTGGCATAGAAAGTGTTTTGTTTTTATTGGAAACCATCTAGCTTTGAAGGATGACATCAAGTAAGATCTAAGCAGATATAGAGAAGTTCTAATGAGGGGCATTGTTAAAGTATTAAGGTAACAGTCATCATGGCTATCTGCAGAGTTAGTGCTCTTTTCTTTCCTTTATTTGACACCTCAGTGCAGAGCAAATACCTGGTATTATTAACATATAAAGACATCGGAATATCTTCTGGTGCAGATGTGTCTTGTGGATCAGCTGAGAAACATAGAACTGAGACAATTGATGATGGTCTGCACACTCTGGGTGAGAAATGGCAGGCTGATGCTAAAAGGAAAGGACCTTTCATTGGAAGTGGTGTTAAGTTTCAGTGCATCACTTTTCCACTGATTCTTTAGATTCAGGTATTTCTGAGGAGGTATTTCTATGTCCTCTGCAGCTGAAGGGCTTTGATTTAACGTGCCTGTAAATAACTAGAATCCAGCTCTGCTTTGCAGTGTTGAGGTTAGAAGTCAAAATGAATTATTTTCTCAGACATTCTATCCTCTTTGTTAGTCAGCAGATCTTCAGAATAAATGCAATTTATATGTAATGTCAGTTTCCTCAGAAACTGTAGCCCACAAGATGCTAAGGTTTTCTTTGGTGTGCAAATGTGATGGTTGTGCTTCCTTCTGGTGACCTGGTGTATGGTATCTGCTGTGACAGAGGAACAGTCCTCCAATCTGTTATGGATTATCAGTTGTACAGTATTTTTGGCCTGCGTTTCTTGAAAATGGTGGGAATGGATCAGGAATAATGGCAGTACATAGGAATTAGATTACATGCTGCTTCTGGTTTATGAGCTTTTAATAGGGATGTATTGCAGAGAAATGTTACTTTGCAACATTTAAACATCATCTCCTTACCTTTTGGCTGTGAAGTCACTTACATGTTGTATTTGAAGCCACCTGTGTGTGGTTTTTTTTAAATGTCATCTGTATTTGCACTACCTTCAAGGGACAGTACCAAGAAACAATTTCTTTCAAGACATTCTACCAGTATGCAGCATAGAAGTCTGTGACAAGTGATGTTACAGAAGGTCATGTCACTTTTAACTGCTTGCATTAGATCTTTCTGATTTCCCTAGAGCCCTTCCGTTGTTTGATTAATGCTACTTGATTTCAAACAAGATATCAGAAGGCATCATTTAGAGTGAATATGCTAAGGACAACATAAGATTTTTGCCACAGAACTTTTATTAAAATAAATGTAACATTGCATTTTATCTTTACTTCCTTTTTTTGCCCACCTTCTCTCTCCTCTCCCTCCTTCCCCGTTACATCCCTCTCTCCCTTATACCTCTTCCAGGTATAATGTTTGACATAAGGATCCAAATAACTACTTCCAAGTATTCCATCCAGAGTAGCACATGTGCACTCTATTTGAATAGAAAAAAGGCAGAAACAAAGGATAAAAAAATTCCATTGTGTTTTGGGGTTTTTTTCCTGCTGTATTCTTAATACAATGTTAAACTGAAATCTGTGTTCAGATCTACTGTACCTCTCTTGAACAGCCTTGCTTTGTTCTAGAGTAGATTGTACTTCAGTATTCAGCTTTTGTAAGGCTTCAGTGTGCCAATAATTCATATATCATATGACTATGAAGAATCTACTTTCCTTGTTTCAGTTTGTGTCCAAGTTCTGAAAAAACGTGTTTTGGTGCTTTAATGAATGATATTATCATATCCGTATTGTCTTAATGGTTGTGTGTGTTGGTTTTTTTGCTTTTAAGCCTTCCTTCTGAATTTCAATACAAGTGAAAGCATGGGCTATGTTTCATACTTCAGAGAATTATTTATGCATCTTGGGCACTGGCACATTTTCATTACATTTTACTTTGCTACAAATATTGAATTCTGTTTTTCTTCCCAAACAATTCAGTACTCCAAATCTAAATGTAATTGATAGCATGGCTAAACCAGAAAAAGAGCATAGACTGGTGGCTTTTGAATTAAAAAATGGAATGGAGGAGATGGAAATCCGGGCTTAGTCTCATACTTCAAGTAATTTGAAAGGAGTTTTTATGCCCTTTGAACAAGTTAACATTTTGCCTCTCTAGAAGAGAAGCCCCACACCTGAGTCGGAAGTGTTATTATCTAGATAATTTAGAATGGATATTGTCATGCAAGTGATTTCTGTGAGGTGCCCTCATTTACAACAATTTCCAGTTCAACTAATTGTCTCCATGCTAACTTGAATGCTAATATGAGATACACATCCTGCTATTCAACCTTCTCAAGACAATGAATTTCTGGATGTACATAAAAGAGATCTTTAAATGTCTAGGGAATGTTATGTTGAAAAATAAGAGACCTACTGACTTAGTGAGCTCTGGGCATTAGTCAATGTGTAAGTCAACAGATCTGATTTATATCTACACACCCACCCATATACCTAGGGCTTTTGTCAACTAATGGTGTAGTTAAGTGGGTGTTTTGCATGTGGAAAAACTGATGAAGGAGATCCATCTTGCTGCAGGCCTTAACAGCTTGTTTTCCTCCTCTTCCCTCAGTTTCCCATTTTCTTTGTAGAGCTGGTGAAAGCTGCTCAGTAAACTGGGTCACTGGAACCAACTGCATTAAAGATTCGAGGATGTACTCACTTTCTCCAGTGATGCAGTTTACAGCTCAGCTCCCCAAAGACTTTGAACCTGGGGAGTCTAGCAATGATCAACTAGGAGATGAACAAGAAGGTGATGCAAGTGTGTGGGAAACACAAAATGCCTTTGTTTTCAGAATGGTCAGTGGTCAGTGAAGGCTGGATCACTCAGACACCTCTAAACAGGATGTAAGAGATGTATTGAACTAAACAGGAGCTACCTGTGTTTCAGCAACATGCTCTCAACATTTCCCCGTGATCAAAACTGTCTTTGATCCACTTTCTTTGAGAGACGGGTTACAGTTGGCCTAAAAGGCTAACAGACTGGTGAGGGAGATTTCTTCATGGATAGTGGTTAGAGCACAGCCTGGATTCCTTCATCTGCCTGAGGGGACTCAGAAGTACATGTGCCTGGCTGGTACCAGGTCTGAGGCTGCAGAAGATTTAGTCAGTCAGGCTCTTCCTGCTAAAATTGTTATTCTGGGCAAGGAAGAATTCGAGAGTAATTCCATTAGTTCTCAGGTCATGCTTCCTTCTCATGCTTTTGGACATGCTTGCTCTTTATGGTTGCTTTGCATTTCTAGTTTTATCTCATTCAAACCTCCAGGACAGAGCAGCCAGTAGGCAGAACTGGAGATTCCCCTCCAAAGTACTGTTGTTAGAGCGCCTCTGGGACAGGGGTCAAACAAGGAGGAATAGCTGAAACTGCAAATGTTTTGATCTATGTGGGTGACTTGCATGTATGCACAGTGATCTACTAGATGGGCATGTTACATTGAACCATGTGTTGTTTATGCTCTGCATAGGCCCATGTAGCATGCCTAATTGGGACCATCTTGATGGTAGAGCTAACTCTGGGAAAGGCAACTGATTCATACACTTTTATTTTTCAGTTCTTCTCTTACCTGAATTTGGCTCTTGGATAAAGTCCCTTAAGTTCTTGTACTTAAGGATGTGGGAATACCCTTGCAGCTTTGTCTGAGGGGGTGGCTATGAAGTTGTAATTTTAGTGTGTTGTCTTAAACCACAAAAATTGTTTCACATCAGTGAGTTTTGCCTCCACTTTTCCTCTTTATGTATATTTTATAATACATAGTATAAAACTTTTGCACCTGTAATAGGACACTGGACTAGTTGGATCTTTGCTGACCTTCATTATGGATTTTCTTATATCCTAATAGGTACATATATATATATACACACACATATATATAAAGATATTAAGAAGCACACTGTTTTCTGATTATGAGGAGAAAAAACTTTCTTTCCATCAACAGAGAATTTTCCTTTTAGGGTCATTGATCACAGTGTAATGAGAGATTTTTATGTCTGAATCTGCCTGGAAAATCATTTGATCCCTCTGTAAACTAAAGGTAGTGGTTTATTTCATGCTGATGGTATGATTAATAATTATTAATATTTGGGGAAGCAATTTAATGTATGTTTATATTTAATGAAAAACCATATATGGAAAAACACAGATGCAGACGTGGCAGGTGCAACTAGCAATTAATGTGCATAAAGTTAGATGCATGGATTGTATAAAATTATTAAAGAAACACAGGGCTGATGTTGATAGAGCATATAGTATAGATCACTGTTGAACATGATAAGGAGTTAAACTACTATGAATTTATTTCTGGCTTTGTATTCAAGAATCTCTTGGTGAATATTGTAAATTCTATAAAAAGTGTTGACCTTTTATGTGGGTAACCATAAATTTGAAGTGAGCATGTGTGTGCTGCATAGGTACCAGTGGAGCTGACAAAGGATTCCTTTAGTTAAAGCAGGCATATACTGAATTTTGAAATACCTTTTAAATACTTAAATTGTCAAGCAAGCATTTTGCAAAGGAAAGGTTTTCAGCATATAATTCCCCAATGTAGGTCAATTAAAGCTGTAACACTTTCCTAAATTTGAATCACTAGATCAAGTGTTTTTTCCTAGTTGTACATTTTCCCTCTGTGCATTTATTTCAAATGTTAATAAAGTTTTCATCTACAAAAGGCTTCGAATTGACAGAACAAAACTCTTTCTTTTTAAATGATGACAACTACTACTGTTTCTGTCTGCAGGTAGTGGAGGACATGCTAGAGGACGAGGAAGAAGAGGATGACAGAGATGACAAGGTAATTATCTTTCCTAGCACTTGGGTATCTGGGGATGGGAGAATTTAGACATGACACTGTTTTTACCGACAGTTAAAAAAGGAGTTGATGTGTTTTAGTCCAGAAAATTGGACAGAGCTGTTTATCATCCTAATAATGCTATAGTGTGTTGAGGGAAAGGTTAGAGGTCTATAAATCCTGCTCTTTTTCTTTTTTCCTTTTCCTTTTTCTTTTTCTTTTTCTTTTTCTTTTTCTTTTTCTTTTTCTTTTTCTTTTTCTTTTTCTTTTTCTTTTTCTTTTTCTTTTTCTTTTTCTTTTTCTTTTTCTTTTTCTTTTTCTTTTTCTTTTTCTTTTTCTTTTTCTTTTTCTTTTTCTTTTTCTTTTTCATCTCCTTTTTTTTCTGCTCTTCTTCTCCTTCTTCTCCTTTCTTCTTTTTTTTCTTTCTTCTTTTTCCTACTTTTGCTTTTCCTCTTATTTTCACTTTCCCTTTTTTTTTTTTTTTTTTTTTTTTTTTTTTTTTTTTTTGTCCAGAGTAGGATCAAATTTTTTTTTCTGCCAGGAACAAGAATATCTCAGCCTGTCTGGAACTTGATAGCTCTTGTGAAGATAACTGCAGTGACAATTGGTTTTGAAGGACAAAAATTCCTCCTGTCTTGAGTACTACAAATAGGGCTGCACTTCCGGGGGAAAATGGTGTGGAAATAGCTGCTCTATACTGTTTAAGGATGGGATATTGACATCTAAAATTTTCAAAGAATTGCTAGATAAGAGAATGTCTTGAATGTTTTGCACTCCATATGACATTTAAATAATCACATTTCTCATGGACATCCATTTCATTTAAAGTTTGCATTGTGGCCCTGCAAGCTGGGAAACCACAGCAGATCATTCACCTATGTGAGTGGATGTGATTCAGTTTAGATGCTACTAGTTAGATTGAGGATTGCAACCACAGTAAACAGCAACTCGTTTCCACATGTTATTGAGCCAAGTTATGAGACTTCTTGGATTGGTTGTCCCCCAGCGAGAGGGAAAAAACAAAGAAAATAAATCAGAATGACCTTGCACCACTGAAGCAATGGCTAGCACTGGCAGGATGGCTTTCTGGTGAGATGAGTGCAGTGAAGACACCCCAATTATTGCTTATATTTTCCTATCAGAAGGGTGATATTTGTGGAAGAAAATAAAAAGGAAAAAAATTAGATATTTTTACAACAACTCTGTATTAAAATTCAGATTATTTTGTCCTTCAGAAATGTTCCCCCACTTCTGTTGTAATACAGCAATTTTTTTTTTCCTGAGAGGAGAAAAACAGTGCATCTTAATTTATGCTCTTGACCTTTTTTTCTGGCTGAGATGTACATTTATACACCACTGTAAGAATTCATATGCTGGCAGCAGCATTTGAAATGCCAGAAAATTCACTGTGATTAGTTAATCCCCTCAATGATTATTTTTCTGTTAGCTAACACCTAAGATGCAAGAGATTATAAAAAAATAAGAGTATTTTCCTTGTTCTGTTGCCAGGTCAAACATTTTCAATTATTATGTGAAGTTCTTCTATACATCACCTAAATTGTTAGCTACATAATTTCATAATACTGTACTAACAAAATCTTCTTTTACAAAACACATATGTGATTTTTTTTGATGCTAAATGATATGAGGATCCATTTCTAGCAATAAAATATATGATTTATTGTAAAAGTCCATCATGTAGCTGTGGAGAGCTTGAATTTAATCTCAATAGCTAGCTTTGAATCATCACTTGTTTTCTGATAAGCACTGATTTACCATCCATTTGAGGCCATTTTCTCCTGTTTCTTTTTGCTTTAGTATTAGATCTGGTACAAATGCAAATTCAGTAGTATGTGAATTCCTGGATATTTTAACCACTGTGATTAGTTTACAAAGAATAGTACTTGACTGCTCATAGTTTAAACCAGCCTGTGCAGTTACTGCTTAGTGGGTTTTGGAAATTGCTAAACAAACTCCTTTAAGGGAGAAGATGAGGGCAGAGGTCAGTCCCTCCCTCCTCGCAATTCTCTGGCGATCCTCTGAGCAAACACCCCTAATTAGATATATCACTCTAGGTTTCAGTGTTGTGATCTAATATTCAGCTTTCTCAAACTGACACCAGAGTTCAAACATTTTTCTAGATCTAGTTACCAAGGTTGAATTAAAGAGAGTACTGACATTACCATGTACATTCAGTGAGCCCTTTTATTGAATATTTAAGAGCTGTTTTTCTATACAGAAGGTGTTAAGGTTGATTTTTGTAAATTCAAAGCTGTCTTCGTTATTGCAAATGTTTTGAGCTCTCAAGATTAAATATGCTGTTTGAACTGGAAAAAACCCTACACTTTTTAAAGCAAGCATGTATGGACTGTTCTATTTATTCAGTATGTTTGCAGTGGGCATTATTTTGCACTAGGTTAAATTGTAAATAATAAGCATATGGTTAGGAATAACACGTTTGTTGTTAGATGCTAGTATGCTGTTTTTCCTTTCTGGTGCACTAGACATACTCTCTTAACTACTGCTGTTCCTCTAACATCTTTTGTCTAAATGGAGGGGTGCAGGTTTGTGCTATTGTAGTTCGTGTGTGTTTTCTCAAAGCTATGTGCAAAATTAATTTTTGTGAGAAAACAAATACACATTTTGTAACACCAGCTGGTAATGGCCTCTGGCTTTTATTATTTATCTTGTTTTTTCATGTAGTATAAATAGAAAACTCAGGAAAATGGGTCTCCTTATAAGAAGAAAGTTACAAGATTAATAAACATGCCAAACCCTTACTTTCATTAAAACCAAAGCATATGTTGCAAATATGTAAAATATGCCCCAGCTGTTTGACCATGGCCAATGTCTTTGCTCCCTGATTACCACAAGGAAGCTATTAGTCCTGTAACCTTTGGACTTTATGATCAACAGGGTATTACATGGCATGGAACTGGAGCACCTGTTTTCCATTTAGTAAAGGCTCCTTGCAGGCTTTACCTAAACCTATCCATATGTTTTCATTTATCAGATTGTTGGGCGATTATGAGAAGTGTCTTTCTTTAGAGCTGACTTGGATATCAGTGACTTGCTACGTGACAACCTCAGTGTGGGCACACACTGATGTAGGTTATGTGTCATGGAGGGACATTGCTCGACATCCCTAAATTGCAGAGTTACAGAAGTAGTAAACTGAGGATTATGAATGCCAAAATATATGATACTAGTTAATGTAGTGCATTTTATTAATAATGGTATGTAATACTGGGGGGAGTCTGACAAGATAGATTTGCACTTACCATGTCTCATTCTGATGTTCTGGATTTTAGTAACTTTTTTCACCCTCTGCTGCAGTCAAGACAGGACTGTTAATTTAAGGCCACAGGATGTGTTTTTTTGCTGGAGAATCTTAACTTTCATCTTCACTTGCAATATGAATAATAATTAAAACAGCATGTATGCTACTTGTATTGGTTAAAAAGTGGTGCTTAGCAGTGGAACCCATTTTACTGGTTTTTATTCATTGTCTTGTTATGCATTTAGGAATTGAAAAATATATCGTTTGTTTGGCTCAGGCATTTGTCCTTCATTTAATACCAGTTTTTCCAAGAAACAGCACTGGATTCTGCATTCCATATGTTCTGTAACGTTTGCTAAACCTATGCCAACCACAGTTTTACAGTTTAATCTGATTTCTTTCTTTTTTTTCTTTTGGCTCCTTTCCAAACACTGTCTTGTACAGTCTAAGCAAATAAGGGTCAGTTAAATTACATGGAGTTATCAATAAGCTATCAAAAGTATTCTTACACAGTTATAATAATGTAGCAGTCAATATGTATCATCTAAGTATCTAAGATTTTTCTGTGTACCTAAGATTTAGCTTTTAAGAAGTTCACATATGCTCTTCACATAGCTTTATTCTTCTAACAAGCTCCAGATAAGATTTCAGATAATCTCAAAGATATTCAGGTCAGCATTTTGCTGGAAGCCCTCAGCACAGGGCTAGTGAGAACTGTTACCATTGCAGGCCAGTGAGAACTGCTACCATTGCAGGCATAAAGGGAGGAAGATGCACGTTTTGAACACTGTTTTGTTTTACCTTCGTATTAACATTTTATTAAGAAAAAATATTCAAAACATTTGCACATTTGGTTACTCTCTCTTTAGCCTTTCATTCTTTGAAAAATTCTTTGCAGTTCACAGTCAATGGTATTGTACTTCAAGATAATTAGAAGCTTTTGTAGTGAATTATGGTTGAGTCGAATTTAAATATGTTTTAAAGGTTTTAATCATTGCTGCTGAGAGGTAGTAACTTTGTTCTCAAGCCAAGACACATTTGTAACCTGTCTAAGAAGCATGCCCTGCGTTTTCACTCAGAGGAGATCATGAGGGAGAGGAAAGATAGCTCCGATGTAGCCTACATTTTTACATTCTATAAAAGAGAAGATTGTGATCTGTTACAGTGGCAGTTATTTTCTATAAAATAAATGGTGGGGAAATGATACAGAGAAAGAGTGAGTGGAGTTAAAATTCCAGAACAAGTAAATATATTGGTCCACCTATAGCTTCATTCCACCTTTAAATTCTACATGAACATAGCATCTAAATACTAACTGTAAATAAAAAACCAACAGCAGCTTACAGTGAAAACTGTAGCTATGTATGAATCTGTTATCCTCTCAAAGCTTAGCTTATAAAACAGTGTGTACTTGCAGAAAAACTCTACAACAGGGCAATCTACAGTACATGGCTGCGGAAGTCATACTTCTCAGTAGTTTGGTTTCAGCTCAGTTTAGTTGTTCCTGTAGAGATGTTGATAAGAGGTGCGTAGTTTTTATAAAAATTGTATACAATATGTGGGTGATGGTGTAAACTGCTTCAGTCTGCACTCTGGAAAGTCTGCTGGTTTTGATCATTGGATCACCCCCAAGTCACTGCCATGAAGTTACTTTTACTTGGATATACCTTGGATCATGTGGAGTGTTTGCATAGCAACTTTCACAAAAAAGCAGTTTTCATCCTGCCCTGTAGTAGGACATCATATAGTCTTCATCATTAACGTACACATCTTTGAAAACAGGTACTTGGACAGCCTTCTGAGAGGTTTCGTTTTAATGAGATCAGGTTTCTTTGTCCTGGTGCAGTCTTGAAGTACTATCAAAATCAGTGAAGTAAAATAAGAATTAATGAGAGCAGAATCTGAGACTTATATCTGAAGTTCAGCATTTGAGGAGGGCTCTGTGTGTGTGTGTGTGTTGTGTGTGTGTGTGTGTGTGATAGTCCCTAGGGGACCATGGGTCTGTCTTGGTTTGAGACAATTTAAAGAATACTCTTGGAACGAGTTTTCTCCTTTATAGGTTTAACCAGTCCCTTTCCACCAATAAGGAACGAATACAAGTAGAGATAAGTGATAAAACAAGCATAACAGCGACAGGCAAAAAATAACAGCAAAATTGCTGTATCTCGAGACCAAAGAGAGGCCCAAAAATGCTGGGGACATCCCTCCCCTCCAAGGCAGTTGCGTGGGGGGTTCGAAGGACAAAGGGAAAGGTGGTGTCAGCTTTCCTGCTGCCCCCTCCCCGCTCCGCTCATCTCCCCGACTGCTGGAGCCCCGGCTTGTGTTCTCTGGATCAAGGGGCTAAAACTCGGGGCGGGACTTCACCTTCTTTGCGGCAGGAGACGGGAGGACAGGCAAAACAAAGCGGCTGGCCCGGGCTGTGGCGGCTCGTGGTTTGCTGTCCTGGGCTGGGCACCGTCGGTGCGTGGGAGCGGCTGGCACTGCAGCGGGGGCTGCCACGCTTGGCAGCAACAGGTGGGCGCCTGTGGAAATCGCTCCAAGGCAGCCTCTCCGAGATGAGAAAAAAGGGAAAAAAAACCACAAAAACAACCCACACAAACAAACAAACAAGCAAAAAACCCAAAACACAAATAAAACAAAC
Source organism: Phylloscopus whistleri (assembly GCA_017589585.1). Lineage (NCBI taxonomy): Eukaryota > Metazoa > Chordata > Aves > Passeriformes > Phylloscopidae > Phylloscopus > Phylloscopus whistleri. Next base: position 7,321,736 of record JADMLD010001013.1, on the reverse strand, counting down.
AAACACACAAACAACACACACAGAACGAAAAGAGAACCCAAAAAAGGGGAACAAAACCTTTTCCTAAGCAAAGACCAAACAGCCAGCCAAGCAAACAGCACACGGCAAAAGGCAGAAAGCTGCTCGGGGAGGACTGGTTTTAAGAACGCCCCTAAAAGCATCCCACACAAGGTTCTCGTTTGCAGGGTCTTAAAGATACAGGAGCAAGCTTTGGGCACAGAAAGATGGGGAATGTAATAACATTATGGATTACCCCAGGGCAGTCTAACTGTTGAACGAATTACACTTACCCTTGTACACGGTGTTGTTCACCTGTGACCAATATAATGCGGATGATGTTCCTTTTGAAGCAATCCAAGTATAATTCAATAAATTATTAAATCAAATAAAGAATATGTCTGAATTCTCTTAGCTGTTTAAGAACGTGGCATCTTTTTCCTCCACACTTAATATTATTTCTTAATGTAACTAAGTAGATTTAAATTCTTTGAGGACAGGCGAAAGGCTATTTCACCTAGGTCCTCAAAAGGTAACTTTAGTGTGTAGTTAAAAACACATGTATGGTCTTCTTCATGACTTGGGAGAGAAATAATGAGTGTGAAAAGAAACAACCAAAGCCCTTTACTGCTGGGTTTGCTTTGAAACCTTCCTAAGTGTGCAAGTTGGTTTATACCTTAGCGCCATGATGTGGTTTCAAAAGTGGCGAGAATGGACTGTCACCATTTTTCATTCTCTAAAAGAATTTCTTTGAAGTAGTTTCACACAGAATCATGAGATCTTAGTACTGTTTAAACTACTGCTATGAACCACTTGCAACTCTAAGAGAGCCATGTAGTCACTGATTTGCCAGCCACCTGAATGTTTCTTCAGGTTTATTCACAACACCATTTTTTCAACCTTCTGAAGAACAGACCCAAACACCTTTGGAGAGATGCCTTTTGAGCATTTTCTACAGCAAAGTGTAGAGCCCATAATACACAACAAATCTTCCTTCCAGTCCTACAGGAAACAGAGACAGTAACATGTAAGTGTGGTGAGTTGACTGTGGCTGGATGCCAGGCACCCACCAAAGCTGTTCTATCATTCCCCTCTGCAGCTGGACAGGGGAGAGATAATATAACAAAAGGGTTCATCTGTCGCAATACAACATGAATGAACAACACTCACACGCTGAGATGTCCAAGGCAAAAAAAAGGGAGTTTATTTAGAGACCTCGACATTTATAGAATTTCAACAGTGACCATGGATTGGAGGAAGAAAATGGTCTTCTCCAACCACACTGGTCAAACCAACGGTCCTCCAGAAAGGAATGCAAAACAATCATGATCTACATGAAAAGTACTTGAGAAACTCCATTACAAAAATGTAAACATCAGGAGGCTTAGAAGAACTTTAGAAGGACAGGGTGACATTCATGGGTTAAGATAAGGACAGGGAGAGATCACTCACCAGTTACCATCACAGGAAAAAGAGACTCAACTTGGGGATATTAATGTAATTTTTTACTAACAAAATCAGCAGGATAATGAGAAGTAGAATAAGTCTTAAAACTACCTCCATGTCTCTCTCCTTCCCAAGCTCTACCTCCTCTGCTTTAACAGTGCAGGGAGATGGAGAATGGAGGTTACAGTCAGTTCTTCACAGGTTGTTCCTGCCACTGCTCTCAGGAAGGAGAGTCCTTGCCCTTCTCCATCCTATGGGCAGCAATTCTCCAGAACACTGCTGCAACGTGTGTCACTCTTCCGCAGAGTATAGTCCTTCAGGCACAGGCTGCTCCATTGTAGGTCCCCTGCAGGGTTAACAAGTCCTACCAGGAAGCCTGCTCCAGCAAGGTCTCCTCTCTTCAAGGGTCTGCAGGTCTCTGCCAGGACAGTGCTCCAGCGTGGGTTTCCCACAGGGTCACAGCCTCCTCTCGGGCATCCACCTCCACCTTCCAAGGGTGCAGGTTTGGCATCCCCATGGATCTCCATGGGATGCAGGGGCACAGCTGCTTCTCCACTGACTTTGGTTTTTGCAAAGCTGTTCCTCTCACATGTTTTCACTTCATTTTTCTCCCCATGCCACAATAACATCTGTGCAATATTTTTTTTTTTATTTCCTTCTTAAATATCACAGAGGCATTACTATAACTGTTGGTGGGCTCAGCCATGGTCAGCAGGGTCCATCCTAGCTGGCATCAGGTCTGCCAGATACAGGAAAAGCTTCCAGCAGCTTTTCATAGAGTCCAGCTGTGTAGCCCACACACTTCCAAAACCTGGCCATGCGAACACATTACAGTAAGATACAACTTTGTAAGCCTTGTAGAGAAAAGTGATGGTTGAGGTGTGCTCGCATGAGGTAAGTGCTGCATGGACCCAGTTCCCAGTGGAGCATGTGGTTGATGTAGTGTATGTGAATGAGAATGAATGAGTGGCAGAGGTGATGCTGTGAGAGAAGAGGGTGCTCAGCAACATGGCTGTGTGCAAAATGGATGCTGTATTGCAGTCTAGGTTTTCAGCTGAGGTTCGATGGTGAAGGTCACACTACAACACAGCCAAAAATCCACAGCTTAAGCTAGGTGTTCGTCTTTGACTTTGTGGATAGGCTTCTGAGGAAAATTGCAATTTCAGCTACAAAAATGTGCCAGGACAATTGATCAGGCTCTGCTGCACTTTACGGAGGAAAATACAGAAAAATGGGAAAATAAATGGTAAGATTTTGCAAACAATGTGCAAGATGCATTTTGTTTACAGTTTGAAACATCTGTGTGTCAGTGGAAAAATTTATATTGTTTACTTAATGTTGATGTGTGGATCAGTGATGAAATTGCAGGACAGATCATCTAGGCAAAATAAAAACCTGACAAAATGAAAGAAGGACCCATGCCCAAGGTATTTAGGCTCATCCTAGAGCAATGTAGTATGGAATTAAAAAGTTGGTGTTGTGCAGTAGCATCTAAGACACATCACAGCACGGTACAGAGCAGAGTCTGCCTCAGGTGTAATCTACTGGCAGATTAAGAGACAAATTCATCATAAAGCTTTTGGACAAATAGTGCATACAACTGCTTTGTTCTGTTTCCATTTTTTTCTATGATAGGAATTCTATATATTTACTGATAACTACTAGAAGGTAGGTAAGAAGCATGTCCAGGCTACTCCTGCCTGGATTCGTGAGAGGTCAAGCACTGGGACCAAGTGCCAAGGAGGGCAGTGGTTTTTGTGTGGATTTACTGACTTTTCTGTTGAGCTGCATGCAAGAGTACCGATGCCCACCCATGAACTCTGTTGGAGCAGCTCTGAGCTGAGGAGTCTGTAGGAACTAGAGCTGGAACAGGGAGAAAGAGTAGCAGAAATAAGATATAAAAATAAATGTCGACAACTTAAGGAAAGGAAATTGCCAGTCCTTGGGCAGGCAAGGATGTGAGGGTGCTGAGACCTGCATCAGGAGAAGGCAAGGAGGCAGGGAGAGGCCACAAAGACACAGGTGCAGATATTCTGGGGTAACAGGCGTGGATTGAGGATCCAAGTAGGAATGTACAGAGTTTACCTTAAATCTCCCATACATTAATTTCAGAGCAGTTGGCTTTGCCATCTCAGTAGTTATTTGAATAGTCTTCGGTGTACAATTTAGATAGACTTGAAAATTAGAATTTATGGCATATGGAAAAGCAATAAATTGTTGTTTTAGCATTCTGACTTGGTATTAAATGTGACTTAAGGACCAGTGAGGTATCTGTATTATCTGCATGATCAGCAAATGCATGTTTGACTGGTTCAGGAGCAGTTGAGGTAATATGGTAGGTTAATGTACAGCTGTAGCAGTCTGATAGTGCAGTGTTTTTATTGATTGTCTCAGTAAATGCACTGTGGCATTAAGTTTGCTTGTCACAGTGATTAGTGCCCAGGGTAGTTGAGCAAGTTACTTTTCCACTGTGTCGACCCCCAAATCCCAGAGTTCTTTCAATCAAACTCTTTAGATTTCATACACTGGGAATTCCTTTCCTTTTCTAATGGGCTGTATTAAAGAAAATGTGTCACCTTTTGCACCATGTAATACTAAATCAGATCAGAATTCATGCACAATTATGTCAGTGGAAATATAATATTACAGACCTGCTCATCTCAAGATAGCACATGGAAAAATAAACTTCCACAGCTGACAGATTTGCTAGATTCTGCAGATAAGTTATTTGTAAGTAATTGAGCTGCGAAATGTATATGGATTATTTTAATATCTATCAAAAATACATAAGAAAAGCTGCTAATAAATATTTAAGTATTGTTTCTTTGTTCTTTCTCCTATTTCCTTTCTCTTTTGTATGTTTTCTTGGCCTGCTCAGGTGCTAAGGTAACTAAGTCCAGGATGGGAAAAACAGATTTTATCATAGCAAACTAGTTCTGTTCTGAAGGCTAACAGCTTTAGAAAAACAAAATGGAAACCATTCCTTTATGTGATGTCAGAGATACTTTAATGCCAAAGTAACAGAGAGCTCTGAGAGAAAAGAATTCTATTTAGAAAGTATTGCTTTCAGTTAGTCTTTAGCAGAGTGAATAAGTCAGAACAGCATTGCTAATCTTTTTTTGCACTCAGAAATAGTAATTTAAGATCAATTGCTAAGCAGATGTGCTTTTTTAGTATTTTACACAAAAGAATGGTACAATTCCTCCTACCCTCAACATATTAGCCAGTACCTTGCTATGCCTTTAATGCATGGTATTAGCTATAATTCAAAATTAACTATAGAAAAGCCATTTGTTGACCTTTATTTACTGTTTGATTAAAAATTTAAATACCAACAGGAAAAGAAGTGTAGATAGAAATTCTTTGTAATGCCTTCTCCGCTGCTAATTTGTAATTAGTTGTGTTTTTTTTAATTTGTAGAGAATTTGAAATTTTGTGTGTATGTTCATGTGCACCAAAGCGTCTTCTTTTGTATTTTCTGTACTCAAGGACTGCTTCCCTTCCCACTTTCAAAGAATAAATGCTGCCTGAATATTTTGGATCAATACACAGCATATAGTGAAGATCAAGAAACAGTTTGCTCAGCTATTTTTCTTAAGTATAATACACACCCCTGCATTTTGATAGAAGAATGGTTTGCATAGTAATAGTTGTGGTTTCTGTATAGTCTTTTAAAGATTTTATAGTCTGTTCGGGGAATGCTTGAAGCTGCATTATCAGAAATTACATTATATAACCTTATAGAGGTTATATAATGTAATTATATAATATATACTGACCAAGAGTCAGGTTTTTAGTAAATAATTGTTTCAAGCACTTCTTATATTGTGTAATCCTTTTCACTCATCTGCCTCAGGATATATTGATTCAGAAGAAAATGTATTTTAACACCGTGGTGTTTTTAGAAAGAAAAACTTCATGCTGAATTTTGAAATCTTAATGCATAACTACAGAAATGTCATTCCCTGAAAGTGCTAAAGATTTTTTTTTTTCCCAGTGAAATGTTGACTGTTTATTGAACATTGGAGTTTCTTTGGTTTTGAGTCTGGCTGCCTTTGAAAGGAAACCACAGCAGTTTGGGCTGTGTTTTCCTCTGATGTCAGTTAGAATTTTTGGAACTACCACAATGCCAAAAAGGCCCAATCAAAAACTAGCAAATTGAAAAGCAGCACTACACACTGTTGAAATTCCCCAAAAAAATTTGGTGAGAAACACCTTGGTAACACAGCTGTTTGACAAGGCATCTTTGAATCTTCTTAAAGAACAGCACAACCCCTCTTCGGGAGCCTGCTAGGAGAGTAATACAGGGAAAGTTCAGCAAATTTTGTAATTCAAAATAATGTTTTGATTAGGGCCTAAGTGTCACTGCAGATAAACTCTATCTATTGAGTTTATAAAAATACCGTTGGCTTTTAAAAGCAGGTCAGCATTACAGTGCAAGGAAAAGTAGAACAATATACAAGTGATGAATATACAATATATACAAAGTGTACTGAATATTTTGATTTTTTAAAAAAAATGTATTTTTTTCTGGATTACCAAGTCGGAGTAGTTATAAAATGTAGAGAATAATTGTATAGGGTTGGAGTAATTATTTTTTTCATAATCTGAACATGAAAAACATCCAGAAAAATTAGTATTACCTTTTAATAAATACTAAAGTAAAAGAATCTGCAGTCAGTGACATCCTACACCATACTCTTATTTCGATGTTCCTTAACATTTTGAATAAGGTAATTTGTAAGAATGATGTCTATAATGGCTTCCAGGGAGTTGGAAAGGATATATTTCATCGAGGATGAAACTTCAGTTTCAGCAGAACACTGATCATGCGCTTTTAATATCCTGCTTTGCTTTTCCCATCATAGGTAGAGAGGGGTGAGTCCAAGGACAGGGAGCACTCCAACAGTGCTATGCTACCTTGACCTTCCTGAAGTGTTGTTCTTTCCCTTTGGAGATGTTGATAACACCCAGGCACTATACTTCTCTTCATTCTCAATATTGCTGTTCAGAGTTGTATCCCAAAAAGCATGTAAGGAGACAAGGCAGAGCTCTGTCACAAGGTTATAAAGTATACTAGACACATTACCTATTCTTAGGACACTGAAAAGTATTTGTGCTTAGGAAAGCTTTATTTTCTTCTATTTCTGTCCTTTCTTCCACAAATAATTCGTCCTACTCTTATGCTCTAGGAGAAAGTTAAAACTCTGATTACATACACTAAATTATCTCCACCATAAACTTTATATACTTTGCAGCATTTAGTTGTTTTACAGGTTGAAGTGCTTATTTAAACCTCTTTAGTGGTGGCTTTCAACCATTTCAAAATGTTGGTTGAAAGTAGTAACTGTAAGGGAAATTAAATGTGGTGTGGATGAGATTAAAACAGTGCTGCAAAAAATAAACTTTCTGTTTTGCTCCATAAGATAAGTCATGGTGGGGAGGAGAAAGCTCTGTGCAACTCTGCCACTGGAATCAGCCTGGGTATTTATACAATGTAAATGAGATATAAAAAGAGTTGGAAACACATGGCCATGCAGAAGGGTGTAATAGTTAATAGCCTCTCACCACTGAGCCAATCTCAGCCCTTCTGACACGGGGATCACCTTCTCTGGAGCAGATAGTTGTTTTTCTGCCCCCTGTTTCAAGGTAGACTCATCCTCTGGGGATGCTGGGACCCAGCAGGCTCTGCTCTGACAGGTGCCCCCTCCCCTTCCTAAGGCAAACAACAAAAAAGTCTTAATGATGGTATTTATTAATATTAATAATATTACATATTAATGCCAATAGAGCTACTAATAAAGAGCTTTAGCCATCTCTCTGTGCCTAGGAGCAATCTCAAAGACAGCCCTGGACGGGTGCCCAGTCAGGTTGTGCTATCTCCAGGAGTCCCAGGATTTTACCTACATTCCCTTTGTATTATCATAACACAACAGGGGTGTCTTCCAGATACTGGAGGAAAATGCTATGCATGCTACACACATCTGTGCTTCCCTGGCTTTGAGTAAGGCTCGTTAGTGAATTCTCTTAATTAATTAATATTTTCCACCACATTAGTATTTTCAGCTGCATGGGAATCAAGAACATTAAAATGAAAACAAAGGTAGTGAGATTTTGGGGCCAAGGCATTGTAGTGGGGTGCCCCACAGGAGCTGTGTGCTCAGGAGTGCCAGCTTCTACAGAGCTTGGAGTTCGAGTGAGGGTGAAGCCTAGTATCTCAGGAGGAGGAAGTACTGACTGGTAGTTAGCTGATTTCTACTAAAAAGTAGGCAAGCCCAAACACCCCTGCACCACCTCCACCACTTCTCCACTGCTGTATTTTGATATGTAAAACAAAGGTTCTCATGTGATTTTCATTTTGAGATAGGGTTGAAGATATTTAGGTATTCAGATTTCCTCTCTTCCCCAAGAATGCCAGAGCTCTTCTTATATGTTTGGTTTGCACGTGCTATTATACAACTATAGTAAGTAAAAATTATACAACTATAGTGTAGTAAAAATTAATCTATTTCAAAGTGTGGATTGGCAGAGTTCACCTGAAGGAAACGTAAAATAGGTCTTATGACATCAGGATTGGTGCAAGTGATTAGTGTTGAAACCATGGGCATGCCAGCCATTCTCTTAGTCCCAGTTTTCATAACCAGAAAAATAACCCAGAATAAAATTATACATTTATGCACCTAGGATGGGAATGGTTAGCCAAAAGTGTATTTGCAAGGTTTTTTCCTGCTGAAAGACATCAGTGCTCTCACTGGAAAACACTTTTGTGATCCTGTTTATTCAGAAGGTTCATAGGAATTTTATTTTTACTATAAGGTTGAGGTATTTTCGTATCTGTACAATCCTTTATAGAAAGTAGTGGACAGTACTTCTCAGTACTTTTTGTCTAGGGTAAAATGTCAGAAGTTCCATGATTCTGTCTACTGATTTCTTGTTCTCCTACTACTCCTCTGAAATGTTTTAACAAATATGCAAGTGCCTCAAATAGTAAATAGGAATGGTTTCAGATGATAGAATCACATAGAATAGTTTAGGCTTGAAGGGACCTTTAAGATCATCCATGTGTATGTTGTTTATACTTAATTTTCATAGCAAGTTTTGCTCTGTATTCTGACTCAAACTTGTGTTCAAGTTCCAAAATACATTTTTAAGGTGTCATATCTTTGTGTGAAGTGATGGATAATTGTCCTACCTACTAGGAAAATGATGGTATATGTATTTAATTCTGATGTTAGTTTTATTAAATTCTTCATATTAATGCTGCTTTGTCAGCAAGGTCCACTGGTGAGTTTTCCATTGAATGGAGAAAAAGAATTTACTTTTATCAGCTTTATCTCTGCCTTTCAAGTTCTTGGATCATTTCTCTCTACAGTCTTATAAGAGTAATTAAGAATCTCAATTTACTCTCTCTAAACCATTCATTATTTTGAGTATCTTGATTATATTCATTCATCTTCTGTGTAAATTAAAATGTCCTAGTACTTTTTGTTGCTCATCGTCTTAATTTTCCTCACACAATTTTCGTTATTTCAAATATCATGTCTGCTTTTCTGAATCTGCTTTTTTATTTTTATTTTTTAATTTGGATTCAGTACTTTAGCTGAAATTATTAGGCTTATACAATGCCACCAAGTAAACTACTAGTGTTAGTAATTCAGTTAACTTCACTATATTCCTCAGAAGTTTCACGTCACATCTTTAAGTAGTTCTGTCACCTCCAAACTGGGCATCTCAGCCTTTCTTCTTTTTGATCTAGATTTATAAATATGTTAAACATCATCTCAATTAATCTTCACAATTAATGTTTCAGTGTATATATATAACATGATCTTTTACTTCTTTCTCCTTGCATAGTTATTTTGATATCCTTTTTCTTTTAGCAACAGCCTAACATTTATTTTAAGTACATTTGCCTTTGCATTGTTGATTTGACTGCTTTAAAATGCTCTAAAGTTTCAAGAACTTTGTAAAAAGTAATTTGCAATTTTCAGTGCATTGTACTAGGAACTCAAAACAAACTACCCACAGGTCTTGGATTTAAGACATAATTTTAATTTCATGCACGTATATTTGTTAATGGAAGACCTTGATGAAGTTTCCATAGGGTTTGTCTGCTTAAAATCAAGTTTTGGGAAAAGAAGTTACAGAAAAAAATCAACAAAATAATAACAAATTATCACAACTGGATGGGGTTTGCCTAAACACTGAAGGAACCTGGGGAGAAATAGCTGAAACACTAATAGTGTGGTGTAGGTTCTAGAAGCTTATGCAGGTCCAAAACAAATGGGCAAACTCAGGGAAGGAAAAGCCATTGAGAGCAACTTGGAACAAATAGCTGTGGAAACTGCTGCACCATTCTCTGAAAGCCTGAGAAATATTTGGAGAAGTTGGTATAACTGTTTGACCTTCACATGCTCATTTCTCTTGACCATTCTGTTTCTGCACAAGCACATGTCCACCCCATGCTGTGCATGAGCAGTCCTTCCATCTGTTTGACAGCAAAGTACTGTGCTAAAATAGCAAAGGCTATTTTTAAGTATCACACAAAGCTGCTGCTTTTCAAAAAGCTGTTTTAATCCAGTGGAGTTGCTTATTACAGCTTCTCAGATAATTGTTGTGCCACAAAGTCTTAACACCTCAAGTGTCTGTATGTTTAATCCCAAACTATCAGACTAGAATAGCACAGCTTTCTAGAAGAATGACACCTACTCTCTTCCATGTTTTCTCTGGGAAAAGCTTGAATATGGTCTCACCTCCCAGCCAGTTGTTTCTCTGATAAAAATTTCACATCACTTCTTCCGTGTTTACTTAGTATTGCTGTGTCCCAGATATGACAAAGTGCAGATCTAGGAGAAATAATGAAATCTATGGAAAGCAGTCACAAAGGAGAAAAAAAATATTTTACATTGGCAGCTTTATTCCCTGCTGTTGTTGGACTGCAACTGGGTACTGAGTTTGCAACCAAGGCTGAAAAGCATTTCAACTTTATTTACTAGACAATAAATAATACAAAGACTACTGAAAGTTGAAGAAGAGAGCTGTCATTGAATTCTTTGAGTGTGGCTGGTGGTTGTTGCTTTTCTGAGTATCACAAAAACAGGCAATGAGCTTAAAATTATGGAAGAAGCAAGCTCTTTAAGTATGGAGGGCTAATTTTTCCTCTCTGCTGAAAAGGCCTATGTGAATAAAATAGGCTATCCTAAATGGTCTGCACCTTGTTGGGGATGATGCGCTCTACAACACCCGCCATCAGAGCAACAGTAGTGGAGCTGGAGGAGCAGGAGATGGCACAGTGCTTCTGCATCTGTGGACAGCTGGTGCCAGCAAACCTTTGAAGCTGATGCCATCCTACATGGATCCCTGGCAGTTGTCAAAATTATGCAAAAAGATCAGGAATTTAGGAAGGGAAAGAGGGTCTTCAATTCTCTTCACAATTTCCTGTTTTCTCTGTTGAAAATAATTCTGTGTTCAAAAACATCCCCTTTGAGCAGGGATGCATCATGGGTTGAATGCCAGCTCTTTTGCAGCTTTTCAGGCTAAGTACTGTTGGGTGCCCCTTTTTGCCTATTCTAGAGTCTGTCTCATTCAGTCATTTGCTTAATGTCCAATACCCACTCTGAATTGTTAAACAGCAACGATTTGTTAGTGTGCTGTCAGCTGCAGGTTTCCCAGCCCTCCTCATCTGGCATTTGTATATCTGTTGCTTTTGGTACTTTGAAGTTTTTTAATAGGCACTATGCAAGTTAGGAGAAGATGGGGAAAAGGGTAAATGGGGGAAATACGTCACATGGTGACTGGTTAAAGTTCTTTGCTTATTTGTTTCTTCAAGAAAGCAGATACATTCTGTTGAATGCTTATTTTTTTGTCTCATATTAGGTATATCTCAGCTGGTTTTTTTTTCTTCTTTAGCTGCAAGATTTAGTATAAAGAGCATCATCTGTGACCATGCTTCCTGTGTCATTAGTGCTCAGTGGCCGAGTTAGTCATTCCCGAGGAATGACATATGTTTGTATTTGCTGCCATTTATTTTTTCAGCTGTCATTCCAACATTGTGGTAATCATATGGATTTTGTATTTAATTTTAACAACATTTTGTTTTCCTTTTTCCTTCTAAAGCAGCTTCATTCGTTATTAGTTCAAGTCAGCAAGTCTTCCTATTGAATTCTATAGGAAGACTATAAAATTCACATTAAGTGACTGAAGACAAGCTAGCAGCTTTTTCTACATCTTTTATTGTGAAGGAACAGATACATACATGCAGTGCACAGCCAAAGCCTTTCCCTAAGCTACAACTACTTGTTTTTCTGGGGGAAAAATAGACATTTGAGCAAATAAATGCCTTTGAGCTACTCTTTTTCCTTCTGATGTTGTAGTCTGCAGTACATTACCAGAGTGTGAGCACCTCTTGCAGTTTTCAGTCAGTGTGTGATTTACTGTGGTCCAGTATAAATATGTGCATTTTTACTTCTGAGAAATTAGCATCCTGAAACATATTTAAAATGAATATAGAACAGACTATTGTAGTGGGCAGACATTAAAATAACATCTTTACAAATTACCTTTTGTTGTGATTTTTGCATTTTCACGATACTACCCCATCTTTACTACATGGCTCAGATTTAGATCTTTTCCAAAATTACAATAATTCCTAACAAATTTAAAGGGTGGAGTTTGGTTTGTGCTTGGTATTTGTTTCTTTGTATGGTTTTTGTGTGTGTCTGTTGGGGATTTTGGGGGGGCTTTTTAGGGTTTTGGGGGGTTTGGAGTTTTTTGTAGGGTTGGATTGGGTTTGGGGCTTGGGGTTTGGTTTTTGTTGTTGTTGTGGGGTTTTTTAATTTTGTTTGGCTTTGGGGCTTTTTTCTGATTTCAGTGAAGTAAGCATAGAAAAAAAATGGGCAATGGAGCACTTGCAGGTTGTTCCCAAGATTTTCTTAAGAGACACACTAGAATTCTTGGTTCACTCATCATTCCTTGCCCACTGTACCACCAGAATATTTGCAGGGTTATTTTCTACATGCTGCTGTTTTCTTCCATTTTATATTGCTTTGCCTCAAATACCAAGTATTTTTCTACACTCTGTAACTTTCCAAAAGCAAAGTTTGAGCATTTATCCAGGGGAATTATGTAAAAATGGAATGGGTTTCAATGTTTTGTTTTCTTTCTTTCTTCAATTTATCAATTTGATAGATTCCTTGGATAACTGTACCTGCTGTTTTGAAGTATATATTTATATATCCACTGTCTTTGGAACATCATGTAATCTTTCTTGCTCTAGACATCGTAGGATTTCTTCTGAGCTAAAGTAACAGAGCCAGTGATCATGATGATGGAATTCTTCTTTTTCATTTTGAATATTCATGGTTCTTTTGACCATCCTTTTCAATCCCAAAGTGCTTTCAAGATGACTTCCTTTAAACATTCAAGAATGTTTAAGTCAAGAATGCCAACCAGATCTCACATACTACTACTTTCATCTTCATTGCTATAGGTTCATGTTTAGAATTAATTATTTTGGATAATCTACATTTGCTGGTTTAGCCGAGCTAAGGTCTAATGTTTTTCTTTTCTAGATCATATTCCTAATGATTGATCACTTGGCAGCAATCAAGTGTTTAAGATTCTAGGGTTTGTTCTTCAACTGGTGTAGGCCGTCTGGGCTGTGTTGACCTCAAGATATGGAAGCAACATGCAGCCACTGATAATTTTATCTCTCTGTACAAAGTTGCTCTTTACAAATAGTGTCCCTGGGAAAATGGTTTTGTTTGTTTTTTTCCATAGCAACTTGCCATTGAGTTAAATCATTGAAATCTAAAACAGACATTTCAAAGTTTGGATTAGTTATTCCAAAGGAGCACTGTTTGTACAGCAAATACCAACAGTAAAGACATTTCTGTAGTCCTCTGCTCAGAAGAGGCCCAGGCAATTTCATACCAAAACTATCTGTACTCGTTTGGGTAAGGAAATTTCAGGGGAAGGAATCTCTTGTGATTTCTGTGAACAGAAAACATTAGCAGTCCAAGGTGTGATCACATGAATTTTGAAATAAAAAATTACTTTTTTCTGTGTTTGAGCTAAAGATGTTGTTAATAGTGGGGAGTCTGAGAGAGAAACAACAGAGCTGTTTGTTTAGGTGCATGACATATTAAGAGTTCTGAGATCACAATATCTTGTCAACACAGGATTGGAAAACTTCCAGAGACAATAAATCTAAATCTAAATGCAGAGTTTGATGCAGTGCCCTAGCCCAGTGTGGAGGTAATCTTGAAAAAGCCAATCTTGTCCTTTTGTGCAAAAGCTTGTTTAACATTGTAATATTTGCAAGGAGAAAATGCAAAATTATGTTCTACATACACTAAAATATCAAATTAACTTTTACTTCTGCTACATCCAAGAAAATGTATTTCAGAACTGTAACTAAAACTTTAGATTACTGACTCCAGCAGTACTGCTGCATATCAGTTCCCACACGTGTATAGGCACTTACTGAAAGATAAATTTTCAGGCCAGTTTTAACTTTCAAAACAGAGTACTATATTATTTTGATGATTATTTTTGATTATCTTATTGATAATGATTGGACAACAAAAATGTGTGTGAATGATTTAGATACGCAACGATTATAGATTACCTCAAGTATTCAGTTGTTTTGCTAAGCTCAGTCTTTCAGCATTCCCTTTCTGGTTTCTCTGTCTGTTTCTTTCATCCCTACCCGCATGCAGAATTTTTATACTAGCTGGTATGTCTTGTTTTCATTCAACCATTCTTCCAGGCTCTTGCATATCAAGGTTCGTCTTACTTAAAATAACTCTTTCCAATAAAACTAGCAGGCTCTTTCATTACATTTAGAGGATTATTAGACCCTTGAGATTTAACTTTTGTGCCTATCATCCCTCACGTTTGTGTAACAGCACTTGAAGAGCTTCATTAATGAGCACCTTATTAATTGCAGTTTTACATTCAGCATGGGGTAAACACTTTAGAACCACCAGATTTTACAAATTCCACTGTAAAATCATGGCCAAAGTTTGTTCTTTAGTAGAATACCAGGACTGTATTCTGACTAAATTTACTATTGCAAACAGCTGATGCATAATATACCAAAATTTCTGTGTTAGCCTCTTTGGGATTACATTGAGGTGGCTGGGTACAAAAGGAGTATTAATGACTGTCAGCTCCAGTGGTGTTCTGACTTAGGTAAAGTAAGATATTCTCTCTTCCCTTCTTTAAGCATAGTCAAAGGGGTGAAGAAAAAGATATAAGAATTTTAGGTATTTAGAACATCAACCTAAAGCACATTCATTGTGTGTATTCTAATCACCCCAGTTCTTAACCCTACAGCACCTTAATTCTGTGAGTTTCCTTCCAAAGTAAGGCCAAGAAAGGCAGAGCAAAATTTGGTACTGTTGACTTTTTGCTCCTGCCTCTATCACCATGAACAAATAAGCTTTCACCTTTTTCAAGTAATATATTTGCTTAGAGTATATGTGAAATGAACACCTCCTAAAGGTTTAGCATTAGTCAAAAAGGAAAGGAAAATGTAAGGGTTTTTTTCTCCCCACTAGATGGCCCTTTGGTGGAATGGCAGGTTGCTGTATAAACTGGCTCTATTGCCTCCATGTTTCTGCCTTTTTATCTGGAGTGCTGTCCTTACAGTACTCAAATGTGCCATGAAGGAGAAATCAGGAAGGAACATACTTTAAAAAAAGCACTGGGCAACACTGTGGAATGTGATAAGGAGAAAGAGAAAATAAAGAGCACTAGTAAAAAAATCTTAAGCTAAATATAATTTACATAATTGCCATTACAGTGTTATTTCTTTATTCTGGAAAGCTTGCAATATCTTCTTTTTCTTTAGAATTATTACTGTAGCTCTTGGTATTTTTTCCCCCAGTTTTATATTTTTCTTCTAGCACTGCAGCAGTCCATGAGAAAATGTAATTCATTACATAGGTGGTAATGCCAAAAAGTCACAGAAGGTTCAAAATTATTTTTATCAATTCTCAGTGCAGTGTTTGAGGAAGAACACTTTATTGTAATATTCACACAGGATCACAGAATTCTTAGAGTAGGAAGGGACCTCTGAGGATATGTAGTCCAAACCCACTGCTAAGAGCAGTGTCTTGGTTTAGGGCAAATCTGGGAGGAAACCTCCAAAGGGGGTTCCTCTGGAAAGTAAATTTAAATGGCCCTTCTCTTTAGTTGGTCTGGGAAAAAAGATTTCTTGGAGAAAAGTGGAAAAACTATTTATTTAACAAACAAGATGCCCACAAGCACAAAGAATGAACAATATGAAACAATAAAACCTCTTGCCACTCTGAAAAGAGATGGCAAACTGAGAAAGTCCTTGCCGTGGGTGTAGCTCAGCTTTTGTTCAGTTTCTTATTAATTTCAAGTTTTTTAGAGGTTTAGCCCTAGCAGGCTGCAGGTGCAAGCCCTCGGTGCTTCTCTGGCTTTTTTGGTCCAGAGCAGATTTAAACAGTCCCAAGGAAAAAAAAACCAAAAAAAACCCAAACCAAACCAACCAAACAAACAAAAACAAAAACAAAACCAAAACCAAAAAAAAACCAAACCAAAACAAAACAAAACAAAAACAAAAACAAAAACAAAACAAAACAAAACAAAAAAAAAAAAAAACAGTCCAGGGAGCTTCTCTGCCTCAGCTAGCTAAAACTACCTAAAAGCACAGGAGATCTCTGTCCCACCGCTGTCCGTGCCTCAGACAAGCACAGGGGGAGAGAATGGGTAGGAGTCAGGCAGTTTTCTCAAAACAAGCTCCGTGCTTCTTCTTTCCCTGTTTCCCTCTCAGAATCAGTCTTAAAGGTCTTAAAGGTACAGAATATACAACACAAACAGAACAGACAACTGGGGATACAAGCATCATAAAGTCACCCTAGAATAAGCAGGTTATTCATGCTCACAGGTGTGGTGTCTTCATAAACAGTGAGTATATCCCAATCTGGAAATGTGTCCTAAGCTGCAAACACAGGGATGGGTAGGATTCCAATATACCCAGAGTGAGATTAAAACACAAAGGAGGTCAAATGTTGATAATCAAAATGATAATACACATTTTTTCACTATCAAAGAAAGAGCAAGAAAGAAAACAGAAACGTAGGAAAAACCAAAGAATTACAGAAAGCGAGAATTACAGAAAGACAATCACCACCAAGAGTCTGTGGCGTCCTGCGAAGATCGATCTTTCGTCGTCTGTTGGTGAGGAGGGCTCTGACAAACTCGCTGTGCAGTCACTTATATAGAGGCTAAGTGGTGCTTTATGGCAGCGCCTGGGTGGTTCCACTCCAGCTTGTGACCATGGACACGGTATTCATGGGATATTCCCGTGACAGGTGATATACCCAGTTAGCTGGCCCTAGAGTTCACTCACCTTTACTAGAAGGGCACATTCACTGCCACTGTCATGGGCATTCACAGCCCATTATCAATGGATGCTCATGGCCCCTTATCACACCAGGTCTTCAGCTGCAGATTTCATCAACGGCTGGGCAATGGTGAAACAAATAAGTCTCTAACAGTTCTTTACTGAGTCTTCAGTATTTTATTCCACATGTTTATATAACTTCTATTGTGCCTACTGTCTGCTGTTTTAATGGAGTCTCACTAGGCAATAACAGTTTATTATTTTATTTATTTGCTTCTTTCTTTAATAATCATGACCACTAGTATAATTTCTCTCTGTAAAACCCTACTCTTCATTATTATGTGGTTTTCTCCATATTTTAAAATCTTCAGCCTGATTTCCAGTTAGGCATGAGCAATTATTTTCAGACCTCATCACCATGCATACATAAAAACACATGCTAGCACATGGATTTTAAGGACAACATATTGAGCATTTGTAAATAGCTGACAGTATCTGAAAAATGTGGTTACTGAAGTAACCCAGTAATATGGGTGTGGTTGAAGCCCAAAGTTTAAAAGCTCAATTCTGGTTATTTACATAACCCAGAGATTTGATGTCTGAGGTGAGATGGTGCCAATGCTTTAAGGAAGCCTGCTCTTGCTGTTCCTTTTCAGAGTGGAAGGAGTACCAAACAGGTTTTCTATTTTGCTGATGCTGAAGAGGGAACTTATACAGGTAACTGCTGAACATGCTGTCTGTCACTATCTGAAATAAGTGAAAGTCTCAGGAGTTACAGTCTGGCTTACTGAAAGGGTGTGAACTTCTGAGTCATTAAGGTCCCACTGAAGAATTTTAATATCCCCAAGAGTCTTGCCATACTTTTTCAATTTAAGAATTGGGAAGAATAATGTGGTCATACTGTTCATGAGTGATAGCCTGCAAGGGGGGAGAACAGTTAAAATAACCTGACTCTCTCAGTTCATTATAGGATGTAATGAGGAGGCCAGCCTTGGGTCACATCATGCACCTCTCCAGATCCCATAGACTATTCAGTTTTACCTCAAGACCTGCTTCCACAGTCAGCTTTAAGATAACAATATCATCATGGTTGTCTGTCCTCCTTCCATTTACCTGAGAATTTGATTGTAGCAATGGGCAACAAAGATGCACAACCCTCTGTCTTGCTTGCTCCAAAGAAGATTCTTTATTGCAGCAAACCAAGCCTTTTTATGCTCTAAACTTAAACCAGTGTGCATTGGCTGCCTGCCCCTGCAGTGTCGCTGTTCACGCACCCCTTTACCCAATCAGCTCTCTGATCATGTGGTGTGCATGTGTGTCCCCAAACTATCACTGCCTCACTCACGAGGTGGCCACACACCAGCCATGCAACCTGTTCTTTGGTTACAGGACCTGTTTTTCACCTCTCTGTTAATCAAACCTTTCCCAGAGTGCTTTCTGTTGCTCACCAGAAGTGGACAGATTTCTTATCTCCCACATTTAATAAAACAAAAACTTAACTGGGTGTCTTGTTACCACATCTGACACCTTTTGACAGAGATTCAGAAGGCTTTAAAGAGATCAAATACCTCCAGAGCTGAAACAGTGTTGGCTTACTATCTTCTTCTTTGTAAGCTTCACAGAAAGCAGTGGTTAGAGTTTGGAAGGAACTTACTGAGGTGGGGTTTTGAGCAGTGGCCAGACCCTAAACCAGCATTTCACAGTCTGTGTCTTTATGTTTTTCTGGGCAGTACTAATGACTCCTGCCAGTAAAGGACTAATGCATTTACTACCAACTACTTCTGGGTCTGTTTCATCAGTCCACAAAGGGAAGTCAGCCACAGTGTTTGAGCCCTGTGTATGGTTGAGTCTCCTGCTGAGAGATGATGTGGGTGCCTATTTATGGACTCTACTTTGGACTCCAATTATTAGTTGAAATAATCTGAAGAGTTTTCTCACAAAAGCTTCTGTTTAAGCAGAAGTAGAGATTAAGTAGAGATTTTTGGCTCGTTATTAAAAGTCAAGGATGATTAGAGGGGTTTTTTACTGATAGCAGCAGGGCTATGCTTTTGCTGCCACAGGTGACAGAGCCTTGAAGGCTTGATGTTTGAGGTGTTTTGGGGTGCTTGTGTGTAGGAGATGGGGTCAGGCCTTGCCCTAGTGGGCAGTGAAGTGCCCCACACCCTCCATCCGTAAAGCCAGTATCCCGGCCTGGCAGAGCTGACAACCATGGCACACCAGAGGCAGGGCTCCACTCTACCTTAAGCCAACTCCTGAGCGGCCAGATGACCAGCCAAATGACTCACCTGGGAGGAGGGCCCACAAAAGCCAAGGGGTATTTAAGGCCAAGCAGGAGGCTGGCATATGTCTTCATGCTACCTGCTCTTGGAGTTTCTATCTTGGCCTTTCTAACTGAGCATCCCTGGAACCCAGGAGGTGGGAGCTATATGTGTGCTTTTCTATATCTTTTCTGTCTTTCTCACTTTCTTCTTCCAATTCCCTCTTCTTGGAATATTTTACGTAACTTAACATTGAACAAGTTTAAAGTTTGCTAAGTTGGAAGGGCCAAGTTACTGCCCAAGTGTTTTATATTGGTTCAATGTTGTACTACATCCTTTGCCAAAATTCTCTGATTTTTCTAAAGTTTGCCAGTGAACTTTTGTGTTGTTTTGACCTCTTGAGAATATCTGGTTTCCATTTGTCCCCTGCATCTAACCCAGAGCAGAGGAACCACTGTCAAGTCTTTTTATTGGGGCCTTACAAGAGGTAATCCATGACCCAAGCAACCAGGAATTCATGTGTCTTCTGGTGGCCAAGTGACAGGACCCTACCACTGATGGCATACCAGTGCTGATGTTGTATCCCCTCTCTGGGTCTATCACAAGTTACTCTGACTTTGCCTTGTTGGTTACAGGACCTTATTGCTATGTTGCCTGCAGAGGTACTCTATCATACCAGTTTGGGTAATAAGGGTTGGTTTGGGAAGATCCATCTGGGGTTTTTTTCCCAGGCACCATCTTGAACATTTCAGCATTTGCTTCGATTCTCAAAACTTCCCTCTTATGATCTGTGCCTTTCTCTCCAAATTAGAAGTTACTAGTAGGACAGCTATCCACCATAAAATCTTCAGAGTTTTATTCTTTGTACTTAAAACTCTTTTTTTTTTCTTTTTTTTTTTTTCTGGCTCTCCTGCTTTCCCAGTCATTTGAAAAGTTGGTTTTTTAAATGCACTTTTACTTGGAGAGGAGAGACGTTTGGGGTTACAGATATAATCCTTTCTGAAATCACCCTATTTTGTCATAGGGTTGGAAGCAGAGTATGTTGAATAAAAAGACTCACACAACATGGATTTTATTTAGGGATTTATGTAAATTAGCTCGACATAGTCTAGAGCTAGTAATTTACTTTGTTTTGCTTTGGTTTCATCAAAAGGAAATTATAGTTCTGGCTGAAAATCAGTATGTAAACGTTAAGTATTACCGTTCACCAAACAGCATATCAATCTTTAGTCTACAATATCCTGTGAAAGAGGAGGAGGACATCATCTCAGTCTTTACTTTGGGTTCATACCCTTTTTAAAATTCAGGTCAGACCATCAATATCAATATGACTCTGCTTTCACAGTTTGTGCTCACAACCATGCCCTGGCAAACCTCTTGCTCTTCAGATACCTTAAGCCTACAGCAAACAAATCACACAAATGCAATAGTAATAAGGCTTTGTATTAAGCTTTGTTAGCTTTGTATTATATTTTTTATCTACAATTTAAATGACAATTATGTCCAGAAAATTGGCAGTTGTAGTTATGCAAATGATGAAATTGATTCCAGTCACGGCCCATATTCAAGACCCCAGAACTCTCTTGCCAAGTCCCTTAAAGGGGCTTACAGGTTGTTTTTTTCTTTTACCCAGAGTTAGACACAAAGAAAAAATACTGACAAGATATTCCTCAAGAGTCAAAACAACAAAAACTTTACTGGCAACTTCAGAAAATCGGGGAACTTTGGCAAAAGTTTAAAGCAACATTGAATCAACATGAAGCATTTCACAAAGCATTAATTTAGCAAGCTCCAAGTCCATTACACCTGACAAACTCCAACCCATCTGATTTTAAGTTACTTAGACTTCAAGAAGAAGGAATTGGAAGAAAAATAACAAAGAGAAAGACAGAAGAGATACAGAAAAGAGCAAATATAACTACCACTGCTGGCTCCAGTGGTCAAGACATGCTTGCCTCATGCTCTGGCATGAGTACCCTTCAGCTTTCCTAGGCCCTTTCCCCAGGTGGGGACATCTGGTAGCCACTCTGGGGCTGGGTTAGGGGCTCCAGGGGCAGGTTTGGAAAATTGCCTCTACTATGCCACTGCTGGGGTACAGGCTCTAGGGGGTATGTGGATGGAGCAATACACCACCTCAACAGGGCAAGGCTTGTCTTACCCCTTACCCCACACATGCAACTGAAATGCCATTCAAGCCAGCAATCTCCTCCAGTCTCTCACACCATCTTTCTCTGGAAAGGAAATACCAGTAGTGTTTGAAAAATTAATTATTAAGAACCTTGGTTTACTTTAGGTAGCTCATGTGCTGTATTTGATAACACAGCATCTTGCTGGAAGAAAATAATTGCAGTTTTTCCCTAGCCCAGCTTATTTTTTACACAAATATCTGGAGCAGGAAATAAAAACCAGTTAATAGTTGTGGGACATATGGTAATAGTTGGAATAGTTTAAGCAAAGATGAACCATGATTCTTCTGACCATCTCCTTTTTCCTGTGCTGTTTTGTCTAATCCTGCCTCAGAGTATGTCAACAAGTTTCCTTTAAGCTCAGAAGGTGCAGTGGGTTGGAAATAGTGATTCTTTCTCTGTCTCTTTCTGTCTTTATGGTTTTTGTGGGAAATGATTTAAAACTGGTATATTTTTGGATTGTCTGGTTCTGGCTAGGACAGGATGAATTTTTGCAGTGGCCAGGAGGAGACATGGCTGTAATCCAGAGTTTACTTTCTACCATCTCACATGGTTGTTGGGGGCAGGGGAAAGGGATTCTCTTCCAGGAACAGGGGTTCCTTTTGGTTAAGTAAGTGTGGCTCTGGCTCCAAGTCAGAGGGAGCAGTGAGGTTGGTGTGGCTGTGGTCTGGTTGGGCTCTGCAGAGAGCATTTCGCATGTAAATCACTCTCTTTTAATATTGTCACTTTTGTTGTTCATTTCCTTATCTCATTGCTGTTCCCAGTAAATTGTTTTTTATCTCAACTACAATTTTTTGTGCCTTCAGTTCTCCTCTCCAGCCCACCATAGGGGTGGGGAGGGAGAGGGAGTGAGCATGCAGCAGCAGGATTTGGAAAGTCTCAGTGGGTGTACTGAATTGGAGAGTGCCATTCCTAAATCATGACATGAATAAAGGTACAAATTTATTGTGTAAGATACTTATAAATTAAAACAGCCTCAGGACTTTTGAATGTAACCCCACTTGAGTTCTGGATATGCCAGCAAAGGGTACTGGTTTTGTTAGAGTGACATAATTCTTTTCTCACACAAGTTAATTATAAATCAAAATAAGTTTACATAGAGGGCACAATCTCTTAAAGAAATTTGAAGAGGCAAGGGGTATACATATTCAGAAAGCAGAAAAATATTGGTATGGCTTATTGTTCACTTCTTCTATACAAGAAAACATTATACTAGAAGTATATGTTTTACATGAAGGAATTGAGCAGGTGCCTGTTTCCTGATGACAAGTGAAGCATGCTGGATATATGATGTGTAACTTCAGAAGCTGCATACCTGAGGAGAATAATGGTGTCATTGCAAAGGCTTCAAGAATGCAGCAAATATTAAGGAAATAACTTACATAAATGACTCTGTGTTGCTGTGCAGCACTGGATGTAGTTGATATCACTGGTTCTGATCCATTGTGAAAGCAAAAATATTTCTTTGTGATATAATAATTATTAATCTTATGTGAGAATATAAGGTCTTTCACATTGCCTGAGAAACTGGTGGGTTTACTTTTTCTGAAGTGCTTGGTTTATAAATTACACAACCACGGAAAGTAGTTTTCTCATCTCTGTCTGTCTGCATCTCTCGTAGTTGTTTTTTAGATAATCTGTGTTCTCTAACTAAATACTTTCAAATATCTTCAAACAGGTAATCTTGACAACATTGTTGCAGAACCAGTGATGTTGAAATGGTTAAATGATAAATCATGTTTTATTCCAATATAATTAATTAAGATAGCAAAAATGTCAATGTAATGAGTGAACAAATATACTATCTGATAGTTATGCATCAGAGGAAGAAAAGAAAAATTAAATGCAACATGCATTTCTTCGATGCTGAACTTTGGAGTCAATGACAGAGACTGTTGTATCATGTGCTTTGTGATGACAAAAAGTTGAGCTTCTTTAATGAAGTATTTTCCTAAGAGTACACAATTTTCTTTCCATTTCTTATTTTCAGAAAACAATAATTACTTTCAAATTATATAGGGTAATATGGCAACAAGCCGTTGGAAATGTTGAACATAACCTTCTGGCTTATCTGCAGTCTGTAAAAAATGAAAAGCAACTTTTTTTTTCATGGTTATACTTCATTTTAATCCCATCTAACACAGTATTGTTAGTGGATTTGATGCTGCAAACATGTTTGGATTTAGAGATACATATTTGAAGGGAAAAGAACAACAGGAGCTAAGTTTTTCTGGTTTCTTGCTCAGAGCCTTCCAGAAATTTTTATTTTCCTGTGTCTACATCAGCTCAAGAACCAGCATGTCAACAAACTGCCTTTATTCCACCTTAGGACTCTTGTCACTTGAAGGAGCACACAACACACAAGGCTGGCACCTTCAGCATGTTTAAAACCTAGAGACCTGGCTTATTCAAATATGTGTTTAGAAACTAATGCAGTGAGACACAAAACTGTGTAGAGCTCAGCATACATACCAAACCATATGTACTGCAATAAGCACTGTTTACAGGACAAGAAAACATTTTCTTATTGCCAGGTTTTACCAATTCCTTTTACATGAATCTGTAACACAGGACCCTTTGGAACTTAATTGATGGCTATACAATCCTTTTCCTACAGTCAGAAATTCTTTTACTCAACTACTCCTATTCTTTTATTCAGGACAGTGAAAAGAAAGGATTTATGAATAGACTTTATGCCATTCAGGAGGTGTGTGTCACTGTCCAGAATATCCTAGATGAAATCGCTTCCTTTGGTGAAAGGATCAAGAAGTAAGTGCTGACACAGGTGCTGGATTGCTCTCCAATACTCTTTAACATCTTTTCCATGCAGAGATATAAAATGTTAAACTTTTACTTACTTATTCTGGGGGAGTCCATTGTTCAAACTCATCTATATTTACTTTGCTTTATGGAGACCCTCAGTCAGTGGAAATTCTGTTATATTAATTCTGGAGTTTAGAAATATATTAATTGGGACAGAAATCAGAAGTGAGGTTTTTAAGTAAAACAGAAAGAGGTTGTGAGGTTGTTATTTAAAAGTGATAATAAAAATGAAATTTTGATAAAGGAAATAAGCAGAACTGAATAGGGGTTTCATATTTTAAGGATGTACATATGTTCACTTGCTGGAAGTTTTATTTATAGGTCAACAAAACCTTTCCTTTAGAGTATTTGTAATTTGTAACATCTAATACATAATATACAAAAATTGCCAACAAATTTAGACATTAAGAAAGAGAGGTTCTGAGATTTACTGCAGGAAATGTAATTATATATTTCTGGCATGGTGAGTGGAGAGCAGCACAAGGTTTATTACTTGAGGTCAGGCAGATTCCAGAAAGACACCTTCCAGCTGTCAGCTGCAAAGCATAGAGAGGATTGACATCATGTTCTGCACCTTGAAAGCCAAGAGCATCTCACCACTACCCAATTCACTTTTGGAAGTGAATTTTAGGAAACCTGTGCCTTGGGTGAAGGTCAGTCTGCAGGAATCCTGAGGATCATCTCTAATGCTGTCCTGTTCTGTCTTGATGATGAGGAGATTGCCATTTATGCATTTAAGAGCAAAGTCCCTAATAGGAAAGCCTGGGAAAGTGTTCCCATAGGGACAATCCCATGCAGGCTGTGTTCACAGCAGGAGAGGCAGGTGCAAGCATATTGTATCACACAAGTTCTCCAGTTAGAAAAATGAGCCAGTCTCTGAAAAAAATCCTTTATCAAAAGGCTATTCGTGGAAGTTGTCTTGATGATTAAGTAGTTCTAATTGTGCATTTTGGAGGTAGGGTTTGTTCTATTATATGCCAGATGAGAGCTACAGAATTTTGTAAACTGAGTGAGACTATAAATCTTTGTAATTTGCTCCTAAAACTATAATGGGAAACCTGTACTGAATGCTGTGTTAACACAGCCCATAAGGAGCTTTGCTGAGTGAGGAGCTGTGCTCCCACACGTCATGGTGTGTCTGTGATCCATTGCACAAAGCCGAGTCACAGGAACATGAGCAGACCCTCAACCTTCTGTTCATCCCAAATGTGTACAGAAAAGGGGAAAAGAGCAGGTGTCCCCTGAGGATAAAAGGAAGAGTCCTACACTAAGTGACACTAGCATAGTGTTAGTGGAGACATGTCAAAATTGCCAGAGCAAAAAGAAGACAATAAACACATGAAGCCAGAGCTCATTATGAAAAATATGGCTTGCAATTCAGATAATTGCAATTTTTCATCTAGAGTAGCCAAAATAATGTAATCACAGTGATTGAGAATATAGCTAGTAGGAATACTCTAAAGTGTATCATAAGACTATTTAGATTTAAAGCCACATTTTCCTTCTGGATAAATGTCATGCAACACTTTTGAGATGGCCGTGCCTTCATGGAACAAATCCACTGAGCCAAGCTCCCCTTAACCAACTTTCCTATGGGATATATGTATAAAATTATCATCTGGTCTTTATCTCTTCACTGAACACAGGACTTGGAGAGCCACAGCACCCTTTTTCAAGATCCATTTACTCTCCCTTCCTCACACCTCAATTTTGCAGAATGTGATGACCAGCAGAATTTTATCAGAATAGAGTCTAGGACCATTAGTTAGGATGTTTTTATCTGTGACTTTTTTTGGAAAGGTAATGTCCTGAAACTTTGGTGGGATCCCAGAAATACTTTTCCTTTATACATAGATAAATACCCTTTACTTATTTCAGGATTTTTTGTTATCTTTTGTTTTTTTTTCTTTTGACATCCAGAGGGTTTTTATTTCTTCCCTCAACCACTGCTATTGCATTATCCTTGTCTTCATGGCTAACTGTTCTATCCCCTCCTTTTTTTTTTCCTTAGCCCTCTCCTTCTTAAGGACATGGATGAGTTTCCACCTTTGCACAGTCATGCACTTGCTTTTTCCTTTTCTCCCAAAGCTGGAAGGCACCTGGCTGAGGAGTGCACCTATACTTCAGACAGAGGGGAATGTCCCTGTTCAGTCTTTAACTGCTTGTGCTGTCCTTACAGTGGAATACGGAGGAGATAAAACAAGAAAGCCTTAACAGTACTCTTCCAACTATTGTATCCTATTCTACCATGGTGTTGAGAAGGGAATGTAGATTGCCTGTGCAAGTTCATTTGGGGAGTAGGGAGTTCTGTGGTTTTTGCCTGGCGCTGAAAATGAGTTTAGGCATTCAGATTTCCAAAAGGCAGAGAGTGATTCACCCGGCAGATGTGCACTGCTGTTCTGGGAGAGGTGAAATTCACCAGGCAAGTGGGCAAAAGCCAGGACCTCCTTTCATTTCCACTGACAGTGGGTCCAAGCCCAGGCTCTCCCTGATGAAGGACAAAGGCATCCATGCCTTCATTAGTAGACTCAGTTTGTTCTCCATAATGGCAACTGACACTTCTCCCACTGTCCTTTTGTTGATTTTGTTGGCTGACCTCAGTTCTGACTTTTGTTAATTTTTCTTTAGTACATTCAACTGGACTGTCCCATTTCTGAGCTGGCTGGCAATTGTTGCCCTCTCTGTATTCACCGTTGTCCTGTATTTCATTCCACTGAGATACATTGTCCTTGTCTGGGGTAAGTAAAGCCATTTAAACTGTCTGTACCACTTTAAAAATCTGTTTTTTAATGGATGACTTACACTGACAATACTTTTCAGTATTTATGGTCATGAACCTGCCCTATGATGGAATTAGGCATGTTAGTTAAAAATTGCAACAGTGTAAATATTTAGGCCCACCTGCAAAAGACATTTTCTTGGCTGACATTCTAGACTTAATCATACTATAAACATGTAGCCATGAAGATTCTTCATATATCAAAGTGTATCTTTGTCTAGATATTTCTCTGATTTATTTTCACCACTTACACACAAATAGACGTATTTCAACCTATATGGTGCATGTAGGACAATACACCTTTTTTACTGCAGTACTTTATCTTGTGAAAGTGTATGCAAACATAGCAGCAAGAAACCTTTAGTTAGACAGAAAGGAACAGGTGGAATTTGGCTGGTTGATAATGAACAAAAATTCTGGGCAAGTAGGGGAATGGAATTATGATTGATCCAAATTTTCACTACTTGTGCTTATATCTATTCTTTATACTGATTTTAAAAAGCTACTGTTACCACATCTGTTGTAAATAATGCTCCAGGTTTTCATTTGTATATATTTTCATACATCTTACACCACCAGCAGCTGGTACCCTTGCCCAGTAGCACAGACTTACGAAGAACACAGTCTCAGTGACATCAGTAGCTAGATACTTTTTTCTGAATAGAGAATAGCAATCACACTTTCGTGAAAAACTTTTGAATTCAGGAGACAGCAGAAAATCATTGAACTGACTCCAAAGAATTTATTCTTTGTTTATCCATCAGTATTAGTAATTTTCCTAGAATATTTTCTCAAATGATGATAGCTGAAGCAATAAAGAGGATATGAACAAATATAGAACTAACAAAAGGAAGCATATGGGCTTCCTTTCTTTTCCTGTCTTTGACTTTTACTTATTCCCCCATACCATGCATCACTTAAGTATAACCCAAACACTTTAGTTTGTTCCCAAAGTTTCATTTCTTCTAGCACATACATAGGAAGTATTTGCCTGTGTCCTTTTTCTGTCATTTTTCAGACAGGTCTGACATCTTGCTTTTTTACATCAGGTTTGATACAATAACCTGAGATTATAATACCCCTCCAAGATCCACAGAACTGTAGAGCCAGAACTGTTCTTTAAAAAGCTCATGACTCATACCCCTGGAAGTGTCACACTCCCACAGAAATATCTCTGTTTCAGGTAAGGCAGAGTCTCAACTCCCAAGCCTCCCAAACCATGGATGGGTAGCAAAAGCATAAATTATTATAAATGCACCTTGCATTCTCTTTATCTCTTCACTTCTCTTCAAGTTACATGGGCTATGTAAATAGAACTTCAAGCCCTTTTCTTCACTAGAGGTTTCAACTCCACATTTTTCTTCTGTGTTTCAGTTCAGGTGACATCTTACTCAGCAAGTGTATGCAGATCCCTTCTTTAGGAACCTTTTTCTCTTGCATAATGACAGGAGACCAGACAGGTACTGCACAGATGCAGATTCCACAATCCAGACCTCCTCAGGGTGATGAATTCTCACACAGCCATGTCATGCTGAGCATAGCTTTGAGTAGCTGTCCCTTCAAAAACTGCAGTATTCCAAACACCTACCCGTTTTCTCCATCACTGTGTGTTTCTAGCCTCTCCCGTGTATATTTCTTCATCCTATTCATCCTTCCTGCCTGTGGAAACCATTGATTTCTCTTTTTTGACTTACTTCCTTAGGAATGTTTGAACTGGTCTGTAGCAGCATCTGCCCATTTTGTTCTTTGGAAGGCAGTTTTCAAATGAAAATTTCTTCATATTATGTGTCATCTTTTGTATAGCTGTCTTTCTTCTGCGCATACATAGGCTAGTCTGCCCCTTTCAGCCTGCCCTAGCAAGAAATTCTCCATCATTTCCTGGCTGAATCTCTCTCTGGTGGAGACTACCAGTCCTTGAAGATGTGGTGTGTTAGGTGGGGTGCAGCAGGAACCACCTCTTCATCCTAATCCCACCTGATAAAATGCTGAGCCCAGGTTACACACACAAAAGTTGTTTATGTGAAAGAACCTATTATTATTTTAATCTGAAAATTTTCAAACTGTTGGAAAAGACAGTTTGCAATCCCCTTGCTGTATTCTGCCTCTCCTGTAGTGTCTTCTCTCATCTGTGCAACACTTTTCCTTTCTCAAGGTTTCATGCCTTGACTGGTATTTTTCTTTATCAGATGTGATAAAGTGAGATCATACCACCTGACTTCATCCATGGGTGGTCCAGTGGCCATGTGCAATGAACATGTTCACCTTAAATGTGTTCACCTTAAATTTTGCAGTCACTTGCTGATGCAAAATATCTTCTTAAACAAGGGTCAGATATTCCTTCTGAACACTCACTATCCAACACCATATAAAGGGAGGGCAGCATCTCCTATCTACGCTGCAGAACTGAGGATTCATGTCATGGGATGCCGTGGGTGTTGTTGACACTGAATCTTGCATGCCCCATCCAAAGGCTTTATGTCCTTGCTAAAGCTTTCCGAAAAGTCTGAGCACCAAAGACTTTGTGGAAAATAAACAATGTTATCTTGTATCTGATGGAGCCTGGATAAATTACACAGAAAGGCATATAGTGTCCTGGCTTTGTCCTGCTCACATGAGAGTCAATGCAGTTTGCACTGTTCCTATGCATGTCTTAGATGTGTTCCCAGAGCCCACAAACCAGGTTCTCAAAGTGTACAAATCTTACTCAGTATGTAATGATAAGAAAATTAGTCTAATTTAAAAGCCTGCTTTCTGATTATTTTGTGGATGATTTTTCATGGTGCTTCCGAACACTAATTGTCAGTAGGCATTATAAGACCATGATGTCTAAGGGAGACATATCCTCTCTTCTCTTCACTGCCATCAGCTTGTCTCTATCTGTCATTCCCACACAGAGGTTTGTGCAAACTCCTTCATATGATGCAGACTTCACTGCTTCCCATGTGTTTCATTGTCCTTAGCATGAAAAATACTTTCCTTGAATCTTCTGAATCTTTTATGAATCTTGTGTCCTCCAATTAAGCCCATTTCTGCTCATCCTTTCTGTTACAGGAATTAAATACTTTTTATGCCTCTGCTTTTCCCAACTTCTTCATAATAATCACAGTTTTTGTTACTTTCCAAAAAAATATATTGAATGAATTTGAAAATGCCCCTAGAACTTTTGCATTTTGAAACAGGGAACCACAGAAGCAGAGTCCATCCTTTGGAGCCCAAGTTTACAATTCATGCATTCATTTGGTGCTACTATCAGGATTCAGAATGGATCCTAAAATCTGTTTTAAAACTTTGCCAAAAGTATATATCTTTTGATATCTTATCTTATAACGATAGTAACGTTTGAACTTTTCCTTTTGCAGGCATCAATAAATTTACAAAGAAGATTCGAAATCCATATGCAATTGATAACAATGAGCTACTTGACTTTCTGTCCAGAGTCCCTTCCGATGTGCAAGTGGTGTGTGTATATATATATATATTTATTACTGTTATTACTTTTTAAGAATTTTTAAAGCAGTTATTTTGATTTACTATTATATTCTTTGGCAGAAAGAAATTGCATACTCAATCTGAGGATAGTCTGCAAATCATAAGAGGCTGCTAGATCTTTTTTCAATGAGAAAGAAATTCCTGCATTGGTTGATCCTCTGAGGATCCGTCGGAGCAGTCAGTAGAAGGACAAGTATTTATGAGATGGTAGCAGATGCTAGAGCTTGTATTAAACAGCATCCAGCATGATGTGAATCTGACTGGGATAGGGCACTGTGTAGGGAGTGCTGGAGCTGAGTCTCTCAGGACAGGCAGAGAAGGAACAGGAAGGTCAAATAATGGAAAAGGCAGGCAGCATTTCCCAGTGTCTTGTGACAGCACTCTGAGAGCACTCTGGCCATTCACTTCCACAGGTGAAAGCTTTTGCTGTGGCCACAGTTCAACTGCTCATAAACTCCTTTAAAAAAAGAGTTGGTTGTGAATTACAAGCTTTTATGATGCAGTGCACAATCCCCAGAGAGCATGCAAGAGTTAAGATAGCATCAAGCACATAAATCACATCCAGTGTCACAAAGATTATAGCCTTCCCATATTTCTAGTTTCAGTTCAAAGCTGGTATTAAGTAGGAGATATGGGTGCACCCTCTCTGTATCTGATACCCTCTGGGGTAGGCTTTTAGAAATAACAAAGTTTTTAAGAAACATTACGAAGAATGGTATCCAACATGGTCAAGATGATAATGCCAGAGCTTCTGTGGAGAAAACAAACAAACAAAAAAGTCTTTTCTAAGTTTACATCAGCATGCAGTGTTGTTTCCTGGTAGGATTTTCCTGGTGTTGGTTTTCCTTCTTATTCTGCATCTGTCATTCTGTTGTTGGTGAATCACATCTGCAAATCCTGTGTCGTTTTTAGGGGGAAACTCTTTTTTTTTTTAACTTTTTATCCCTTTGCAGAAAAAAAAAATCTTTCTTTTTTCTAACAAGTGCCACCTGACAACTTTCTTTCTGAAATTTGTGTTTAAACAGATGCAATACCATGAACTGAAACAAGATCCTACTCACAGCCCAAGCAAGAGAAAGAAAAACAATCCTGCCTAGCCAGCGTCATGTGTTGAGGAGACCAGCATCTGCCAGGGGAAGATAAAAGAGCAAGCCTAAGAAGCATTTCCTTTCTCTAAGCTTTTTATTTATCTTGCCTTTTTATCTTGTGGGGAGATTTTGTAACAGTATTAAAAGGTGTTTCTCATGGAAAATCTATTTCTCATTGTAAAGATATTTCTTTCAGGTAGGGGTTTTGCCATTTTAAAGCCTTGTTAGAAACAAGATAACACATTAAATGAGTCAATCCAAAACTGAGAATATATACTGCTACTTGGTGGTCAAAAATACATGAGACAGTCAAATCATGCCAACTAAACCTACAAAATATTTAAATTTAAATCTGACTCAGAAATTTCTCAGATTTTATTTGTGAGCATTAATATTTTTATCCAGTAAGTCATCATTACAATTTTCTATGTTTTATATACTGCAAGAGAAATACAATGGAGTGGAGCCTACTGCACTTAAGTTTTAGCAGGTTTTTTTACATTTCAGACCCTGATGTTAACTCCCGGTGCAACATTTTCTATGTGGTAGGGGTGCTTATAAGGCAGTGAGAAACACCAAGTGCAAATCTCTTTCTGGAGTTCCCAAAAGCAGTTCCTGCTGTTTTTATCATTCCATTTTAAGACCTAAAATTCTCTGTTTCAAAATACTGCCAGGTTTGTAAATTATTGCCTATCATATTTTTCTACATGTACCAGTAGCCTTCATTTGTACTACATAGCTTAGCTTGAATGGATCAAACTAACTCCCTACTGCTTTGGGTGTCATGCTACGAACACTTTTTGTGCACATAACTATTTTAATATGGGTATCTTGCAGAAAAGGCTTTTCATTCAAATCACAAGATCATGTTAATATGCTTTATGGTATAACATTACCTGTTACTAATGTGAAATACTGTGTAGAGGAAAAAATTGCAGTTGTGGTAAAACTGATATACCAGGGTTTTTTCCTTAGTTAATAATGTCAGTTCTTCTGATATGATCTTTCCCTACTGCATGGAAACTGCATTATCTTATAAATTACATGTAACATAGATGAGAAACATTTACATTTCAAATGTCTTAGTGGCCACTGCATAACGAGTACTTGGGGATATATTCTGGTAGCTGCATGCAGACTTCCACACTCAGCTCCCCATATAGTGAGCAGAGACTCATTACTGAGGGACTACCTGTGCACAGCTCCTCATTATAGTTCCCAGTGACATTAAAGGGGATTTTTTGCCCAGGGGAGAGTGACAGGACTACATCCTCAAGGGGGGCTGTGGTCCTCTCTGGATTACCTCTCACTGGTTGCAATTGCAGATGAAGTTAAATTGCACTACTCTAAAAATACTTTTTGAAAAGTCTATTTAGAAATACTTTGCAAGTACATGTGAATATGTATTTGTCCAAAGAAATATGTGTTAGCTGCATTGCTCATGAAGGATCACCCTTATTTTGCAGATAAGATGATAGCCAAGTTCTTATGTGGCAGTTACTTTGATCCTTCTGTTTGTATATGTAAAAGAATGCAAATCAAATTAATGGTCTGCAGAAAGCCTTGGACCTAAACAAGCTCTTTTTACATAATGACTTTGAAAGAGTGTAATTTTGCAGCTTGTATAACCTTTTGGCTGTATCCTACCTGAAGAGCAACATACTGTTGGTGAAATCAGAAGCACTGGTCAGCCTATTTAGTTAAAAAAAAAAAAAGCAACAAATTTGTGACTCAACAAGATGTGAATGTTTGTTGCCTGTTGTCAGTTTTGCACATTTCTTTAATACACTGCAAGCCGTGTACCTTCTTAACATTGCCCACCAACCTGTGTGTGATTTCTTCTTGTCTTTCTTTTTTGTATACAATTTCAAATGTCTACTTTGGTGGTAATATCTGAGCTGGTTATGCACGTTTCCTGCATTAAACACACTTCTAAGCATCACTTCAGATATTCTGAAGCCTCTGTCTTTGAAATCCTATATTGTTGTTTTTCCTTGAGTGCTGTGATGGGCAAGTGAATGAAAACATTGTGTTTCTTTGTGCAGGATTTTAGTATTTTAAGTTCCATAACATGCAGGGGGAAGGGGCAGGGGCACAAAAACATCTGTATGGTGAAAAATTGTGAATTCCTTTTAAATGCCTTAGTCACCCAAAATTAATCTCAATGAAAATATAATACACAGAGGCAAGGCTAAGAATATTCATTGATTAAATATGATTCTCCTGCCACAATAAGAGAATTTAAAATCACAATTTAAAATAGTTTGTGAGTGAACCCATTTTCACTATTTGCAGTTTGTCTGTGCTGCTTTGTGTAGGTGGCCTCTGTAAAGAGCCAATCCTGCCTTATGCCATAAATATTCCAACATATCTTCTTTTCCCAGACTGATTCTGAAGTCCATTTCTAACCTGTTAGATTTGGCAAGCTTTATTCCAAAAGCAGCTTGTCTGTTCATAAACAATCAAAAAAGAATAAGGCATCTCACAATCATGAAATTGTTACTGTTCTCAGAAAATCAAATTTAACTTTTATGTGGGTTCATAGAAAATCATTAGTTTAGCTGGGCTCCATATTTAGATTGGATGTGAGAGCACTCAGAATCCACCAAGGCTGATTAATCTGAGAGGCTGTTGTTACATTCCTGCTGATAACTCATAGTACAGAGCTTGCTTACCCTGTTTTTACAGTTGTTCCTCTTTGTAGGAACACCTAAGTATTTTTCATAATAGCAATGAGCTTTTTACTGGAAGAGCTGCTGTATTATAACTTAGTATTTTAAATCCAAGTGCAATAACTCCCAAGTTTGGTTGTTTTTTGTTTTTTTTTTCTATTGCAATTAAATCAACAGTGGAATAATGAGAAAGTAATTAAGCAGTCTGCATACAGTCTATCAGCTAATTTGGTCCCTGAGAGCATAAGCTTTACCAACAAGAGGAAGAGCTGCCAGCAAAAAGCACTGCATGATGTTAAGATATTTCATGTGAAGATAATCCAGGAGCATGAAGTGAAGGAGATAAAGGAAGACTTACTCCTTTCATCATTGTTAGATTACACATGCATGTAGACTACACAAAACATAATGAAAAGCTTTGCAGTTCTCTTCTCAGCAGCCAGGGATCCCAAGCTGTGGTTTAATTGACTTGTGGTTTAACACAGATTGAGTGCTTTGTGGCAAAAACTCTTCAGTTGACACTGACCCACTTACATCTGCACCTCAACTCCCAGAGTCTGCTCCACGCCTTCTACCACCTTCTCACTGAATGGCAAAAGTGAAAGGTCTTGGCTTTTTGTTGAGCTGGGTACTCAACAACAACAACAAAAATCTCTTTTCCAGTGGTGTTTTTTTCACATTATAGGACTAACCTTGCTGATTTGCAGTGTGGTACACTGACCATTTCTCTCACTTGCAAAAATTTAGATCTCAGAACCAGACTGCTGGTTCTGAGATCTAAATGGTCACATCTACTCTTGAGTTACATTCAAAAAAGGAGGTTTTTGCTGCCTCTTGAATAAATATGGGAAAAAAAATGAAAAATATTTTCCTTCCCCATAGGATTTCTGAGACATGTAACAAGTTCAACAAGCAAGTGTACTTGTATCAGGAGGAGTCTGTTATTTACAATCATGAGATAATGGCATGATCAGAAGAAATGGGCCTGGACACTAAAGCAAGTCCTTTCCTATACTGTGTTTGTATTCTTCAGGTTGAGTGTTCCTGAACACATCTGTTGGTAAAAGGGAAGAAGAAATGGGGAAGGACCTGGATTACTTAAATAAAAGATTAACTGAGAAGCTGGGTAACTACCAAATATATCTTCAATTCTTGCAGGAGTTTTTTTAGGACTGGGATTTTTGTAAAAGACAAGTCTTTCTGCACTATGTTTCTAGAAGTAAGTATCTTTCTTAGAAGAAAGTTCAGTCACTGCAATTTGCTGAGGCAGAGTACAGTTTTGGGAAGACAGGATTAGAAAAGAGTTGGGGAAGAATTATAGTGGATTATAATGCTGGAAACAGTGTTTTCTCTTCACAATACAGATACATACTTTCCCTTGACATGAGACCATAGCTCAAAACCACAGTTGCATTCACACAGTTCCAACAGCCACCCCATTCCCCATCTCTTCCCAACTTCAGATGTTGCTGATGGCATGCCATGGAGTTGGCCCAACATCTCTCAATGTTAAAGGGTAATGCAAAGGGTAATGTATAAAAGGGTCCCTCTCTCCTTTTTTCCACTTCGGCCTGCAATGTCTACGTGACCAAACTCTTTTATTTCCTGGTCACCACTGATACTGGCAATTAAATGTTAATTAGGAACTGTTTGCCATGTCATCCTCTCCTGCTTTTTCTCCCTATTTGTTCTTTTGATGCACTGCTTTTCCTCATCCACATTCTTTGACTAATTCACCTTTTTATACATATAACTCCTTGGTCAATATGGTCACAGAGCTTCAGCTGCTGGTTTCACATCAGCACTTCAGGTTTCCCTAAATACCTCCTACCGCTGAAGCTCAATGTTTGGTTTCTCACTGCTGCATTAAGCAGTCATACATACCTGTCTTTCATCAGCTTTCATCAGCTGTTTCTCTTGGACCTGCAGTGACTCCCATCTAGACCAATCTCCCCACACATTCAGATTTAGTTGACTCCTCCCTCCCTGGTGGCGATATATTTTGTAGCTGTTCTCCATGACAGTGCAGAAAAGAATAGCTGAGGAAATTAACACCTAAGTTTAAAGGAAAAGAAATTTCTGGAAGTTGTACAACTGTTCCTGCAATATGCATTGTCATGGGTTAACACAGCTTGGTTTTTAAAGGAGAAACAGTTCTCTGTAAGCCTGTAAGGACCTGTTAATTTCCTGTGGAAGGGACAGGGACCTATGAGAAGCCAATTCCTACATTTTGACATATTGTTTAACCACTGAGGAAGCTGGATGCAGCTTTGGGAATACACATATTAAGCCCTGACTCTGTCCGAGCCAGCCCTTTTCCTTCTGGCCAGAGGAGCAGGTAACAGCTGGTATCCCTGGGGCTGCTTCGTGGAGCAGCCCAGGCCAGTCAGGCTCACCACTTCTCCCTGCTGGGGGGAGCTGGCCCTGGCCTGGCTGTGCCCCTGGGACCCATCAGCTGCTGACGGGGGAAGGAGAAGCTACAGCTTAACATCAGCTAACTTTAAAGCCTACCCTCCACCCCGGCCAGGCCAAGGGAGATGTCTGCCAGGCCCCTGAGAGCAGCCCCAGGCTTGGATTGCGTCGGGCCCACCTCGATTGTCATCGAGGGGTGGGCAGGAGGCATCCACCAGCCAGGCTGCTCCGAGATCCCTCTGGGTGAGAGGCTGCTGCCTGGCACAGAGCATGTGACCACTGCAGGCCCGGGGCAAGATATTAATGTTTTCCTTGCACAGATGAAACTTCCAAAGCCCTAGCCCTTCTCTAAGTGAGAGAGAAGGCCAAACTGGGGACATGTAGGATATATGGACAATATGAAGGTACTAGAGTCAGTGAGGGAAGAGTGACCTTTTAGGTGAAAGAGATGACAAGATGCCTTGGTCCTAGGCTGAAAATCTCCTATGAGCTGTGGTAACAGACTGTAATATGCTAGAATATCCCTTTAAATTGTGGACAATATGAAATGGGGAAAATGTTTGTTCACATTTGTGGATTCGAGCAAAGGTATTTGTGATGGACTGAGTGAATATTGAATTAGTAGCTGTGATCCTGTGATCCCATGAGATGTTTGAACAGAGAGAGACAAGACCAGAAGCCCTCTGCACCAGTAAAGAAGTGCAAAAAGTCCTCTGTTCCATGAGACAAAGAAATCCTTTGCATTTGAACTGTTTATTTTTAAAATGCACTCCAGTGTGCATGAGTCCATGGCCCATATGTAGTCACAGGAAAGGGTACATGATATGGGAAGTTCACAGCTGCAGATTTTTCCCCTGGGCGGCTGCTTTTGTGAAAGTTAAAAGCCACAAGCAGACTGTTCTTTCTTGTGTAAAATTACCACAACAAATCAGGAGAAACTTCTCTCTCTAAATGGACTAATGGGTGACTGTTTTGTAAATGGTACTGACCTCGAATTCTGAGTTTTGTCTTTTGTACATTGTCTGTGAGAAAGAGAAAGAAGCTGGGGGGGGGAGGAGTACTTTGAAAGTTTCATTTTGATTCTCATTTTCTTCTTTTAGTGTGTGTTAATAAATCTATCTTTGTACCCTTTAAAATTTGAGCCCGCCTTGCTTTTTTCTCTTAATCTTATCTCACAGCAGAGTTCTGGTACATGCTCAAACCACTACACTCAAACAAATTGGTGTTTTTGCCAAGAAAGGTAAAAATTAGAGAATGTGAAACCATTACATGGAGGCATCATGCTGTTGGTTACTGGCTTCTGAAATGTCTGAACTTACAGTTTTGCTCTGCTCCAGTTAAAGGATTTGAACCTCTATGACTTGCATCATAGTAGGCATTTGATCTGGGGGGAAAACAATTAACATAAACGCATGCCAAAGCAGAAAACCTGTAGTTCATGAAGTTTGTGTCTAAAATTAGCAATTGTAGCAAGCATGGGTCACTTGAGGTTGAAAAGGATTGTTTTAATGTATTCTCCGTCATGGAAAATGGGCTTTCACTATGCAATTTACTGTTCTTTGTAAAATCCTCTGATTCATAATTAAATACAGCACTATGATTTTTGCAGTTTGGGTTCTTTCTCTGCAGGGTAATATGTAGGCTGCATATGAAAATGCAGACATTTTCATAACAAAGAGTGGCATTTGAAAAAGAAATTAATTTTTTAATTAGCTGACACTTTCCGTCACTTGGTGTCAAAGCTGTCAAATGCCAGGAAGTTTAAAGCCAGGGTTTATGTTTATATTTTCTAAGTTGTGATAAAGCAAAGTTGTGATAAAGCAAAGGGAGGGTCAAAAGAGAATCACAGGTGCACACTGCCTGCGTGATGCAGGGAGTTTGCACCTGCCAGTCAATAGTAGGAAGTTGGCCTCATGTATTATTGAGGATACAGAGAGTTGAGCACTGAAAGTGTGCTGTCCCAGAGCTGCCAACACTGAGCATGGCTGACAGTAATTGAGACTATCCTGGCTGTAACAGAGGAGGCATGAGATGCAGTTTCTGTGAAGAGCTTTATGTGAAGTGCATCTGCCCAGCTGCCTTGTCTCAAACGAGTGCATTAGTTTATCATTTTTGTGAGTGCTAATTTAAATGATCAGTGTACAATACGGAAATGCATAATGGTGCAATGGAAGGAGGGAGTTTCTTGAGCATTCTCCATCTCAACCTGAATGTTAAACCCTCTTTCTAGTCTGAATACACAGCTGAGGACATGTGACATACATCATTGCAGCTAACTGAGAAGTCCTGAACTTTTAGAAACCCCAGTTCCCATTCTGAAACTTCAGTTCCTTTGCACAGAGTGTGTTTCCAGGGCTGATACTGGACAGTAGCCATTCTCCTTACATCACACATTCATGCAACAAGGCAAGGCCATGTATCTCATATTCTCCCATCTTAATGATAAGAAATGTTTAAACTCTCATGTTATTTACAAATAATATGTTTTAAAACTAATTTCTTAGTCCAGACATTCAGTGATGAAATGCAGTTGACAGGTTTTCTCCTAATTTCAGCCCTATTCAGCCTGTTACCAAAGGCAGACGTTTGGCCATGAAAGAACTACAGACATATAATATGATACTCCATACAACTGATTCTGAGGAATCATATGAGGAAATAAATTTTCAGTCTTAACCCCTAACCAGGCTACTTAAGCCAGACACAGATCAGGTGGACAAGTATTTTTGTAAGGCCCGTGACATCAAAATGGAGGAAGTTTGATGGGTAAGCTATTTGATAATTAAGTAATTGGCTAGATGGCTGCACCCAAAATCTTGCAGCCAACAAACAGCTCAATGTCAAAACAGAGAACAGTAGTAAGTGGTGTGGTTGAGGGGTCCCAGGACCAATGCTATTCAATATCATCCTCAATGACATAGTGGGATTGAGCGTACTCTCAACATATTTGCAGATGATACCAAGCTAAATGGTGCAGTTGATTTGTTGGAGGGTAGGGATGTGTATCAGGTTTCCAAAAATCGAGTGTCTTTTGACTCATGGAAGAAGGATACGG
Source organism: Phylloscopus whistleri (assembly GCA_017589585.1). Lineage (NCBI taxonomy): Eukaryota > Metazoa > Chordata > Aves > Passeriformes > Phylloscopidae > Phylloscopus > Phylloscopus whistleri. The sequence continues at coordinate 7,282,152 of JADMLD010001013.1, read as the reverse complement.
CTTTAAAAACTTGCATAGTTTATGTCAGAATAGAACTGAAAGCATCCTACCACCCAAACCCACAGATTAAACACTACCAGGGGTCAGGAGGATGAGCAGGTGACATCAAAGCTTCCCAATCATCAAAGGAAACAGATTGGAAAGCCAGTAGCTTTCACAGCTTTTACACTGTAGCTTTTCTAAAATGAGGACCGTGTTTCCATAAGGACTGATAAAACACCTTCGATTTCTCATAAACTGTAGAAGTGCTTGGGGGTCATATTCCCCCTCAGAAAGAAGTCTTACTCTGGTAATAGAGACAATAGGTAAGAGGAGTGTCGGTAAAGCTCTGAACACCTGGCAGACGTTGACCTCTACCAGCAGGGGACAGAGGCCAGCTTCAGCAAGGCTGCCGGAGGGCAGGTACAGACATGCAGAGCTGTGATTGTGACAACCACAGCTCAGATGGCATGAAGCTTTCCCTGCTGCAGCCCCTTAAGTGTAGCGGCATGGCACTTGCCCTAGACAGAAAACCACAGTTTTACTTCCTGTTTAATAGTGAAAATATGATGCTTATTTTCTAAGATGATGCTCTGGTAGACATAAGGCTGTTCAGCTGAAGGAAAAGGGATGGTGGATCTAATCAATTAGAGTATTGATCCCCTTGCAGCTGAAGCTCAGTGCAGAAGAAGATCCAGGACTGACTGTTCAAGAGACAGCAGGCAAAGAGGGGCTGCAGCCTTGAAGGGTTCTAGTGGGTAACAGAAAAATTTGGAAATAGAACTAGAAAAAAATTATGCAATTTTCATGTGGATGCTGCAGAAAAAAGAGTGTACATATGCTCCCCTGCAGGAGAAAAAAAACCAAATGTCTTCTCCCCCTTTGACAATACCTTGACCTATAGAGATTTCTGGGGATGGATACACTTTTGAAAGGTAAGCATAGTTCCCATTCTGCTTTGTAGGGACCTCTCTCCCCCAGTGTCACTAAATAGAAGCCCAGAGGGGACCTGAAAGATTTTCTTTGGAATGGACACTTGTTAGTAACTCATTTGTCTTTTACTTACAGGCCTTTACTTCACAATGCTGTACGAAATTTGTGCCTAAATTTATAAAAGAAAAATATTTGAAACAACAGCCTGATTGCTTCCTTGTATTCTATTATGCAAAGCAAGTGTTCTTGCTCTTTCCACTTGGGCAGCCAACAGTGTAGCCAGCCCTCCAGCAGATGCACAGTGTGGTTCATTGATGGCTTGCAGTCACTGAAGTAATGAGGTAATACCAAAACAACCTTTCTTGTCTTAAACCTGCTACTTCTGTGGTACAACATGCAATTGAAAGGATTTTTTTTTTTAATTTGTGGAGAAACCAAACCAAAAAACACTGGTTCTGGGTAGGACAAGGTTAATTTTTGCAGTAGCTGGGAGTGAGCATGGCCAACACACAGGTCATTCTATATCACTTCCTACCATTGCACCCTCTGAAAAAGGACAATCTTCTGGGGAGAAGAGGTTTCTTCCAGTCAAGAAATTGTGGCAGAGGGACCTTTTGAGAAATTGTGGCAGAGGGAGTTGTCTTGTATTGTCTCTTGTTGGAGAGGTTTCCATTCACCCCTGAACAACTACAGGACCCTGTTAAAGTGGCAGAATATTTGAAAGAAAAATGGTGTGGCAGTTCCAGAGAGGAGGGAAGTTTTTCAATGTGCCTGGACCCTGGCTACTGTTTATTGGACATTGCGTGATACTAGACTGCACCCTCAGGGGGAAGAGAAGGAAAACAGAAAAACAGACAGTGGGGTGACTCAAACTGCAGGTGAACCACAGGAACAACACAGTGCCAATGGAAGTTGCCCCAATAAAGAAGAAGAAATCCAAAGCCAAATCAGTTCCCTTACTAAGGGATGAAGAGGAAGCAGAACCCTTACAACAGGAGGAAGAGGCAGGGCCGGAGATAAACACCGATCCATATCCCTGGGTGAGCTGTGACATCTGCAGAGATTTCGCCGCCAACTGGGTGGGCCCCTGCTGACGTGCCTGCTCCAATGCTGCAATATCACAGCTCAGGATATGAAACTAGATGGTAATGAGGCCAAGAAGCTGGGATCCCTGTCCCAGGATGTGGGCATTGACAAGGAGATTGGGAAGAGGACAGAAGCTCTCAGCCTTTGGAGATGACTCCTGTCAAGTGTGAGAGAAAGGTACTCTCTCAAGGATGATCTAGTAGTGCACCCAGGCAGGTGTGACACCATGGAGGAAGGTACCCAGTACCTGAGAGAACTGGCTGTGCTGGAGGTAATCTCTAGGGATTCAATAATGTGCAGTCCCCCTAGATCCAGATGAGGTCCAGTGTGCACCATCCATGTGGCAGAGGTTGTATGGGGCACATGATCATCGTGCACCAACTCATTGGTATTGATGTCCATGAAAGGAGGGGAACAAACAGTGCTACAGGTAAGTACCTGACTCCAGCTATGTGATGATCATCTTTTTTCCTCCCTACCACCCTGCATCGTGTCTGTGGAAAGACTGTCCAAGACTGTGGACAGACTCAAAAGCCTTGAGCAGATTAGAGAGGAAATGTCCCATGCACCTCCATTATAGACCAGGGTCTCTGCTATTGGGAGCAAGTACCCCTCTGTTCAAGAGAGAGGGTCAAAACCACAAGATAACCTGTGGGTTTTGCTGTGTGACCACAGAAAGGACATGGGTTTCTTTTTTTTGTTCAACTTTAGTTGAACAACAGTCAACTCTTTTGGTCCAACTTTTATTGAGTGCCAGTGCTAACTGGCCAATAGCTGCTCATGTCCCCAGTGGCTTAGACCTGATTCCCAATAGCCTAGACTGGTCAAGTTATATAATTGAGGTAGTTATATTATTAGTTATACTTCAGTTATAAAATTATAATTAGGATTATTTATTTCTAACTGTGAGGCCTCCAAGCCAGCTGTTAGCCATCACAGTTCCCTCTTTTTGTTTTAAAATACAAAGGCAGTGTCTGTCATCCTCTGCAGGGCTCTTGCAGACAGGATGACAAACATGGCACAATGTATGGAACAATCATGATGACAGAAATAAAAAGCCTAGGTCGAATGAGGTTCTTTATGCAACTCAACATGTCCGGGAGACATCATGCACAGCTTCGCAAGGTGGTATGCCACATACTTCACATCTGTAACCCAATTACAACAAATATCTAACTTATTTACAAACTGTTACATTTTTAAAACTACCATGGGTGACGCTTCACTAAAAAGTACACATCCATGTGCTTAGTCCTGTGCCCAAAGTGTCTCTCAAGACTAAATGAAGTTACAAGTAGAGGTAGGCTGTCATTCCACAGGTCCCATATCTTCATACAGTGGTGCAAAGTGATGTTCTGATTACTTCTCCATGACGTCTGCTGTGGGGCTCTCATGGAGGCGTTGTTGGATGTGCAACGAGCACAGCGTAGAGCAGTATGCGCACACTGAGCTGGCATCCATCAGATGCCAACATCCATGGAAATACAGGTGTACCTGTGCCCCCAAGAAACAGGGTCCCAGTGACTTTCCCGTTTATTTATTTACCAATACCTTGGGCTTGGGTGATTGAACATCACTAGAAGATTGCAACAATAAGAAATTATTTACAATTACAGGATTCTGAGAATTTGTGAGTACTGTCAGATGGTTTAAAGTGTATAGTGCTTTGATCATGCTACTGTGTGGGATTTCACCACACATTCCCTCCTTTTGTTTTTCAAGCACGAGTTTTTAAGTGCCATGGGCACGCTTGAAAATGGCATATCCTGTAGGGGAATCAGGAATACCTGTGTGGTGGAACACACCCCAGAGTTGTAAAAAGTGCTAAGTACTCTGAAATGTATGCTGGACCATTATTGGTATGGATTTTGGGATGGGGAATGCCTAAAGATGCTAAACGCCAATGTGCAATGGCATCGCGGCTTCTGTCCCCTGTGTGGACTGAGGCCCATATGGCCGATGAAAAGGTGTCCACTGAAGCATATACTTTAAGCGTCCAAATTCTGAGACGTGTGACATCTGTCTGCCAGACTTGCAAGGCCCGCAGACCACTGGGATTTACCCCATCTGCAGTGGTGTAGTGTGGCCTTGACAGTCAGCACCGGAGTTGACAATGTTACGTGCCTCTGTGTTTGTCAGTAAGAATTACCTTTGTAATGCTCCAACACCTTGATGAAAAAAGGCGTGTGATGCTCTTGCCTGTGTCAGCATGAGTGGTTGTGGTGCTGTCCAGGCAGGGCTAGCTAACCAATCAGCCCAAGCATTACATTCTGCTGTAAAACCTGGCAAATTGGTATGACTCCGACTATGTTTAATAGTTCAAATAGTGCAGCATTTTCAATTTCTTTCAGTAATGCTTGGTCCAATCTTTCTGTAATATCTGCAACATAGGCAGAATCAGTGACAATATTTAAGGGAGTGTGAGGAAATTGTTGGAAAGCCATTGTTACAGCAAGTAACTCCAGTAATTCAGGTGATCCATTATTGTGACCTTTGCGTGTTTGCTACCCATTGTCATCCTTCCAGGTCACAATGGCTTTCCTTGTTTTCCCAGATCCATCACTAAAGACAGTGAGGCCTTTCAGGGGTGTGCGATGGTTCAGTGGTCTCAGTGACAATGCATTGGTCCCACTTAATTGCAGCAGTTTATGGCTATGTAGGCGGTAGGTGACTTGTGCTGTGTAATTTTGTAAAGCACTTTGTAGTGCTGTGCTATTTGCAGAGCACGATTCAAAATATTCCAGTGGAACAGGTATGATTTTTGCAGGATCTTTGGCATTTAATTGTAAGTATCTTTGGCAATATTTGATAATTAATTGTGCAATCAGTTCAAACATGGCAGGGTTTTTTTTCAGGTTGGTGAGATAGAAAAACCCCTTCCAGAATGTGTAGGGGTCAGACCACTGAGTGTCCCATTGACCAATGATACCCATGGGATGTAGGTCAACAATAACAACAAATACTGTAACACAAACCTTTGGATACATCCGATGCACTTGTCTGTTTGTTATGGCCTGCTCTACTAATTCAAGTGCGGGTTTTGCCTCTGGTGTTAATTTTCTTGATGAGATTAACTCAGGGTCACCTTTAAGGATGTTAAATAAAGATGCCAGTTGGGGAGTGGTTAATCCTAAATAACGTCTTACCCAATTAATGATACCCAAAAGCTTTTGTGCATCATTTAAAGTCTGAATTTTGGCTGAGAATTAAATTGTTTGTGGTTGTATGGTCTGATCTAATATTCTAACTCCCAGGGATTTTCACAGTGGTTGTTGTTGTACCTTTTCTGCTGCAATTTGTAAGCTGAATTCTTGCAGTGCTCACATCAATTCTGGCCAAATTTGTAAAGGCCTTCTTTGATTGGTGGTGCTATTAAGATGTCATTCATATGGTGATAACAATATGGAAATTGTTCTCTCACTCTTGAGAGAACCTCTGGAGGTTGTTTTTCTCACAATTGAGAGTGCCTGTGCAACATAGCACTGGCAAATTGTGAGGCTATTTTTTTTTCCCCTGTGGCAGCAATTTCTGTTGGTATCATTCAGCTGGTGCTGCATGATTGATGGAAGGCACTGTAAAAGCAAACTTTGGGGTATCATATGGGTGTAAGGGAAGAGTGAAAAAATGATGTTTCAAATCAACAATTAAAACATCCTAGTCAGCAGGTATCATAGCGATGGCATTCCAGGCTCTAAAGCACCCATACTTTCCATACAACATTATCTTTTTTAAATGATGGAGTAACTTCCATTTACCTGATTTCTTTTTGACTACAAACACAGGTGTGTTCCATGGGCTTGTCGAAGGCTCAGTGTGACCTTTAGCCAATGGTTCCTGGACTACGGATTTAAGGACATTTAATTTTTCCTTTTCAAGGGATCGCTGGTGAACCCACACAGGTTGTTCAGTGAGCCATTCCAAAGCTAAAGTAGGCTGTTTTATCCCCTTTAATGCAGTGGCCCCAGCTAAAAATCTGTTCCTATCCTGACTCCCCATGCTGATATGATGTCCTTTCCCCATAAGTTAAGTGGGGCAACAGTAACACAGGGACATATAGTGGCTGTTTGACTTTGAGGATTTGTGTTGGTTTAGCATGAATGGTAAAAAACAATTAGTGACTGACTTTGATACTGACAGCTGGATTGGCCAATTAAATATAGGGATACACCTCTGGGTCACACAGGCTTAAAATTCAGGAGAAACCCGGGAAACTACCTTTTCCTTCCTGCCTTGGAACAGGTAACAGGGCCGGTCCTGCTCTGCTGCGTGGCCCCTCGGGGCCTGGCGGCTGGCGGGGCCCCTGGGCGGCCGCCCCTTCTCCCCTTCAGCTGCCAGCGATGGGGAGGGGAGGCTGCTGCTCATGTCTGCCGAGCCCCTGATGGCAGCTCTGGGCATGGCTGGGCTGGCCCTGCTCACCACAGGTCCCTCCCGGGGCCTGCACATGGCCCGGCCGGGCTCTGCTTGTGCCGCTGGCCGGCCAGGCCCACCCCATGGGACCAGAGGTGGGCAGGAGGGCCCCCTCCCCTCTCCAGGGACTCCTGGGCAGAGAGGCAAAGGACGGGAAGAAACCTGGCCACTCTGAGAACCCTTGGCCTGAGAGGCTGCCACCCGGCAGAAATCGTGTGACCACCACCACAGGCCCTGGGCAATATATCAGCTCTTTCCTGGCACAGATGAAACTTCTAAGGCCTAAGCCGTCTCTGAGAGAAAAAGGACAGAGTGAACATGAAGACATGGCTTGAGATGGAGTCAATGAAGAGAGAGAGTCAAGTCCTAAGTGGGACAAAGGAGTGAGGAGTTGCCTCATTTGGCTGGACTTCTCTTGTGAAATCATGGAGAATGGACTAACTTTCCCTGTAACATGTGAATGCTGTTTAGGGGGATGCAGAGATCTAGTTATAGTTGTGGACTGATATAACTGAGATTTAATGGAGAACTTTGAACAGAGGAAGATAGAGAGAAAGTGATTTGAAGCCCTTTGCTCCCAGGGAAAAGGGAGGCCTCTGTTCATGGCGATAGAGATGATTTTTGGAAATAGAAGAAGAGAATCCTTGTTTTATACTAGAAAAGGCATCCTTAAACAGTACCCTAAATAAGCAGACATGACCCATGTGCAGTGTTGGGAAAGCTGCCAATGGGAGGGACTTCACAAAGGCAGGTTCCCGGGTGGCTGTTTTTATGAGAGTTGAGACCCACAAGAGGACTGTTCTATGTTGTCGGTGGGGAAATTCCTTGGAAGTTCTAAGAGAGACTCTCCTAAAGAACTGATGACAGACTATTTTTAAATGGTGAAACTGACTCAAAATCACAGGGTTTGTCTCTTTATGTTGTTTGTGGGAAAGTGAACATTTGTGGGGGAGGAGGAAAATTGTTTTGAAAGCTTTGTTTTGATTCTCATTTTCTTATTTTAGTGTGTGTTAATAAATCTGTCTTTGTACCCTTTAACTTTGGGCCTTTCCTTTGCTTTTCTCCTGATCCTATCTCACAGCAGAAAAGACACTCAAACTACTACACTAAATTTGGCAAACAGAGATAGGCAAACATGAAACCACTACATGAATGAGTGTTTCCGCCCAGTTTTGAACCAGGGACCCATTACAGGATTTTAAACCAACATGTGTTTGCTGTTTAGACAACTTTGTGTGGTACCTCCAAGGCCAGCAATAATAGATCCCACAGCTGTGGTAGGCCATGATTTTGAGGCCATGTGTCTGCAGAAATGATGGTAATGTCTGCTCCAGTATCTACCATACCACTGACCTTTATGTGAGATGGACTTGCCCGAGGCATTGTAAGTGTACAAATCATATTTGGTCTCTGATCAGAGAAGACCTGAGTCCAGTACACCTGAGGTTCTTGAGGTGATCTGAAGCCTCAGTTTCCTCATCTGGAGAGGAGGTCCTTGGATCTGTTTTGGGAAGACAAGGCTTGAAAGGTATAAGCTGGGTGATACAAGTTTTTGCAGGAGTAGTCATAGGAGGAGAAGGTATTAACACCATAGCACGTATCTGTCCTCTGTAATCAGCATTTATGACACCTGGGTGAACAAAAATGCTTTGTAGTGTTGCAGTTGATGTTCCTAGGAACAGAGCACTTAACCCTCTCCCTATAGTCCATAGGCCTTGAGTGGAACTTTATGTACCTGTAATGAACTTATAATTACTGTGATGGCGGTGGAAACATCCATACCTGATGACTCTCTTGTCCTTCCAGTGAGCTGGTCACATAGGCTTGCACTAGGGGACGGAGAATGCTTCTGTCTGAGCATGATTCCCCACCACACTCCTGTTTCCATTTTCCTGCTCACATAAGTTGTCCACTAAGATGAAACTTGGACCTGCACAGCTTGGCCCAATGACTGGGCTTCCCACATCAATTACAGTTTCCCATAGTAGTCACCATTCTATGTCTTTGATGTGTCCCCAGTGAGTTGGTCTTGTGGGGACAATCTGCTCTGATGTGGCCTTGTTGTCAACATCCTTAACAATGATGTGACAACCCCACGGCACCTGAAAAAGAAACAGCTAACAAAGCCACATTATATGAATCAGTCCCAACTTTAGCACATACATCAATTAACTCATTTAAGGATGGATATTCTTTTGGTAAGAAATCGATAGCTCTTTTGCAGTCCTCATTTGCATTATCCCACACCAATTGTAGTATTAATTGATTTCTTGCATCATTATTTATTATTTGCTTATCCATGGCATCTCTCAACCTCTCTATGAATTATATGTATGGTTCCTTAGAACCCTGCCTGATCATGGAATATCTCTGAGTTGGTGTTGCCATGTCTACAACCTTCATCAGGGCTTGTATTCCCAAGTCTTTTTGCCTGTGCCAATATTAAAGGATGTAGGTGTGCTTATAATTGTGGAGTTTCAACAGGGGCAGTCCCATAAGTTGAGAAACTCCCACCCGAAAATGTGGATCTTGCTGCGGGACCCCTAAATTCTGCAGCCCCTGGTCCTTTGCATTTTGTCGCCAGGTGGACCCAAACATCATATACCGGACTGGGGTACAAAGCACCTTTGCTATCTGCTTGATGTCAAAAGGTGTCTTCTCATCAGCAGTTTAAAATCGTAACATGCTTGCTACTGCCAGAGACCCCAGTCCATGTTTGGTGACTAGCTGACACAGTTCAGAGAGGACTTGCCACTGGAAAGGAACACCTTTGGGTGTGGTCCTGTCACGTCCCAGCACTGGGAATTCTTTAACTGTTCCACCCACAGGCTGCTGGCCACCTGATGATAACACAGATGTGGGCACAGAAATCCTTTCAGCGCTACTATGATCCCCTTCTGTGATGGCTGTTAATTTTATCTGCTGCCAAAAGCTGACTGGATCATATCTAGAGATGTTAATCAGTACCAAACTGCCAGTGGAAGCATCTTCTCACAGGTCAGCGAGGGTGCAGTAATTTGGTCTCCTCCATTGGGATACTGTCAGTCTACTCATGGAAAATGTCCCTTGGGCTTCTCGAGCGCTAGCTGTGAATGTGGCAGGGTGTGGTGTCCTGCAGTGCTGAGTGCCTGCAACCTCCCACCAATACTTCTGGGTCCAGGCGCTTTGCGGCTCCGTGTCAGCACTTCCAGTGCTGAGCTCTGCTTCATTTCTGGGTTCTGCTCTTGTGCTGTAGCTGTTGGTGGGCATGCCAAGCGATGGCTGGGCCGCCCAGTCAGCTGCAGGCAGGGGCATGCCAGCGGTGATATGGGATGTGGAGCACAAAGATTGCTCCGGTGGCCATGGCGCGAGCGGGCACTGTGCCTGTGTACTCGATGCCGATAGCAGCAGCTTGGCTGTGTGGTATGGGTGAACCCGTGCGTGATACGGGCACCGCCAATAGTGGTGGCGGGGGAGCTCCAGCGGCAACATGGCAGGGTGGCGCTGCAGGGATAGGGTCCTGGATAACGGCCATCCCTCCCTTGGCCTCTTGCCCATCCTCCCAGCCCCTGCATCTGAGAGAGCACTCACTCTTCCTGCTGCTTCCCTGGAGGGCAGTGCCTGCGGTGTCTCCACTGTGGCTTTTGCGGTAGTGTCCATACCATGGCTCTGAGTCACTTCTCTTTTCTCTGTGGAGACTTGCATCCTCATGTCCCCAGTGGCTTCCTCTATTTACATGGTCTGGATCTCTGCAGCTCTCTTGGCTGCTGGCAGCTCTTCTGGCTGCCCCTCCTTTGCAGCTCTCTCAGCTGCTGACAGCTCTCCCCTGCTGTCCTCCTTCGATGAGGTTCCGCCCGCTACTATCCCTGCAGCCTGGCTATTGTTTATCACGTCGGGGTGTCCCACTTGTTGCAGTTGAGATGGACACGACAACACAACACTACACTCCATGTTCACGCAGCAATAGACAAATTTTTTTGAGTGCTGTTCTCATACAGTTTTGAAAGTCTGCGCGGTTAGTCCTGATTGGCTGAATTAGTTGCCACCCGGCTAACTGGCCAATGGCTGCCCATGTCCCCCAATGGCCTAAACCTGCTCCCCAACAGCCTAGACTTGTCAAGTTATATAATTGAGGTAGTTATATTATTAGTTTTATTTCAGTTATAGAATTATAATTAGGATTATTTGTAACTGTTAGGCCTCCAGGCCAGCTGTTAGCCACCACAGATCCCCACCTGGCTACAGCATCCTCTCAGGCAGTTGCAGAGAGTGATAAGGTCACCCCTGAGCCCCCTTTTCTCCAGGCTAAACAATCCCAGCTCCCTCAGCCAGTTCTCATTTGGCTTGTGCTCCAGACCTTTCCTTAGTCCCACTGCCCTTCTCTGGACTGTGGGAGGGCACTTATTATGAGTTAGATACCTTTGAAGGATTCTTATTTTAGATTTGTCTCAGTTTTACAGAATAACCCATCTTCACTGAGTGCCCATCATGTACCCAAATGGCAGGGAGCTGTTAGTCATTCATAATGAAGCTTTGGATGCTCCTTACCTTTCTGCCAGCCGTTTCATGGATCGTCCCTCAACGCAGGCAAAATATCTTAGCAAAGCCTTTACAACTTTATATATGTCTTTATAATTTATGTATGTCCGTGGGGAGTGTAGATAACCCCTTACCAACATGCCTGGTAGGGATATCTTTGATAGCGGATGAATAGCCGTACGTAGGTAAGAAGCCTGACCCGATGGATACTTGGGATGAATGGACCGAGATTTTACTGCATACACCAGAGGAGCCCCAGGAACTGGATTTATTGGGGTCCTCCCAGGCTATGTACTGTGTTCAGTTCTGTTATAGAAGGCCGAACCAAAGTTGGATACTTAGTGAAATTAGTAGATCTATAGCTGGAACTTCATCTAGGAAAAATGTAATACCTAATGATGACAATAGATACACTCCAATAAATTGGTGCAATTAAACCAGCCCCATCTTATCTTGGTCCTCATCTCATCCCAAGGTATTACCCTGGGGGGTGTTTCTTATCTGCGGAGACCGAATATGGGCAGGGATCCCCTCATGACTCCAAGGCGGTCCCTGTAGCCTTGGCCAGCTTACCACCCTCACCCCAACATAACATTACTAAAGATTTGGAAGCAAAAGAATAAATTGGCACATCAAAAAAGATCATATGAAGAATTTGACAAAAATTGTGGTAGTCAAATGACTAATTGGAGTAAGGAGAGAAGGTCGCACTCTCTGTTTTTTTACCTTCAGTAGCCGCAGCTAAAGCCCTCATTGAGCTTTCTCACCTGGGGTGCTGGCTTAAAAAGCAGGCCAATGCTACATCCACTGCCCTCAGTCACCTACTTGTAGACAAGGAGACTACCAGGCACGCAACATTGCAGAACCGAGAAGCAATTGACTTTCTACTACTAGCCCATGGACACGGTTGCCACGACTTTGAGGGAATGTGTTGTTTTAATCTCTCATTGCATAGTGAATAAATCCACACAAATATCCAGAAATTAAAGGACCAAATAAAGGAGCTTAAAGCAGAGAAAAACCCAGGCTGGATCAACAAATTCTTTGGACATTGGGAACTAATGGGATGGGCATTATCATTTGTGAAATTTTATAAATTTTGTGGATTTTGGTTGTAATTGTTGTTTTACTCATGTTCTCTTGTTTAGTTAGATTCTTGTGGAAATCCATGGGAGAGGTCTTTTCAGTAAAACAAGAAAGGGGAATTGTGAAAGCCCGTGGGCCTGCCAGAGAATCCTCAGGGGCAATGCCGTGGAGGAATGTCCCATGGGCCTTGAGAAACCCTCACAGGTTATGGGGAGGAAAAAGGGCTTTCCCATGGTGCTCTGCAGCATCATGTTAATGTACCCAAGTTCTGCCCCTCACAGGTTATGGGGAGGAAAAAGGGCTCTCCATGGTGCTCTGCAGCATCATGTTAACGTGCCCAAGTTCTGCCCCTCTCATTGGCATTACCCACTCCTCTTGACTATATACGTCCCAGGTCTAGTAAGTTCTTTGTTCTCTGTTTCCCATTGGCCCTGTACCCTTGTCTATCCACCCTGGTCTTTACCTGTCAGTTGCTGTCATGTTTTGCCCCACCTATACCCTCAGTTGATTGGTCCCTGACTCTGCTCCGCACCCCTTGCACCCATACTTAGCCCTGGACCCTCTACCATCCCTTGTCTGGACTCCTTTAGTTTGCAGATGCAATAAACCCCACTGGAGTTGCACGCAAAGATCCTTCCCGTTCTCCATTGTTAGCAAGTGACTTGTGGCGTGCATGCGTGCGTGTGTGTGAGTGATTGCTGCGTGTCTGCCCGAACGCTCTCCTTGCAGAGACGCTTTTGGAAGGTTGCAGCAAGTCACCATCAGCCCATGCTGCAACACTCAACGTCTTTCTTGTCATGAGGGACCCAAAACAGAGCACAGTATTCAAAAGTTTATGAGGGAGATGAGGCATGGTTTTGGTACCTTTTGCAACACAGCAATTTAACTGCAGTCAGACTTGTAGACGGTACAGGAAGACCTTTGGGACTATTTAATTAGATTGTTTAAAGGGAGCTCAGACTCTGAGGTCTGAACCTCCTCTCTGTTGTAAAAAATTTTAAATGGTTATTGAATCTGCAGCAATATTCAAATTTGATATGCTAAACTTGGCTTCTATATAAAAACAGATCAACAGCAAAGCTTTTGAGGCCAGACTGTGATATACTGACAGTACTTACGTATTTGCCAGTGTGAATGACCATCTTGAAATCAAGAAACCCTCTGCAAAACTTCTTACAAACAATTTTTGACATGTGCTTCCTATTTTGTAATGCAGTAGTGTGAAACAAAGAATATGTGACAGAGTGAGAAGGACCAGTTTGATGTTTATTTATGCCTTAACATGTTATAGGGGCTGTACATGTGCTTGGAGGCCTGTCACACAGAAAGCTTTGTTGGGCAGCCAAGCAGGGCAGAGAAAGCCTCCATAGTCGGGCAGTGAGTGACCCCCGCAATGGCTGGTGGAGCAAACGCCTGCCAGAAATGCCTGCCAAGTCGGGCTGTGTGAGGAGCCTTAGCACGTTAAAGCAGTTAGCTGAGTCAGAATGGGAGCCACTTTTGCTTTGGGTTTTCTGGACGGATCACTCGGAGGGTCGGCTTGGCCCTTCTCCCCCGCCTCCCGCTGTTTCCTCCCAGTGGTCCTGCTTTCCTGCCCGCACCTGCTTTGCCCTGTACCACCTTTTCCGCCAGCCAGCTCACCACCGGGATGACCTCGTGCTCTGCTGCCTCCCTGACGGAGCGGGCACCGCGGCAGCCAGCCGCCCCCGTCGTGTTTGCGGGCACAGCCGACACCAGTCTGCACCCAGCCGCAGCTGCCACCGTCGCTGTGTTTCCTGCGCTCCCCACCACCCTAACCTGCCGTAGGACTAGCCTGTAGCAACCAGCCTGTCGCCACCGCCTCCGACCAAGCCGTGTTTCCCGCGCTGCAGCCGCAGCCGCAGCCGCCTCCGCTGCCTGCGCCCCCGGCCACGATACCCTGTTCTCTGCAGACGGAAGGAACACACAGCCTTCTACTGTTTGGAAATCGCGCCCAGACCACCACGGGAGCTAGGCAAACGCACACACTCCGCGACTCGCAGCGCACACACTCCGTCTGCCAAGCTGACGCTGACAGAGCACCAGGGTTCTTGTGGTAATGCTGTCCCTGTCTTCTGCTTCTTTCTCCGTCTCTCTTTTTCCCTCTCTGCTCCGTTTCCTACCCCCCTTTTGTCTCAGATATAATATTGCTACGTTTACGCTTTATTCTCGTCCAAGAATTCTATCAAAAAGAATCCTCCCCGACTGTCCCTTTTCTAGTGGGACGGGACACAGAGAGTACACTGAACTTAATGCTTAATGCAACTTTTTGGGCGACTTTCAAAGCTTGGCCAACATTTTTGTGTGCCACTAAAATTCTTGACTGTGTATCCCAGTGTCTTCTACCATTTGTTTTACTGCTATCAACTTTGCTGACCTCTGTTACTCACCTGACTGGGAAGCAGCATTTGCAGCATCATCATCTGGTACATATAGTCTCCAGCTGTATGCTGAACATGAAAAATTATTGAGAACTTTTTAAAGGCCTGGGAGAAATATGATTGATTGAGGGTGAACACAGACCTTTGTGCTTCTGAAGTATGTCTGTGTGTGAAACGTGGGCATTTAGAGAAAAAGGCTGCTTTTGTTTTTAGCTAAGACAGGGATATACCGTACATACCAAGAGATATTTTAAAAAGCAAACAATCACTTATTAATAGATCTCACTTGAAAGTTTTGCTATACTGACAATCACTTATTAATAGACCTCACTTGAAAGTTTTGCTATATTGAAAGAGAACAGGTACTCTTGGATGAAGCATATAATTTTATGTCAAATATGACAGATATACTTAAAAACTTTTACGTGTAAAACCTATGAAGTTTCCAAACTTGAGTATATGTAAAACTGAACATGTATAAAACTGAACTGCAATAACTGGGAAATAACAGGAAAACTTTCAGTGTGTGATCCTTAAACTAAGAGAAATTTAGAACAGAATTATATTACCATATAAAGACTGATAATGTGCACAGAAAATGTTTAGGTTGGGGCTACTTCTGGAGCATTAATTCACATTTGCTAACTTTTGACTCTTTTGTTTCCAGTGTTAAAAATGTTCATTTAGCATGTTATCCACGTTATCTTGGAAGGAGGTACTTGAAATTACTTTAAATAGGGAAGTATGACTTTTTAAATGAACAATGTGAAGCTATTTTCTAATTGATATAGATAATAACAAATAATTGCAGGCATGTCTTGGCTAAATAAGCAGAATCACCATCAGGCCAAAATGAATGAAATGGAAGCTTTTCCTGCTTTCATTTCACTGGTATATTATGTTAGAATTATGAATATTCTAAAGGATTTGCTTTCTGAGACCCACCAGAATTTTTTTACAGTCCTCTTGAGTCCCACTTATTTAAAATTCAGAACTATGCATCAAATTATTGACTAAAGCAAATGTTAATATTGTAAACTTAAATGTATGTTTTGCACTTCTTAGAAAGTACGTACTGTTTCTTTCAATGTGTCCTACAAAAGGAAATACTGAAGTTTATTAGTCCATTTCATATATGAGAAAGGTTTTTTTGGTGTTTCTTACTAGAGAAAAATTAAAAGTGCACAGACAGAAACAAATGCAACATGCACTGATCTTTTAGTCTATTAGAGCAGGTTGTTCTGCCTGCATGTATAAAAATAATAATTGGTTGTTAATAAGCATGGAATATTAGTAAGGAAGGTCTGGTTCCAAAGTCAGCTTGGTTTAAGCATCATCTGAGATTGCAATAAGATCATATATCTCAGCTGCAGAAGGCTAAATGGAAATTTTAATGTGCTGCATGCGAGATGCATCAATGGAATTCAATCCCTCTAGTTAAGAAAGATCAGTTACAGGAGCAGCTCTTGCTCCACATCCTTTTAGTTATCTTCTTGTTGTTCCCCCCCACTTTTTTTTTTTTAATTACAAATGTCTATTACAGAAGAACTGGAATTAGGAAAGTTGCTTATTCGTACCTACCTTTTGAAGGCTAAGTTTTGAGGTCATCTATTACTGGATCTATTAGAAAAAAAATAAATCAGGTATCCTCACTCTAAAGCAGCTCTTATTTCTCTTCCCTTGGAAGGGAAAGGGATAAATTTCTGTTTGAGTCTCTCTCCTCCAGTGTGGAATTATTTTAGATCTCCACAAAGATGAAGGACAAGAATTGTAGTTGTTTCTGTACAAATGAGCAGTAAGGGCTCCCCAAAACATGTAACTCTTCTACAACCCCAAACCCATAAGCACAATTACGTAATTCAGCTGCCTTGCCTTCAATACCTTTTAACAGTATGGGAACAGTATGGGAATTCCACTTTTTCTTAATTAATTTTAAACTCCATCTGATAGAATATGTAGTATATAATCCTAAATTGTTAGGTTAGAGCATTAGTTTAGAGGATTTACCATGTGTGGTTTGCATGTAGTCAGTCACAGAATGAAGAAGAAAAGTTTCATATTAAGTGGGGCATAATTTTTAAGGATATCCATACTTTGTGTCAGAATATGATGTCCAGTTGTCTTGGGTTATGGAACCTAAAATGTGTATTCTATTTCATCTGCTGAAAGCAGTTGGGGAAATGTTCTTCTTTATCTCTTGTAACTCTGGGAGGAGGGGGGTGGGTGCCTTTTGATAATGGGCCAACTGTTAAAACCAGGTGGGGCATTGTTTCTTATCTCTTTCACTGCCTGTCCTCCCTCCAGGGGAATATTTTCTGCTAAAGGACCATTAAGACACCCCTAAAAGCACACATCCCCAAACTTACCCTCCCCAAAATAGTACATCCACATTCCATCATCCTATTGTGAGATGCTCCACCCAGTGGGGGGAGCCAGCCATTCCTACTTGGATAAAAACTGAGACGTAGGAACAGAAGGTATCTGGCTTCACCCGATTCCCAGAGGAAGACTGGACCCCTTCTCACCATCACTGGACCCTTTTTATACAAGATCATCTCTACTTCAACAGAACCAAATCTGCCACTCCAGGAGGACTTACTTTTGGACTGCTTCCAACACCCTGACCAACAGGGTGTCAGGCTGTAGCTCTGACTCTGTCAGGGTTTTCCAAGATTGCTTGTTTGGTTGGGTGGTTTTGTTTTCTACTACATTTGTATTGTTAATATTCTTAGTAAAGAGCTGTTATTCCTATTCCCAAATCTTTCCCTGAAAACCCTTAACTGCAAAATTATAATTTGGCAGGGGTGAGGGGTTTACATTCTCTATTCTAAGGGAAACTCCAGCTTTCCCTGGCAGATACCTGTCCTTCCAAACCAAGACACCAATCTATACTTAAACTGTTGTCCTACCCTTTGTAAATTCTTCTGCCAACATAACTAGATTTGTGCACTGCTTCCAGGGAAGTCTTTGAGGTAATCTCAGGAGTGTTACCTCACTAGGACCATTACATGCTAGAGTAATGGTTTTATCAAATCATTGCAAGCCAACATGAGTTGGAGCAGAGCCAAGGAAAGCCTTAGGTTTTGCTGAGAGTGAATTCAGTTCTTCAAAGCATTGACTTGGGAAGCAACAAGTGGTACCTACTAGAGTTTTGCAGATCACCCAATGGTCTGAGCCTGTCTCCTTCACTGGGTCACTGCACAAATGAACGAGCCTACAAGCAACACAGTGCTGATGAGGAACAACATTTCCCACACGTCTTTGTGTGATCATTTCTACCAAAGACATGAGAAATATTATATATTGATTCTGTAAATATATAGTGCCTTCTCTTCTGAAATTTGCAACACACAATTAATTTACATAATATAATTCAATTTTTCTAAGACAAGGATAAATAAGACAAAAATGGATAGAACGAATTGGCTTTTCTATATGTTTTTATTTTATGACATATTTATAACATAAGCTTTATTAAGGGATATCAAAATATGTAGACACAAGCCTTTCTCAAGAAATGAAACAATCAACTGCTTGGTTTAAGTTCAGGATCACTACCTCAGAAAACCAGAGAGAAGTTATGGCACGAGGCACGTAAAAAAAATACTTCCAAGGCAGAAAATACAAAGTTTAACTGAGTGTAAATGATTTAGCACCTTCCTAAGATCACACACATCAAGATCTGTCAGGCAAGTAGAAGGTAGTAACACTCAAGATTCAGCCAATGTGGCTTGTTTGGAATTTAACTGCTAGAAAGATTTAGGCACTGACATGCTTCTACCATAGTTTCCAGAACCGCTAATAAGGCCTTCGCCTCTTCGCCAGGGAAGAATAACATGCTTTCAGATATTTCTTGAAGGAACTGTGATAGTTTTTCAAAAGTTTCTAGCTCTTTAAAATACATATCTACCAACCAATCTCCAGGAAATGCATTTTTCATCTTAGAACTATCACAAATCATTACCGGAAGTACATTTGAACAAGCTACTGCTCTCAGAGTTACAGTCAGGGGTGTAGACAAATTATAAACTGAACAAAAATTAATCAGCATCTTAGTAAATGAAAACAAACACAGTTCTTTCTTCTGATCGCAAAACTCTTTTTCTCTGCATTCATAGAAGTTTTCAACGTTCTCTCCTGGATAAACAAGATTCAAAAGTTCTTCCTTTACTGTGACTGACTCAACATAATCCAGTGGCAGTTTCTCATGGGAGTTCCTTTGCTCTAGAAGGACTGGCCCTTAGGGAAAACATAAACATTAATAACAACAGCACATTTTGTGATTAATTGGCAGCTGAACAAGATTTTGGGTTGCTTATTGCCAGAAGCCAGGTGTCTGTTTAAGTTCCTTTTTTGTACCAAGTTATGTTAATGTAACTGATGACTTACATACTTGCATCACAAGATAGAACATGTAGAGAGTTCCTTAGTAACAATTTCTTTACAATATTGTCTTAACTTGCATGGAGTATGCAAAAATGTAATGTTATTACTTTTAAAAAATTCTATTAAGTACTTTGTAGGCCAGGTTATTTGCTGACACTGACTTCAAATTAAAGGCATGTTACTATGATGGTCTTTATTTTACTTTTCTGGATAGTGTGACCAATCCTGCCTTCTGCTGTGCAGCAAAGTAAACTATTGGGGTAGGAATCCAAGACTTCCCCAACAACTGAGTTTCAAATTTTGATCTTAACAGACTTCTAAAACACAACACATAATTACTCTGATAAACAGATTTAAAGTAAGTAAATGGGACGTATTTATTTGTTCAGAATTAGTCTGAATACATAAATCCTTTTAGTATTTCCTGTTTATTAGTACAAGGGACCTATTAATATTTAAATAGCTTACACATCTCTTGGGAAGTTTAAGAAAGGCTGTATCAGTAAGAAAAAATGAAGACTGTTAAGATACTACAAGTGTTTTTCAAATATGAACACATCAGGAATCTTCTTACATAAATTTGTATTGCTATGCTAAAATAATGATGCCATATTAACATGAATGCTTCTTCAGAAATATATTTTAATAATAAAAGGTAAACTCCCACATTACATATCCATAATAGATATTTTAACTTTGTTCTGATTAAAGCTGTAATATTATTATTACTGATTATTTAGTATCATTAACTTCTGCAAGCTAAAGGCTTTTAGAGACAGAAAGTAAATATGTTTTTTTAAGAGATGTGTTCTCAATTATTGAGCTAAGAAAATTCATACTGAATAGGTAACATGCTTTCTACCATGGGCTTGTCAGTTATTTGACAGGCCATAACTCAGAGTGTGACAGAGGCAAAGATAAAGATACACGCAACCTTACACTTGCCAGAAAACCTTGATGAATGCATGTGCAAGTAGAGCTCTTCCCCTATGATAACAAGATCATTCACTACCTATTCTTCACAACAGCCTAGGAAAAATGCACATCTGTCAAGGCAATGCCATTTCCAGTTGAGGAGCTGGGCTTACTGTGATATTGGCTATGGCATCACTTCAACTGATAGAACTGAGCCCAGGTATTGGCTTGGCAAGTTAGATGCCAGGGTGACATGGTTCAGTAGAGATATAAAACACCTGGGAGCAACAGAACTGAGACTCAGTAAATAAACAGAGGTAGAACTGCAGAAGGAATGTATTGATTATGATGGTACTTGCACAACAGACACAGCCACAGCCTTTAGGGGGCAGGAGAAGACTGTAAATACAGAGGGTCATGTGCCAAGAATGTATTAAAATTTTGTTTCTCTACCTTAATTAATAGGCTGTCTAAACACACTCTTCTCCCTCATGACTAAACACAGAATGATTTTTACTGAAAAAATCTGGACTTGGCATATAAAGCACAGTTTATACTGACACAGTAGGGCAATGGTACAGGTAATGCAAACACTCATTTTAGTAAATTAATTAAAAGAAGGAAGAGTTGCTATCCAAGACCATTCTTTGCAGATACTTGGGGTTTTTAAAACATGCTAAATTAAATACATTGATACAGTACATATTTCAAAGACAAATACCCTGTCTTTAAAAAACATTCTGTGCTTGCCTAAAGGGGCAAAGTACTTTCTTTAAAAACTAAGGCATCCCTCCCACTATTATCCCTAAACACCAGTTATCATGATTACAATATCAATTACTTTCTTAAACTAATTACCATCCTAATTGTGTTCTTTAGTGACCATCACATTAATTTTCACAAATGCTGAAAAAATTTATGTTGGAATATGTGAATATATAGAGATTTAACTGATCTGTTTTTGTGTTGTGGTAAAAATAGATCAAAACAATAGAAAATACTTAGCCTTGATTGGTGACTAGGTAATCTTTACTTTCATTAGTAGAGAATATAGTTGCAATGCATATGGTATAAAATGCAGGATAAAAACATAACCATATTGGAAAAACACATGGAAATCCTTGTTTAATTTCATATTCAGCTGATCAAGATAAGTGTGAAAAAGTATTATTTTTATTGTAAACAAACCAGCTTGGCTTAAAAATGTTTTAAAATATTTGATAATAACTTTGTACTTTAGGAAACTACCAAGAAAAACACTAAGAACTTCATATGGATTCAGAACACTGGATAATTTCCCTAAACCAGTTTAGCATAAATGCACTCACCCCCATACTGAAGTAGCAGCTTGCCAATTTCTACATGTCCATTTGACAGTGCATCATGCAAAGGAGTCACCCCGTCCACTTGACTGAGCAGGTCTACCTCTGGACAACGCTCTAGAATTTCACGGACACACACTGTGCTACCATGGTTACAGGCTTCATGCAAAGGCGTCCAGCCAGCATAGTCTGAATTATAAATCAAGGGAAGTTTTAAAACAGCAGAAATAGTACTGAAATGTTAATAATGTCATTCATTTGATAGAAAAATACTTTATTTTTTTTAGTATTCATTACAGCTAAAATGTCAGCATGTGATTTCAAAACAAGAAATTCTATTGAAAAAATCCCGAAAAAATAGCATTTTTAAAAATCAGTAGAAAACATGATGTTAAAATACACTTCAGTTATAAATCCATCTTACCTTAATGTTTGCTATAAAGTCCTCATTTTGTGTTATGTAAAAGAGTATTAGACTGTATAAATAAAAACTTGTTACCAAACAGATACTAATACAGTCCTTTATCCGTCTTAATTTCTTAGTTCTGTAGAGAAAATGGGTAACTTACCTTTAACATTAATGTCTATTCCCGGCAAAGAGAGAAGCTGAATCAATCTCTCCACTTTGTTATTTTTGCAAGCTTTATGCAGGGCTGTCTCTCCTAGCATGAAAAATTAATAGATTACACTAGACTAGGCAAGATAGCAACTAAAGAAAATAATCAAAGGGCCTGGAACTAGGAGACCTGGTTATGTACCAGAAAACTCAATAATGAGTAAGATTTTCCTTTATCCTGTTTAAACATCTTTTAAGAAAAAAAAACCCACGGAGCTTCTGTTCCACCAGAGATCCAGCAATGAAACTGTACCGCAAATGGTTTAACACAGGAATTATCTCCCCTCTAGTTCAAGGTTTAAAGCTTCAATCACACTATAAAAGCATCAAGTGATCACAAAACACCAAAAAATACTGGGTTTTGAAGCAATAAAACTTTCAGA
Organism: Phylloscopus whistleri; assembly: GCA_017589585.1. Taxonomy (NCBI): domain Eukaryota; kingdom Metazoa; phylum Chordata; class Aves; order Passeriformes; family Phylloscopidae; genus Phylloscopus; species Phylloscopus whistleri. Next base: position 7,260,125 of record JADMLD010001013.1, on the reverse strand, counting down.
GTGCAGTTGCTCTCCCTTAAATTTATTCATGAACCTACATTAAAATGTATGGTTCTTTTTACACAGCGTTTATAGCTTAATTCAAATGAATGTTTCTGGCTAAGCACGAGCGCCTCTACACACTCAAGTATAAATCAAAACTTCAAATCTGTTAGCAGATGGTTTGCTGTTTCTCAATAGGCTGTCTGACTTGGTTACAGTAGAGAAGGAGGGGAAGAAAGAGGGAATTAATAATAATAATAATAATAATAATAAACACAGTAGTAGTACTAGTAGTAGTAGTAGTCATCGTCATCCCTGGGAAAAAAAATTCCCAAACCTTAGTATCATGTACAGATGAAATAGGTGTGAAAATTTAAACAGCAAAACAACTGAGAACTGCTGCTTATATATGTAAAGACACCACTAGCTTCTGTGTAATAAAAACTTCAGACACATTCTAAATGCTGTTTTCTTTTCAATAATTGATTAGGTTTGAACAAGAGCCAGAGGAAAATCCTGAAACCAGGTGAAAGATGATTAAGCAAACATCTCAGGCATTCAATATATCTTAGGCTAGATCTCTTAGCTTTTGTAGTAAGATTTACATGGAACATTTGGTTATATTAATACCTTTACTATGTAAATCTGTCAGCTCCGAACCCATTCTTTCAACAGAATACACTACTTATAATTTTAGCAGGGGGGAATAGAAAAAAAAGCAGCATTGGTTTGTTTGGTTTCCTCCCCCTCAAGTCCTTCAGCTCACTTTTCTTTGTAGAAATCAGATGTAATAATTCACATCATTTTTACTTGCAAAAACAATAAAAACAAAGGGAAACAATTTTAAAAATATATGGTCTGAGTCAAGTTTTTTTAAACCTTTTAAGGGGATGAGGTCTACTTTTGTCCATCAGTGTTTGTGATACAATTCTGTTTGTAATTATTTGAACAATTCCAGCTTGCTTTTTGCCCGTACTGGGTGTCATATTAATAGAGTTGTAGATAAATTTCTGATGATGAAGATGAAAAAGTAGTTTCAGCAAGTAATTCTGTAGTAAAGCAAGCCTCATGCAAAGTACAATTTATTAAACTTGTATAATAAATAGGAACTGAATGAATTACTGCAGTGCTGTTTTAGTCCTTAGGTACGTGAGTTCCAGTATAGTTAAAACAAAAGCCAAGTGCCTTTCATAGTCTGGGCTGAATGCCTGGAGGAAAACAGTCCATATGCTTAAAACAGCTATGTAACATAGCATACTCCTCAGTCTTTGTTCACAAAATGTCTAGAACTCAGAGAGATGAAGACTGAATTATACTTGCAAATCAGAAGACGTTGATCCTACCAAGCACAGGTTGAGGTGGATTAGCAAAGTAAGGCAGGCAAGACTGGAATGAGCTCACATAAACTGTACACTGTATTTAATATGTGAGAGAAAGGAAGGTAATGAAGAAGGCAACTTTATTTTACCATATATACAAATTCTTCCTTTTAAATAGACATTGGAAAAGAGAAACATGGACCATAAGAATATTTTAGTCAAGCATTCATCTGGACAAGTTTTTAAACATGAAACTATCAATTCCAACCACTTTAAACTTCTTAACATAAATTAGATATATAGAATACCTTTAATATTTCTCTTGTATACTGCTTCAGCCAAAAGATAACTCTCTTTGGTGTGTGCCGTCTGAACTTCTGTTTTTGCTCTAAGCTTATTCAAGATTAAGTCACTGAAAAAAGAGCAAAGGGGACACATTTTAAATCCCTATTTCATATTTTAATTTAATGTATATGTACTTAATGGTTTTTAATGTGTACATACAGAATAGTTAGACTTATCCATTTCAGCATCATTTCTGAAATGTCTTAATTACATCATTTCTATGCCATTTAATTATAACTGTATTTAAAACAGAAATCAAATAGGATTGTCCACTTTAAAACTTTCTTTAAAGGTAATTTTATGAACAGTAAACTTCCGTATATACCCTATAAATTTAACATTAGGCAAATATAACTACATCAGTCTGCATATACACTGAAATTCAAAGAGAAAGGGGGGAAAGAGAAAAGAGGAAACCCCAGCCCAGAGGTGTTACAGGCTTACAACAGAGCTTTCTGTCAGTTGAAGTAATTTGTAGACAACAAAACAGGTCACATAAAGTTCAAGAAATGTGTCAGGTCAGAAGCTGTCCCCCAAAGCAGAATAAAACTGGTGATGTTATAGGTATTACTTACGGTAGATCAGGCAGCACTTTGACTTGGTTCTGCTTATCGCCATTTAGCATCTGTAATGTCCTTTGAGACTCAGGGCATGGCTGTTGCCCTATTTTCTTTCTCTTTGCTTTGTGTATCGTTGTCTCACGCATCCCTATCTCTCGCAAAGCAGGTGAATAGGAACAGACCTGTTGCAAAAGTAACATTTTATAAATGAAGAAATTTTCTTTTCTTGCACTTGCTGCAAAGCAGTCATCTGCAGCTTGCTGCATCTAAGTTTTTAAAAATCTGATCCCTGAATGATTGATTGTACATCTAAATTGTTTCAATTTGTCTTTTGCATTCCATTTTGACGTTTTTGTAATTCACTCTTTACACTGGCCTCAGTGAATGGCTTGTGTCTGAGAAAGAAAATGGGAAATTCTAGGCCTCTCTCAGGTTTCTGGCAGCTGAGAAAATCTTTAGCTGGACATAGGACTTGAGTACAGTTAAATGACTTTCATGTATTAAAACAAAGTATTTACAGACTTCCTGCTCCCAAACCAGGGAGCAATTTGGTTCAAGGCATACTCACTCCTTCATCTCTTCTGAGATGAGGGGTTGGATTAAGTCTTTGAGCATTGCAAAGGCAGTAAGCCAGTTATCTCTTAGGTGCTCTCTATTAGGACAGCCTTGGCTATTGTAGATGTTAGCTTCTTTCCAGTAACACAGAGCTTCATAACCACTTACACTGCTCATTTAAAAAAGTCATCTAAGTTTCTGCAGTTTGGCAAAAGCATAGGAAAAAAGACCAGTGAAGAGGATTCATCAGATACACAACAACTATGTTTGAAGAAAGGTATTAAGAAAGGCTTTGAATATTTAGCAGTTCACTGTAGATCTTGCAAGCAATGTGCAGTAGATGAGGGACACTTTACTTGCACCTTCACTGCACATGTACCATCAGGAAGTTGTTGAACTCCGAGAAAAGCCCAGCTGATAAGATGCTGTATGAGAAGAACTGGCAAAACTGGACAAAACTAATTTTTACTGTATGGAATGAGAAAGGAAACTCAGTCGTACTAAGGAAAATTACAAAAAGCACATAGAGTTGTTTCAAGCACTATAAAAATTTGTACGCATTTGCAGAGAATGATCAGTAGTCATGGCGATACTAAAAGTAGTGATTCTGCTCTGTATGTGGCAGTATACATTGAATGTTAGCTATGCAGCTGGTTTATGTTAAGAATTCTGACAGTCTTTTGTTCAGCCTGTGTTTAAATGTGCTGCATTAACAAACAATGACCTCTCTTCATAAAATTTATGAAAACTTACGTATGGGAAATGTACAAGGTACAAATTTGGTTTTTTGTGACTCTACCTGTAGTATAGTAGAACACAGACAAACAGCTATAGATTCCCTATTCTGTTTAGTCATTAGTATTAAGATTACTGAAATGAGACTCTAAATTAGGGCATAACATTACCATGTGATTGCCCTGATTTGCCTGCATCCTGCTAGCAGTCATGGCTTTGAGAATTTCTTTTGCAGATTTTACCATGTTTCTCCTCACCAACTATCACAAATTGTGATTTGAAGGCAGGCAAAGGTTTACAAGTAGGAGAAAGTTTTTAAGAGGAGAAATTCACAGGAATACACTGTGGTTCAAAATCATAAAATGTTCTATGTAACAAATGCCTGGACCTATCTCTTCAAAAACCTTGAAGGAAAAGGTAGCCAAGAAAAATCACACTGTATTTGGCATTCTCCTTAAGTACAAATGTAACATTGCAATCATTACATCAGGGGTTATTTTCAAAAGCTTTCACTGTTGTTGCATTGTTTCACTTTCATGATAACTGCATGGAAACAGATACCAGGTGTGACAAATTTCCCGACAAGAAGACTCTTACTATTGTTCCTGACCCAGATCTCAGGCAAAGAGAAATTTAAATGCAGTGGAACACATGCAAAGACAATGCAGGCAACAAGCATGACCTTAGACCACAAAGAAAAGATGTATTTCAAGACTTTTATGAATCAAATTACTTGTAAAATACTGATGTGTTTATAAATTATTAAGGAGTTACTTACTATTTTCTGGAGAGAAAGAGGTTCTGTAGAAACCACAATATTCCTCTGTAAACACATTTGTTTGAAAATTGCTTCTGCAACAAACAGTTGAAGCCAGTCGGATGGTATGGCACAAATAAACATTTTTAATTGACATACAGAAAAATCTGGATAGAAGAAATTGGAAAAAATACAGTAAGCTTAAAAGTGAAAATACAGAAATCTACATAACTAATTATCTAGAAAGCTCTTCCAGGCTTTCTGCTCCTATGGCAGATTCAGAAGCTTATTCTCCATAAAATTACTAAAATTTTTCATATTAAAATAGGTTATAACCATCATCTGGTAAGATGACCAGATACCGAGAGAATGTTAAACATATTTTAGGAGACAAAGCATTACACTTTTTTGTAAAACTTTTTAAAATGCTCTTAATACAGTGCTATAAAAGTTACACCTTTATTTTGAGAATAAAATTATTTATTTGTGAAGTTCTGCAAATGATCTCGTTTTAAATCTCTAAGTAACACAAATTCAGGTAAGAGTTCCAACACATGAACAAGAAATCTGCAAGTAATGCAGGGTAATTGACAAGTTCTATGTTAAAAGTCATCATAAGCAAATTGCAACCCCATTCAGATGTATCAAATAGCTTATACTTATTGACAATTGATAAAAGTTAATAATTTTCTATTACAATAATTTAATTAAAAATCATACAAACAACTTAGATATTTTACAATATCTTTTACTTGCAAAGCTTAATTAAATGTCTCTCTCCATTAACAAGTTTAATCTCATCTTCTGTAATCTTCAAAGTTTTGTTTGTTCTTGTTATAACATCTTAGTTATCAAACTAACTATACTAATTAAATCTGTTTTACTTTCTGTTTTGTATATTCCTACATATACAGTTCAAAAAAAAAACAACCCACACAGTGGCAGAGGAACTTATATATCCATAGATATATCAATATATATCAGGCATATGTCTGAACTACCTCTGTTTTAGAAAAGATGACAGAAAGACTGATCTTTTCTTACACTGGTAAGAATTTGTATTTTGATTCTAAGAAAATTACTTTGTCAAAATAACAACTGAAATGGTTGGAAAGCAACATCTGCCATGAGGAAGGAAATCTCTACTGTATTTAGGGAATCTTCTGTTCTGCTAAGAAGTGCTCATAAATTAACTGATCTGTAGACTCAATCAAAACAGAAACCCAAGTTTGAGAATACAGATGTTTGCTACTCTAAGTGTAACTGAATTTAGAAAAACTCACAACAATTTTGCTTTGAGTGCTGCGGATTGTACCAAGCGGCACAGGTCAAATAATCTCTATAAACAGAATGAATCCTGTTCTTGTTTTCTGTTTTTGTGTACAGGAAAGCAAGAAAGTCTTACAGAAATATATATCCAAGACAGCTACAAAATCCATTGGAGAGGTACATACTAAAAGCTCCACTGATTTAAACACTGTAAAGTTCAAACTGATTCAGTTTTCTAAGGTCTAAGTCAGCCTATAAAACTTCTCATAATTTGTTTTCTGTAAGACTGGAGTGGAACAAATTGTCCAGAGATTAAGATTTTAGTTTAATTTCTTTTCATGATGGTTCTTCTTGAGTGCTCAGGTAGAAGGCAGATACACTTTAAATGAAGCTTAGATATACCTGTTACAACAGAAAATGATGATTGGAAAAGGAGTCAGAGGAAGCTTTGGTGGGAATTAATATTGAAATCTAAAATAATTTAATACTTTTCTTGAGATAATTTTTTTTGTCTTTCAAGCTCCTCAACTCCTTGTTGCTAAAAGTACAGATACCTCAACTGACATTCCATGTTAAATGATAATGGTTATTTGAGTGGTGACGTTTCTAGTTCACCTAGTATATTTAATGAGGAAGAACTACAGTAATTCATGGGACTCAATGGAATTTTCTCCCATTCCCTCCATTAAGTCCAAGGATTTGTAAGGAGACATTGAAATGTTTTATTTGAAGTTGTAGGAGTCACATAGTTCAGTGTAGGTTTTAGACTTATGGTTGAAGGGTCTTTAGCAATCTATTGATTTTCTAAAGTGATAAAATTCACTTGAGTTGAGTAAGGTGTCTCCAACTGCTTGTCTGAATTTAAGGTTTATTATGATATGCTTGAAACTTCTCCTAACTGACAAAATAGCTCCAAAGATTTTTTTTTTCCTCCTCAGACGGTGTGGTCTTGCTTTCACATCAACATTGAGACATTTATTTAGCGGGATTTTAATAAGAAAACCTGTCCTATTTGATCTTTGCTTGACACCGACAGACACAAAAGAAAATGGTTTCCTGCATATGTACACACCATGAAGTGCACAGCTGCAACAGGCAGTAGAAAACAATTTGAAACTAAACCAAGGATTTAAATCAGGAATTAGTGTATCTGATTAGAAGACTTTTGAGAGGCCTTGCAAATACTCACCTTCACATGAAATGGCAAGGTAATGCGCCAGATCAGGTACTTGATGAAACACATTTCTGTCCATAAGCAAACCTGATATGATCCAATAGTCCACTACAGTTCCAAGAATTGCATTTAATAGACCAGCAACTTCACTTCTGAAATCCTAAATGGAAAAAAAACCACGGGTGTATCTATTGATCTGTATTATATAAAAAATTCACACTTATAATGTACCAGAAATAACGTAGAGAACTTCTTTAGATAAAAGTGCACTCTGCTGCCATGTCACTCTTTCGTTAGCCTTTCTTCTGCTCAAAAACTAACTGCTGCAGCCAGATCAAAAAATTAGTGTCACTGATGCCATATCAATTAAGATTTGGCACTGGAGAAAAACAGGTCCTATGAAAACATCTAAAACTATATGCAAAATGGTGCCAAAGCTTACAAGTACAATTGTAATGTGATTTCATTTTAAATTAACTCTTGTTTAACCATAAGATTACAAGTACTGAAGTTATTCTAGTTAACATTGTATTTAATTTGACAATTACAGGGATCTTTTTCTCCCTGCTCTATCAGCATTGCCTTTTCCTGAAGACTTCATTATGAAATTAAAGCTCTTTTTGTGACTATGTATGTCTGTGCCAAAAGGGAAAAGGATGGAAAGTGTTAGTTTCCTGCACAGAAGAAACTTTGACAGTCACTTTGCAAAAGGAAACTTTCTTCAGCTATCAAAAAGTTCTAAAGAGGTGAGCAGCTGTGAATTTAGGAAAAAATCACACTTTTGAATATTAGCATTACCATTTTCTACCTTGAACAGGCACACACACAAAACAAAAAAAAAACCCCACAAACGAACAAACATATATACAAACTCACATACATACATACATACTTCTTATGGGTCCCACTATGAGGTAGAAGAATGCATTTATTCACTCATGTGAGCATTTAATCAATACTGGTCAGGTAAAACAGTGTTTCTAGTGTCAGAGTTACTCTGTGCATGGTCACATCTATCTACATACCTTTCTGAGACACGTAGAAATACTTTATAAAATTACTCTGAAATGAGTTATTCCTTTGACCATAGTAGGAACACATGAAATTCATCTGACCTAGGTCTCTATCAGGGAATTACTACTGTTTCACTAGAGCACCAGTTGACATATGGTATCTTGTGAAAGATAATGAGTACTTGAAATTGGACAATTTTGGGTAAGAGACAAACCAGACTGAATGTGTACACACTACAGTCAATGGTTTGTCTGATACTCCTTTGAGAACAAAATATATTCAAGGTTGATTTAAAATAATTTACTAGGATTCCTTAGGAGCTGAAAAGCACCAAAACCAGTTTGAGCATCAATAAATCAGATAGACACACATATGAACATACATATGACTGTGACATAGATGATAGTAAAAATATTATAAAGTAATTTGTTGAAAACTACACAAATACCGTCCCTACAGTTAACAGTTATTTGTCACTCAAAAGAAAAGGAATGAACACAACTACAAATAAACATGGTGTGGGGTGGAAGCATAACCTCCATAAATAAAGATTTTTAAGAACTGGCCAGACAAAATCTGTTAGGAATGTCATCTGAGGATTGCTTCCAGGCCTACTTCCTCTTACTCTCTTAAACTCTACTTGATTTGGTTTGCCCCTTCCTTTATTATGTCATAATACTTTTTTATAGATGAACTGTGAAATCTCATAATTAAAAAAACCCAAACCCTGAGGACACAGATATGGCATGTCAAAAACCTGAAAGTATAATTTTGCAACTAAAGTTTAAATATTTAAAAAGGTACATTAGACTTCCTATCTCCTGAGGATTTAGGAACAGAAACTGAGGAACAATTTAAAATATCTGAAATGCATTTAAATTTCCCTTAGGTATGCATTCCTCTTATCACTGGACCCCAATGCAGAATAGTGGGTGAATAATATAATTCTACCAATTGTTTTTGGCTGAAAATAAATTTCACAAAAACAGCAAATCAGCACAATTTTAACAAAAGCTAAGTTACAAGGACATATTGAGGTAATCTGAGATAGATACGATTGTAAACCACAAATATTTACATTCTGTTTCTTGTTTCTAAATCACTACCTTAATTAATTCCTTTATGAAATACTTTTAACAAAAAGGGTGGGGGTGAAAGCTGACGTTGAGGCAGCAGACCAAAATAATGACTGTTAATACTACAAGTATTAATAATTTTTCAGTCAGATACATAGTGTATATTAAATGTAGCTGGTACTCTACTTGCATCTATGTTTGCCCAGCCAAGTATCTCTGAATGCTGACGAGACAAACCAGATAAGGCCAACTAGTGCAGGCTTAGTTGGCATTTTGGTAAAAGGATGGTACGACAAACCAAGAGCTTCTCCTCAACATTTTAAATAAATGGTTCAATGCTACAAATGAAGGAGAGGGAAATTGGTCTAATTTCCTGAAAGGATCATATGTTCTAAAAATGTTTAAATGTTAACATGTTAAAAATATTTTCAATTTCAACCTTAAAACAATACAAACACAGTAATGAAAACATATGCAGTATCGGAAAGGAAAAAAAAAACCCAAGCATTTCCATCAAACTTGGAATTTGCTACCATGTATGACAGAACCAAGACCTCTTTTCTCCCACTCTGCTCTTACAACAAGAAGCTGGGAGGGGCCTCTACCAAGATAGATGACCCAAAATGACCAAAGGCCTTCTAAACATTGTGCTCAGCAGTAAAAGCTGTGTAAAGGAAGAAGGGAGGATGTTCGAAGTGATGGTGTTTGCCTTGCCTAGTAACTGCCACGTTTCATGAAGCCCTGCATTCCAGGAAGTGACTGAACATCTGCCTGCTGATGGGAAGCACTGAATGGGATCCTTATGTTGCTTTGCTTGTGGGTACGTATTTATTTCACTTATTAAATTGTCTTTATATAATGTCATACGTTTTTTAATTTCTGTCCTTCTGATTCTCTCCCTCAACCCACTGCAGGGTGGGGACTTACCTGCCAGCTGGGATCAACCCACTACACCATGTACAGCTAATTAAGTAAGATAGAGTGAAACCTCTTTTCAAAATTCTCTTCCTTGTTCTTATTGTTGAAAATCAAAGCTATCTCACTAAGAAAAGCATAGAAGTGGGAAGAAGCTATTGACTGTGTTAGCATACAAAGGTCACATCACTTCAACTGGTATCTGTTAGCTTAGCAAATGCAATTCCTACATTGCTGTTTCATTTAATGCTTTGTCAAGTCAAATACAGTGCTACAGTGGCAGAAGTTTCACAGTGTGTTTTTACACATGAAAGTTCTTATAGGAAAATTAATTTTAGGTTTTTTACTTTGAAGTACTGAGTTATAAAGAAGAGTTCTTTCTTCATGTGGTGTAAATGTAGTACTCCACAAATGCCTAAAACATACTTCCAAAAAAGCTACTGCAAGTGACAGACCAGAAAGACATTTGGTTCTACACCACACAAATTTATGCAACTAAACTAAACAACTATGCAACTAAAAACCTGAATGAATGCCTTTGTCACCTCTTTGTCAGGCTATGTAAGACAGCTTTTTTTTAAAAAAACCCACCAGTATTTTCAGGAATGAAAAGCATTTCTGATGCCATCTGTGACATTGTGAAAAACCATGCAATAGCTCAATGCAACTAGAAGTGTTATAAGCAACATACACATTCCCTGGTAAATTCTAGAACTGAGGTAAGAAATTTAATTCAAGGAACTTCGACCAGGAAGTCCCGCATCATACCTGTTTAAATAATATAACAAACAATATATGCTAATTTATTTTAGAATTATATTCAAAATTGATTTGAAGATCTCAAGTAATAGGAATTTTTAAATGTTCTTTGGCCGTGCATTTGTAACTACAAGAATAGTGTATCAATATTATTCCACTAAGTTGTCCCAACAGATTAACCCAGTGATCAGTGAGGACACCCAATTTCCTGTCACTATTCTTATTCTGCTACTTCTAAAATACAGCAAATTCTATCTAACTCCAGAAAACAAATACACTCAACTACATGCTTTGTTTTTCTCTTTTTTTGGACTGCTCTTTTTACATGGTATGTTTACACACATACATAAAACATAATTTTGTAACAATTCAGCACTAGAAGAGAGGAAACATACAGATATTTTCCCTGCACTCTAGTGCTCATTTGTTGCAATCTCTTTGAATCACAAAAAGAAAGAATCTGATTCTAAAAAGCTAAAAAATATAATAACTGCCCATTTTTAACAGTTAGAAAATATTATATCAGATACATCAGAAGAAAAAAATTAGTTTAATTTTTCACCTCTTTCCACTTATAGATATTTGTGCTGAAGAACTGTAAATCACAACTGGCATGTTTGTTTCTTCCCACAAGCTAACACACTTAGGTGCACTGAGGAATATGTGCACTGAGAAGAACACCTTTACAATGCTCTACAAACCACATGCAGACAGTAACAATACCCAAAATCATTCCTTTTATTTAGGTTTCTGAATGACCCTACATGCTTCTTGTCAAGGTGTTACCTCTTAAGCAAACAGCTTAAAAAAAAAAAAACTGGTTAAAAACCAAAACTGGTAACAATGACTTACATCCTCCAACTGAAGATGGGAAGGACAATTTTGCACCCTGTCTGCTACCTCAAATGACATGGAAATACTGTGTATTTATTTATGTATCTCTGAAATGATAGAAAAAGGAAGGAGAAAACAGTTCTGTCTGCACAGCTAGGGAAGCTTCCCTCTTTTGATTTTCTGAATTACATTTGAAACTGTGTAATGGAATTTTAAAATTAGTCTCTGAAAATACAGAGAAATACGAAGTTTTAGTATAACAAGATTGAGAATGAATGAAGGGATGAATGAGTTGGATTGCAAAAATATGGTATTTTGCTTCAGAGTTTATTTTTGCCACAATTGCAATGGGAAAGAAAGTGAAATAAATATGAGGAACAAAGCTGTTAGAAAAAACATAATACACTACAGATATTATGAGGCAACAAGCTGTTTTTAAAGGCTAGAATTCATCTCTGTAGGATAGTTTACACTACAGTGCTTAAGATCAAAGTGAGAAAGCAACAGGCATCCAGGGCTTGTGCTGAAATGACAATTCTGATATATATGTATATAAAACAAATAGAATCTAAACAAGAGGCAGATCTCTGTGGTTTACATCGTGTGTGGGGATTAAGCTTATTTTTCATATATGTATTACAGTCTGACTAAAGTGATTATTCTGCCAATACAAAGAAAGGTTTATGAGAAAGGCATGGCTCACAATGCTGGAACCCATCAAAGGAAGGTGCAGCAGAAAAAACTAAATGGTACCTACATTTAAACTGCAGATTCAACCAGGAAAAATATGAAAGCAGTCATTTTCCAAAGGAACAGAATGGCTACTGCACCAAATACATTAAGCCTGCTTGCTGCTCGGTACCTTTGAAAAGATAGGTTGCTTAAATATAAATATGGGTATAGAAGCCTAATTTTAGGCACTTTTTAAGTATCTTGACCAAGGACAAAAAGCAGCACTGTTTCACAATGTCTTGCTTTGATAGCCCTCAAAAAAGGTAGGAGGTCTGGCTAGGTAAGATGAGTGAAGCTCTCATTATGTTTAATCTTTTTGCTTTCATAGCAAAATGAATAACTACTAGGTATTATATTGAAAGTGCTTTTTTCTCCCTGAAATACTTGATTTTCTATTGTTCTGTTACTGTATGGAAAAAGTGAATGGAGTACCTATTTATTCTGTGCTCTCACAATAATTTAAAAGAGAATGCAGAGACAGCAGTTAGGTTTTATTTTATGTGAGAATCTAGAAGTCAAAGATGTTTTACAAGGCCTCTTGCTTCTGAAAAGAAATAGGTGGTATAGAGGACATTTAGTATTTTTCAGGTCAATGTCCTGCTGGTCAGCAGGTCACAGAATAGCAATTAAGTTGCCTTCAATTCCATTTTTATGCTAAGTCCTAGGAAATATACCAAATGAAATGAAAAGACTTAGGAAGAAAACTGGAGCATTTTATTACTGGAGCATTTATTAGTAAAACAGTGCATATCTATAACAAACAACAAAAAAAGTATTAGTTTTGTTAGGTTTCTCTTTCAAACATTTCCTGAATCCTGTCACTGTAAAATAACATATCACTTCTTTAGCTACACCATATTGTTTGAGAGAATGTGTTAAGCTGGTGTCTCTAATAACTACAGTAATACCTGCTGTTAAGGGCATGTGAACATCTGAATGTAGCCAACAAGCTACTCATGACTCGTTTCTTCTCTACATATCTATATAAAAATCTTATGGATCAATTCATTTCCTTTAGTGGAGCAAAAACCAGCATGCTTCACAACAAAAGGCAGCTATAACAAGCAGCTGTGATACTTACATATAATTCCTCACAAAAGATTGAACAAAGGGACACCTTTAAAAAAATGTCAGTCTTCATTATTTTAAAGTATAAAATTCACACTCACATCATCTTTTCCATTCAATTCTCTATGGGAAAGTATGACCCAATCTGCTAGAATATTTATGTGTTTGGTAAAAAGCACTGCGGTTCCACTTTCAAGCAAGAATGTCTTCAGAAGAACTGTCTGTGGCAAGACTTGTTGATGCTGTGAATTTGTTCCTTCAACCAAACTGTAAAAAAAAAAAAAAAAAAAAAAGGTGAAAAAACCTAAAGCTTTACACCACTTTGATTGTTATAGTTACCAGACAGAAACCTTGTCTTCACTCAAAATACACACAGATTCGACAATTTTTAACTATGGAAAGATGAGTCACAATTTCTGATGAAGAATAAGTACAATGATGATTACTACTGTCAGACCCGGGGAATTCTAATATTGTGCCACTATTTGCAAAAAGTAAAGGCCATCATTACTACATAAAGGCAAAGCAAAACCTAGACTTCTTTTATACTTCATAAACCAAGGAAAGGTAGTTGTGTCCCTAAGCCAATAGGGAGGTAACAGATGTTTGAATTAAAAAAAAATCATATAAGTCAATATATTCAAAATGCTGCTTGCCTACCTTAAAGAATGAATAGTGAAATACTGAAAATCTAAAAATAGTCCTTTATGAGCAAGATTAAATGCTTACTGAAATAACAGGCTGGGAAAAGCAAGAAGTCTTAAAACAAGATTAGGAAAAACCCTATGAATTTACAATAAACAAACTAAGAATTGAGAAATATAAATGGAATTGTTAAACTGCTCTGTAGAGCAGCATCTTCTCAGGGATATACACAAATCAGGATAGAAGCTGCTGTAAATAACGAAATGTATGTATTATTCTATAAACCCCACCTTCTTGTCAGAAACTCTACTTCGCCTTTTACTAAATCAAAGAAAAACTTCAATAATGTTTTATGAACTATCCTCAGTTCATCTTCGCTCCCTGAAACTGTGACTGTATGACAAACTGTTTCACAATAAAGGCAAGACCTGAAAAATAAAAAATGAAAAATTCCATTTGTATGAGAGAAATAACAGATAATCTATTGACAAAAAAATCAGCTTTGAATCTGGTCTGTTTTGACTAGGAAATAGCTTGCTCCCCAGCAAGAGTCAACATTTTAAAGCCTAATTTTGTTTTAAAGCTTTTTTCAAAAAAAACCCAAAAACCAAAAAACAACAAACCAAACCAAAACAATATGTTTGTGACTGAGCTTTTGTGTTCCAGATGAAGATTTTGTATTATAGTGTACACTAAACAATTTAATTGGATTTCATTTTTCTCTCTCTACTTGAGATATTGTACAATTGCTATATTAAAAAGAACTTCTTTAAAAACCTTTAAGATAATTTTGTAGTATTTTATAGACATGGTAACATCCTACTAACTTCTGTTCAGATAACAGTTCATACATACTACTTCACAGGACTACAGACCGTAGTCTCCAGGAAGTACTAAAAGACAAAATACTTCATCTAAAAGACAAACTCTCTATCATGTTCTTCAAGACATGCTTACAATCACACACGTTCGCATATCTGCAATCACAGTTGTATCAAAGTATTTAAATGTTACTTAAGGTTTTATCACAGCAATAAGAAGATGCATAGTTTCTTTTCCAAACGAAGAATTAATTTCTGTTGATGCAAATTACAAAAAATGAGTTCTCAAAATAAAGCAGAGACTAACCAAACAGCTCCTAATCCCTGTCTTGTCTTTATAGATATAGATAAGATATAATCAGACTTCCTCATAAAGATGGTAAAGGTTAAGATTAAAATCAAAATACAACATGAAACTTCATGTTTGGTAAGATAAACCTTGAATTTGCTTTGTAACTGCAGATATATGCATGTGTGTGTCTGTATTTATCTATATGGATACACACAACAACAGCAAGAGCACGCAGATTACTAAACTGTAAGACTGTAAGAAATAAAATATATTTTCAAAAAATTAATAAGGCTAAGAAAATTAATTTTTTGAAAGAAAAACAAATGTATCTACCTGTGAGCTAACAGTTTTTGAAACATGAAGTGACATGTCCAAATCTGTTAAAATTCTAGAATTTCACATACTGGTAACTTCTGGTAACTACTGGTAATTTTACATACTCGTAAATTGAAAACAGGACTTTGATGCAATAGAATGCCAACTCTCCCCTGCTGTCCCTGAGTTTGGAGTAACATAACTATTGCATTCAGTACGTCATTAATCTTTCTTACCTTACAAGCATCTCTATCAAGGACCATGTGCCTTTCTTACAGATAGGACACTGAAGAAGATCCAAATAATACTTTAACATAGATGGCGACTTCCAGGGAGGTTCACAATGAAGAATAAGGTAAAAAACATGACAAAGTTTGGCAAAGAATATTGCATCAGTGTTTCCCTGTAATAAAATGAGAAAGTAATATTGGCTCCAGACCAGTCAAATATCTATAATATCTATGATCACTAAGAGTGTACTTATTTTCTTTAACCTTTACAATCCCAAGTGACCAAATTTAATCACTGAAGTAACATGCAATTTAATGCACAACTCCAAGGAGAAAAATATATAATTAAAAAAAAAAAAAAGAAAGAGAAAAAGGAGAACTTGCTCTACTGTGATATTCGATTTGAATGCACCACTGTTTAGAGCAAACCTTCTTCTCAATCGATCTCTCTATCATGGCATATTAGCATAGTGCTGTTTCTAAAAGTAACAAAAAACATTTGTGGCCAAGCTTTCCACAATATTTAGTTCATTACATTCATTTGGCTTGCAAATAAATACTAATTTGAAAAAAACCCTCTTTTAAGTCCTTCTTTTTACAAGCACGTTGATAAGCACAAAAAGAATGATGAATGCATCACTAAAAGCTACTAAATACAATGTCAGAAGCAAAGATCACAATACTTCCGTTTATTGCTTTTATTTTTAATAATACTTTAGTCTACATCTCTCACCAATAGGACATATTCTAGAAGAGGATGAAGAAGTTGCACAGGAGGTGCACTGCACATTTGGCCTGCAGCGAGTTCTGTGACGACATCATCAAGTAACTCCTCTTCCACTAATCCTTGAAGTATAGACCAGGTGCCCCTGGACCAGTCAGTACTTTTAACCTAGAAATGAGATATCACTGTAATAAAAATAACAGCTTAAATTAAAAACGCCTTTAACTAACCAACATAACTAACACAGGAAATCTCTAAGCATGGTATTATATAGCCTGGTTTCTACCAGGATAGAATTAATTTTTGCCATAACCAGAGGGGATATGACTAATCCCTTATGATATGGAGGTTATTATATACCACCTTACATCGCTGCCAGGGAGGGGGAAAGGGATTGTCATTTCCAAGCAGAAGGGGTCCTTCCAGTGAAGAAGATCTTAATGGCACAGGACTTCCATCTTATTCTCTGCCACTCATGACAGCAAAACTCTTAACTTTATGGCTTTCAGAGAACCCAGACAGATGCAACAGCTTCCAGGAGATGCTGTATCTGCTCTGCAATTTCCATTATTGTCTGTACTTTCAGCTCTTCAAAGATCACAAATTAATGACACTAATGAGCTATTGAAGGTCTCAGCTACATTGCTATTTACATCTTTCCTCTAGTTCAGGTTCAAGCCAAAGCCGATGCCAGTTGCAAGTGTATTGCTAATTAAAGCACGGCTTTTTTCTGCCAGGTAACTTCTCTTTTGAAATACAGCTTTTTTGTTTGACCACACAAGCCCGAGGCTCTGGTAAATTCAAATTTCTCCTTATTCTGGGATAAGAAGGCACAGCTGAGAGAAGCAGGGTCAGACTGATTGGACTGCCGGGAATTAAATAGTTACATAAATTTATTGTTGCTGTAGCCTCATAACTTGTAGACTTTATGATATATGCCAAAAATCCTGTCTCTTAATGTGCAGTTGATAGAATTGTTCAGGTTGGGAAAGAATTCTAATGTCATTGAGTCTAATCAATAACAGCACTACCAAGCCCACCACTAAAACATGTCTTAAAGTGCCACTTGTATACATCTTCTAAATCCCTCCAGGGATGATGACTCTATTACTGCTCTGGGAAGCCTTTTCCAGAGCTGGACAACCCTTTGCAGAGAGAAATTTTCCTATTATCTAATCTAAGTATCTTACCAATTGTTTTAAGATTAAATTAACACAGACTTTGAGTCCAGTTGTGGATTTGAAATCTAAAGAATATACAGCTATTAGACAGCTTCCAAAAATGTTCCAGCAATAAGATAAAAAACATTAGGAGCTCTGTTCAAACATGAAAAAAAAATTAGAAAGAAATTATAATCATTGTGAAATCACAGCCAAATCTCAGTGAATGAACTCTACCTTAGGATTAGATATTTAGTTTCTCTGCTAATGTCTCAAATCTCAGATTCCTAATGTAAGCTATTGTTTCATTAACAATAAATAAAGCTGCTCATGTAGACAATTTTCTTTTAATCAAGTCTTTATGCATCTGGTGTTTGCAATTCGCATTTACTTCAATCTCCTCATTCATATATGCACTATTAAAATCTCCACTAAAATTTCCTTTGGAAATAATGGTTGCATTCATAGTTTTGTAATGTTAATTCCATGCAAACAGCACATCTAAAGAGCAATAATAAACTGTTTAACAACAGTCAAAGAAGAACTAGTCTGCTGCCTGTATTTAAGACTGTATATTGGACATGTACAAGCATGCCACTGACCTTCACCCGCTGATCACACCAGCATCCAGCTTTATATATTGTGACTGAAACTTTTATTTTTTGAAAATTCTGTACGAGAAGAAACAGTAACATTGATGCACTATTTTGAAAATAAACTAAAGCAAAGATGTTCTGGGAAGAATGTGGTACCTCTTGTACAGCATTCAAATCAAAGAGAAACTAGAGAAGGATTCAGCACATTTCTAAGAGGTAAAGACGGATGATACAAAACTGAGGCAATAAACATTTGTCAGTATCAGGGGACACCTATTATTGAAGAGACTTAATACTCAATAAGCTGTCCAAGCTTCACTGGCTTCCACTCTGATGAGGAATCAGCAGTTTCTTGTGAAGCACTGCTGGTACAATCATTAACACTTTGAGCAGAAAAAAATGAAGTAAGAAGGTCCACAACATATCTTTTACATTGCATGATGAGAAAGAAAAGCTGACAAAAGAAAAACAAATATTTTGGGGTGATGATGGAGCAGAACACTTAGCTGAGCTAATCCTAGCAGATGCAAACTGAGATGACAAAATACAGTAGGCAGATCTAACATGTTAATTTAATTTGCAGGTTTGATTTTACTTCATTAGTATTACTGGAAATGTTTACTGGAGCTGCTTATAAAAGCCATAAATATACTGACTGTAGAAGTCATGCATCATATAAAGGCTAGCAATGGATATTCCATAAAGCAATAAAAGCGTCAGAATAGTAGGAGAAGTATTACAACTAGGTTTAAAATTTCCAAGCAAGAAATGGTATCATTCTTAAGAGTACAGAAAAACAATTTCAGTTTACACATGTTAAGAAAGGTCATTTTTTTTATTCCATTAATTCAATAAACTACACACTAAGATTAAATTTCAACACAAACCTCATCAGGAGCAGAAGCACACACAGTGATGGTGTTGGACCAAAAAGTATTTTATTGCTCATGTTTTAAAAATACTTTTCTTCTTCCTCTCTTATTGTCAATAGAAAGAAATCAGAAAAAAACTATTTCAGGTAACTATGTAGTAACTATGAAGATACCAGATCTTCATGGTTCTTCAGTAACCAAGAAATATGAGAGGCTAACACAATTTAAGTATTGCCCTTTTTAACTTTGAAGTAACACAAGTTACCATATAAAATGCACTACTAGTAGCTCATGGCCAAAGTATAAAATGCTTTTTGAGTACTAGAGAGGAAATGTTTCAATATTGTTTATAGGTTTATTCTTAATATTATAAATAGACAAGGAAAATTTTTAAAAGTATTAATTTACTTCAGGTATTTATAACAAAGACTTAATAAAACCTATTGCTGACCTGTATCTGTTTTATGGCATTTATTTGGCTTAATGGAAATAAAAAAGAGAAATTAAATAATACAAAAAAAGGGATTCAGTCAAAGTGACTGTGAAAACAGGACTGAAAACATAAAGCATTCTACTTGCAATCTGTGCTTCAGCTGACTCTGGAAACCCATATGATGAAGTATCAGGCATGTACTGAAAGAACAAGCACTGTTTCTTTGTACAGTGAGATAACCTCTAGCTAAAATCTGCCTTTACTAGAAAAAGCATATGAGCAGTGATAAAATTGTGTACACTCTCCCTTCATTGCAACTGCATAAATACAGTGCTTGGGTAATTTAAGATGCTTTAAATCACATTAGGACATCTTGCTTTCTGTTTCTCTAACATTAGGAGGTAAGGTTCTCTTAACTAGCAGGATTAAGCAGTTTCTTTGTAATAACAGGGACAGTACAAAAAGCATCACAAGAACAAACAACATTCAACACCCAATGATGCTGTTTAATGCATCAATAACTTTATCAGAGTTTTGGATAGCCAAAATCTAAAAATGTTTCTTTGATAGCTAATTTTGCAACTAAAGTATGTTTGCCTAACTTGGTAATAAAATTCCATATGTATAACATGCCCTCTTTTTAGTAATTCTTACCTCTGGATTGCATTTGCTCAGCTGGTCTGTTTGCATAAGTCTGTGCTTAACAGTCTGTAAAACAGTATAAAGTCAATGTGCACACTGGTACCAGTCAGCATACTCAATAAATAGTGCATAAAACTTCCCAAATGACAACTTCTGTTAAATGTAGCTCAAGCACAACACAGGATTTAGATTTGTCTACTTAGATTTGTCTTTTGGATGGTTAAACTATGGGGACGAATAGGGGACTAATGACTTAAAAGGAATAAAATATAGGCAAATTTTCCTTCCCATTTTCCCCTGCTATTGTCTGTTGTTATGTGGTTGCTCTGTAAGGACAGTGTTCCTAGATTAGACATTAAAAACTAAACGTTTTCAGTTTTTCTGTAGCAAAATGCCAACTTTGGATTCCTCTTGCATGCAAAAATATGGTAGTAGGTGCAAAAATATATTACTATTATTGCTATATGTAGTTATTGCCTAGTATTACAATCTTACTAAAACATGTTACTAAAATATCCTTGAGATACCATCTTGGAAAGGTTAATCCATCTGCACATTGCTACATAACAATTTGAACCACGGCACTTGCCGTATGTAAAATACATGAAAAGTTAACAACAAATTTATTTTTTAAATGTCAGGGGGGTATAGCCTTGATACAAGATCACTGATAAAATATGTAGCACTTGATGGTGCACATATTTAAGCAGCATGAGTCTTCTACTTGTAATCTTGTGTTTAAACATTGTGTGTACCTTGAGGACTTAAAATTTTTAATTTTTCCACTACTAAGAACTTACAGTGCTTCATGTAAACAAGCTCCTACAAATATACTTAGATACCATCATCCACATCACTGTAACTTCCAGAGATAATAAATCCTAACTCAAGGTATGCAGTTGCTTTTTCTTGACTTGAAATAGTGGTCTTAACTACTAATGTACCAGGTTTCTCAGGATTAGATCTGTGACAACATAAAACCAAAGAAGTGCATTAGCTCTGCTTTTGATTTGTAATAAAAACATTCATGTAAGTCAACAAAACACTGCTCTACAATATGATTGTTTTGAAACATGTCTTAGCGCAAGTTAGTTAGATAACTGGAAAATCCCAGAAACACTGTAATTCAAAGACATTTTGTTGAATGGTATTTGGTACTATTTACCTCATCTATTACACCAAAGTTTTAAGTAGTACACCATGTCTTCTACACACTCATGCCAAAGAATTGCCATTACTAAGCATTATTTTAACTAACGGTAGATGTAGTAAATATGGGATTATTAAACATTGCAGGATAAAAGGCAGAATCTAAAGGCACTATCTACTTTACTGGCTCGATACTGTAATGAAAGGTAGAGGCTTTTTATATAATTAATACAATATAAAAATATATAATTATATGTATATTAAATAAATAATGCTAAGAAAGCATCAACTGTCACTTACCACAGTAAAATACATATGTTTTATAATAACGTTTTTCATTTCAGCAAGTTGCATTTTAGACATGACTTGGTCTGTTTCTTGTGCAGCCAAGAAATGGTTCATCTGTGTATCTTTGGGATTTTGTATTTCACTCTGCAGAGCAAAAAAAAAAAAAACTAAACAAAACTTTATTTCAAAGCTAATGGTCTAAGCAACTTTTATATGCTAGGTCTTTCTATATATTGTATTGCAAACTGTATCTGCCTATGCATGTTTACGTAATTTTGTAAGGGTCTACATCATGCTGGTTTGGAAACAAACCACTGATGTAGGAAGTTACAGCACAGGAATTATCAAGGTAAGCTTCCCCATATTTATTTTTCCTAACTGACTTAAGGTCAAATCACAATCCCTGTGGCTGAAACATAAACTAAAACCAGAGCTCACACATTTTCAATTGGTCAAAAACGTAGTATATATTTCGTAAGATTTTATTTAACAATTTTTACATAAGATTTTATATAAGATATATTTTAAGATTTTATAAGGCATTTCTTCTTCAATTTGTCTATCCATTTTATACAGACCACTACAATGAAATCTTTCAGTGCTTGCCTATAAACATGAAACACATTACTAATTTAAAATGTAATAGGTTTTACTGTTTCATTTTTTCTTTGATATTTTTGTGTTTGTCTAGTAATTAATTCTCTGAGTCTACCTATCATTTTCAACTTGTTCTTCAGAACAGGGAACGAGGAAGCATTTTTCAAATTGAGGTTTCCAACTCATTCTGAAAAGACACTCGGTAACATCACAAAATAACTTCTGCTTGAAAAAAATCACTATTAAAATATTTTAAATTTACTTTATGGATTGAGAACATAAACATAAACAGTAAGAGTTTAAATGCATGCTTTTCATAAAAGATGCACAGGTTAGGAATAAAACACCAGGTTTGTTTAAGGTAAATAAACAGGCAACCACAAAAACGGACTCCTCCTACAGGGTGATGAGTTAAGAATCATCAGATAGATATAGGTGAAGTATTCCCTTGGCTGTTTTTTACTGTGAGCAGGTGTGGTAAGCTTGGTGTAACTTGCCTAATAATTCAAACACTTCAATCTGATGGGTGAATCGAGTCTGGGACATAACGGTAGAGAAAAAACACAATAGTGCACACAATGACAAAGTGCAAGTTTATACTTCCATGTTTTCAAGACAAAGTTTCAAAAGCTACATGTCTCACCCTATTTTCAGATTTTCCTTTAAACATATTGTTTAAAACAAACAGATTTGGCACGTGCGTAATTAAACAAATACTGAGAACTAAAACTTGATATATATTTCAAAAGAGAGTGAAGTATTTTGGTAACTAGAATAGAGTTCTAAATAGCTTTTGATGAGCCATGGATAATTGAACTCTGATGCATTAACTAGTCTTTACTTCTTATGGCCCTTCATGCATGCTAGTTTCAATATGCTCATTAAAACACTTATATTCAAACAATTTATAGCACAATCTTGGCAAAAATTTAGAAACTCCAGCATGCATCCAACAAAGCTTTTAAAGTCACTCACTGTTCAAATACGAGACTAGCTTCCTAAAATCATGCATGTGTTTTAATATCCTGAACTAAAAAATTTGACACCTTATAGAATCATATCATCAATGACAATACCACACAGTATTTTAACAGTAAACTTACAACATTGAGATAATAAGATCAGATACTAAAATATAAACATGAAGCAAAGACTTAGTTAAAAAAAAAAAATCACACCAAGAATACTCTGACCATCAATGGAGTTTCAGTTGCCCTGAAAAGAACGTAATGCTATTAAGCTAAATACATCATCTAGACACATATATGGATGTTTAAGGGAGGAATGAGATTTATATTTGCTAGAAGTAGCAGTCAGCATGACTACAAATTTATGAAGTTGGAACCATCTAACGAATTATATGCCAAGTACTTCTGGGATAAAGAAAAAAGAGCATGTCCATAACATTCTTTGATAAAGCTTAATATATTTGGACAAGTGCTATGATTTGATTGCCTATGTTTTATTCTTTTCCTTTTAAGAGACTAGGAGCCTTGGCAGTTTCCTGAATTCTTCAGATTCATTTAAATAGAAAGCTAATGTTCTCTTAGTCTCTGAGGTGAGTTACTTTAATGAAATCTAAGCAAAAAAAAAAAAAAATATGTGCAAGTTAATGGACTTGTTAAGACGAAAAGTTATCTCACCTGGGAAGAATTCAGGATGCATAGCAAAACACACATGATTTTGATAGAGATCAATAAAAGGTGAGGTAGCCAGAAAAACTCTACTATTCATCTATGAAAATGTCCATCTTAGCTGAAAGGTTTAAATGAGAGCTACTTCCCTGAACAAATTTCATTAAGAGAGTAAGTAAGCACTACAGTAAGAGCCCAATGTTGATGTGTTTTATTCAGGATGTAAACATTACGACCTTCCAACCTTCTGAACCTTTTGTAATACCTTTACTACAGGGAGAGCTAAGTGCTTTGATTAGAAGAGACCAAAGCATTTACAAATGGTAACAAACAGTTTTAGCTCCTACTTGCTTGCAAAGGTGGTAGTTTCAATTAGCAGTTGACTAAAACTGCCACACTAAATGAATACTCTAAAGCCCTTGAGTAGTTCCAGATCAAATTATTAAGAATTTTTAAGAATTTCTGAACAGTACATCTGGTAAGCAAACAAGTATGAAACATGGGGTATCTCTCTTAAGGGAAATAGTAACACAGAATTCTGCTTCTAGTGAATTCTGCTCTAGCACAGGACCACGTGCAGACGGCATCTGGAAATTCTACAGCCTCTTCAGACAACATGTTACAATGTTCCATCAACCTCACAGCAAAAAAACCCAAGTGGTTCCTGACTTTCCATTTGTACCCATTTTCCTGTAACTGGGCACCACAGGCAACTGCCTGGCTCTGTCTACTTTGCACCCTCACGTCAGGTATTTGTATACATCAGTGAGCCTTTTTATCTTTGGGATACATGGTCCCCGAATTAGAAAGTCGTCTTTTAATCAAATCACAAAATATTCAGGCTGATTATATTCCCCTCCATTATTAACGCTGCACTATTTGCAGTAATCAATAAATCAGTTTACTCACTCGGAAAAGGTAATGTCCTATATATTGCAAAGGGTAGTGTTGAGCTTCTGAGAGGAAGTTTTTATTTTGTAAAGGAGAAACTTTACCATCAATGAATACATGAGTTATATTGGGCTCTGCATTTTCAGATGAACATATGGTTGCCTTTCCAGCTTTAAGAACTCTACAAAAACATATATAAGAAGATGTATTTACCATATTATAGTAACACTGCCTAAAGCTACAATAACATTCACAAAATACAAGCATGCAACTGCAACTGAATAAAGCTTCTAGATGTATGGCACAGCATGAACTTCATTAGAAAGATAAAAGGGCACTTAACAGCCTCCAGAAAATGAAAGAACCCACTTAACAAAACATCTTTCTCTTCAAAATTTTACACTACTTATTAAAATCAGTGTACACCTCCAATACATTGGATAGAAAGTTTCACCTGTGTACCCTTTTGAAGTATCAAATTGGATGACAGCAGATATAATTTATTGCATTATCTACCCCAAAATTATGATCTTTCAGTTAATTTTTCCTATAAATTAAGCAGTTAGCAAAAAATAGCACACTGCTTTTCTGAAATGTAATATGATGTTTTCATAACAGCAGCATTAGTGCTGTCCAGTATCATATACAGAAAAGAGATCTGCTTGTCTTTGGGGCACCATTACATGTAACAGTTTCCCCAGGGACAATTTCCAGACCTGTACAGGTGCAAGTGCTCCTATCTTTTAGAAAAAATGCCAGACAAAACAAAAGGTGGAAAAATAAGATCTAATTACATTCTGGATATAGGTTTTATTTTTCATAATCCAGATATATAAAAAGAAAATTGTGCTGGTCTTACACACTTACCCATCCAACAGCTAAAGGCAGGAAGAGCATAGAAAGGGGATAAAAGGCACAGTGTTGTCAAACATTAGAAAAAACCCAAAGCTATAGCATCCTTTATGACTGAAAACAGCTATCTCCTGAAGACAAAAAGTATCTGTCTGCGCTTTATGACTGACTAAAAGGATCCTCACGTTGAGTGCATGGGAAACAGTCTAGAAAAAAGTATCTTCTACAAAACTTGTTCACCTGTCTTACTGATGTTGTTCCTGTTAAAGGTTATTTCTATTGCAAGAAATAGAAACAGTCAGGAATGTGCAAGACAGCACTTCAACAGTGTTATCATGAACATCTAAATAAGCAGTTTTCATGTAGAAAGAAGCAGCATTTTTCACAAGCGTAGTGGGACATAGTAAATTCTCCCAATCAGCCAAAAAATAGCATGCTTAAAATATTTTCAGTTGGCAAAATCAGAAAATAGCAACTTCAATAACCCCTTTGTTTTTATGAAATACAGACAGACATTCTGTGATGTAGCATACAGCCCTGTACTACGACCCAACAGACAAACTGCACTTCCTTTCCTGACTGTGCATCTGTGGCACACTCAGACCTGAGCATTCCTAACTAACTGGGATCTCAGTAGAAAGTTGGACAGTATCTGAATAAATGGAAAGCTCTGAAACTGTCAGGAGATGCTCCTTTTACTGTACCAGATGCAAAAAGGACTTAAATATGTATTGATTTCAATTCAGATGTAGAATTTAAAGTAATGAACCCAAATGTGTAGGAAGAGTATGGAAAAGAAACATATGTTCTCAGCATTCTTGCACTTTGGTTTCCTTCATCTTTCTTTCCTTCCTTCTTTTTCTTTCCCTTTATACTTCTATCTTCCCCTTCTAAACTAGCTGTATTTATAATATATCAGAATAATCTGTTTTAGAACAAATTACATCTTCAGAACGAAAAGAACCTGTTACATAAATGTGACACAAAGACTGATCAGATCAGTAACAGCGTAGCCCAGATCCGTAAGACCCAGTCAGGTCATCCAGCCAAGTGAAATAAAGTATCCAATTCTACAACTATTTGAATCTAACATCCATACGAAATAAAAAAGGCAAATCTGTGTCTTGCTCATGAAGGAAGTTCCTGTTAGCAGCTTACTTGATAAAAATATATGCATGTTATTTTTAACACTAAAAGTAGGCAAGAAAAGCAGTGATGTTACAGACTTAAAGTCATTATAAAAGTATGGAAATATACTAATGAAAATAATTCAGAGTTTGGATAGCTGGAGGTTGTTATGGACCAAATTAACTGGGATGGAACTCCTACCTTCTAATACATGCCATTCGTTTATCACCTCTCTTAACAAGGAGGATAACTTTCCATCTGTGGAAGGCCCCTGGAGCACTAGAGTTTGTCAGTTCTTCACGCCATCTTTTAGGTGCAGATTGCATTTGAGGTGAATAATGGGTGTCTCTTTCAATTTCATATCCCCATTCGTACGTTGTTTCATCAAGCCATCTGCCACTTTCAGCACTATTAATTATGTACTCCTTAGTTAGTACCCACTTTCCTAAAAGGAAAATGAACTGTCAACCACAAAAGATTTTTCGTGCAGACAAATGGCAATCAACTGAAGAACTAATATAAAATTAACTTAAACCTTTCTTGTGCAAATAAAAGCTGGTATTATAAGTACCATTTTAAAAACTTCTTCCTATTACAAGAATTCTCCACTTCAGACTGCAAAATCAAAATCTCACAATGCCACTGAAATGCCACTGATCGCTTTGTTTTCTTTTCATTATTAAGTATCTTTTTACCCTTCCTAGACAAAATACTTGTCTACCTCCTCAAAAATTTCAGATATATTTCTCAGCTTCCCAGATTTTGTTCTTAGGACTTCCACAGAAACTTGGTAAGTCCTTTATTTTTAATACCATTTGACATTTATACAAATGCACTAAAACTAAGTAATATTTTACTACCTATGATTTTAAAGAAGAACTAGACATTTAACATGTAAGATCTTTTTCTTATATATTCTTAATATTACTTGCACTGCTAGTGTAGTGAATATCCATATTCAGGGGATGCAGTTTTAGACTTTTTTCTTTCCCCTTTCTTTTTTTCACATCTTTTTCTCTCATCCCTTGGCTCCACCTCCTCCACCTCTCCTCTTTCATCTTCCACATGTATGCTTTTGATATAGTATGTAACGATCTTCCCCTTTTCTCTGTCTCTCTCTCTTCTTACAGGTTCAGGTCAAGAGCAGTGGTTAGTACCCTGCTCCTGTATTGAAACACTATCTACAGAAGACACTGTAAGAGAAATTGACTTGAATTGTGTGAACCTAATTGGTTTCACAGAACAGCAGGGTTGACTGACAAAATGTCTCAGTGCAGGAGCACATATGGCACTTCTACAAAACCTAGCGTAGGTACTGCTAGATTTATGACTGGAAAAGGTATGCTGTGTACAACCTGGATGTTAAAATCACTTTTAAAGTGAATGCAAAGTTTCTATCTCAAAACTTCTGTCAGCTAGGAAGTACATGACAAAGTGGTATCCTTGATAGCACTTCTGCTGAACTCTCAGGAGTTTTAAATGTGTTTAAACATGATCTTTCTTCACTACCTGGAAAACGACACTGTAGGAATGAATACACTGTCTCTGCCATCACGAGCAAGACCAATGATGCAGAATTAGCACCTCTTCTGAATTAAAAGGTATTAAGATGGTAGTGGGGAAGATTTGCATGTATAGAAATATGACAGAGTTTTGCATTGCCATGAGGACACTACATGTACCATTTCAACTCTGTTCAAGAAAACATTTTCATATTTTAAACTCCCAAAAGTAAGAACACATTAACGCGAAGGTTTAAAATTGCTAAAATGAAGTGTTGTGCCAGAAACCTAGATTAATTTTTATACTTTTTCCCTCATGGAAAGTTTTGGTCTAATGCATTTTTGATAAGAGTACAATCAGAATTTTATTTTAGCACAAAGAATCATACATACATACATACATACATATATATATATATATAAATACACACATATATACATATATTCCCCCTACTTTCTAGCAGTAAGAGACAATTGAAAATGCTTACTAATATAGTAGGAAATCAAGGAATTTACATATATCTTTAAACTCAAATGTATGTTTAGTCATTTGTCTATTATCTCTTAATTTAAGATTATCCATCCTAACAACTGCTTTGACACTTTAGAGTAGTATATAGGGAAAATAAATATCATGCTTAAAAATGGTACTGTGATATCACATAAGATATTCAAATATCTTATCTTGATATTGTGATATCTGTGAATATCACAAGATATTCAAACCTCATCACAGAATCCTGACAGGTCATCAGTCTATAAATAAATCTTAAAATACAGAATTTTTATTCTAAAAGGATTTTAGTTGTTTATGTATGGGATTTCAGCATCAGATCCTAGTTAAAGAGGAAAGACCAGAAGCTTGCATCAGAATGGCAACAGCATGGAATTTGCTCTTGCTGCATAAACAGGAACTTAATAGTGACTTTTACCAGTGAGCGTTCCATGTGAATTTGTTGTCAAAAATCCCTGCTGACTACAGATGTTCATACTCCCTCTGCCCTCTTTTAAGCATCCAAATAATTTGAGCATAACTTCATTATCTGATGTATAACAAAGTTTTCTGTTTGGTTTGGATGCAGACTGGATTTCTGTTGGATGCAGATCCAACAAAGGGAGATTGCAGGAATATCATTCGGGAAAAAAATCAAAACAAAAAAAGTGGACTTCATCATAACTTCATCATAATACCATGTTAAAAATCAAGGTTAATGGAACAAGAAGAATGAAGGTTTGTAAGACAGTTCATTCACAAAACGAGAACAGATAACTAAAACCCTTTCAAGGGTCCTTTCTGGACTTATGCTATGCTATAAAATTAAACAGCAAATCTTTTACTCACCAGCAGCGCAGGCAGCTAAGATCTTTTCACTCTTGCACAGCTTTTTTGCTACAAGATGTGTACAATTTCTGTATTTCTAACAAAACAAAACAACACACTTGTATCACTGGAAACATTTAAGTTCTTTGCCTATTTATGCACAACTAACCTATTGCACAGTCCTTCCTTCTAAGACTTGCATTTTTACTTCCAACTCTAATCCTTTGTGCTGTATTGTAATGAACGATACCTTACTCTCTATAAAAACACAGTTCAGCTTGAACAGACATGTAAGCAGTGCCTTCTTCTCTTGTTTTTTAAATCCAGTTGTTTGTATTATCCTTTTCTGGCTGCCACTTGCCATCTGTTGAAAGAAGAATGAAAAGAAAACATTAACCCACAAAATATACACCGTGAGAAGTTGCTTACAAGGCCTGACTAGTATTTGCTACTTTATTTCCAATAAAATAGGAAAATACACCAAAAAGAATGAATGCTGGTACACCACATTTTAAGCTCTCACTGCCTGTCACAGCAAAGACACCTGAAAGGCGGCAACGGAGTAGCCTGAGACCCCCAAACTGCAGCCTGCAATCGGCCGAGACCCCTAGGTCTGGCATCTTGGCTCCGCAGCCAAATGCCCGGAGGTTCAGTCCTCCGAACCCCTACTCCGCTGTCGGAAGTGCAGGGCGGCCTCTCATCGCCCCGCGGGGGCAAGGAACCCCGCCACCCCCACCACAGGGACGCGCCACCGAGGTGCGGCGGGCTGGCGGCGGTCCCGCTCAGGAGGTGACGAGCGAGTCCCCCTGGCTCCAGCGCTCACGTACGGAGGCCACTGGAGCAGGCGCTCTGCCGGCGCTTACGGTGTCTCGGTCCGGCCTGTCTCGGTGTCTCGGTGCCTCGGTGCGGCCCGGCCCGTCTCGGTGCCCGCCGGGCGCCGCAGCCCAGCGTGTTCCCGCCTTCCCACGCCCCGCCCCCGGATGTGGCGGAGCGGCCGTTCCGGGACGTTGTTACTGACGCTCCGCGGTCGCCGGGGCCGCCGGCGCGGAGCCGCAAGGGGATCCCGGCCGGGTAAGTGCCTCGGTGGGGCTGCCCTTTCCCTCCCCTTACCGTGCGGCCGGGCCTTGGCGCCGAGCGGGACAGGGCTGGGGTTCGCTGCGGCTGCCTTCTCTCCTGTGCGCTGCGCCGTCCCCGGGCTCCCAGGGGTCCGAGGCGCTGGTGGGCGCTGGCACCTGCAGCGGGAAGGCGGTGCCGAAGTCCGTCTGAGGCGGCCCCGGCGGCGCAGCGCTCCAAGCCTGGCTTCAGCGCGGAGCGGGAAGGGGCGGTCTTCCCTGCGACAGGGAGGAGGGGGTCCCCTCAAGGCGCGGGGAGGCGGGGGCAGGCTGGGGGCGGGTGGCGGAGGGCGAGCTGACGCTGACGCTCTCTCGGGGTCTGGAAGTCACCGTCGCTGTTGTTCGGCAGAACCAAAATTGTGGAAGGTGGTCTGGCAGGGGTGTGTGTCGGTCTGTATGCAAGCTGAAACGTGTTACCTCTGGAACAGGCCGGCTCTAGGAGTCAGGAAAGGGACCAGGGATTTCTGACCCTCAGAACAATTTTCTCAGTATCTCGGAGAAACTTTACAAAGAAGCCTCGTAGTAGTGCAGGTGAGCAGGTAGTGCTACAACCAGAAATCAAGCCACATATTTTTGGGTACGGCTTTCTGCCCTGTTGATGAAGGGAAGGCATTCCTGCCCCTCAGATCAAGTTGGTACGAGGTTTTTGTTAAGAGAGTCAAGGCTTGATTTTTATTTTTTTTTCCCATTGCAAAGCAATATGAAGAGATCACATTAATATTCATCTTGTACCTCAAGCACTCAGTGTAGAATTTGGAAATGTAGAAATGCCAAGATTTGCTCTTTGTGAAACTTTTTTTTCGGTGTCCCACTCTTTATTTTGGTCCCTTCTGTATTTGAGAGACGACTTTTGGCTATTTCTCCGTCACTGAACAGATATTGCACAAGAAATCTGTTGATGCTTCCTAGCAAATAGAAGTAGCTTTGTAGAATACTTTTATTCGGTTTTTCTACAGTTTGAGAGTAGAATGCATACATTGAAGAAAAAAAAAATGGTTGCAATGCCTCTTTAGAGAACTGAATTGTGGACAAGTCACCCTGTACTCACTGAGGTATTTCAGATACTCTTTCATATTAAAGACATGTAAATTGAGATACATACAACAAAAGTCACAAGTGCTGAGTTTTTGTCACTGCAGTTTAGATCAATAGAAGCAATGCTTTGAGCTCATCACTGCTATAAAACATAGATATCCCTGAAAAACCAAAACCACATAGCTGCAGACATCTAATATTTGGCAGCAGATTGGACACTTGGTTTAAATCTGAGTTTCTCAGAATATCAAAACAGAAAAATAGTTCTTCCAGGCCACAGATGAGTCTTGTCTTGCTGTTTAAGAAGTGTTCTGGTACCCTTAATGCTTACTGAAGTTTTTCCTATTTCTCGTTTCCTTAACACTGCAGCTATATTTTTGTGTGTAAGCATGAAGAAATAACCACCAACAATCTCTATCACTACTATTTTTGCAAAAGTGACACTGAAAAAAACCTTAAGTATTTAGAGCTAATATTCAGACTACATTTATTGCTCACACTTCTCTATTGACAATGTGTATTAGTTGTATTTTCTATTTTGTACCTCTTGTACCTTTATACTTTTACTATTGATTTGTCTGGACTGTAAGGGTATTGATTTTAATTCTTGTAAACCTTTATTTTGAACAGTTTAATTCTTATGAACTAGGAGTAGCTTCTATTCATTACTTAACTGATAACTAACAGCAGTTTTATGTCACAGGACTCTTAACAGGCTGGAGAAGTCTTCAACACCATACTGTAAACAAACTCCTAGTGAAGAAGTTATACAAAGCTGTGAAGCTGTGTCGGGGAGATTTAGGTTAGGTTTAGGCTCTGCACTCAGGGGGTGGCTGACCACTGGAACAGCCTTCCCAGGGAAGTGATCACAGCCTCAGGCCTGCCAGAGTTCAAGAAGTGTTTGGGCAATACTCTCAGGCACATGGTGTGACTCTTGGGGTGTCATGTGCAGGCCCAGGACTTTTACTTTGATGATCCTTGTGGTCCCTTCCAACTCTGGATATTCTTGGTTCTATCATTCATACTTACATGATGACTATTTGTTACCTTTAAGAATTAACTTTTTTCCCCATGTCTCTGGCACATAAAATAGTGTGGAATCAAAATAACTGAGATCTCAAACATTTCACATCTACTTTTTTCTCCAAAATACATTGTTACCAAGATGTAGTTTTAAGAAATTAAGTTTTTTAACCATTCTTTCAGTGATGGCTGCTAAGTTTGGAATTCACTTACTCCCTGATTCTATTATTTGGTTCATTAAAAGTCTAATATATTTTCTTCCTTTCCATCCTTGTTGTGATCTCATTTTGGTAGCTAATGAGCTTTTGGTGTCTCTTATGTCTCATAGGGAGCAGCTTTTTTATCTGACGTATTTTTAAGTTCCTCTAGGTTTCCTTTAATGTGTTTTTCAAATATACAATTCGGTTGCTCAGTATTATAAATTATGCTTAAACAGTTTGTCTCTGGGTCTTGGATAGTATCTACTTTTACATTCTCTTCTACAGTACCTGTGACATGTTTTATAAAACTTAGAAAGTGATTTTCTGTGCTATACACATGGTATTTGACTTACAAAACTTCTAATTACATTTTAAGGATGATCAAGAATGGCTGTACAGGTCTCATGTCCAGTTCATTAAGAAGCCAAGATCAGGAAAATAAATATTCCTTTTCTCCTATCACAGAAAGATTTTATTTACAGTGTATCAGGCATCCATCTCTTTCAGACCTCCTTTATTAATTTTATTACCTAGAGAGAAAAAAGAGTTTTCATTTTCATCACACTGTTCTGGCTTTCTACCTTATACTTTTTATTTCCTTTATATTCTATGGATATTTATATTACCATCATGTCTTCTGCCTTGAAATTTCACTTCTTATATTTCCCACATATAGCTATTCTACTTCACACAGTTATCTTTCTTCGGGCCTTATTGGCACTGCTGCTTTCTATGTTATCACTGTTGATCATTGTCTGTAAATATCAGTCTATCTCTCAAAGTGTTTTCTGCCACTTTTTCCTTAACTTTGCAAGTTAGGGTTTCTTTTTTTTTTTTTTTTTTTTTTTGGTCTTTTTTTTAATGTGTAATTTGTAATGTGTAATTTATCCCTCATAAGCCTTTTGACTTACTGTGTTGAAAATGTTATGTGATTACTTGCACATTTTGAGACTGATAAAGTCCATGCAAAATCGTGTTTTCCATTGTGACAGATTTTTTTATTAGTGGAAAATATTTCGTAGTATGTGCTTAAAATACTTGCCATCATGCAAACAAGATTACCAGTTGACTGATTAACTGATTTAGTAAAATTATTCATTGGAGCTTTTTCTTCTGCCTAAACATAACATGTATACTTTTTGAAATGATATTTACAATGCCACAGGCAAACATTTAGTAATCACAGCTTTGTAAAAAAACCAATCTTTGTAAAAAAACCAAACTACACTGAAAAATCAGTCATAAAATCTAAAGCAGTATTAAGTGTCTCCACACTGCCTTCATGTGGATAAAAATCTAACTTTATGCCACTTAAAGTCCGTTTTTTCTTCAGTATGAAACACTGTCTCTGCCTTCTTGAAACTGATTTTCTTCTGTAGTGATAAGGGATTACAAGGATTAGAAATAATACAATATAAATCCACAGAAGCTACAGGAGCTTCTTAGTAGTAATCATCTTTCTATAAACATACCTGTAGTTTCTTTCATGAGCTAATGAATATAGGAAAGGCAGAACAAGCATTGTGAAAATTGCTGCTTTTCTTCAAGCCGCACTGATTATATAAATTCTCTGTTATCATAACTTAATACTTATTTTTAAAAACATCTTCATGTTCTTCTTAGGACATATCCTTTGTGTTTCTTTCATGTAACCATTTTTCTTCCAAAGAACATTTATTTTTATGACTATTATAAGCTCAGCCCATCTTCTCATCTCCTTGCATTCATCTGCCTTTCTGCCAGCTCACTTTCTGTTAATGTATGTCAGTGAATCATGTTGATGGACAAATGTAGAGAGCACAGAAGAGTGTTCAGCAGCATGTCCAGTAACTCTGTGCATGAGTTTATGTATATTAGTTCACTCAGTAATGAATTAGTGAACTGGTTTTTTCTAGCGTACTTTCAGTCTCTTACGTCTTGGACTAAGGTTTTGGTTGTTTGTTTCCTTTAAAATATATGTATGAAATGGATTTATTTTGTGTTTAATACTTAATTTTCCTACCATGCAAAGTTCAAGTTTCTTTTCATTGTCTGACATGAGTCTGACAATCTATTGCTGCTTCTTAGACCTTTAATCATATTACTGCTCTTCTGCCCTGCCCTAAATGCGCTATGTACCTGCCTGGAATATTTAATTGACCTAGTTTCCCCCGTGACCTTCTAATAATATTTTCCTACAGAGCCGATCCATTCTGTGTGATCAGCAATTTTCCACTCATCAAAGTCCTTTCACTTTTTTGAGAATGACCATTGGCCATTTCACACTGTTTGTTGATTACTTTGGTTTTGGGCTGTAAAATACTTTTTCTTTGTCTTTTGGTATTTTGTTCTTCTCTAAGTAACTGCATTTAAAATGGGTAACTGTAGGTAATGCTAGAAGATATTGTAAATTTTTGCTAATAATTGAATGTTGTTAAGTACAATCTATATATGCTATGAATATTCAGAATGGTTTCTTCTCTGCAATAACACATCTCTCCCTCCAGTTTTATTTCGGACTAGGCAACTGCCAGCCACGTGCCCAGAATGCAGATAGACCTGAACCCTGGCTCACAGACATTAGAAAATCAAGTTAGACATGATATAGCCAGTGGGGTAATGTGTTACATGTACACTTTCTACCTTCTCTGAAGTTCACTGAACTTGAGGTCAGTATAGGGGGAAAAGGGATGATTGTGGATGGAAAAAGGGTAGAAATACTGAAAAGAAGTTAGGAGAAAGTATGGCATGAGTTGTTATGGGGCAGATAATGAAGGTGCACCAAGCGCAAGGAAGTATCAAAATACCCTACAGAATGTTACAAGTCTGTTTTTTTATCAATTTGTACCTGGAATACAATATTGCAACATATGGGTATCAGACATCGATTTGCTACTTAAGGTGAGATTCATAGAATGGGATGGGTTAGAAAAGACCTTAAAGGTCATCTAGTTTCAACCCACTACAAGCCTCCTTTTAAATATTGGAATATTATGATAAGTTTTGTCCAGGGCATTCTCATCTCCTCTGTCAACAGCTCCAACTCTCTCAGCCTGTGTTCATAGCAGAGGTACTGTGATTTGTCACCCTCCTCTGGACTTGTTCAAGCATGGCTGGGCGCGGTGCTCCAGGTAGGGTCTCACCGGGGCTGAGTAGGAGTTTGAGCCCTTAACAGAGTATCTTGTAACTATTAACAGAGGATTTTGTAACTATTTAGTTGTCCCTTAAGGTGGAACACTTGTTATCAGCAGATCTTGTAGATCTTGCTTGCCTATCTGCAGGTAACTCCTCCCATGTTTTGGTGGTGCAAAGCTTAAACATAGATGACTGTTCCATATACATGTAAAGTATGGCAGAGAGAACAAAATGAAAAAGAGCAGGATGAGGATTAATGTGGAAACTAATTAGAAAATTTTATGTGTAGCATATGGGACATACATGTCATTAATCTTCTGAGATAAATGCTGACTAATGTGGTAAATGTGACATGACAAAAGATAGCCAGGTTTTTGTGTGCAGTTCTCCCCCACCTTCAACACACACACCTCCTCCCTTTTCATTGTCTTTGATACACAATTTAATTTGTCCTAAGATAAAAACCTGTCCTAAGGTAAGAACACGAGGTAGGAATTGCAGGAGGAACTGTCTGGATGGTTGCATCATTGCTGTATTCCAGTGATGGGAGAGCTCTGATCTTTGTGATTAACTGTGATGCGCCTTGGCCTGCAAAAGGGTATAAACTGTTGCTGGAGACTGGGCAAACTGGTCTCCCGAGCTTGAAGGCAGCTTCTGGGTCAGAAGCTTCTGCCAGAAGCTGACCTCCCCCTGCTCCCCAGCAGGGATGCCTGCAGGGTATGTCTAACCCAAAGGCATGGAAAACTCACTTTTGGAAGTTTGAGTAAAAAAGCAGTAAGATCCAGCCACATAGAGAAAAAATCCTAAAGTAGTTCCATAGGTACTTTGTTGCCTTGTAAATGCATTCTGTAAGATCAAAGACTGTGAAACCTGTATGTTCCTAGCCAAACATCTGATATTACAATCCTTTAGGCCCACTTGTATTGTATACTGGATTGGCAAATTTAAATACTATTTTA
Source organism: Phylloscopus whistleri (assembly GCA_017589585.1). Taxonomy (NCBI): domain Eukaryota; kingdom Metazoa; phylum Chordata; class Aves; order Passeriformes; family Phylloscopidae; genus Phylloscopus; species Phylloscopus whistleri. The sequence continues at coordinate 7,223,496 of JADMLD010001013.1, read as the reverse complement.
GCATTAATTCTGAACATAGTCATCAACATAATCACTGTCAGAGGTCTTCTTTCTGCTACACTGCTACAAGTGGCATAGTTGGCAGGATGACTTAATCAGGCATATTGAACAGAGCATTTGCACACCTTTAGAAGGAAATTTGTGTATTCAAGCACAGACAACTAGAAATGGACAGTATGTTGTCTCTCAAAGAACTTCTACAGTAAATTGGTGTGTCTGCTTCCAGATCCTGATTTGCTGCAATCCTTGGAGGCATAAAATAGGCCTCAGTGAATTGTATCTGGAAGTGTTTCCATATTTAAGTTACTTTTCAAAGTAAGACATCCAGCTCTTAAATTTTCACAGAAAGTATTATATTGGCAGAGAGACAGTATAGAATTAATCTGAGGCACTTAATCTAGTTGAAAAGGTGTATGCGTACATGTGTCTGTCTAAAAATATATAGGATGGTGTGATCTGCTGTTCATGGGCTTTTCTTGAGCAAGTCAGCACTCTTTGCTGTAATTCATTAGAAAATATTTGTATAAGGTGCTGACATATTGAAGCATGATTATGTATTCTCCGCAGACATTTCTGTGGGGTGGTGTTTTTTTGTTTTTTTTTTTCTCCAGTGAATAAATTTAGGTCACTTTATAAGAAATTAAAAAGGAAAATGTTTGGAAAGACAAGTATCTGCCAGGGAAAGCTGGAGTTTCCCTTAGAATGGAGAATGTAAACCCCTCACCCCCTCCAAATTATAATTTTGCAATTAAGGGCCTTCAGGAAAAGATTTGGGAATAGGAATTTCTTTACTAGGAATATTAACAATACAAATGTAGTCGAAAACAAAACCAAGCAAGCAAGCAAGCAAACAAACAAACAACAATCCTAGAAAACCCTGACAGAGTCAGAGCTACAACATGACACCCTGTTGGTCAGGGTGTTGGAAGCAGTCCAAAAGTGAGTCCTCCTGGAGTGACAGATGTGGTTCTGTTGGAGTAGAGATGATCCTGAGAGAGAAGGGTCCAGTGATGGTGAGAAGGGTCCAATCTTCCTCCAGGAATCCGGTGAAGCCAGACACCTTCTGTTCCTATGTCTCAGTTTTTATCCAGGTAGGAATGGTTGGCTCCCCCCACTGGGTGGAGCATCTCACAATAGGATGATGGAATGTGGATGATTGCTTGTGGATGATTGCTTGGTGAGCCTTAAATGGCCCATTAGCAGAAGATATCCCCCTGGAGGGAGGACAGCAGTGAAAGAGATAAGAAACACTGCCCCACCTGGTTTTAACAGTTGGCCCAATATCAGAAGGCATCCGCCCCCCTCCTTCCAGAGTTACAGGAGATAAACAAAAGAACATCTCCCCAGCTGCTTTCAACAGATGAAATAGAATACACATCTTTGGTTCCATAACCCAAGACAGAAAATTACATAAAGAATCCTCACTTAAGAAACTTTGATGGTTTTAGTTTTCAGTTTCTGTGTATACCATGTAGTTTAGAATTTCTTTGAATATGTTATTAGTGGAATTTAATCATAAGTTGCATTTATTTAGTTCTCAATAGCATCCTTTTTCACTTTAGATATTCAGTGAAGTTCCCGCACTGTGGCTTGGTTTTTAAAGACCTCGGTGATAGGACTTAATTCTTTCTGATTTGAAGATAAAAATTTAAATGTTCTCACAGGCAACGATATTCTGAGATGGAATTTGATCAGGTTTCAACTAGTTATGTGTTTCCCTACTTGGAAGGTGGCTCTGATGGGCCATGCTTCAAATACCAGCTTTGCTTCATTTATGGACCTTATTGTAGGCTTTAGTTCCTGTACCAATTGTGATCTTTGCCTAAAACTCCAAGTAATATAGTTAGCAACTCTTCCTTTTATAACTAAATATTTCATCTAGCCATCAGCTCTGTGATGTGCCAAATCTTCTCTCTTGCAGAATTCAATTCAATGTCAAATCCAAGTTATCTCAATAGCAATGCAAAATGCTGCCAGAATGTTACTCTGTTGTACTAGGTAATCTCTACTTCTCTTAATTTTAAAATTTTATGTTTCATAAGGCTGAATCTCTTATACATTGTTGCTTAATTTTATTCCTCTTTAGTTAATATGGGTGAAATAATCAGCTTACAATTTCAGTGTTAGCAAATAACCTATTTATTTAACTTGTCCAAATGTGTTGAAGGTATTGAACTTTAAGGGAAAAATATTCCCAGTCTGAAAAGGGAACACTGACAAAATCATTCAAAAGAAAAAAGAGGAATAATTTATGAAAGGAACTGTAGTTAATGATGCCATCCAGTTGCTTTAAAGTGCTTCTACCTCAACTTTAATGAATTAGATTTGTCAACAGCATATGTTTTATGCACTACTTCTAATGAAATGGCATACCAGCACTACAGTGTACTTTGAGGTTTATTCCATCAAAGCTTTTTGCTGTCATAAAGTAGACCTTTTTAAATAATAGATACTAAAAACTACATTTAAATAACATTAAGGTTGTGACACAAACACCAAATGACAAACTTCAGGCAATTCAAAGTTAGGGCTGACAACTTGTCATTACCTTGCATTGTCATTTTTTGAAAAAATAGAAGCACCCTTGCATGATTTAAGGATTGAATGTCAGACTAACTTTAAATTTCTTGGCTTTTGTGGGCTGGAGTTAGAACCTTACTGTCATTTTTATACAGGATTTTTTGTTGTTTTGTTTGTTGGGATGTTGTTGTTGTTTTTATTTTGCATATCCTCTGTTTTCAGAAAAATAATAAAAGCAGTGGAAACAGTACAGGCTTTGTTGTCTTTGTTTTTAATATAAAACACAGATGTAAGAGTATTGGTCAAAGAATAGGGGCTATACTGTTGTCAAAAGTACGTGCTTTTCTTTCAAACTTCCTATGCTTTTGTCTTTGCTGATTTTTCTATGGAACTTACAAGTTACAGAAACTTCAGTCTTGGAGTACTTCAGTGAAAACTCCATAAAGTACTGAGAATTCCTAGATCTTTTCCACATAAAGGACCACTTTCTTTTTATTGAACACTACAGCCTAAACCAAGAATATACAGAAAGCCTTGTTAAAAGAATTTTAATTACTTAAAATATGTGAAACAAAAGCAGGTGAAGAGGGGAGTTTCTGTTATTTTATACATATGCTTTCCCATTTTGTTGCTCTTACATGTAATAGAACTTTCTGTTCAGGTATCTTAGCATGCATGTGTAAACACAGTCCTTTCAGTTCTTCTACAGAAATGATTTCTCAAGGTCTGTAAGTCTAATGCAGGCAATCTATTATTTTCATCATCATTTTGTCAACTTAATCTAGCATAAACTGGTATTGCTGCCAAGTTGTCAGGCCTGCACCAGTCACTCACTTCAGCCTCATGCCACCATCAGTGCTCATACAGCTGCCTGGTAAATAGGGATAAATGGGCTTGCACGGGCTAAGTGGCTGGTACAGAAGGTTGGTAGGATCCTGTGAAAACAAGGTCAGAAAATGTGGTCTCTCGTTCAACTTGTCTGAATCTCTTTTCTCAGTACAGTCAATCAATTTCTCACCATTCTTTTTATTGTGTTGCTATTAGTGCGTAATAGTACAAAAACCTAATTTGAATAAAAAGTTGTGGTCATTCCAAGAAGAATTGGTGTAGAGAGTTAAATCATCTCCTAATACAGAAAAGTGGTTTGTTTGAAATCAGAATAGTAGTCTCTACAATGTTTTAAATTCTTAAGATGCCAATTGTCTGGATGCATGTAAATTACAACAGGTAATGTAAATATAGGGAATGGTGAGGAATACAGCCCTCTTTGTGCTTATACTGTAATAAACTTATCCCTGGTGCACACTGTGATAGAGGAAAAAAAAGGAAAATTCATTCTGGTGTGCCTTCATACTAAAAATCAAATTATTTGTTAAATAACCGTGCTCGATATACACTATTGACTTTTGATTCACTTACTTGGAACAAACTTAAAGTTTCTGAGTAATGTTTTGCTCCAAAGATCAGCATAATGGTGTTGGATATCACTTATTAGCAGCTTACCTAGAAAATACGTCATTTCAATAAATGCTACCCCACTTTCCTATCTTCGAACATTTTCTTCCTTATTTAGAATATGTGCCATTAATTAATTTTCTCATTGGATATTTTGGTTTTACTTGTCCTTCAAACTGCTTCATAGTGGTGTACCAGTGAAGGGAGTCTTGGTTTGGAACCACTTGCTGTTGGCTGGATCACAACAAACAAAATCTATGTTACGGGTTAAAGGAATAGAATTGAATCTCTGGTTCACTGTAGAACTATTATATAAAAATAGATTTGATGACAACTCATGCCTCTGAAGGATATTCTGCTGAAGTAATTACTTTGTTATTGTTTACTTATTTAGGCAGTTAAAAACAGATTATAGAGTAAATCCTAAAAATTGATTGTAATATAAATTTCCTCCTTGAATCTTATATGGCTTATTTTTTTTTAAGTTGTGAAATTCGTTGAAGTTAATATAAGGAAAAAGAAATTTTCTAAAATGTTAGCGTGACCTTGGGAAAAAACATTTATTCCTTTAGTTTGTGATGTCCTCCTTTCTATAAACTTGAAATGTAGTCTTCCTTCAAAAAAACCAAAAATTGATTTTTAGTTTTCAGTGGAGTTTTGTTATGATGTAATAGGCAAATAGTGCACATTGTTTACACTGTAGTTCCACTTCTTAGCCGATTGCACAAGTCATTTAAGTCTTGTAATTATGTAAGAAATAATACAGTGCATGGTGGTAAATTACAAGATATTTATGAACACTTGCCTTAATCATGAAACCAAAGACTAAGTGGTTTTGGCACTAAAGAATCTAATATAAATTTTATAGTAGGTTTTCTAAGATATGGAGGAGGAAGCCCTTTCTGCATCACAAATCAGCTGATTGTCTTTCCTTTTTGCGCAGTAATTTATGATCTGGTCTGGTTCCAGATAATTATTTCTTTCTCCCAGTGTGAATGCATTTAGTAATGATTAATTCTCTCCCTTTTTGTGCTCTTGCCTCTGTCGTATCTTGAAATAATATTCTTGACACAACATCTTCCCAGAAGAGATAGCTGAATGTATTAGAACTCTCTCTGAGTATTCTTGAACCATACTCACGTGGCATTTCCATGGTGTATGTAGTAACAGTATAAAGGTAAATGAACTTCACCATGAATACAGGATGCTTCTTTCATGAGCTGGCAGCTGTGGGACTCTTTGTTGCTTTATGATCAAGAGCTTCAGGCTGGAGCTTAAAAGTATTGTTTAAGATGTCTTTGATAAGAAGGAAGTTCCTTTCACTGTAACTATTCCTTTATTTTTCTTTCGTTCTTCTTCAGCAGCAGTGGAAAAATATTTGGGATAAATATTCTTTAAAATTGCCACTTGGTAGTGTGTCCTTTTGCTTTTGTAGCATCATAGTTGAGATGACTTGTATTTCCTGTGAAGAAATAAATATGTAAGATCTTATAATGTGAATTATCAAGTAACAAACTGAATTGAGATATGGAGAGAGTGTTCTGAGAAGATAAAGGCTACTACAGTGAAACTAGGTGGGAAAATGATTTGTATGTGGCTTGTGAATTAGTGAGAAGGCCTTGTCTTAAGACTTCTTTTTTACCTTCCCTAATAGTTGCAGAACTGAAAACAGTTACACACAAGGTGTAGTTTTCTGCAATTCGTTTGATTACTTGATGTGATGTACACCTACTTTCATGTCTCTTCATGTCTTTTGTATCTTCTGTTTTTATTCTGTTCAGTAGTGTTTAAACTCTAAATTATATATAATTTGTGGGGTTTTTTTAATATATGAAGTTACCTGGCAGGAGTAATGAGTTCTGCTCTGAATATAAACTGATAATTAACTAGAAATCAAGTCATAGTCAGGGCTAAACACTTCACATAAAGAGGCTTAAATCAATGTCTTTTTAATTAAAACTGACAATACCATTGGTCTGTGTGTTACTCATACTTTCTTTTCCTCCTTTAAGTGATGTTTTGATCAGATACTTTTTTAAGACAAAAACATACAGATCAATCTGATGCAGACCTGTAGTAGAATCAATATACTGCTGGATATCAAGACTGTGGTTTAACTAGCTGTGCTAAAGGGAAACAGTAAGCTCCCGAAACTTGCTCTTCACTAGGAAGAAAAACAGAATTAGAAGGAAAGCAGGAAGATGTCTGGCCATGAAGATGAGCGAGTCTTTACGAAGAGCCAGTTACCAGCCCAAACTGTTGAAAGAGCACTAAAAGGCTTCTCTATTAGTAGAAAGCATAATTCCCTTGATGTAGAACTTTAAACATCTTTGCTATGTCTCTGCATTTTGTTATGATTTTACAGATTTGTCAAAGATGGGCTTTTATTGTTTTGGTATATACTGACTAGTTGTCAAAGAATATTTTAAAATGGGTTTGATTAGGCATAAATTAAGTCCATGCGTGAGACAATAATCTGAACAAATACTTCACATGAGTCTTCTGATGGGAAGCATCTTGGTTATTATGTTTTCTTTTTTCATAGCTAGTAGTGTTTCAAAACCCAATTACAACTTTGAGCTAGAATATTGAAAGCAATAGACTTTCAGATAATTGGAGACGGGTGTATCTATGTGAAGAAAATATTTTGTATTAAAATGTATCATGCTTTGATTAATCACATAAACTTAAAACATAATGCTAATTGTACTATACTGTGCTTCATCACAGAAATCAATTAGTTTTAAATTAATACAGGTGAAGCAGAGTGTTATGTTCTTGAGCTTACTTTAAGGACAAGCCAACAGAGAGGAAAATGGTTACAGATGATATCCTTCTGCAGAATTTATTTTCCTTGAACATATTTCCTGTTGTCAAATGCTAACCTTTTTTAGACTGTTGCTAGTGTCATTGAATATAAATTTGTCCTCCTTGAAATTCTGATTTATATTACAGTATTAGGAACAGTCATTTGGTCAATCTTAGAAATGTAAAATGATCTTGAAACATCCTGTGAGATCTACTAAATTGAAATTACTTGTATAATCTTTTTCTTAACTCAGCCGATGATATGCAATTGTCATTTCTTGCAATTTTTTTTTTCCTCAAAACTACTGGCTTTTTTAAACACAATTACAGTTGTTGGTTTGCTAATCCTGTGAGTCAATCTACACTGAACAAGAAGCTTATCTGAAACCCTTGGCAGCTTCAGTGAAAATTAAAAAGCATGCTTTACTACAGAGATTATCAAGAGTGAAAATAATATTTGTCCAGTTGGACAGCTTGCTTTTGTAGTGACTAAATGAAAGTTGAGATTCTGTCTCTTCCTTGAAAGCTTCTGTGTCAGGAAGGTAATTTGGACTGTTTGTGGTTTGACAGGGATTATTAAAATCAGATGAAGTGAAGGGAAGGAAGTGTGAGAAAGCAAAATTGACAGTGACACTCTCTATTATTTGCAGCTTGCATCATGATGACTATGTTGATATGATAGATTCTAAATGTTAGTTTCACTGTGGAGATATATTAACCAGCAAATACAGTAAAATGCAGTTAGAGGTTATTTTTTCTGACTTAAGAGAACACCACACATTTATTTTAACTGGGAAGTTTGGGAGGGGGAGTGTAGCAGAAAATGAAAGATTAGAGGGTGAAACAGAAGGGAAGAGGGAGTGGTTCAGAAACAATTTTTTTCCTTTGTGATTTCTCTCTTTTTTTTTGAGTTTATACATCTTGCTATTATACTTCAGAGAGAATAAAACTGAGAATTGAGACTTGGTGGAATGGGTCATGAAATTTCTTTTTTTATTGACTTGAATTTGGTAGGATTTTTTTGGATTAATAGTTCTGCTTAAAGTGAGCTCAAGTCTTAGATTGCTATTTCACATCAATGTTTCATGACTTACATCTTGTATGCTATTTTTAAATAGTGATATTTTCTGCCACTTTGAGATAAATAATTTAAAAACTTAAATTATTGCAATATTCATATAGCTGAATTTTTAATTGCTGAAGATACATTAACGACCAACTGTATGCATCTTCTGGTGTCTAGTGAATATACTATGTATTATTTAATCTTAATCCTTTCTTAATCTCTTAGTTGTATAGGTAAACTTTCAATTTTTGAACAGACTAGTTAGTTACTGCAGAAGTAAGGCACCTGATTAGTCAAGTTTGAAGGGTGCTGTCATTTCTATTTGGTTTCCTTTTCTATTTTCCTATATGGGAACTTCATGAAAAAATTGCATTTTGGGAGTTTTTAGTGTAGAGTCTTACGATTTTATAGGTAAATAGGGAACTTAAAAGAAAAACAGGTGACACATGAAAGCCTTTGCTGTTATTTAGCATAGCCATACCTTCGTATTTTTCAAACAATGTCATGCAACTTTTGAACAGTTAAGCCATGCCAGCATCTCATCTTCACCTATCTTACAGCAGAGAGCAGCGTATTAGCATCAAGAGTGATTCATCTGGCAGAACAAAAGGGATAAAGGAGCATAATGACTGACTGAGGGAAAAGAGGTTGCACAGAGTTGTTTGCAGACTTGCAAAATAAGGACTGTCACGAGAAGAGATAGTGGCATTGAAAACACAGTTGGGACACTGCTAAAGAACATGCTCAGGTAACTCAGAACCCGATGTAAAAGGAAAGTTCCAGACCTGATGTGGGCTGTCTGGGGAAATGTGAAACACAGTCAGCCATCCTAAAAAAAAAAACAAAACAAAAAAACAAAACAGGGAAGTTTTTTTGATACTGCCTCTTGGAGCATCCTTCTGGACAAAATGTTTGGCTTGCAGCTGAAAACCCAGGGGTATTTATACAACGGGTGAGCAATTGGCTCATGAGTCAGGCACAAACGGTTATGGTGAATGGGGTAACATCAGGCTGGTGTCCAGTCACAAGTGGGGTTCCATGGGGTTCCATCCTCAGCCCGGTTCTCTTCAACATATTCCTTAACAACTTGGATAGAGAACTTGAAAATCTAGGGATGATACTACATTGGGAGGTACTGTTCTCTCCCTTGAGGGCAGGGAGGCCCTGCAGAGAGACTTCAAAAAGTTAGAGAGATAGTCAGTCACCAGTTGTGTGAAGTTTAACAAGGTTAGGTGCTGGAAGCACCTGTGATGGTGCCAGCCTGGATGTGTGCATAGACCGGAGAGTGAGAGGCTGTAGAAAGTGCTGTGGAAAGGAGCCAGGGGTCCTGGTCAATGGAAAGTTTAATATGAGTTAGTAATGTGCCTTGACAGGCAGGAGGGCAAACCAGGCCCAGCATCACCAGGTGGTCAAGAGAGGTGATTGTCCTGCTCTGCTCTGCACTTGAGTGGGCCTCGCCTTGAATAATGTGTGCCCTTTTGGGCACCCAGTCTAAGAAAGAAATTAACCTATTGGAGAGTATCTGAAGGAGGGCTATGAAGATGGTAAAGGGTTTGGAAGGAAAGCCTTATGAGGAGCAGCTGAGGACACTTGGTTTATTCAGTCTGGAGAAGAGGAGATTGAGGGGACCCCTCATTGCAATTTTAAACATCCTCATGAGGAGAAGCAGAGGAGCAGGTGCTGATCTGCTCTCTACTGTGACCACTGACAAGACTCAAGGAAAATGGCATGAAGCTCAGTCAGGAAATGTTTAGTTTACACATCAGGAAAAGGTTTTTCAGTCAGAGGATGATTGGGCACTGGACCAAGCTTCTCAGAGAAGTGGTTACTACACCAAATCTGAGTTCATGAAGTGTTTGGAGAGTGCTCTCAGGCACATGGGGTGACTCTTGTAGTGTCTTTTGCAGGACCAAGAGTTGGACTTTGATGAACCTGGTGGGTCTTTCGTAGCTCAAGAGATTTTATGATTCTATGGTTCAGTGGTATTCTTTAGATGCTTTGTGTACACAATTAGTTCCAAGTGCAGAAATAAAAAAAAAAAAAATCACAAATTATAGTATTCTTAAATAGAAGAACATTTAAAATTCAGTTCACAGTTAAACTTAGTTAAACTTACTCTTGCTAGTCAGGGTTGTGGGGGAGCTGTATTTCCTGAATAGGCAGGTTTTACCATATTATTTAGCCCAATTCCCATAATTTTGAGAATATCTCGTTCTGTTGGAATCCATCTCTGTCTCCTGGTCTCTAGTATTCATCAAAGGGGAAATAATTGAACCAAACTACATTTTCTACTGTCTGTCATTGTGGAATTCATCTGAAGAGCAAGGAAAGGGAAATAATAAATTCAAAACCTAGCATTTCAGTATTTGCAGTAATTTAAGTACAAAAAGTAAGATAATTGTTTAGAGATTCAGAACATGGCAGATCAGAGGAGATACACCTGGCAGCAGTGAGTATTGATTATCTTGTAGTTCCAGAGTTAATTTCAGATTCCTCATTGCTTGTTCGTGTTAGTATGTAATGCTTGTATTGAGTTTTATTCTTAATGTAAACAACAGAAATGCATTTCACAATTTATACCGTATAGTATTTTTACTGCAGGTGTAGTGCACATGTTAACATTTCGGTGTAAGTTAGTCTGTGAAGATGTAATTTAATATTTCATTTCTTAGTGAGATGTGTAATTCAGCTCAGATCCCTTTGCTTGTATAATTCATTTTTAGAGCAGAGCTTTCAGTTGTGTCAGAGTTTTATAATTTTTTTCAAAGAGAGTGTAGCACCAGTATTTGTGATTAGCAGAAGATCTCTTTCCATCATCCCCTCAAAGACTAATTCATACAAATGTAAGGGAAAGGTCTTGGAATCTTTCCCTAAAGACATCTGCTAAGAAATGAAGGATACTAAAGAATTTTGGTTTGCCTCTATGGAGGCCATGGTCACCAGAAACTATTCCACAGGGTGATTAAACAGTTGTTATTAATTTCTAAGGGATAATCTCCTCTTTACCCGTCTGTCAGTGCTTTATGTAAAGGGATGACTTGTTTTGGTAATATGTAATGGCTTTCGTTTCTGCAGAACCACTGCAGCTAGGAAGTAATGCTATATTTTGGTAAAGTAACGCCTGTTTCTGATACCAGCTGTTGAAAGCTTGTTGAAACAGTAAAATAATGTAAGGAAAAAAAAAAAAAAAGGAAAAAAGAGCATTAGACTCAATAAGCATTTTCAGTAGTTTTGAAACATTGTGTTAGGATGTCAAAGTGAAATAAATTTCTACATTTCAGAAGTCACATAAATGCAATTAACTTGAGTAAAATATTCATGAGAATGAACAGTATTTTATTATTTTTCTCTACTAAATGTTTTCTCTACTAATTGCTACTGTTCCATAATTATTTTTATATCACAGAGGATCTTTATTTTATTTATCTATGACTCCTGTATCTGTCAGAAGATTTTTGAGAAAATACTGAGTAATTTTGAACTGAGATTTTTTAGATGCTGAGTAGCTCTTAAAATTAATATCCAAAGAAAAGGATTCTGTTACTAAATTATATTCGTCTGCAGTAGCATGAATAACATCCAGTTTCACTAGTTATGTCTTTTTAACAAGTTAAACAAGAAAGAATTAGGGTTATTTTCTGACACCTATTCTGGTGTCTATTATAATGATTCAAGCACGAGAACTTGTATAATAAGAAGGGAGTAGCAGCCTGAAAATATGTGTTATTGAAGTTATGGCTGAGAAATAAACGTCTAAAACTTGAGTCAAGATCAACAGTAAAATATGTAAGAAAGAGGACAATATATGTAATTTGTAAGAAAGAGGCAAAGTATGTGGTATTAAGAAATACAGTTACTTCAGAAAAGGTTATAACCACATCAGTTGAGGTGAGGTGCAGCAGTTATCTCAGCAACTTCTGTGAGCAGGGCATGTGTGAGGAGGGCACAGGCTCCTCAGCTCCTCAGTTGAGCTCAGCTGATGGGTTTTGCCCACCCAAGTAGAACAAGCCCAACAGTGGATTCCACGCGATTGAAAGCTGTTGCTAGAAGGAGCATGGTGACCCAGAGAGCTTCCTCAGAAGCATGCAGCTGTCCAGATCTCCATCAGCAGACTGTTAAAGCCTGGCATTAGTATCAGAGGGCAGCAGAGACAACACCTGCACGTGGTATGACCAGGTGGTCCCCATCCTTTATTGGATGGGGAGCGGGGAGCTTTGTCACCAAGGATGAGGAAAAGGCTGAGGTACTTAATGCCTTCTTTGCATCAGTCTTTAACATAAAGACCTGTTATCCTCAGGACTGCCAGTCCGCTAGAGTGATGGACAGGGACAGGGAGCAGAGCAGGAGGAAGTAGTAACATTCTGTGGTGCTTAGACACTCACAAGTCTCCAGATGGATGGGTTCACCAAAGGGTACTGAGAGATACGGCAGGAGGGCTTGCCAAGCCACTCTTTGTCATTTATCATGAGTTCTGGTTAACTCAGGAGGTCCCAGACAACTGGAGGCTGGCCAACATGACTATAGAGTTAGAAGGAGGATTCAGGTAACTACAGACAGGCCTGTCAACCTGACCTCAGTGCCAGGGAGGGTTATGGAACAGATTATATCGAGTGCAGTCACACCCCACATAAAGGACTACCAGAGGATCAGGCCCAGCCAGGATGGGTTTAGAAATGGCAAGCCCTGCTTCACCTCCTTTTATGACCAGGTGACCTGGCTGGTAGATAAGGAAAAGGCTGTGGGTGTTGTGTACTTGGATTTCAGCAGAGCCTTTGGCGCTGCCTCCCACAGCATTCTCCTGCAGAAGCTGGCAGCCCATGGCTTGGCCAGGTCACTCTTCACTGGGCTATGAACTGGCTGGAAGGCTGGCCCCAGAGCCTGGCGGTGAATGGTGCTGCAGTTGGTGGTCAGTCACTACTGGGATTCCCCAAGGCTCAGTACTGGCTCCAGTCCTGCTTAATGTCCTTATCGGTGGTGTGGATGAGGGCATTGAGTGTACCCTCAGTGAGTCTGCAGACAGCACTAAGCTGGGCAGGAGTGTTGATCTGCTGGGGCATAGGCAGGCTCTGCAGAGTGATCTGGACAGGCCGGGCCAAGGGGCCGAGGCCGATGGTGTGAGGTTCAGTAAGGCCGATGCTGGTTCCTGCACTTGGATCACGTCAGCCCCGTGCAGTACTACAGGCTGGGGGAAGAGTGGCTGGAGAGTGGTCCAGGAGAAAAGGACCTGGGGGTGCTGCGTGACAGCTGGCTGAACATGAGCCAGAGTGTGCCCAGGTGGCCAAGGTGACCAATGGCATCCTGGTCTTTATCAGAAATAGTGTGGCCAGCTGGACCAGGGCAGTGATTGTCCCCCTGGGCAGTGGTGATGCCCCAGCTCAAGTCCTGTGTTCAGTTCTGGCCTTCTACTTCAAGAAGGACATTGAGGTGTGGGAATGTGTGTCCAAGAAGGCCAACAGAGCTGGTGAAAGGTGTAAAGAGTAGGGTCATAAGAGGAGCAGCTGAGGGAGCTGAGGTTGTTTAGCCTGGAGAAAAGGAGGCTTGTGGGAGACCTTACTACTCTCTAGAAGTGCCTGAAAGAAGGGTGTAGTGAGATGGGGTTGTTCTGTTCTCGCACTCAGTTAGTGACAGGACAAGAGCAAAAGGTCTCAAGCTGTGTCAGGGGAGGTTAATTTTGGATGTCAGAAAGAATTTCTTTACTGAAAGGGTTGTTAAATACTGGAATGAGAGCAAATAGCCTCAAGAGGTGTCAGGGGAGGTTCGGTTTGGACATTAAGGAAGAATTTCTTTACTGAAAGGATTGTTAAATACTGGAATGGGCTGCTCAGGGAAGTGGCAGAGTAACCATCCCTGGACACGTTCAAGAAAGAACTGTGTGTGGCACTTGGTGCTATGGCTTAGTTGACATGGTGATGTTCAAAGGTTGGACTTGATGGTCCTGGAGCTCTTTTCCAAACGTAATGTTTTCTGATTCTATGGTAAGTAAGGTAAATTTTAGTAATGTTTGTCAAGAGCTTTCTCTTCTACTTCTGTGTTCTAAGTATTCAGTTTTAGAATATGACTTATTACACTGCTTTCCAAAGCTGAGATAGACCTGTAGGTTGAAAAGCTATTGCCGGCAAACGGCTCTGTGATCTAGGAAGCCAAGATAAGTTACATGTGGAATCATGTTGTCTTCCGTTGTTGAACAGTCATTCCAGTTATGCTTGATTGAATACAAGAGTATGTGATCATCTATGAAAAATCTTGAGACTCAGTCTTCAGCAGCTATTCCAAGGCAGAAATACTACCTATTTGTTCTAGTCATCAGTTTGAAATTATCTGACAGGAACATGAATGTTACACAGATACCTTTATAAAAGGATTTTTAAAAACTGTAAAAACTTATAAAAGGATTTTTAAAACAGTGCTGCAAAAGTTTATTTCTTTGTATCTTTAATTTACCTTATTTATGTTTCATAAGGCATAACTCTGTAAGTTTAAGAAAGTGTGTGTTTGTGAAGTATTAGTAAGTTTAGTCTATGCAATTGCCTTTCTAAAACCTATGTATTCATTTTTTAAAGTTGTAGCTTATGTAATTTGTCTAATTTTTCTTTATTCCTACTTCTTCCCTAATAAATGCTGTACTTATATTATGTCTGAATGAATTTTTGGTATTTGGAAGTCCAGCACAGAAACATCCAGCTTAATTTCTCATGATAAGCTAACTATGAAAATTACTCTCTTTTATACCATAGCAATCATAGTCTGTTGGCCTTCTTATCTATACTGCGGATAACACATAAGCCTAGGTAAACATAGTTTGTGGTAATTGAGAATGTAATAGTAGGCAAGAAAACTGGGGTTTGAGGATTTTCTTGCCCATTTAGCCTGCTGTATTTAATAGAGTGGCAGCTGAATTTGAGGATCATAGCCAGTGAAAAACATGGTATAATTTAAAAGACTCCATAACCCTGAGTAATGCCAACAACTAGTGTAATTGGATACTTGTGACAGCCTGGCAACACTTCGTTATGAAGAGAGAAAGCACTGCCATTTTATTTCTAAAACGTTTATTTTAAAAAAATTACATAATGTTTATTTGTGAAATACTTATTGCATGGCATTTTTGTAGAAGTACACTAGTTCTTATATACTACCAGAGTTTTGAAGAAAAGTTCCCTTATCTGAAGAATATCTCTCAGTGCCTTTTATCTTTTGTGAAAAAAGTCAGAATTGAAAAAATTGATAGAGAACAAAATTGGAATATTTAAACTGATTTCATGTGCCAAGTATTAGATAAAACATTCCCAATTTAATTAATACTGGATTCTGTGTAATTGAAGGTGACAAAGTATAGCCTTTATACTATGACTTAAATGTAGGTTTTAAGAATTTTGTTAATTACAAGGAGAAAAAATGAAAGCAACATGAACAAGTCAGAAGAATGATTTTGACTAGGAAAAGGGTATTTTTTTTTGGTAGCCGTGAGGCAGCATGGCCAAGGCTTCAAGGTTATTGTATACCACCTCAGGTCAATGCCAGGAGTGGGGGAAGCAGACTCTCTTTTCCACAGAAAAAGGGTTCCTTCTGGTTGAGAAAAACATAGCTGCAGTTGGATTAGGCTCAGGAGTGAGCATTTTACATGTAAATCACCCTCACTTTTTAATAATTTTGTTATTTGTATTGTTGCTGTTACTGTTTGTTTTCTTATCTCGTTGCTCTTCCCAGTAAATTGTTCTCCTCTCAGCTCATGATCCTTGCCTTCTGTTCCTCCAGTTCTCAACTCCATCCCACTACTGAGGGGACGGGAAGGGAAAAAATGGAGAAGGAACTGTGAGCAGCTGTGTGGTTTTGGAGAATCTCAGTGGGGGCATTTACTCATCCATACCATTCCTAAATCATGTCAAGCTTTCTTCCCATTTTCTTCCCTTTCTGACATTGTTCCTTTCCCATTTTTCATACTTGTTAATTACAAATATCTAAGGTAAGGCATAAACAATGTTTTTAGTAATAAACTCTCAAAGTAAAAGTGAAAAGTATTTTTCTGGTTTGATAATTAAAAACCTTCTGTTAATTAGTAATACTAATGTGGAAAACGGTGCTCAGTTTTAAAAATTTAAAGTTTTATTAAACCTTAACACAAGACTGAGTAAGGAAAAAGGCAGCACATTGCGAGTACGTGACTTGCCTGACGTGTTCATTTACAAAATGGCTGCTCTGCCTTTTATACCCCTGGCGGTTGCATTAGGCAACCCTGGCCCCTCCCAAAATCTGCCAATCAACTCTTCTTTGCTGTTTATTGGTGGAGACTGCTTTCTTGCAATTTGATTGGAGGTCGGGTGTTGCCTTGTCTCCTAGCAACAAGCTTCCCCTATTACATGCCTTCTGTCCACAGGTCCGGGACAATCCAGGCTGTCCGGTTACAATACAGAGGTGAGGGAAAGGGCACTATGGGGAGAACAGAGGACATTTAAACAACAAACCACAATAACATAACTATGTATCAATAAAGCTTTTCTTAACAGAAGCACAATATCATCCCTTAATTGCGGGAGCCGGTCATCCCATTACTCACCTATAACACTAAGAAATAACACAAATCTAAAAATTTCTTATATTCTTTATAAGATTTTATATCAAATATAAGTTGTTTCACAATTTTTAGAATTGTAACATGATTATTCATTTTAACTCTTTAAAAATTATAAGCAATCTTTGTCACAGAGTGCTGTTTTAATTTTTATAAGTTATCCAATTTAGTACAGGAATTTCTATAAGAAAGAACATATAGGTCTTAACTAGGTCATTTTTTTTTTGTTTGTTTGTGTTATTTGTCATGTATCTTTCAATCTCAGTAATGACTAGGCAGAAGTGTTAGAGTCAACACTTCTTACTAAGCAAGCCAGGTTAGTTTTTGAGTTGTCAGCTGAAGGAGGTAGAATTCTTGTGGGTAAGACTTGGAGGGCAGTAATGAAAGACAATATTGCTTGCAGTTAAGCCCTCCCATTTCTCATGCTTTATCTATTAACATTTAAGCCACTGTGCAACTGGCATTGCTTCAGTTCCTCTCAGGTGAAACAATGATGCTGTTCTGCAGCCATGAGTTCTATGTCTCTTGTGATTTTGGCTCTTTACTTGTTATTTTCAAGAAGAATCCACACATATCTTTGCGTAATTTTCTTGACATTTTTCTTCATTTATTTTTTTCTCCGTTCTTCTGCATCATGTTTCTGGATAATTTCTTGTGTAACATGAAGCAGCAATGTGCAAGTAAATGGTTTGAGCACTTCTTCAGAAACGAAGAGAAGGTTGACGTGATTCTGAGATTCACCGAAGAAGTGATTGACTTGTACACTGTGTGTCACTGACTTGGCTTCTTATTCGGAGTGAGCCTTCCAAAGTGCCTAACAAAGCCACACCTGTGTTTAATAATAATCTGAGTCCTGAAATCCTTCATGGAACTCTGCTCCTGCAGGATTCTTGTCATTTCTGTCAGCAGACCATTTTGAGTGCAATAGCTGACATTTTCAAATAGATTTGTGAGAAAATGCTTTTCAGGGTTGTTTTAAACCACTATCTTGAATGTTATGAGGTCTCCTTAATGCTACTGGTCATTCGTGTTGTGTTTTGAGTACAGAGCTTGCTCAGGTTAAAGGTTTGAGTAAGTTGAAGGACCACAGATACTGTTGTTTGCCTTGGTACAAGGAGGAGATCAGATGCTCCTGGATGTGGCAGACATCCATCAGTATTTAAAATTACATCAAACATGCTTGTGTAGTATTGTTGTGGGTTTGCATGGCCTGTTTTTGGAAGCAAGGGGGAAGCTACAGGGGGTGGGTGGCTTCTGTGAAAAGCTGCTACAAGCTCCCTCAGTGTATGTCAGAGCCAATCCCTGGTGGCTTCAAAGATGAATGTGCTAAGGCTGGGCCAATTAGAAATGGTGGTAATGCCTCAGTGATATTTATGAATAAAGAAAAACAAGAAGTTGTTATTGAAGCTAGAGCGCAGTGAGAACTCGTGGGAGGAACGACTCTGGAGACACCAAAGTCAGTGGAGAAGGAGGGGAGAAGTGCTCTAGGCATTGGAGCTGAGATTCCCCTGCAGCCTGTGCTGAAGAGTGTGGTAAAGCCACTGTGCCCCTGCAGCCCTTGGAGGTCCATGGGAATGCAGAGATCCACCTGTAGCCCATGGAGGAGCCCCATACTGGAGCAGGTGGATGCCTGAGAGAAGATTTTGGAGAGAGGAGATCCTTGGAGAGAGGGGCCTTGTTCCCAGGCTGGAGCAGCCCGTCCTTGAAGGACTGCACCCTGTGGAAGACTGACATCATGCTGCAGCGGTTCGGGAGGACAGTGGGATGAACTCATGTTGCAGCAGTTCTCAGAGAGCTGTTTATGAGATGGACTCACAACAGAGAAGTTCATGAAGAGCTGTCTCCTGTGGGAGGGACCTGACAGTGTAGCAGGGGAAGGACTCCTCGTCCCTGAGAAATAATGGGTGATGAACTGATCACAACCCCCATTCAGTGTCTGCTTGCACTGCTGGGGTAGGAGGTAGAGCTGAGAAGGAGGGAGGGGTGGAGGGAAGGTATTTTTAAGGGTTTATTTTACTTCTTGTTATCCTGCTCTGATTTTGTTAATAATAAACTTAATTCATATCACTAATTAGAGCCTTTTTTGCCCATGATGGTGTTTGAAGATTGATCTCTCCCAGTCTTTATCTCAACGCATAAACCCTTCATTAGATTTTCTCTCTGCTGTCCAACTGCCAAGGGAAGGGAGTGAGTGGCTTTGGTAGGTGCCTGGCATCCAGCCAGCATTAACCCATGACAAGTATAAATGGTCCCAAAGTGTCCTTCCATTTGCCTTTTCTGATTTTGCCTGTCAGATGTATTTTCTATTTAAAAGATTTCATATGTAGTTCATCTGCCAAATACTAAGCATGTTGTGTGAAATTCAGATGTCCCAGGACAATCCATTTATTTCCTGCAGTTGGACAATAGGGAGCCTTTTAGAGATATGTCCTCATTTTTGGTAAAGTGTTTTTCAAATCATTATGTAAATGACTGCAGACTTTAACTAGTTGGTGCCTTTACCGTAAGTCACATTGTGCTCCTTTCTCACTGACACTTTCATCCAGTTCTCTTTTTTAAAAAAGTCGTTGGAGACTGACCTTCTTTCCCTTCTTTCCAAGACCTCCAGATAGCACAAATCAGAGTAAGGACTGTCTACACAGAAGGTACTGGCTGGTATCACTGAAAGCTAAAATCAGGACACAGCTGTGTGTCCTATTGTGATCTCTCCAGGAAGACTGATACTAGTTGTTCATCTTCATGGACTACAAACTTCGTCTTGCCCCTGACATTTAAGGATCAATGGTGATCACTTTCCATGTTTTTCAGCATCACAGTATGATTGCATCTTAAATTAGGAATACCTAGTGTTTGGAGACTTTTGTCTCTTATATTGGATTAAAAAATCTGGCTAAATTCACTATTTTCCTGAAACCTCTTAGAATTAAATTACATCTGAGATTTTTACCCGTTTGTAAAACTTGTTTGCATTGGGAAGAGGATGTGCCTGAGACAGTTTGAAGAACAAATACCTAGGCAATGGTTTCATGCGCCTCATTTACTTTGGAAAGTTGACTGAAAAGCAGGAATATAAAAGAAGTCAAGTACAAGAACAGAAGTTGAGAAGGCAATTAATTAATTAAATAGAAAGAGTTTGGTATAAAAAACAGTAGGAAACATTTTAAATTTAACTTCATTTCACGAATTTTGCTGTGAAGGAGAATAGGCTGTAGACACTGAGGAGAGAAGTGTTATTTTAGATAGTATGTTGCTTATGCTATGAAAAGGAAGTGATACAGATGCCTTTAAGATTATTTTGTCAGTTTTGCTATGCTCTTAAAGTTTCTGTGTAATCAAATATTCACAACCAAAATACTTTGTCTTTTCTGGATTTAATCATGCATTTACTGATGCACTTTGAGTGAGAGCAGTGAAAGTTTCTTATGTGTTCAGTCCTTAAGATAAGTCTGACTTGCTCTGTTGCATGCTTTAAAGGTTTGGGTGAGAGGCTGACTAGGAAGCTACTCCTGGATGTGGTGTATGGGGTAAGCAAGCAAGCAATTCAAACAAGAACTTGTCTTGCAAGCTTGAAAATACCTAACACATATTAGGCTGTGTGTACTCCAGTATATATACTCCGCTGTACTTATGTCCTGGTTACAGACAGGACATGGGTAATTTTTGCAGTAGCCAAGTGGTTATTCTCTACCACCTCACATCATTGCCATGGGCAGGGAAAGGGCATCTCTTCCAGTTGAGGATAGTGTGGAGGTGGTTCATATATGGCAAATTGCTGTGTGATGAGGTTTTTTGCATGTGAATCATTTCTTGTACATCCCATTATTAATATTGTTAGTTTCTTACTTCATTTCTGTTTCCAGTATATTGTTCTTACCTCAACCCATAATCTTTACCTTTTGTGCCTCGAATACCCCTCTCCATCTCATGGCAGGTGGAGGGATGAATGAGCGAATGATGGTGGTTCAGTGGGAGCAGTAAATTAGGGGACACCATTCCTAAAGCGGAACAACCTTATTTGGTGCCCAGCATAGGGTCAAAGGGTTCAGATAACAATACATCTGACCAGAGTGGGTTCGAAACAAATTTGGTCTAAGCATTTGTTTTATTAGGTACAGAACCACTGCTCACACTGTGATCTGTCCATGTAGGTGTGGTACCTAACCCTGTATATACTTCCGTATGTGCAATGTGTGTCCACTGCAGTGCTCTTTTTTCAGAGCAGAGAAAGGGAATCAGAATGGCTTTGTTGCTGTAGTGTGTGATACCAGTTCACGACATGATAACATCAAGGTCAAAGAAGTAATTTGGTATATGTGCTCAGTGTTCCTCTCCTAGCCTGGCCTTGGGTGCAACTTTTGGGAATTCTTTTATTATCATACCCAGCCTGTGAGGGGAACAGCAAAGGAAGATTTTCCCCACCTTTTCACCCCCTTTTACTCCTTCACACCTGTTGTAACAGCTTTTGAGACTTTTGAATTCCCTTTGGATGTTAAGGAAAGCACATTGATGCTGCTAAGTCTGCCAGGTCTCCTCAGTGTGGTTTTCACCATGTTTAGAGTCAAGAAAGATTTTTAAGGTCATGTGCACCAAGGGTGTATAGTTACAAGTGGCATGAAATGTGGGAGAAAATGAGCCAGCATGTGAAGGTCTGTTCTGCTCCAATGTTTTAAAGTTCACTTCTGAACAACTGCAAGACCCTGATGAAGTGGCAGAATATTTGAAAGAAAAATGCCCTGGCAGTACCAGAGAGGCAAGCCATTATGTTGGGCTTTGGCTCCTATTTATTGGCTACTGCTTGATACTAGACACCTCAGGAGCAAGAGGAGAAAATCAGACCAACAGCCACTGTGGCCACCCAAACTGCAGCTGAACTGCAGGAGGAGCAGCCCATGCTGATAGAGCAGGAGGAAGAGGTGGGGCCAGAGATAATCATGGATCTGTATCCCTGGGTGACCTGCAGAGTGTGCAAGAAGGTTTCAGCCACCAGTCTGACCTGGATGCTCCAATGCTGCAATATCACAGCTCAGGGTATGAAACTAGATGGTAATGAGGCCAAGTAGCTGGGATCCCTGTCCCAGGATGTGGGCATTGACAAGGAGATTGGGAAGAGGACAGAAGCTCTCAGCCTTTGGAGATGACTCCTGTCAAGTGTGAGAGAAAGGTACTCTCTCAAGGATGATCTAGTAGTGCACCCAGGCAGGTGTGACACCATGGAGGAAGGTACCCAGTACCTGAGAGAACTGGCTGTGCTGGAGGTAATCTCTAGGGATTCAATAATGTGCAGTCCCCGTAGATCCAGATGAGGTTCAGTGTGCACCATCCACGTGGCAGAGGTTGTATGGGGCACATGATCATCGTGCACCAACTCATTGGTATTGATGTCCGTGAAAGGAGGGGAACAAACAGTGCTACAGGTAAGTACCTGACTCCAGCCATGTGATGATCATCTTTTTTCCTCCCTACCACCCTGCATCTTGTCTATGGAAAGACTGTCCAAGACTGTGGACAGACTCAAAAGCCTTGAGCAGATTAGAGAGGAAATGTCCCATGCCCTTCCATTATGGACCAGAGTTTCTGCTACTGGGAGCAAGTACCCCTTTGCTCAAGAGAGAGGGTCCAAACCACAATGATGCTGTACCTCAGCACAGATACATGAGTTGAGAAGAAGAACAAACATCAGAGGAAACTCAAGGATAAATGCAGCTCAAGTTTCCAATGGGCAAGTCCTCAGACAGAATTGAAGGGCTGATGTTATTTCCAATCCTCTTGAAAGCATCTCCAGTTCATATTTATAAGAAATAGCAATGAGTACCATGATAGAACTAGAGAGGCCATTCCTCTAGCCAGGTGGAGGAAAGGGACAATCAGATCTATTGGACGATGTAGATCCAGTGGCTTGGCACATCAAACCCACAAGAACCTAAGTCTTTAGTTGACACAGGTGCACAGTGTACCCTGATGTCATCAAGATATGTAGGGGAAGAATCCATCTCTATTTCTGAGGTGATAGGGAGCTGGACAGCTGACTGTAATGGAAGCTGAAGTGACTCTGACTGGGAATGAATGGCAAAAACACCCCATTGTGACTGGCCCAGAGGCCCTGTGCATCCTGGGCATAGATTACCTCAGGAGGAGGGTATTTCAAGGATCCAAAGGGCATCATTGGACTTTTGGGATAGCTGATTTGTTGAGTTTGCATGACCTGCTTTTGAAAGAAGGGGCTATAGGGAGTGGATTCTGTGACAAGCTGCTAGAAGCTGCCTCAGCATATGGCAGAGCTGATCTTTGGCAGATCCAAATATGAATGTGCTGCTGCCCAATTAGAAATGGCGGTAATGCTTCAGTGATAGCATATTTAAAAAGAAGAAAAGAAAGAAAAGTATTGCACAATTTTTATTGCAGCCAGAGAAGAGTGGAGTGAGAATATGTGAGAGAAGCCACAGACACCTGCAGATACCAAGCAGTGGAGAAGGAGAGAAGACGTGCTCCAGGTGCCCGAGCTGAGCAGCTTGTGAGTTGCAGCCTGTGGTGAAGACCATGGTGAAGCTGCTGTGCCCTTGCAGCCCTTGGAGATCCATGGGAGTGAAGAGATCCACCTGCAGCCCATGGAGAAGACCCACACTTGAGCAGGTGGATTCCCAAAAGAGTCTGTTACCCTGTGGGAGGCCTATGCTGGAGCAGGGTCCTGGCAGGGGCCTGCAGACCTGTGAAAAGAGGAGTCCGTGCTGGAGCAGGTTTCCTGGTAGGTCTTGTGACCCCATGCGAGACCCATGCTGGAGCTGCCTGTGCCTGAAGGATTGAGCCCAGTGAAGAGTGACCCACATTGCAGCAGTTTGGGGAGGACTGTTGCCCATGGGATAGACTCACCTCTGAGAAGTTTGTGGAGAACTGTCTCCTGTGGGAGGGACTGCCTGTGGAAATAGTGGAAGTATTTGAAATAGTGGACTCCTCTCCCTAAGCAGAGGGAGAAACAATGTGGAATGAGCTGACCATAACCCCCATTCCTTGTGTCTCTGTGAGCCACTGTGGGGCAGAGCTGGGACAGAGGTAGGAGTGCAGGAAAGGTGTTCTTTGAGATCTTATTCTTCTTAGTATCCTGCTCTGATTTTGTTAGTAATAAATTCAATTAATATCCCCAGTTTGAGCCTGTTTTGCCTGTAATGGTGTTTGGTGAATGATCTCTCCTGGTCCTTGACTCGTGAACCTTTGTTACATTTTCTCTCCCCTGTTCAGCTGCAAAGGGGAGTGATAGAGAGGCTTTGATGGATGCCTGGCATCCAATCAGTGAATCAATCACACTGCTGTAGAGACAGAGGACATTATGTAGCCGAATACCTTGCCTGGTCTTTCAGAGGACCCTTCTGCTGTGGGAATGCTGAGGGTTGAAGAATAACAGGTAGTGGTCACTACCACAACAGTGCAGTGTTGGTAGTGTCACACCAACCAGGGCTCTGTGACCCCCGTCCATGAGATGATTCATGAATCACAGCCCTAAGGAATGGTCAGCGGGATTCTCTCACCCTTTAGAGCCCTATATTGGCCAGTGTGTAAGTCCAGTGGAGAGTGGAGACTGACGGAGTTGTTGTGGTCTGAAGGAAGTCAAACTGCTGCTGTGCTGTATGTGCTGGAACTTCAGTATGAACTGGAGTCCAAGGCAGCAAAGTACTGCCATCATTAATATTGCTTAATGTGTTTTTCTCTATTCCTTCAGCAGCAGAGTGCCTGCTACCGTTTGCTTTCATCTGGAGGGTATGTAGTACACCTGCAATCAACTGCCCCAGGGCTGGAAACACAGCCCTACTATTTGCCTTGGACTTATCCACTGGAATAGAGTGTAGGTATCACTGAATGACAGAAATAGCCAGCGCTCTACCTCTACACTGACTTGTGGATGGCAGCAAATGCCCTGTGGGGATGGCTAAACCAATGGAAAAAGACCAGTTGGCAGCACAGAGGTAAACTGATCTGCGCTGCTGAATTGTGGCAGAATCTCACTGCCCAGATAGAGAAGGTGGCTGTAAAAGTACACTGTGTAGATCCACACACACCCAAGAGTTGGGCTGCTGAAAGGCATCACAGCAATGGATGGGTGGATTGGGCCATTGATATTGAAGTGTCTTGGGTTGGATCTGGACTGGCAGCATACGGGTGAATTATTTTCAAGCATTTCAAGCAGTAGGCCCAGGACACATCAGGTTATCAGGGAAGAGATGCAACATAAACATGGGCTTGTGATAAGTGCACTTAATGATGGACACTATTTCCCAGGTTATTCATAAGTGAACTGTGTGCTGCATTTAAGCAAGTAGGTGGGTAAAGCCCCTGTGGTGTGGTGGATGACGGTCAAAATATAAATGTGGGGTGATTTAGCAGTTTAATTACATCGCACTCCCGCAAACCCACCAAGGCAGGTCCTGAGTGCTTACAGTGGTGTTAAGAACCACTGGATGGCTGGAGAGGTACCCTGTGCCTCACACCACTGCCTGGAACACCATCTTGGGCCTTGGAAAACAAGTCCTATGGCACCCCAGAAAGAATTGAGTTGTACAATGGGACACATTTCAAAAATATCCTCATAGACCTCATGGCCAGAGAGCACAGTCACGCACCAGCCTCTGGGAAAATTGAATGATACAGTAGTCTGTTAAAAACCAATGGAAAGCAATGGGTGGTTAGACCTTCATACACTGAGGTCTGCGCTTAGCTAAGGCCACTTGGTTAGTTAACACTAGAGTCAATTCAGTTAACCATTAATTGACCTGACCCTACCCAATCAAATCTCATACCAAAGAAGGGGATAAAGTTCCTGTGGTGCGTATTAGGAATGTGTTAGGGGAGACAAGCCGGATTAGTCCTGCTTTAAGCAAAGACAAACCCTTTGCTTAAACAGTAGGACTGTTTTTGCTCAAGGACCTGGGTGCACATGTTGCATAATGCAGTTGGATAGGGAAACATGGTGTGTACATTTGATTTTTAGGTGAGAGCAGTCTGTAATGTTTTGTTGTATAATATTAGTAGCTGAATGCCATAACTACCATGGACAATGAGTCTGGAGTGCTCCAGATACACTGGTCATGAGCTCATGATGCAGCTGCAACCACCTGACAGCACACCAGCCCTCCTGCCCTGGAAGACACCCAGAGCAGATTGAGCTCACAGTCACAGACTCAGTGAACTCAACAGACATCTTGGAGGGACAGCCACTGATGATGGAAATGGTACACAATGGCTTGTGTATATGTACTATATGTGTATTGTTGGAAGGTGTAGGATTTGGGCATAAATTATATGGTGCATAATAAGGGGTGGATAATGTCCTGGTTCTTTCCAGGACAGTGTTATTTTTAGTATTGGCCAGGATGAGTCATGGCTAGCACCTGGAGGTTATCCTCCACCACCTCACATCATCGATGGGGGCAAGGAGATGCCATTTCTTCTGATTGTGGAGAATGTAGTGGACAGGTTTCTGTGTGGTGGGCTTTTCCATGTATAAATTAATTGCCTTTCTTGTTTATTTCATGTGACATTGTTCCTGTTACATTTCTGATCTCACTGCTGTTTCCAGTAAATTGTCCTTTTCTCAACCTGTAAGCTTTACCTTTTACAATTCTTCTCTCCCTCCTGCCTCAGGGAGTGGGAGAGGAGAAAGGGGAAATGAGCGAATCAGTGCATGGTTTGGAGGGTTTTCAGTAGTGATTCCTGAATCACAACAACATGGTAAAAATAGTTTGATTTGTAATTATTTTACTTATGAGGTATTTTTCTTAAGGAGAGGCAAACAGATGCTTAGCAGTGCTTTTGAAAGTGAAAACATAGCTGAATAAGAATATGAGACTGCATTGTGCTATAAAATCTGAGTGATGCATTATGCATTAGGCAGTATCACATCAAGCTTTACAAGCTGAGTAATGGCAGCAAAAAAATAAACATTTCATTAAAAAAAAGAGGAAAAAGAAAAAACAAGGCAATTTCATGGCTAGTGAAATGTTTCACGTGACCCTGTGTAGTACTGCTAATAGAAATAATAATAGTATTTGGGAAAAGAGCCCCAAATCCATTACCTTTATACTACAAAACAAACTTTTAAGGATGTGGCTATAAACTTGGGCAAATTGTAGAGGCATCTCTGTAGAGAACTTCTGTATTTCACTTCTATAAAATGGACATCTCTCATGCTCTCAGCTTTAAATTGAGTAGTAATGAAAGAAAATGGAGTGTGGGCATGAAGGGACTGAAACCTTTTAAAAGCTGTGGTCACAGACTTTTTTTGTAATTCTTTTTAAACATAATAGTTTCATTGGAAAGCTATTTCCTGTTAAAATTCCAGCAACTCTGTGTCTGATCTACTGAATAACAAGACCTTAAAGGTCTTGAAATTTCTGTCTTTTAAATACCATTGTCCTTAGAGTGCATTGTGTGATGATGGAGGATTTTTCCAATAAACAAGAAAAGAAAAGGCTTTTAGAAGTAGCTACCAGGTATTTGTAAGGTTTTCAGTTAAAAATAGTATACTTTTGGTTCTTTACCAGTGTGCTAAAAGATAAATTCTTTCAGAATAGTCCTTATAAATCTGTGCAGTTTTAGACACTAATGATGAGCAAGATAGGAATGCTGTAGGCAGATGCTTTTTAGAGCATAGTTCTGAGAGGGATTTGATAAAGTATTGCCTCTTCTGTCTGAGTTTGTAAGTGCCACAAAATGAGAAAACTCAAATATTGTATCTAAATAGCACTTCTTAATGCCACAATTAGAAAGACAATTCTTCAGAGGATGCGGTGTTAGTATCATGTATATATTATGTTCTTGTTCTTCAGGAAAAAAAAACAATGCCATTCAGTCTTTCTGGAAAAAGTAATTTATTGGTCTTAGACATTTTCTCACACCTCTATGCAAAATTTACTCAATACTTATAACCCTTTTAACCTCTATTTATTGTACAGTTTCTTGGCTAAGAAGATGATAGGAAAATATTGAGTAGTTATTTCTAATTAGGCTTCTAAGAATCTCTTTTCTATGCTTTAATGATTACTTCAGTCTACTTATTGGTAATTATTGTTTTAATTGAAAATTATTTTAAAACATCCATCATTCATAAAGTATAATAATTTGACAGTGAGATTGATCGATGTAGTCTTAATTGGTGACAATGCCAGAGTAATTTTGTCCTGTGTTTGTATGTGACATTGGCATAAAAGTTGATCAGTAAATTATTTTCTTGTAAGGCCTTATACCATATATAAAGAAGACAGTATTGCACCAGATTTATCCTTTTTTAAAAAAAAACAAACCCAAACTTATTAAACATAAGAGGATGCAGGCACAAAAAAAAAAAAAAAAAAAAAAAGGCTGAGAAGAAGCATCTTGAATTTTGAAAACCAGAAAAGGAAAACAAAATAGTAGCACTTATATACAGACACACTTATGTGTTGTCACAGTTATGGTTTTAGTAACCATATAAGACTAATTAGGAAGTACGGAAAGGTACTGGATTTAGAGGTAGGATTCTTAATGTTTATGGGCTTCTTGTGTAAGGGTGGCTTGTTTATAAATGTTGAACCATGGATTATGCACTATGGGATCCCAGCTGCAGGATAACCAGCTGAGAACTGAAGATGATACAGGATTGTTTCTCTCAAGAGCTACTCAGAAAATGGCCATTTCTTCTTTACTGAAGGTTATGAAATCACATTATCCTTTATTCCTTTCTTCTGACATAACTACTTAGGAGTTTCCTTGTAACTCCAGATGGCATGTTCCTCTTTTGAAGTCGCTGCCTTTGACCAATAGTGTTTGATTAAGTTTATGTAAATGAGAATTCTTTCCTTGTCTTTGAACATTTTTTACCAGTCCCAAGTAGCAGCAAATCTTAAAAAGCAGTGGTGATTCTTTTCTATTCTCAGCATTTCTCTTCCTGTGGCTCAAAGAACTGGGAAGAGACAATAGGGAAAACTCACGGATTTTAGTTACAAATTCTGGCCTGTAGATATGCCTACAATACAGGCCTAAGCTACACAGTTTGAAAAAACTACAGATATTAAAAATAGTAGCATATGCTATTTGTCAGAAATGTGCATTTTCACAATCTTTTTGACAATATTATGATTTAAGGGCGGATATAGCTGTGTTCACAGCATTGCCTTCTGATATTACAGCTTTGGTGGTATGCATAGCTTTCTGTTTCATCCACAGTGAGAACTTTGTTTCTTTTGTTATATTTTATTCCCATTCTTGTATTTGGTGAGTGTTATGGCAGAATATAGAAGGAAAAGGTATTCAAAAGTGTTACAAATGAGTATTAATTATAGATACTTAGAAACCCTCTTTAAAAGATATAAAGGAAAATGTTTTAAGTGTGAGGTGGACAATAATTTAAGAGTATAAAATTAATATTTAAGTATAAGTTAATGACAACAGCAAATGTGGAAAGTCTGCAGGCGGAACATTGCAAGATGGTTTTAGTAAAACTTGTTTCAAAGTTATTTGCGGCATTCAAAATATTTAGTAAATAAAATAATCATGAAGACTGGTTTCTGTTTCTGTTTCTGTTTCATTGGGTTGGGGTTTTTTTTAATGCATTAAATGTCTCTTTTTTTAAAACTGGAACAGTATGGTATTCTTTTTGTAAATGTGTATACTTCAGCAAAGTGTGCTAAATAGGGGAAAGGCAATTTGGAAAATTTAAATAGAGATCTTCAATATATATGAGTAGAAACAAAAATGTGTCATGTTCTTTTATAGAGAGAAATTTTAATTTTCCTTTTCTTTTACAAGTCTATTTTAAAATGTTAAATTCCACCAAAAATTGGGTAAAAAGCTTTTATCATGTCAGAGCAGAGATCAAGAAATTAGTTTTTAAATTGATTTCTTACATATGGGCTATGTGGTTTTCAAAATAATTTTGAATATTCAGACTATTTAAATATGCAGAACAGTAGGAATTTCACACTGAATAGTAGTATCTCGGGCCACTGCCATCATTCTTACTGCCTGCTGTGTGATTGCAGATGACATCTTCTGTGCTGTGAAGCGGCTGGAAACAGTTATGCAACTAAAGCTAGATAAAGGAAATCATTGTTGAGGTCTCATTGAAAGCATAAGCTGAGCGATGAAAAATCTTGTCAATTCTCTCATCCCCTTTTCGTGTTGCAGGGATGTTAGGGTAATAAAGAGATATCTCCTGTAAGATAAGAAGCAGTAACAGAAAAAACTTCAATGATTTGGCTAATTCTCTGTACTTTCAGTGCTGCAGTTTGACATATCCCTCAAATTATGGGTACATTGAGATGTGCATATTCAACAGATGTGCTCATAAAAAATTCTGTTCAAGATTTAGCTAAATGGTGCTTTTACAAACTGTTTGTCTGAGAACAAAGACTTATTACAGTAAATATAAATATTACAAATTGATCCTAGAAATCCCATGGAATTTCACATGTATGTTTGTACTGGAAGGTTTTTACAATTATGTTTAATTTAATTGTTTAATCAGAATGAAGAAATACCCAATTGGAACTAAATATAATTTTTATAGATATCTTCCATTTGAATGACATTGAAAAAGAAAACACACACACAAAAAGTACTTTTCGATGGTAAACGTTACGAATTTTAAAAACAACAAGTATCTGTTTTGTTCACTTGAGTGTTGTATAGTATTTTTTTAATAGGCCTAATGATTTTTGGTAAAGATAATTTCAAAATTTACACTTGTAAGAAGTGGGAAATTATTACAGTGATGTTAAATTTTGTTGATACTATGGGTTAAAATAAGAGACCTGAAAAATATTTCTTTTTTAGCTAAACCGTATATAGGTTAAGTTTCTTGAGTAGCTACTGAAAAGATTGACAGCTATGATGTTTTAATGTTGACAAACAGTCCTCTAATATGTTTTGAAAAGAATTAGGTCTATTAAGATAGGGACTTAGAGACTTGCACCAGAAGCAGGTTCTCTAAGACCATTTGTCTTAAAGCATACAATAGCTCATCATAATAGTAAATTGAAATCAGATGGAATTATACTTTTTATGCAGCTAAATAACAAGGGTTAAATTAATCTTTACAGAAAAAAGTGGGTTATTAGTGTCTAAAATACTTTGACAGAATTTGGAGTTTCAAAAAGAGTTCTCTCCCATACTATTCCAAATAAGAATTTTAAGAAATGGATTTCTTTCTTAAAAATGAGGGTTTTGTCATCAGAGGAGGGCTGCATCGTACTTGTTCTTTGAAAGCATCAACAACTGTCAGCTCTTTGGAGTAACAGGAGAGGAGGGGAAAAACCCAAATGGCAGGGGAGGGCCCATGCTATCTAGTGCACATCATGCTGCCGCCAAAGGAGACAAGGAGGGCAGGCAGCAAGTTGGTGGTAAAGTTCTGCCTAGAGTCCAGATCATCAGTAGAGTCTTTTGGTGCACTGAAAGCTCTGGCTCTTGTTATGCTAAATAAGACTAAATTTTTTTTCTCGATTGTGCTAATTTATGTCTTGATCTTTTTTTTCTTCTGAAACATTTTTGGGTTTAGATTTTCAGAAGAAGAAATTAGTATTAGCCATCTAAAACAGTATTTAAAAACTGAATAATCAAATGTTGCTTTTCTTCCATAAACCAAGACTGAAAGGAGTAATTGCTTTGTTTTGACAAGTGAACCAAAGAAGTATGACATCGAAGTCTTACAGGAATGCATGCATGAAAACTAGGCTGTCATGTTTACAAGGTGATTTTTTTCATTTGATGAATTTTTCAAACAGTCACTAGTCTGTAAACTATACTGTTATTTTTCCCAAGGAATACAAGCTTCTTTTGGCTGTCCTTTAAGGAAAAGAGGATTAAATATAAATACACTATTTTGATTGTGCAGCTATTTTATGAAAATTCTAATTCATTCCAAACGGTTAGTATTTTTTCAGTATTATATCTATTATACAGTTCATTTTACACCAATCATTGGTTGTTCTACAAGACAGTTCAATAAAAGATGGGTTTGAGTTATAGATATGGAGTTAATGGAGTTGTGAATGGAGTTAAAATCACATTCTGTGTAAATCCTTTATAAGAGAAAAGGGAATGTGTGACTGAGTCTATTGTAAGTAGTATCATACTTCAAGAAAGAGCTGTATTTTCAGTATTCCTTTTATCTCAGTTCTGTAAAGCACTGTTTATATGGTTTCCATTTAACTTCTACTTTTAATTAGTGTCTTTAATTGCAGTCACATCTGTTAAGTTTTATATTAAAGGACTGACATTTCCTTAATGCTTCAAGAGATGTATTTGGTTTACATCCAGGCTTTTTCACCAGCAAGTGATTGAATTTCAACTATATCCCAAAATGTTGCAAGTGTTTGAATTATTTGCAAAGGGGTATTCTGTAGCTTCTGAGAATTTAAGAAAACACTTTATCCATGAAATATTTCATATTGGTGTGCTGTTAATTGAGATGTACAAGATATTATGCTTTAGAGAACTTCCTTTTTTTCTTCTTCTTCTCCTAGCATTGCTTTGGAAGAGCAAAACCAGAAATGTGATTTCTGCTACTTTTAAGTCTACACCTGTGACCAAAACCAATCATCTTGACCTTGCATCTTAAATCTCTGATGTTCTTTTTAAACATGTTTTTTGTAGACAGTTCACTTAGAAAAATTCAATCTATTTTTCTAGTAGTGCCTCTAGATAACAGCCAATACCATAGTTGCTTTGTAAGAGAATATTGCTTGCAGGAAAAAGAATGCATTTATTATATTTTTTTTTGCCCAAACTGTGTGCATCTGAATATTATGTTTGATCCTCATGTTGTTTCTGCAATATGGATAGTATTAAATATGGCATACTAAATAGTAAACATGAAATATACTCGTTATTAAGAAGGTTCCAGTTTTTATGTAGTATTTTTCTTTAGTTTTGGTAGTAAGTTATCACTGATGGTAAAATCAGTGTAAATTTTTTTCTCAAAAAGAGGATGCAGAAAAAATAAAAAACAGGAAAAAAAGCCCTACTAATACTTTGCTTCTGATATAAAGACACAAAGGTAGTGTATTAGTTTGATTAGGCTGGTGGATTTAACATGTGTTTAGCAAAATGAGTACAAAGCAACATGAAGCTTGATTTGGTCTGGATTTTTATGTTTGCATGTATTTGCAATGATGTGCTGCTTTCCAGAAAGCAGTTACTCCATGGACAGAAATTATAAGTATACAGAAAATAAGTTTACTGTATAATGTGTTTATTTTTAGTTTCCATTTATAGTAGTGAGAATTTTCTTTCTAAGTCTTAAAAGAAAAAAAAGTTACTGCTGTGATTAAGGTAAAAGAACTGATTTCTTTAAACTAAAGAGATGCAAGATACTATGACACTTATATCAACATTTGCTTTCCTCGTTTCCCTCTGTAGCAAACTACTCAGAAGCATAATAATCTAATATTTATATAATCTATTATCTCCAAAGAACAAGATGTTGTATACTTTGGTACTTCCAACCTGCATCTTTCCATTATTTAACCATTTTGCAGTATTTGTTTTACAGATTCTAAAAATGGAATGGGGAGGAGAGTATTCTTTTGATTCTTCCAATTTAGACTGTTTGTTAAATGTCCTTCCTGGAGAGTTGGAATTTCAACAAATCCTTAGTGATCTTGATGAAAAAATAAAGAAGAACTCTTCCAGGTAAAGAGTATTTTATTTGTATCCAAAATAGTTTTACTATTTCAGTTAAAACCCATGTGCTGCAATTGCACATTTTCTTACTACAATTTATAATATATTTCTTTGTCCACTTCTTTGTAACATACTGATTTCCAAAAATCAATGTTATAGAAACACTGTGGAGTAGTGTTTACTGTTGTACTAATGTTTAGTGGAGTACTAAAAAAGTTGATTGTTGATGCAGATTTTTTGCATGAAAACAAAACAATCAGCTTAGGGTTCTATGCCTTATTTGTCATATAGGTTATGCTGGGCTAAGAGGTTTTTTTGGGGGGGTTAGGCTATTTCTATTACTTTTACCTCGTGTTTTCATTTAAAAACTTAGTGTTTACTAAATTACTTACAATGTTAATAATCCCATGGTAGCAATGTTAGGGAAGATCTGGTAAATATGCTGTTATGTGCCACTGCATAATACAATTTCATGTTAGAGTTTTCCAGCTGTTGTCATGAATGAAATGTAGATACTTACTTAGAGATTAGTTGATGTCATAACGTAGTTAATTACACAGGTAATTGTTTCGAGTGTCTATGGTTTTGTATATCTGGAAAAAACAACATCAGCATTTTTAGCATAACTGTTGTCACTTCTTCAGCTACCAAATGAAAGTGATTTTTGTTGTCATTGTGCAGAGATATTCTGAGAGTTAGGAAGATTATTCTCAAAGTGAACCTTTAGAATGAATGTTTCACTACTACTTTTTGTTTTAATATGTGAAAAATGTATGTTGCTTGTTGAGAAAACATCTGACTATGGGAAGGGAAGCCAGCTGTTCATTCTTTTAAGTGGTACTTTATAGCCACTTAACATTATATGTTACATTAACGTCATCACAGTGGAAGTGTTTGTATGTCTTGAAGGAGGCTAATTGTCACTGTCCTACCTATCTAGTCTTACAAATTAGAAGGAATTTCAGTATAAGTTTTGTAAGATCCAAATGATATTTTATTAAAGGAGAGCAGGAAACTGGATTAGCATGTGATACACAGTGATGCAGGTCACGAAAAGTTTTGTATTTCTGCTGAATTGACAGTTAAGCTAGCTTTAACCTTATTTTCACAAGGAAAAACAGGAAGTAGCTCTGCAGTTACCAGGTGCCATTTTGCTCCTGTAGTATGTCAGTTTCAGAAATTGAGAGGGTTTAAAATAAGATGGACAGCAGCTGATGTGACTTTTAAATTTAAAAGAGTCCTTTTATTGCTAATATATTAGAGGTAGCATAGAATGAAATAATTTTCAAGTTACTATTGATCTTTGTAAGTGGTATGATAAGAGCAGCTCTGTGTGATACAGTGATACAATTGAAATACAATCCATTTTTCATCAGCAAGATTTATGCTTTTATTAGACCACAGAGAATGAACATAATAGTATACATCATATATATATATTTAAAAATAAAATATTGTGTAAAAAATTATGAGGCAAGAGCAATCATTTGATTGCTCATTTATTGCCTTCAAACTCAATAGGTTTTATAAAATTGTGTGATATGACAAATCAGATATGGTTTTCAGCTGCTGAATTACCCTCAGTATTTTTGTACTGTACCAATTCTATTTGGTGCTATAACAACAACAAAAAGGCCATCTGTGTGCAATTGTTTTATATGCAAATTTTAATGTAGTAAGTGGTTCATTCATTCACTATTATGTAACAGAACTCTTATTACACTTGAATGTCAAGTTTATTTTTACAGCAGTTTATAGAAGCAGGTGAATATGAACTCTCAAAACTATTGTCATTGCTGGCCAGTTTTGGGTACAGGGATAGTCTCAAGGTTATTCTCAAGTGTGAAGTTGTATTCATCGGTTTGGCCTTTTGTCTTTGTTCTTTCTTTTCACATTTACTTTGACTTTTACTGCTTATCAAAACCAAGCATTTGGATTATTTTTCCTAACGGGTGGTTTAGAGAATTACTAACATTTCGTTTGCGAGCAATCCACAGAATTAAATTTGCAGCTTATATTTAATACTTCTAAGCAGGAAATAACGTACAGAGCTTGAAACCAAGCCTATAGTTCATAACTTGAAGTGACTGGTAGGCATGAGGTCTCTTCAGCAGTTGATTTTCATTTGTGTATTCAGTTTTTTTTCAGTGAGTGCTGCCTTTTAGTTCCAATAAAGCAACAAGATTTTATGAGACTGTAGGACAGTCGGAGATATTCTAGGTCTTCTTCAACAGAACCATTGCTTAGAATTCAACACAATTATTTAATAATTGTCTGTCCACAGTACCCTGGGATCTATAAATTTGTAAGGCTTTTCACAAATGCCTAATTTGACTTCAATCTGATAAACTTTGTGTTGGTTTAGCACAGCCTGGCTGTTTTTTGGCAGAGGGGAGCCACAGAGCTGATTTCTGTGAGAAGCTACTAGAAGCTTCCACAATGTCCAACAGGGCCAATCTCTAATGGCTCTGAAGATGGACATGCTGCTGGCCCAATTAGAGAAGTTGGTAATGCCTCTGTGATGATACATTTAAGAAGAAAATCCACACAGGAGCAGTTTTTTCTCAGAGGTGGTGAGGCGCCACTGCCAGGACCATTTCAGCACAGCCATGCGGCTGCCTCCATCTCAGCACAGCCCATTGTGAGCTTTGCCAGCCTGGCTGCCCCTAGCTAGCCATGCTGCAGGTGGAAGGGCAGGGGCAGCGACGGCAGCTTCTCCTCCCCGGTGCCCCACATGAAGAGAGGCGCTGAATGGTGCCGGCACCGTGACGGCCGCACTGCCTGCGTGGTGGCGGCTGGGCTGTGTGGCTGGCAGCAGAAACATGGCAAGCGATTCCCTCACAGAGAACTTAGACGAAGTCAGCTTCTCAGTGCCATGAAATCCTGCAGAAGTCTTCAAACTGGTGGAATTTGTTGGCAGTGGTACTTAAGAGCAATCAGAGAAAGAGAAGGAAGTGAGGACATGTGGAAAAAGACAACGTTGCGGCACCAAAGTCAGTGAAAAGAAGAGGGGAAGGAGGTGCTCCAAGTGTTGGGAGTCGAGATTTCTCCATAAGTCGTGGGGAGGCAAAATATCTCCCTGTAATCCATGAAGTCAGTGGGGGGATGCAGAGATCCAGTCGCAGCCTGTGGGAAAAGCCTCATGCCGGAGTGGATGGATGCTAAAAACAGCTGTAATCCAATAGGAGACCCGAACAGAGAGAGAGGATGCTTGTTTCCAGGGACAGAGAAATGAGGGCCCTTGCTTCCAAAGTAGAGTAGCTTATCCTTAAAGGACTACACCTCATGAACTAGTGACTCACGCCATGGCAGTTTTGGGAAAACTGTTTTGTTCATGGAAGACTCACGTTATAGCAGGTTGGGTGAGACTGCTACTCATGAAATTGGAACCACACTGGAGAAGTTCATGGAGAACTGTCTCCCATGGGAAGGATCCCATGGCATAGCAGAAGAGAGACTCCTTTCCGTAAGCAAACCGAAGAAAATTTTGAGTGGTGGACTGACCAAACAACCCCACGCCCTGTCTCCCTGTGCTGTCGGTGCGAAGGAGAGAGGGGCTGGGGGAGAAAAGGTATTTTAAAGGTTTTTTTAACTTCTCATCGTCCTCTGATGCTGTTAATCATAAGTTTACTTTATACCTTTCAGTTTGAGCCTGTTTTGCCTTAGAGTGTTTTCTCCCAATCCTTATCTCAACTCATGAGCCCGTTGTTCTGGTTTTTGTGGGTGCCTGGCATGTTAACCAGTGTCAAACCACAACAAATTTCAACCTGACCTAATTAACAGTAGTAGTTTAGTCATAAGGATTTTGAAGGTCTATTTTGAAGGGCTGCAATGAGGTCAATGCTATTAAGTGCTTATAGCATTGCATCTTTCCCCATCACTGTTTGATATAAATGATGATAATTATTTGAGAACTAACAAGATCTTTACCTTGTGAATCGTAGATCCAGAAAGTGTCTCAAGTAAGGTTGTTAGTATGACATGGTCTAGCTGTTGATCATAACTTTGCTGATTTGTCAAGAAATGCTTAGCAATATCAGAACTTTACAACAAAGGGATGCAGGAAGTTCAAACAGGATATTAAGTCAAGCTATCTCATTTTCCTGTATCAGAACTGCCATATGCAAGGGCTTATGTGTTTTTAAACTGAGATGTGCTTAAGGAGTTACCTTTCTGTTTTATTTTGAAGAAAATCTTGGCTTGTTCTGCTCTGGAATTTTCAGGAAGCAGCTATGCCTCATATTCCTGTTAGTCAAGAGATTTATCAAAATCTTGGCATCACCAACCAAAATTCCAAGAGTGGTTGAGTATTTGTGAGAATTTCAAAACGAGAGCTAATTGTAGAGGGAAAAAAATATGATTTTATCAGTTTTACTTGGACCTAGTATTTGTCAGAGCTTTCAAAAACAATTTGACTTTTTTGGGTGAATGTAACTGGCTTGTTGTACAAATGTATTACTTTAGTGTTTACCTGAGAATTTGATGCCTGTAAAGATATTAGAGCAAGGTTATTAAAATCTTTGTCAGAACAGTAATTGTCTGATCACTTTACTTGACCAATTGCTAGGAATAAATAAATAAACTGAGAAAGAAATGTAATTATTTTCCAATGCAGACTGTGTTGTCTTTGCACATAACCACTGAGTTTGGGTTAGTTATTCCATATCAACTTGCTAGCTGGGCAACACAGTTGCTCAGAAATTGGCTGTTTAGTGACATATGATTTCTTTACTCAAATATTCAGCAATTATCACTGTGTCAGTACCTTAGGTGGTTACTTAGCTGTCATCTACATCTACAGAAGCTGTAATCAGATCTTTGACTGCCCTGCAAAGTATCCCATTTCATTTCGTACGAACATAAATGAGATTATGGGGTTTGAACCCTTATTTGTCACTGTCATATTTTGGTCAATGGAGTTGAAAAACTCACGTTCTACTGCCTGTCTTCTGAAATAAGTTACTAAATCTTACATCTTGTGACTGAAATATCTCAAGCCTTTAAAACAAGAGTGGGAATTAAAAGTGGGTGGGCAGTGGTTCAGTTAGAACTGACTATTCTTACATGGTTAAGCTGCTGAGTAACTTTCTCTTGCTGAAGTATAACAAAATCATCACCATTCTATTTCTTCTGGTTTCAATGACACTATTATTTTACAGTTAGAGTGGATATGTTTTGTAAGTAGCTGAATTAGAGCTATGCAATAGTTTTCAAAGTCCTTTAACCAGGTACTGTGTCTTTGGTTTACATCTTAGGGTGCAAGATCAAGAGCAAGTTTAACAATGAAAATGTCTATATGAATTACACTGCTAAAAGTGTTTCTCCAAATTTTTTTACTGCTCACAGTATGTCATCTGATAACACAGATTTCCAAATGATGTGACTTTTTTTTGTGCAAATGCCCTATACCTTTAGCAGTCAAGCTTTTTAATAAGTAATGACAATAGTTTTATAACACTATCTTCAACAGCAGTGAAAACAATGATCTCACTTATTTTAAAACAGTCTGTTCTGAATAAAAGACATGTAAACTGATTCTAAAGCTGTGTTTCCATGAATCTGAGGATCTTAAGAATAAGGAATATGAGGTTAAAAGATAATTTCACTTTATAGCTTAGCACTTTAATTTAACCAATATCATTGTCATTTTATGGCTGCTCCCTATGCTGGATGAAATAAATTGAAATGTGCTTGTTAGAAATTGAAAGGAGTTAGAAGATCATACTTCAACTTAGTCATAGTAATCTTAGGCAATGGAAAATGATGTATGGAGACAGCAACCCTTATTCTGATATCTTGCTTTTCAAAATAATGTTGTGTGACATTGTATGATTGCATGGTTGTGCTTACACTATCAGTTCCATTACAGTACTTTTTAAACTGTTTGTCCATTGATGAAGCCACTTGAAAGTATTCACTCCAGATGATTACATTATTTGTAAAAACTATTATTAACTTAATAAATAAGAACATAAAAGGATTCTTACGTTGAGATTGTCTCTCTGCAGTGTGGGTGCTTACCAAATGTTTCTCCAGAAAAGCACTCCAATGTGGACATGGATAATATAACACAACTTTGCTTTGGTTTGTTAAAGAACTGCAAACACTCTAACCTGTAAGAAGAAGGTATTTCAGCCAAATAATTTTTACTTGCATAATGGTATGCTGGTAGTACTAGCCACAGAAAAATACGTGTCCACAAAGACTCATATTGGGATTTATGTGGGACTAAAAATTTGTTTCCTGAAAAATCACTCAATGTAAAAAAAAAAAACCCAAAACAAACAGACCCATACAATCATAACTATCAGGTTTCTTTGCTGCAGAGAAAGGTTTACTTTTTTTTCTTTGAGATTTTACATTCCACTCCTTCCTTAGTAGCTTGGTGACTGTTTTTTGTTTTTTTTTTTTTTTTCTGTTTGTGTCTGAATAGTTCCACAGGTTCAAAAAAAAAAAAAAAAAGGTTGAATCATTGTGGACAAAAAAATTTTATTCAGGGCTGTTAAATTTGTACATCCATACTATGTATATAATGTCAGTTGACATAATCTGGATTAATGTCTCAGTATGTTCAAAAAAGGAGCTAATTTGCTGCTCTTGACATTAAAAAAATACATTTGCACCTAATGAAAAAATACTATTGGGGAAAAAAAGGAATTTAGCACTTTATATGGCTTTTTAAAAATTGTATATTTAAGAATAAAATTAATTAAAAACATTAAGCAGATTTTTCACATCAAAATTATATTTTTGTTTGTAATTTCTGGAATTTTTGCAAATTTCTTTTCTAAACCAGGAAATCAAAGTCTCATTCCACCTATACTGATATGAAATTATGAAGTTTTTGATGCCAGCCTAGGTAGTGAGAATAATTTTAATCATATTGAGCAGAATTCTTTTACTTAAAATGCTTGCTTTCTAAACTCAGATAATACACATTCTTTTTTTTTTTTTAAGGTAACCAAATTCCTTGGTTAATATTTAATTCATGTAATTCATGTAAAGGAGTAAGTAACTATAATTAACCATATTCTTGTATTACTGAGTGTTGAAAAAATTCTTAGTAAGATGCATCAGTGGTTGTGAGACCCTATTTACTGACAGTATTCTGTATGCTGTAAGTAAACAGGATGAAAATATGTTTATTCAATCAAAAACAGCTTTAGTCCTAATTAAATGTTTATTTTGGGAGGATAAAAGGATTAAATAAAATGACCATAGTTATCATGATTTATACTTGTGAGGAGGTAAGGAGCAGGGGAGTGGCACTGAAGTCTATCCATTTAATCCCCTTATCAGTATTGGGACCAATTACCAAAATGTGTGATCTTGAGAAGGCTGTAGTTTCTTCATAGCCTGTAGTTTATTAGCTTGCTCACAGATTCATATGTCAAAGATAAGTGTAAAAATACACTCATAATAGTAGTTGATTGGCACAGATTTAACAATGGTAGTGTATTTTATGTTGCACAATGCTGTAATCTATTTGGGTATGTTTGAGATACATCAGCACACCACAATAAGAGCCTTTGATAGTGTCCCAGGAGCCAAGGTGTATGTAGAAGGCATTTACTTTCACAGTCCTGAGTACAGGTTTCACAAGCTGAAAGGATACTTGCCAATCTTTTGCCAAGTTTAGAATTGGAATTCATGGCTGGGCTATTAAACCTAGTTTTGCCTAGATCTAAATTCTATTTTTCTAACTAAAACTGTATAAAATATTAAGCATTGCTTTAAAAAAAAAAAAAAAAAAGTAGAAATGTGAAACAGGGAACCCCTTATAACATGGGAAAACCGGACAGAGTAACGCAGATAGAACCAATGTGGTCAACATACGTTCTCCATTTATTCTCCCTAAAATGGCAGGTTAGATACAATTCCACATAGTTCACAATTACATACATTGTCTCATTGGCATTCAGCATGAAAAAAAAAAGGCAAACAAACGTTTATTTTAGTCTTAAGGTGGCTAACATGTTCACACCATAACTATACCAACTAATACCCAAAACCACCACTGTCCCGTGCCCCACACCTTAACTTAATTTCTGACTGGGCCGCAGGCTTTGCACCTCCACAAAGGCCTGAATCTGAAGCCCAATCTGAGGTAGCTCAAACCTCATTCCAAAAACACATCATGCCCACGTTCTCTACGAAATTCTGCTACAGAAATGAGATACCAAAATGGTGGTTTTGTAAGAAAATAAATAGAGTTAGATTGTTTCGGATTGTTTTGTTATGTTTTCACCTAAGTGTCCACATAAATAGAAGTAAAATGGTTCTGGATTTTCAATTGTTCTTGTGATCTTGCCACAGAAATCACTGTAATAACCTAACAGACACATCTGGTTTCATAAAAAGAGTTATGATTCTAGATGAATGTTAAGGAGTGGATCAGCTCCTTGAAAACAAAACCTGTTTTCTTTCAAATATTCTAATGACAAAACAAGAAAGAAAAGATCTGCTTTCTCAGCACAACCGGCTCTAAAATGCTTTTGAACATTTTCTGTGATGCCAATGGGTCTTTAAGAAGTTATTAATATATGTTATGTTACGTTACGTTACGTTACATTACGTTACGTTACGTTACGTTACGTTACATTTTATAAAACAACTGCTAATTGCTAAAAGAGCAAAATGACACATTCACCTTTGAATACAGTAATTGATTCAGTTTATAGTCTCTGCTTTAGCTAATTAAGCAGCAAGAACCAGATATTAGGTTGGAATGTCTTAATCATTTTTACTTTATTAAAAAGAATAAGATTGTTTGAAAGTGAATTCATACATACTCTTGCTGAGGATGGTATGGTCTGGCCTAAAGGGAAGTTTTTTTAGCTCTAGCTTAGCAGTACTTAATTGTTAATTCTGCAAATTCAGGTCCTATTTTGTGAAGGTAGCTTAATCCATGAAGAAGAAGAAGGGCTAGTGTTAATTTTAACTAGTTTTTCTTTTTAAAGTATGGACTATATAAAATACTTTAGTCTCCAAATAATGAATAAAAATCCTGTGATTTTTCTTTTTTTCTTTTTTTTTTAGCATAGAAAACTGTCTTAAGGACCTGCAATCAGACGTAAATGAAATATGTACTGATGAAGTACTACAAAGCACAACTGACTGCATTCAGTGGCTAAATAACTGCAATTTTAGTTCTCTCAGACCTTCTTCTACAGACCATGAAGAGCTGCTGGAGTTCCTTAAGACCCTGGTAAAAAATTTTAATTAAAGACTTTAATGTTGGAAGGTTGGTTGCACGATTGGAGGTGGGAGAGTGGGTGGGTGAGTTCAATTAGTTTTGTCATTTCACTCTACTGTTTTGAGGGTAGTTCATAAATTCATGTCTCCAGCAGGGAGACATGTTTTCTTGTGATCATGCCTTAAATAGACAAACTTGGAACAAAATATTTTCACAGATGCTACCATATATTTAATCCACTGCATGGATTGTTTTATAAAACACACTGGTAAAAAAAAAAAAAAAAAAGTTGGAAGTTACTATCTACACTGAGGCTGTTAGTTTTAGTGCATGTTCTTCACTTGTATCATATGAATTTAACTCATCTAATATATATTATTGTCATTTATACATTATTTAAGCATAAACTTCCTACCTGCTATGTGGCCAGAGGGTTAATGGTGGTAGATGTCCTATCCCTGGAAATGTTCAAGGTGAAGTTGTACTGGGCTCTTAGCAGCCTTATCTGGTCGAAGATGTCCCTGCCCATTGTAGGAGGATTGTACTAAATGAGCTTTAAAAAAAGCCTCTTCCAATCTAAATGATTCTATGATTCTACACTTCCAATGAGAAACATGGGAGCTACATTCTTTGTTCTACCAATCAACTAGATGCAACCAAAAATCAAATGTCACTTCAGTGAAAGTTACCATCATTTTAGAGAGTATTTTTATCCAAAATCTTTATTTAAAGTTTACATTTGAATATATGTGTGGAAATGGAATTGAATTGGCAAGATAAGTGAAGATTGATCCCTCAGTAAATGATGATCTTCAAGTTTATATATAAACTATATATGTGTGCATTTGATATGATACATGTGTGTGAGGTCAAAACAAATAAACAGTATCCAGTGATTATTCTTTGTCACTTCCATGTCATGGTTTAGTCATAGACCATGAACAACTTTAGGCTGAGATTAGCTGTAATGGAAGAGGAAAACTTTATAGAAGTGGAATGTTTTCTCTGAGCACAAGCTTCATAAAATCAGCTCTTGTTTAACTCTTAGAACTCTTGTTGCTCTTTCAGTCACCATCAATTCCACTGGATATTGACCTGTGTCAAATGAAGTAACTTTTAGAGACACCAGGTCTTTAATGTTCGTGTGGTGAAGAGTGATTTTTTTCTCTTCTGACAAATATGATCAGTATGAATGTTGCTGTTAATAATCATCCCACTCAAGGGTGTCAGAGACTGCTACATGTCATACTTGATCTAGATGAAATTAGAGAATCCCAGAAAAAGCTGACTGTGAAGTTCTTGCTTTCAAGAGTCTTTTGTTATCCCTCTTAGTCTACTTAGATCCTTATTGAATTCTCTCAGAAGGTGGCACGGCACTGATGACTTACTCGTGTCCGTTCCCTGCTTACTTCCTTCTCCAAGGTCTATTCAAGCCATATGCCTGAACACCAGATGGCGGTATTTGTTTGGAAAACACTAAAATGTCCCCATCTTACACAAAATGTGCTTTCTAGCTCTCCAGCTTCCCAGGAGCTTACTAACTGCATGACAGTCTTGCTGTGAGCTGTAGTATCCAGTTAAGCTTTGAGAATGGCTCTGTGGCAGGGTGCTAAACAGACAGCAAAGTGAGAAGCCTGAAAGTCTCAATTCTGCACAGTTTATCACAAAAACATTTTTGGAGCTCAGAACTTTCATATTACTATTTCCAGGTTTATGGCTTCTTAGATAATCCTGTTGTGTAGATGGGATTACAAGTGTATCTGTACCGTCTGTCTGTATCTCTACTACTGACCATACTACAGTCTGTCTGTAAGAAGTTACGTTCACAGTAGATAATCTTCAGTTCCATAAACAGGTGTGCAGTAAACTATTTTCAGTAATAGTCAGCATTAATGAGATTATTATGATCTGACCTTTCTTAAATTTATATCTCTATCCATTGAACTAATTAGATAATTTTTTCTTGCATGCTTTAAATTAAGTATATATAATTCATATTCAGTAACAGGAACCTTCTTTCTACTTCAGGACAATATCCCTGTTCACTGTTACCCTTTAATATGTGTGTTTATTTTATAAGGAATTTTGTTTATCTTTTAA
Source organism: Phylloscopus whistleri (assembly GCA_017589585.1). NCBI lineage: Eukaryota > Metazoa > Chordata > Aves > Passeriformes > Phylloscopidae > Phylloscopus > Phylloscopus whistleri. The sequence goes on along the minus strand of JADMLD010001013.1, from coordinate 7,179,138 downwards.
GCTGCTGAGACAATTGAAAAACAGTACAAAGTTCTTTTTGGGCTTTACCTGGGGTGCTTTATTTATGTTTATTGTTATTATTGTGCATTTGTAAATTCCTATGAAAATATCGAGACTTTCTTCATGAAGCATGAAAATGTTAATTATGTGAAATTTTGTTATTCGGTGTACTGTCTTGTAACTTTAAAGTTTTAAAAGCTTTAAAAAAATCGTTATATTCAGTTCCTGCTAAGACAATGGCAGATGCTTTTTTTAACCAAGTATTCATCTTACTCTACTTGTTTATTGATGTGGTAGGTAGTTGTCCATACTAGGCAGTAGTCCAGTTGGTCAACGGCAACTGGTTTTCTGTATATTACTGTTGTCACTAACTTTTTGTGCTCGAAAGGAACTTTTTATCCTCCTCCAAAACTTTTAGATACTAATTTGGATCTTTTTCTCTTGAATAGTGTTGGCATAACATTTTGCAATATTTTTATAGGTTAATGTTTAAATTAAAAAGCCTGTATCAATATAGGCAATGTGTGAAGACACTTGACGATACTTTTTAGAGCTTCAAAGTTCACTTCAGGTGCTCTTTCTGAGAATCACTAGGTCTAAAATGACACCTGCAAGCTCCTGTTTTTAATGCTGTAGTTTCAGTTGCAGAGGGCTTTAAACAATCCTTAGGTATATTAAAATAAAGCAGTAGGGATTTGCTTAGAAGATCATTTGGATTCACCATTGAAGGCATCAGGTGCATTGCACTGTTTTGACAGCTTCTCTTGCCTTGTACATTTCAGAACGTAGTATTTGCACATGATTCATAAAACGCCCCTGACATTTAATGTCCATAAGCCCACTTGTCAAGAGAAAACCTTTCAATACAGTAGTTAGTAATCAGAGTTTCAGTTTACACTTGAAACACATTTTTCTTTGGGGCCACTAAACTTCATAGAATAGTTCAGTAGATAATAAAAGAAAATTGGATCAGTATTATGTATATGCATGTAGGGACTGACAGTGATCAGAAAATAGATTTTTAGGCTCCAGGCAGTGGCTTGGGGCCTGTGAGAAAGTTAAGCACACAATACTCTTGTTCTGGCCTGGGAAATCGTAAGGAGGAACCCAAAACAATTCCTGTAAACAATCCCTGTAGATAGCCTCCTCCTGACACCTGGTGTTTTCCAACTTGTTTACTGGCAAAGATGTTTATTCTCTCCTCAGTTCTGCTGGTATAGGATTGAGCAGGTCGCTGCCTGGGGCTTGGTTGCTGGCTGGGGTGAAACTATGAAGATACCCAGATAAAGGACATGACTGGAATGAACCCCTCTGAGATGGTTTGCCATAATGCTTTTCTCTGTTGGAGAGAAGCAATGGGAGATAAAGGAGCAAGTGAGAGGGCTTCTAGATTCTCATTCACTTAAGGCTTTCCTACTGAAACTAAGAAAATCAAGAGTAACACCAATTCCACTCAGTATTTTGTGATAGTAATATTGAGCTGTGACAAGAGGAGCTGCCATTTGCTGCATGACCTCTTGAAGCTGAAGCAGCTCTATGATCAGAGAGATCCCAGCTTTGGACTGAGAAAGAGCTCTTCAGGCTTGAATGAAGAAGGAACAGCAGCCATGTGGTTTCACTTGTTTTGTTGACTGACTGCCTTCTCCAACCCATACAGCATAGATGTATATGGAGATCACTAATATATCAGTCTGCAGCTTGGTTTGATGGGACACACAGCTTTTTGTTCTTCTGTCCTGTGTGATCTAAGGCTCTTTAATATTTAACAATTTTTCAATTTTAGCTCTTTAGGGAGTCCTGGGATTTCTTTATCCTTAGAATGGTCTTTTTGATGATAGCCTGCTGAGCCATAGAAAGTGTCCATTTTATAAATTTCTTACTTGGTTTTATGAGAAAAATCTGTCATCTGTGTAAATCTTAAGTAATTTTTTCATACAGTTTTCTTTAAAAGATGCTGTGACAACAAAACGCTGCTGTTTTCTTTGAGCTGTGGTGTAGAATTGATTGAGAAAAGATGTTGGCGATATAAGAAATACAAAAAGATGAATGTGAGTTGTTGGCAGAGGTAGACAAGAAAATTAATTCGCATATAAATCCTGTTTTCCATGGGTTTTATAATTTCTGTTGCTTACATATCTTATTTGCTGTTAAGATAATTAGTATTGGAAACACAGTTTTTACTCTAGTATGAAGCTGTTCATTTAATGAACTGAAATTAACAAAAAATTCTAAAATATTGTCTGATTTGCCTTTGTTAGCAAAGCTTGCTGAAGAATGAGAAAAATCAAGAAGAAATGGTACTTCACTTCCTTCTGGATCTCTCTAGTCAGTGTGGTGTCTCGTTTCCCTGTACTGCAAGCGGGACGTCTTTTGAGTTAACATCTTCCCTTCATACCATTCAGGATGATTCAGCTGTGGATGTGAAATCTCTTTGGGATGACGTGAGATTGCATCTTCGACAATTTTTAGTAAATAGACTGCAAAGTCAAGAAGAAACAAACACTAATGCTTTGCAACAGCAAATGGAGTTTAAAACTCAGTGTGTACAGCAACTTTTGTTTCTTTATCCCAAATCAGAAGTCTTAATGAAGTATCAAAATATGCAGAATAAAGTGGTTAGTGATCTTCTACAGAACTGTATTTTGTCTAGTTGTGGTGAAACAAATTTTGATAAGGTGGTTAATGGTTACCAAAGTTCCATACCCAAACTGTGCACAATGATAAAAGAGGATTTGTATATACTAAGTGGAACTATTGGTCCATCTTCATCATTAAAGTTTATTAATGAAACTTACCTGGATACCATCACAGAAGAAATGACAGTTCTTCTTGAAAGACTTTGTGAGCTGCAGTTCAAAGAAAATGCTCTACACATAGTTAAAGCAAACAAGATTTCAAAGAAGCATAGAGGAACAGTTCATGCTGTGGGTTAGTAGTTGTATTTTATGTTCTTTGTAGTTAGATATTATTTTAATTATGCTACTTTTTTTTAATATAATTGATTATATTCTGTGAAGAGAGAGACCCAAAATTAATAATTACGGCTCTATGTTTTAAATATATTTCTGCAGTTGAATTCTAGACCGTGTCAGAATTGTGCTGCAAAAGTAAGAGAGAGTAACACATGTAATTTAACAAAACCCTATTATAATCCCTTGGATAACACTGTCATGTCATAGTAATTTTTTTTAGCCTGTTTTATCCCAGCTGCTGAAATATGTACTAGAATAGAAACTTTTAATCCAGATTTAAATAAGCACAAATGCTTCAGTCTTCTACTCTTTTTTCTTTTTTCTTTTTTTTCTTTTTCTTTTTCTTTTTCTTTTTCTTTTTCTTTTTCTTTTTCTTTTTCTTTTTCTTTTTCTTTTTCTTTTTCTTTTTCTTTTTCTTTTTCTTTTTCTTTTTCTTCTTCTTCTTCTTCTTCTTTTTCTTTTTCTTTTTCTTTTTCTTTTTCTTTTTCTTTTTCTTTTTCTTTTTCTTTTTCTTTTTCTTTTTCTTTTTCTTTTTCTTTTTCTTTTTCTTTTTCTTTTTCTTTTTCTTCTTCTTTTTCTTCTTCTTTTTCTTTTTCTTCTTCTTTTCCTTTTTCTTCTTCTTCTTCTTCTTCTTTTTCTTCTTCTTTTTCTTTTTCTTTTTCTTCTTCTTCTTCTTCTTCTTCTTCTTCTTCTTCTTCTTCTTCTTCTTCTTCTTCTTCTTCTTTTTCTTTTCCTTTTTCTTTTTCTTTTTCTTTTTCTTTTTCTTTTTCTTTTTCTTTTTCTTTTTCTTTTTCTTTTTCTTTTTCTTTTTCTTTTTCTTTTTCTTTTTCTTTTTCTTTTTCTTTTTCTTTTTCTTTTTCTTTTTCTTCTTTTTCTTTTTCATTTTCTTCTTTTTCTTTTTTTCTTTTTCTTGTTCTTTTTCTTTTTCTTTTTCTTTAAATTTTTCTTTAAATTTTTCTTTAAATTTTTTTGTCAGACATTAAAGGAGATTATAGGAAAGACTACAGTGATGTGTCCATGAAACAGATACTGATTCACACATCAGAACTGTCCCAAAAGATTACTATGCAGATACTAATTCTCAAACTAAGAAACAAACAAAAAACCCATTTGCACTTTCTAGTCTTGTGAAAGTACAGTAAGTTAGAGTTAATACTGCCTGGTCATTTTTTCTTGTTTCAAGAAATGTCAAGTGGGAAGGGAATCTGTTATTGGTGTACTATCTTCTATATTTTTTTTCTGCAGTTTTTAAGTCTGACATGCTAATTTCCAAAGGGAAGAAACAGTGCTTTGGAAAAAATAATACAGAATAGAAACTTCTATAACATAATTGCACAATTGTATGTAATTGACTTTTCAATGCAGTGTTTTGAGCATGTCTCTGTGCAGGAGCTGTTTGTTTAAAGCATAGCTTTCCATAAAGTGATTTGCAGACAGAAAATACTAAAAGTTTAGAATCATGTGAAAAATACAGAAACAGAAGAGCTTTCAATTGTGCAGCATAGAGAAAGGATGAGTGAGGTGATGATTTGTCAGATCTATACAGAAGAGAATTGCACATTTCTGAGTTTTAAAACCAGCATATGTGTTAGTGTAAGTCAATTAAAAATTCCAGTGGAAGAAATGCAAAGATAATTTTTCAACAAGAACTGAAATATGGAGGAATACTGGAACATGTGAAAGACAAGGAAAAAGGCATGCTGACAAATAAGTTGGAATGATGAGAAGTTCAGTGTATATACTAGTGGGATGCAGTGTTGGTGGGAAACAATGAAAAGAAGTAGTCAGAGTACTGTTGAGATATGAAATAACAAGTAATGTAGTTTTGAATTACATAGTGACATGTGAGTCAGAAAGGATTCACTGACAAAAAATAATTACCCATAGTGAACAGAAGTTTGTAACTTAATTTTTCTTTCAGTCTCAAAACAGCTCACAAAGGTGAGGAAGTTCAGTTATCTCCATTTTACATCTAAAACATGGAGTTTAAAGTGATCACAAATATGTCTCTATGAAAAATTGTACTTTAACTCTGTATTACAAGACAGAAGAAAACAGTTATTCAATCTATTAATACAATACTTCCTCTGCTTAATTTTCTTTGCCACAGGATGTGACTGCATGTTTCTGTGCCAGTATATCTATCAGTACAGACTTCCAGTGCACATTTCTCTTGTATAGTCAAAAACACAGAGGAAGGTGGAAACAAACAAAGTAAATCTTAGGACTTGCTTGTAACTTTAAAATATTTTCTCCAAAAAAAAAAAAAAAATTCTCTATTTCATAAATATTAGACCAGATTTTAATTTTTATTGAAAATTCATTAAATGTCAGATTTCGGATGCAACAGCTGTCTCTTTAGCACCCGTAAAATGTGTTTAGAATTGCTGTTCGTTAATATAATTTAATTCTCAGGATTACTTTCTTCACAGGGGCTGTCATAGCCATGTCTTCATGGTTTTTTTTTACTTCAAGAAATTTATATGGGAAATAGGTATTGATTTGTCTACTGGTTTTCTACTATTCCTACAAGTTTTCTGCAGAAAACTGCTCTTACAGATTTCAGGCAGGGAAACCATAAGGCACCAATAGTAAAATCAGAGATCAAAATGCTAAAAGAAAATATGAGGTGAGAGTTGTAAAGTTTTGAGTGTGCTTTTGGTTTGGTTTTATTTATTTTTTTTTTTTCCATTTTCTGGACATGTCATAGCCTATTATTTGTCATAGCCTATTTCTATTCATCAACTCAAGGAAAAATTATCCTTGTATCATTACTAAAACAGTTATTACTGAGTAACTTGTTGAGTATATGAGGTCGTATGTGAAGAGTCTTTTTTGGAAAGAGATTTATTTCCTATAAATGTATGAATATACTACATTTGTACCACACTAAGTTATATAAAGGATTTTTTTTCCTTTAGAATTAAAATGTTCACAAGGCAGTTCACAATGAAATAACTATTTGGGAAATATTTTAACAGGTTTGTAATGGTGAACAAGTTCTTAATGTCAGGTGACATTTCCTGGAACTCTTGGAACTCTTAAATTCTGGTACTTTGTTGCCAATTTCTTAATATCAAATGTCTTTTTCTGCTTGGAACTCATAAATTCTGGTACTTTGTTGGCCTCTCACAAATTAGAGAGGAAATTTATTTTTACATAGGTTAGATTAAAAGACAGCCTTAGTAGATTACCTTGGCAGTGATACCCAGTTTGCCAAGTATCCAAAGAACCTCGTGTATAAATATGAAGGGAAGAACAGAAAGTTTTTTCTTAGCTGAAAGACAGAAGTGTTTCTTATTTTTTTATGTATGTTTCCTCTGTCCTCCGGGAGCTCTCAAAACAGCACATTTCAGAATATCAAAATAATTTAATCTAGGGCATTCAGTTGGGACTGTTATCCCAGAGGTGATAGAAGGGTTTGTGTTTGCTTAGTCCATCCTCAGGGTAATGTGGTTTTTAGTTGATGTTTGTTGTGGGTTTTTTTTTCATAAGAACTACTGTAATTGATCCTACTATACAGCATAGGAAAAGAAATAACAGAAAATAATAAAGCAGTACCAGAACCTCAGAAAACTTTTATATACAATCTATTTCTTTTGGAAAAATAGAGGTAGTCTATGCAGAGTTATCTTGAAAATATTCTACATATAATAATCTATTTGTGAAATAAGGAGTTAACATTGTTTTTTTTGTTTTTTTTCATTCTGTACTAGAGCAGTTAGTACTATAGCAATGAAGTACTATAAAGAGATTGTTACCATTTATCAGTACCTGGGAAGTGTGTAGCTTGACAGAGAAGCTGTCAAAATGGCATGTGAAAAGAGGCAAATTTTTGGAACTCAGCATCTTCAGTTGCCAGCTCTAGTGGAGGCAGGTGGTTTCATGTTATGGCTTGATCCTCTTACCTATTAGATCTGTGCTTTTTTTTACTTTTAACAGTGCAGGATCCAGCCAATAGTGTTTGGGCTGTTATTGTAGGAGGTTTTTATATAATATGAATTATAATTTCTCTGTGTACTCTCAGAACATAATCAGTGTTTCCAACTTGCTAGAATAATATGCAAGGAATGTTTCCCAACCCACTCTCTCAAGTTTTTTTGGTTATTAATGGGATTTTGTTGTTTCAGACTTTCTATCATATTAATCATTTGTGTCTTTCAACAGTTTATGTAATGTGGTATTTAAAAGTTTATGAAAAACATCTGTTGACAATACTTAGCATGGAAAGAAACACAGCTGGTTTACAGGTTATCTCTTACAATTTTTCACTTCGATTTCCGATATGGTATTTCTCGGAAATTACTTGCTGTAAGTCTGTGTATTGTAGTGTTACCTTCTGAACCTTTTTTGTGTTTATTTGTTTGCAAAAATATTAGGTTAATCAGGCATGACTAACCTATATTAATTCATCATCTGTTAGATGAAGAAACAGCTACTCTTGCAGGTGATAAGACATCTGCCAAAGAAACTTAAACCCCATGGAATTATGAAGTTTATGTGTTAGTGGAAGGTTTTATTTGGCTTTACGTATATAGTTTTTGTATATAAACAGGATATAAATACTTATGTAGACTAATTAATTTTTTAATTTCCTGTGGTTAAAATGAAACAGAGATCAGAGCTTTAAGTTTTTTTTTCTAACATATTCAAATTGATTGGCTTAATAATTTTAAATGTCATGAACTTTCCAGAGACCCTAAAACATTTAAAATCATAGCTGAACTCTGTTTTTAAAATCTGAGGCGATAGATATTGTGTTCTTAAATATCAGTAGGTCATTATTTTTAAGAAAAATATTATTTCAAAGTGGAGGTAAACAAAAGTGATGCAGATTTGACTAAGCACCTTTTTAGCTAGAAGATAATTCAAATACCTTCAGAGATATATTTCAATATTAATGTATTACACTTTTACCCCAGTCTATATCCTTTAGGTTAGACGTCCAACAGGCTTCCTTTCTCTTTTCTTTCTCCAGAATATAACCAATGTCCATTCTATTATAAAGATATATTCAAATGCAAATTGTGATTTAAATTATATTTAAAATCTATTATCTTTAAATGTTCTTGAGTTCCTACAGAATATATAGTGTTTGTGAAACACCTGAAATGAATAAAGCATATAGCTAGTCTTGAATAGAAGGACTCCATACTATTTATAGGAGCTGCTTTTATGCAGTGGAGTCAGGAGCAAGAAGATAAACAGGCTGTGGAGTAACTTCTTGAAGAGAGGACATGTTTAAGAAGTTAAATTCAAGTACTTGGTAAAAAACATCTATTTTGAGCTCACTTATACTTACATATTTCCCAGCAATTTGCTGAGGAGCTAACTTGAGATATGAATTTTGAGGTTTGCACATTTAACTTAAATTTGATTTCTCTACTATGTTTGTGTGCATATGTTTTTATTCCCCCTAGTTTATAATTTCCTCTTTTTGAAATTAAGAGCTTTAATTTCAGACTTGCTTTCATCCTTCTGTATCATTTACTTCACTTGGTTTGCGATTTCAATAGCCACTGTTACGGTCTACAACCAATCTTCTATGATTTTTGTCTTTTCTACCAAAAGTATACATAAAATAGTATTAATACTTGCTGGTTTAACGACTGCATGATTAAAGATACCCAACTATTCACATCTGGGAATAATTTTGGCTCAATACCTTTAGTGCAATTCATCTCCCATTTATATCTGGAAATTAAAGAATTCCAAACTTGAATTAATGTAATTAATATTTATATCTTTGCACTTTTTAAATATTTCTGTACAGATAACAATTTATTGCTGATAATTTCTAGTATCTGTGCTGTAGTTACAATTGGTTTTCCACCATGTTTTCTTGCCCATAGTTCACTATCTGTTACTTTACAAGTATGAAGGTGAAAGGGGAAAGTGCTTTAGTCACTTCACTTGCTACTCTTCAGTCCTGAAAGGCCTGTTGCATCTTTCTTAAGTGCTGGAAAGGCACGTAATACAAAGTAGTCCATATGGATTACAGATGAAAATATCCAGTATGATGTCCTGCTTCTGCAGATCAAAATCATTCCATTGTCCAAATCCCTGACCTGGTACAAGCAAGCTTTCAGTTAAATGTGTAATGTGTTCCTAAGGGCCAAATGTTTAGAATTACAAAGTTTTAGAATTTAAGTTGTCAGTTATTTGAAGTTGGCATTTTTCATAAATTTAAACTTTGTGGTATTTGAAGACCCACATAATTACTGTAGTGACCTTTAGACATTATAAAGACAAAAATAAGGAAGTTAAAATCTGGAAGTTCAGCCTCATTGCTTCCTTGCATGTGCCTCTTGTTTTTTCTTACTTCAGGACACCCAGAATAACCTGCTTATCTCCTCCTTTGAATATACTGGTTTTGTTTCTGTTTGTGCATGACCAGCAGTTCCTTTATGTTTTTCCGTTATATTGCTCCCTGCTTGGCATCTCCTTCTGTCTTCTATTTCTGATCTTTCTGTCCCATTGCAGTGTGTCTGGCAACATAACCTGTAGGAACAGGGCTTTAGGGACCTATATAAAACAAGATTGAGAAAGAATGGTAACTGTGTGCAAGACACCATTGCAACTGCTGACCCCTTGAGCTGTCTGCACGTATATTCACAGAATTGTCGGGAAGGGACCTGAAAGATCATCTACTTTCAACTCCCCTGTCATGGGCACAAACACCTTCCACTATGCCAGGTTGCTCAAAGTGCCATCCAACCTAGCCAGGGATGGGGCATCCTCAGCTTCTCTGGGCAACCTATTCCAGTGCCTCATCATCCTCACAATCAAGAATTTCATCCTAACATATAATTTAAAGCTACCCTCTTTCAATTTGAAGCCATTTCCCCTTGTCCTGTCACTCCCTGCCCTAGTCTCCAGATCTCCTGTAGTCCCTTGAGGTACTGGAGAGGGCTCTGTCTCCCTGGAGCCTTCTCTTCTCCATGCTGAAGACCTTCAACTCTCTCAGCCCGTCTTCAGATATGGTGAGGTATGGCACAATCGTCCCCATACCTTACTCAGGTGGAGTAAAAAACCATATGGTTTCCATCAATGGAAGATGGGGAAGTAACAGATATCAAGTAAAACTATAGCACTTCTCTCTTATGCATACACAGCTATCGCAGAATACAGGATAACAACAAAAATGTTACTACATAGAGATTGAGTAAAAATGCAGATACAATCATTAGTTATTTTGCTTTCTATATACCAGAGATTGCTAATTTTTTATTATGAACCAGTCAGCATTGAGATATTCAATAGGTTTTTCACCCATTTAAAATAATGGAACAAATGGTGGGAATTTAAAACACAAAGTTGAAACTGAAAATGAGTGGACACACAGATGTGATACAGATTTCTGCAGTTTTCTGTCTTCCTTGGGAAGTCTATAAAATTTTGACAGGCATAACAAGATCCCATTACTCAGGGGAAGCAAAATATCCTTAAATTTAATATAAGAAATAATGTGTTTTATAGCTTCTTTGTCACATACTACTTATTTCTTATCCTTGCAAGTATTGTGTTTGATTTCTTCTGCACAACTATATTAAATGAAAATATGAGTAGTACTGAGGAGAAAATAAAACCATCTGTTTGAACATGCAGAGTTGAAGTTTTAATAAAATGAAAGTACACTCTTAAAGGCCATATGAACATAATATCCCTAGGACCACAAATGTGTTTCTATTGCGAGAATGACATTTTCATAAAGATTACAAAAGCATTAAGCCTGTTGCTTTTTAAGCATATAGTAGGCTGAAAGATAACAATATCTAAGTTACTGAAATGTCAGGTGAACTGACATAATTGCAAAGTGGGTAGTGTGCCTGAAGACCTTCCATCTTTTTAGAGCAGTTGCTTGAAATTGCTTATTAAGCCCAAATTATGAAGATGAGCAATGAAATCTCCTTACTTACTCTTTGTTGTCTTTAAAATATGCCTATTCAAGGATTTTATTATCTTGTTATTTACTTATTAAACTTTGCTTTTCAATTTATTTAAATATTTTTTAACCATTAAATTCTTGATGATCTTTTGGTTTGTATTTTTAAGACTGTTGTGTCCTAATGTAGTTCTTCCATTTCATCTTTTTAAACAGGAATTCAAGTCTATTTTCAGAATTCTGCAGAAATTGAAAGGCACATGGTTTCCTTTGTTGTTGTTGTTGTTGTTGTTTTCAAAATGTTTTCACAGTTAGCAAACACCAGCTAATTACCTTCATCTTTTCACAGCATACCTGCGTTTTCTTCCTCAGAGTGAAGAGAACATTTAATTCACTGTGCTCTCTAATCATTGCATTCTCCTCCCAAGTGTAAAAAATTAAAACTGATTTACTCTGTAGTCGGATATTTCGTGAATGTTCAGAAGTCAATTTTACATTTATATACTGTAGTTTTCTCTTTAATAAAAAAAAGTGACAAAATCTGAGGGACAATTATGATGAAAGTCTCTATTTTACTTCAGAATGTGGGCCTGCATGAAGAAGACTGTATAGGACTATGGCAGATAAGAGAACACTTAAAAAAATGTCCCTGAAATATGGTCCTGCAGAATTGATTCAAAGAAATTTGTTATGGGAATCTTTTCAATATGTGCATCTACCATCATTAATCACAAGTTGAGATGGTCTTGACTGGTTTTTGTCAAGACAGAGAACCTCTTCTGTCATTAAAATTGTACAGTAAAAAGTCAAAATTATTTTAGTCACAATAGTTTGTTTTGAAAAATAATATAGGTGGTTAAATTAGGGGGAGTGTCATGCCCAGAAGATGGTTGTAACATGCTTATTTAGAATATTAATACCCTTTTCACTGAAGCTTAGTCTTACAATTTTTAAAAACTCCTCTATTGTCAATCAAGGGCCCGCTGTGTCTACACACAGTTTTTGAAAAACAAAGCTTTTTGAAAAACAATTTTATCGTACTTTTCACTACATTTCCTGAACAGAGCAAGGCAATGGATATATTCTGGTGTATCTGACCTAGAGAGAATAAGGGTGGTTAACACCTAGTCCAACTTCTTAATTAGAAATCCAGCACATAGTGTCCATAAATGATGTGGACAGTCTGAAATTAGATCAGTTACTGGTCTCAGATTTTCTAGAAGAGTTTACTTCACCGTAGTAGATTCATAGTGTCCATAAATGATGTGGACTGTCTGAAATTAGATCAGTTACTGGTCTCAGATTTTCTAGAAGAGTTTACTTCACCGTAGTAGATTCACACACTGATCATCCTCTGGCTAAGAACCAGATCTTTGTACTTTAGCACAAGGGACAGTGTACTGATTTTCTGTTTATGTGCTGGGAAATTCCAACAATTTCTGTAACACAGAAAGTACATGTTCTGTTATGCACCATACTATCAGCTCATGTGTAAAGAAATGTTTTAATTGTGTAATCTCAGCTCAATGAGTGGGAACTTTTGTCTTTACTGACACATGATTAATCCTTCTTTTGTATATTAGTCTTTCTACAAAATATTTGTTTACAAATTGTAAGTTTTGAAAAAATTCTCTAGAAGTTTTTAAATGGCAGTATCTACCCTCTTTTTTGTCTGCCTAGATTTATTTTTAGTGTTTATATTCCTTGGAAGAGTAATCATGAGAACTTTGTGGTGATTTTGCTTAACTAGGGTTTTGAGGTACAAAGACACAGAAAGCAAAAATAAGAGTACTGGCTCCAGCTGTATATTTTATCTTATTTGAGGAGATTAGAACTGGCTCTGTTATATCTTGGAGTCAGAGAAGGAGAAGTGACACAGACATTTAACTCTATTTTATAAGGAAATACATAGTATATAATATCATGCATATTCCTTCTTACAGAAAGGAGTGATGAACATGTGATAGAAATTACTGATTGATTGAAGGTTCCTAACAATCTAATTTGAGTAGATTTGAGTAGATTTTCCTAACAATCTAATTTGAATGGTTCCAACGTAATGAACTAATCTGTGAGAGACCCAGCCTCCGTGAATGTAGATGCAGAAGCATTGAAATTCAGCTAGCAGACATTTTTACATTTGCAGGCATTAAAGAAATCTAAGCCAGATTAAAATAAATATGTTGATTACTCTGTTTTCAAATATGCATTAGAATTGTCTTTTATCAGCCAAGTGTTATAAAATGGGATGCAGGGAAACACATGCAAGTCCTATCAAAGTTAGAATTCATGAGAAAGTCTGACAGACCTGGCAGCCCTTAATTTCTCCTTCAGCAAAGACTGAGGAAGATCAACTTTTACAGTTCTTCAAGGACTCCAGTTTCAGTGTGGGTGCTATTTTCAGTTATTTTCTTCAGGCTTTCTTAGTTTTTATGCTCTCTGAAAACATTCTACTTTGGTGTTTTCTGTGTGTGAGTGCGAAGACTTCAGAGAATGTGATAACTCTTGTCAGCCCACAGTGTAGGCAATAAAAATCAAAAAGTGTGTGTGGAATCAGTTTATGTCATTGGCGAGGCCAAAATATTGCTTCAGATCTCTGAGAAATAATACTACGAGCATAATTTTGTCCTTGCAACTGTTCTTGCAGTTTTTGAAAATAACTTTTTGGTAATAGTTACTACTTCAGAAGAAATTATTAATTGTAGAATAGCACCTAAAACCCCACTCTTAATTGCTAGAAGCAACTGCAACTATTGTCTATCTACAAGTTTTAAAGTAATTTTAGTTGAAGGGATGTTTAAAAAAATGTCTGCAATTTCAGTATTTTGGTAATTATCAAAAAATTATTGGATGCCAGATGCTAAATTCCTTAAATGGACCAGTCAGTTAATTAATTCTAATTCAGAAACTAAATAGTTTATTTACATTTGAATTGTTTAAAGTGTCACTATCTACCAGGAATTGAAGTGTATGATAGGAATGTCTTAATGTCTTGTAATTTATTAGAGGCTATGCATGCTTTTGAGAATTAAGGAGGAGGTTGAGTCTCTGGTTTCAGAGCAAACTGAGATAGGTATCTGTGTATAAAGTAATTTTCTTGAACGTGATTACAAGGCACTTCATCTTCAGAGTGCTTCAGAAAGTCTCTATAGTTTGTTCCTCAGGGTTGTAATGGAGTTGTACGCTGTCAAGGAGACAGAATTGTGTGATCATTTGTTTAAGATGACAATATAAATTGGAAGTCAGAGTGTGATTTGATGTTCTTCTTTTCCATCCTGTGTTTCCTGCACTGGTCTATCCTTTTGTTCATCAGTTGGTCAGTAAACATGATTTACAGTTAAAGGTTTCATATTGGTGGACCTATCCATGCAATGTTGACAGAGGACTTTAGGATTTGGTGGCAAACATTTAGCAACCTGACATGTAATCAGCCTTCACTCTGAGGTCAAAACTGATCTCGTTTTACTGGGAATATATTATGGAGCAGATTTTAATAAATTCTAATCAATAAAATAAAATACATATTTTTTAAATTAATTTAAATTTTAATCAATTTCATGTGTATTGAATGTCTTTCAAAAAATTAGTGTAGTTTTCACTGAGGTTGTTTAGTAGCTGGCAGTGACATCTCTGTGACAGACACGCAATTAAATATATGCAAATTTATGCATGCTTATCATGTTTATACATAAGTTGAGATCTCTTACTTCACTGCATTTTTTTGCCACATGCACAGTATGGATGTATAGTATAAGCATTTATGAAAGTCACAGTAATGGAGGTGTCTAATAAGAAAATGGTTACCATGTTTAGTTCTGGGACTTTTTTTTTTAAAGGGACAAAAATTGTCAATGTGTAGTTTCTTTGTGAAGGCTGCTTTACCAGATTATCCTTGAACTGCTGGGTCTCACTGCGCTTAACAGGGAGCTGCAAAGCAAGACAAGTGTTCAAAAAACCTTAACCACTCAGATAACAGTTTACATCACTAATAGTTCTTTCTAGGTATATCAGTTTCAATCTGCAGAGAGCACATGTGATCAGTATATCTGATAAACTTGTCAATGCCATTTTAAAGCAGGATTCCCCAATCTATTCTATTCAGCTCTACTCTCTCCTTTCCTTTTTCACCATTTCAAGTAGAATCCTGATGAGACAGAGATACAAGCAACTGTGTGTAGCTAGCTCAGGCTACAACTAATTTGTGCAGAAAAAAAATTAAATCAGGAGGTAAATTATTTCATGATTGCTCGTTCCCAACAGAGTTGGGCATCATTCTGAAGAAAATATCAAATAATTGGTTTCAGGCCATGTCAGACACATGCAATTCCCTTCTCTAATGGCTATGTGAGGTAGGACTAGGCCTCAGGGGTCACCAAAGAACTGAAAATAGCTTAGTGCCAGGCGCAGCAATAGAGAGACAGAGGACATAGGAAATGAAGTGGCAATAAATGCAATCTATAGGGGAAATGTGCTTCACTTGGAATTTAATGTATTGCCTTAGAATCTGGCAGTAAGCCATGCAACAATTGTTTACATTTCTGTCAGCATCTGCATCTGTTCTACTTTGTAAATGGCACTTATCTTTGAGTGAGTAAATGGTGGAATCAATAACAACTGTTAAGGGATTTCCTTTTTTTTCATATTCCATAAAAAATTCACGCTACAAACAATATAGTCTTAGATTAATAAGAAACAGACATTAACAGGGTCAAAGGGATTTGTTTAGGAACATTTTATAGCTCCTTGGGTTTGCAGTAATTGTATCCATGTGACTTGAATGTATCTTGTAACATATACAAATTAAACTGTTAAAAAATGCTAGATTGCAGTAATGAAGATGATTTTTATAATTATCATAAGTACTGTGTATAGAAAACTGCTGGCACTGTTTGTAATAATTTAATTCTGTGTAATACCGTGTATTACATCTGCTATGCAGAAATACTAAGTTGCTTTTTACAGTATAAGCAAATTAGTGGTTATACCCAGCAATACCAATTATTTAAACCTAGCAGTTGCATTAAAAATTGTATACCAACACTCAGTTTGAGAAAACTGTGAGCAGATGTCCATAAAAATGGAATATATTTTTACTAAATGCAAATGAAAGAATAATACAACTTACATACAAGCTCTATTTAAGAGATAATGTGCAGATGAATGCTGTAATACATGCAAGATTGTTATAATAGTTATAGCATCACTTAAAAGTTAATATCACTGAGACCTGAGGAGCACATTATTGTTAATAGAATTTATGTATGTAACTCCCTGTGCGCGGCTTTGAAAATTTACCTCTTGGAATACCCCTATACACAGTGACTGTCAACAGCTGAGTTTGTTTTGCTTTATTAAGCTATTTCTTTTTGGATTTAGCAAAATGTAATTCCATTTATTATGTATGCAGTTTGCAGTTAGATTGTAAATTTAATATTATGCTTCTTTTTTTATTATTTTCTTCCTTATATGGCTTTATTAAATGAAATCCCTGAAGCTGCATACTTGTGTCCATAGTAGAACAATATTGTAGATCTATCTTACACGAAACCATGCCTTTGAAGTGGGGACAGATGAATGATATTTAATGTATTGTGTATTGGGAAGGTGTTTTTTACTATAGTTGTTTAAGAGGGTTTTAGACCCTTGGTTCCTGCTGAGGGAGAAATCCCCACTGTAATCACTAAAGAAAACAGTCATCAGGTTGCTTTCCAAGGATTCCACCATGAGTCTCAGAAGCAGTTTAGCCATGTGGCTCTGTAGAGTGAGTAGTAACGGCTAATTAATCTGAGAGCCATTACATTACTGTCATAATGTAGTTATTCTTTAACATTTAGAGCCAGCTCACCTCTGATGCAGGTATTTCTCTGCCACACTTTACTGTGTCACATGCCTGGATAAATTGAAATTATCAGAATTAGGCACTTGGTTTTTGAGATGTTGTGAATCCAAAATTCTTTAAAAAAATTGAGGTGACATGCTCATAAAAAAAATAGAGAAAATAATAACAAAAGTTACGCTTAGCTTATGGATCTAATTCATACATGTTTTCTTATGCCTTTTGAGATTTTAAGTGCCTCCAGGCTATAATCAAGGGAGTTGGAACACTTTTTTTAATGATTTCAAGAGCTACACTTTTGAGGAAAGTATCTCTTTTGAAACTTGCTATAAAATCACAAGTTAGCAGACATACACAGGTCATCTAGATCTACCTCAGCCTTATTTCTCATGTGTCTTCCTTTTCAGAGATGAGGGAAAACCGTTAAAACGTTTAAAAGTTAAGATAAAGGCAAATACCTTGCTACTGAATTTAAGTACATAGGAGAAGGTCAGGTACAATAATCAAGTGCTTTATAGAATGCCTTTCACTTTATGTTGCTTGAAAAATGCTTTAATTAACTTATTAGCTGTCTTAGAATTCATATGGGCACCTCTCAACTTCATCACTGGTGAAGTGAAATTCTCTGATACCATCTGTCCAGCTACATCCAGCCAAATGGTCTCTGGTAAAATGGACAGCTTTATTCTTCGACAAGGGTGGCATGTCCTTCAGATCTTAGGAAAATTTCTTCAGCTTCAATACATTCTGCTAAAATGAAAGGCCAAACCTGAAAATAGTACCCCTAGTTTCTCCAGTGTTGTATAACTGCATCAGCTGACTTGGCACCAGCACAAACTGCACAAATTGCACAAATTGATAGACATCCAGTATTAGTTTTACTTGGGCCTTTTTTTTTCTATAAGGAAAGCTCTCTAAGAGTAACCTTGTTTGGGTTGACAGACTTCTGGTGCCTGTTTTTTTCTATAGTTGGGATAGTAAATCAGCATGCCTGAAGAAATTAAATATCCTTTAGGTCCCCTCTGCCTCTGTGCGGTAGGAACTCAAGAGCACAGATGATCTAAGTGTAGAGATGTTTATAGCATGAAAGTTTTGAGCTTATTCCTTTGCTTCATTCCAGTTTTGTGTAATGAACCATCAAGATTTATTTACTTGCTACAAGTAAATGCAGTGCAGGTTCAAGTTAATTCAAGTAATTTGTCTTCTCCCTCCTATTCCCCAGAAAGAACTGCAGTCTAGATAGCAGAAACCTCAAGCACTCTCTCTTTTTGCCTCTTAGCAAAGTAGTTGTGCTGTCTTCCATGAAGCAGAAAAAGAGTTTCCCAGTTTTTCTGAAGTTTTTGTCAGAAAACTCAACTTCCTTAAGAGCTATGTAACAAAACCTTCTGTGCACTAGTGAGCCTGACCAGCCTTTTCAGGGACCTACACTGCAGCCTGCCCAGGAGATCTATTTCAGCTACACCTGGGTCCTCAGAGCCTGCTTGAACTACATCACTGTTCATCTCCCCCAGAGCTGTGGACCCCATTGATTCAATTTTCCTGCCTTGAGCTTGAACCTCCCTTATCACCATGGTTCCACTGAGTGGTCACTGAACTGTGCCTGACTTATGGTTACCTTCACCGGACCAGATCCAGACTCAAAAGGGTGAATTAGCTTCCTGACTCGACCTCAGATTTGTGTCATCACCATGAACTTGGCTGATGATCTGGACTCTTGGTTGAGACCTGTCATCTCAGGGTCTGCCTTGCTTAGGATCTGCAGGATGGGGCCCTGGCTGGCAAAGGAGCCTGTCCTGCTGGCCGTATTATCATGCTTGACTCCCTGTTCCTCAAGTAGCAGCCAGAGTCCAGTGGTCCCTGACACTGTACTTGGTTTGAATCTTTTCTGTTGTAGCTAATGATAGCTCATTTTCCTGACTTGGGATATTTCTGCTAGCAGATTTGGCCTCCGGAGCAGTTTAGGAATCATCAGCATTCTTGTTTTGCAGAGTCGGAAGCCTGGAGCTGTGCTCAGGAGCTCAGAGCCTTTTCTTACTTCTCTGTGTTTGTTCAGGTCCTGATCTCAATTTTTTTTTGAGCAATATTTGCAAAATCAGCTCATTGACACACATTGACAAAGGCTGTAGAATGCACTTTACCTCTCCATAGCCTCTGTACGAGCCTTTCTGTCCCTTTTCAGAAATTCTTCTCTCTAGGTATTGCTTTAGCAGGAAGCCAATATGTCCTGTTGTTTGGAGGTGCTGTAGAGGTCCTGCTGATGTTTGTCTGTATCCAAAGATCCTGCTGTAGTTATTTCCTTGTACAAGGACTACATGAATTAAAGTCAGCCATGCAGAAAAAATCAGATTTAGAAGAATGATAGTAGTAAATTGCAGGTGGTTCAGCAAGAAAGTTGGTTTGTATTGTGTAACTTCCTCAATTTCCTTTCTATCTTGCAATTAGACTGGAATGCCATTGCTTAACTGATTCATGGGTGGCTGAGATTACCTTCATGGGCTTTCAACCACCCTGTGTATGGTCCTCTGTGTATTGGATGCTAATAACAATTTCAGACCATTTTCATCAAGGAGGGGTGGTTCTCTTGCTGTACAGTGTCACCTGGGTAAATGTTAGTGTTCTGACCTAACATTCTAACTGATGATCCATTCAATAACATTTTCAGAGTAAGCATACTCCACTCTGAATATGGCCAATTTTCCTCCAAGCAGGTGGATGTCACTGTTGTTTGGTTGAACATATATCACAGTCCTCATGTCTATTTCACATGTGTCCACATGGAGACATGTTCTCTTCATGACAATCTTCTATGAGACTTATAAACCTGTTTTTTGAGATGTTCTCTATGTCATCACATTGGCTGCTTAGCTCTTGGCTTTTACACAGTTCTTAAAGGTTTCTGTCCTGTGGTTGTCTGACCAGAACAATGTCAGAAAAGAGGTGCCTTTTCATTTTACTCTGCTAAAAAATGGACGGTGATGTGCTTGTTCAAGCGGGCTGGTCAGTGGTCTTCGAAATTAAATGCTGCCATCAGTATTTTAAACCTGATGATCTGCATATATAAAAGGCCTTTCAGTCAAGCTTTGGATACTCAGATATGTGCACACTACTTGAACATCAAGCACTAAATAAATGAGTTGTCATTTCTGAGAAACAGTACAACTGAAATATATTCTGAATGATCATTAAAAGTAAAAGTTTTTACTTTTTCTGAGTTTGGTTTGGTATTCTAAAAATAGCATTACTGTGGTATACCTTCGTCTTCTACGTCCACTTTTTTTCAGTCTAATAAGGACAATATAATTTGAGGTAATCAAATAGGTGCATGGTTTCCTTGTTCCTCAGTAGATGGGGCAGAAGCATCACAAGGTTTTCAAATTATAGGAGATAGAACTTATGTTCTATTCATTTTTATGTGTTTTGTGGTTCTTACATTGCAGACTCAGGCAGTCTTTTCTTGTCAGTTAAACTCAGATTATATTCTCTAGTTGTCAGGTAAGGAGTAAAATCCTCTGAATAGCAGAATGTGGTTTTTTGTAGGTTTAAGACTTAAAATTAGAAATCCAGTGATAGATTTGTTATTTACTCATTATTCAGAGAGGAAAGACACTAACAGAGGCAATTATGCGTAACTCTTAACATTCTTAGAAATGCAAGAGAATAACATGAATACATCTGTTTGGAACTTTGAGGAAATTCAGATGTGGATGCCATACCTGCTGTCCAATCTCTAAGACTGCGAAACTGGAATAGCAAATTATGAAATTAGTATTCAGAGTTCAACTCTGCTACTTAGATCTATGTCTGTTTAAAAGTGATTTGTAAATGCCTAAAAATGTTTAAAAACTTTGAGGGAAAAGGAAGGTACAAAGTACTTAAAATTTGCAAAGGTAAGAAAGATTTGACACACAGAAGTATATTTCAATCAATTTCTTTTTGTTTTCGTCTTTCAGAAGTTCCCTTTCAAACTGCTCTGGCTATCCCTCTGACACTTTCTAGATTAACTGTTCTGCTGATGCTACATCTGCAACAGAATTGCATAGGAACATGGTATCAGCTCACCACAACTTGCATAGAAGTGCAAATTTGTTACATTTAAAGCCATTATAAAATTAAAGTACTTAAGCCCATGTGGTTTGGTAATACTGAATTGGAAACGTCTCACAGTCGTTTGTAGTCTGACTGTGCTGAAATCAGAGTTCCATGGTTGATGTGACATGATTATATGTTATGAGTACATGTGTTAACCTTTCAAAATAAAATGTTCAGTTTCTTCTTTTAAATACCAAATGCTTATAGTTATAATACTTGCTGATATTTGCTCAGTGACAGTCTCACTTGTTTTCAAACCCCACATATTTAAAGTTGCAGAGTGTTAGATTGATGTTTCTTTCACTCAAATGTCATATTCATCAACTGTATTGTGCTAGCAGATTGTTAAACAGACAAGGTGACTTGCAGAGTGACAAGTGATGTGATGTCCCAAACCATTAAAATACAGTAAGGATGTGTTTTTTTCCCTTTCGGCTTTTGCAACACAGTAGGTTTTCTGTAAAACACAGGTGAGAACATTACTAAGTAGATCCATTGCATGGAAAAAAATCCTAGTTAATGAATGACAAAACCTGAAATTCAATTGGAACCTCACAGATAATTGAGAAGTGGTGAAGACTTAGGAAAAAATAATGTAACAGTATTTTATAATGAGAAAAAGACACATTATGTTATAAGAAAGATTAAATTGCTTGATATATTATACTGTCAAATTAAATTGTTTGATATAGTGTACTATATTATACTATATAATATACTTGATATATTTTTTCAGCTGTAATAAAAGCTGTTTTATAATTTTACTTGAATAGCCTCTCAGGAATACCACAGGAAAGGACGGAACTTCTGCTTAACCTTGTATCAACTCAAATGTCTTTCTCAACTTATCAAACTCTTTTTATTAATGGAGGAAAAAGTTGAAGAGCTCTCTACAGAGGTTCTGCTGCTGCCTTCATTTACAGAGAGGAATAAGAATGTTCAAGGTAATGATTGATTGTCTTGATTTATTGGTTTACTTTGTGCAAAAGAATAATTTTATATTATTTTCAACATTAATTACCTAATTTATGTCATCATGTTTTTCGAATAGATGTGTTACCCTATCCACTAAAAAAGCTTTTGAAATGTGCGGACTTACATTTGAGCACAATGACTTGTAGAAAAGTACTGATCGCTAAAAGATGTGATGTAGTAACTGTAGATATTGAAGGAGAGTCATGATGAAAAACTGTCGAACACTGTAACAAGATACCTCCTACTGGATTCTCTATAAAGTCCTGTGTCTCACTGTCACCCTGTTCTTCTAAAGTTTTTCTAAAGTTCTTTACAGCCTTCTGATGTTCACTTTTTGAGATGGAGTTTCTCACACACTTTTCATGTAAGTAATGATTGTTTTGCATTCCTTTCTGGAGGAGAATTGATGGACTGTTGGTTTGACCAGTGTGGTTGGAGAGGAAAATTTTCTTCCTCCAATCCATGGTCACTGTTGAAATTCTATAAATGTCGAGGTCTGTAAATAAACTGACCCTTTTTTGCCTTGAACATCTCAGTGTGAGAGTATCGTTCATTCATTGTCATATTGCGACATGTCACGATGCAGGGCACAATACTTGGAGTCTGAATTCTTTGAAACTGACTTTTTGTGAACTTGTTGTCCTTGAAAGCTGCCTTTTTCAAGAGGGAAAAGCACTGATTTCAGTATCAGTTCAGTTGATCTTAGTGTACATGAAACTACCTGCTTAAGGTTATAGTCCTTTTTTAACCTGCATTTCTCACACTTACTCGTATGTACTATGTTTACTATCGTGCTTATCCCACTGGCTTCAATGGTTGTGTTACAGAAGGAGGCTCTACATCAGTAAAATGATCAAGCCTCCGGTCTGCCATTGTTATAGGTTCCAAGCTCACTCTTTTTTTCATCTAATTGTTCAGGAGAACCTGGTATTGTAAAAATTCAGCTGAATAACACCTTCCAGAAGTATGCTCATAAATGTTCTACTCTGTTGCTTCTGCCAGTAGAGACTCCAAGTCATGGGAGAGAAGTGGTTTCAAGAGCTTTGATTCTATTGCAGGAAACGTTCAGACCTGAAATGAGGCCAGGCTTCTCAGGGAGAGAGGATAGGTGAAGTTAAATGTTCACTATCTCAATAGTCAAGCTGCAGGCTGTGGAGAAGGGTGTTTTGGGAATGATGTAGTCTCAGAATACTAAATTGGTGATAATAAAAATATTAAATAAGAAGAGTTCCAAGGCACACATTTTGTTGATGTTAATCAACCTATAGTATTGAGACTCCAAAATAAAGAAATACAGGTTAACCTATATATTTTTAAAATATGCATTAAAACTCCAGTAAAGGGTGCATTCGAATTCCATTTTTGCTACTGACTTCAATGTATTTCTGCCTCCTTTAGTCACTCAGTTTTACTAATTCTCAATAAATGTTAAGCTACATTATGATTTGTGTTTTATGGCCTTGATTCTGCAAAGAGGTGTTAGAATAAACTTGTGGAGTTTTCATCATGTGTTGGACAGGGTATACATTCAGTAAGGGCAATAGTAAATGTACTTTTTATAACTGTATTGTGTGAGAAAGTGTAAAAAAAATTCAAAAAGCCTTGAATGGGAAATTTATTTGATATTTATGTGACTATATTCCAAGGCATATGGTCTCCAGTAATTCAGAGGACTTTAAGATTTCAACATTAACAAGAAATATTTGACTTTCCAGGAAGTAAAAATTATCCTGCAGGCATTTTCCCAAGCTTCATTACATCCAGAACATCCGAAGAGTGTTAAGGCGCCTTCTTTGAGAAATATTCTTTCAGAGTAATCATGTCTATAGCAAGTCAGTTCTTAATTGGTATCTCTACTTAATCAAATCTGAATGGGAAATATTATTAGATCTTGTAGGAGGCAGTTTTGTGGGTTGAAGGTACATTCTATAAAAATCATAGAATTCATTTTACCCTGGAAAACAAGTGAGGGTAAATATTTTTCAGGTACTTTCGGTGAAGTCTTCAGACATACTTTCAGTTTTTGAGTTGCTGTTCTGATCAGGTGGTTCTATTCATAAAACTTTGCTCAGTGATATATTTACAGATCGTTTGTGAAAAGAAGACATGTCCAGAGAAATTTTTAGCAAGAGGTCTGACTAGAAGAGAGGTTTATTGGTGTTATTTTAATTTCGTATTGTTGGAAATCTCAATTGTAGTGAAGTGAAAGATGATTTGATGTGGGAGAATGAAAGCTATGTTCCCAGTAGTTCCAGGTTGTGTTAAGTACCGAAAGGGATTTAAGATTTTCTCTGTTAATGTACTATATTGAGTTGATAATCCAATTTTTTTCACTGATGATGGCCGAGTTTTTTGATAAGAAGTATTAGTTAGTATCCTTGCTTTATTTTAATCAGAACACATTATAACATGTAACTAGACACTGTAACAGCCATCTTCTGTACTTATTTAGAAGCCTTGTTACTAGAAATCTTGTTTAATTTGGTAGAGTCGAGAGTGTAGATATGTCTGAAGCAGCTTTAAATTAACTTGGGTATGAAGGTCAAGTTTATAGTGCAGCACAGGCTATAGAAGAGCAGAAGAAGCAGAGCAAACTAGCCTGGGAAGCAGAGCAAACTAGCCCAGGCTGAAGTGTGTGCTGATAGTGCTAGACAGTTACCCATACTTTCAGTGGGTTAAAGCTAGGTTGGGTATATCCAGCATACCCCTCAGTCTTTGCAGTGAGGGATATCTGAAGTGCCAGTGGTCTGCAAGTACTGCTGCTGGCAAATTAGGGAAAGATGGCTAGTTCATAAAAGGTAGTAGATGAATGTCCAAGTCACCTGAAGTTTCCATAGGCACTGCATAGACAGAAGCCCTGTACTTGTTTCCTTTATTTTTTGGTTGCTTTTAGTATTCATGGGAGGCTTTTAATCTATGTAACTCACACAGAGATGCAACAAAAATAATGGGGTTTTATGTGCTTGTGTCAAGTCACGTGTTTATGTGTATAGCTGTTTCAATGTCAATTGATTTTTTGTTTTATATTCCATAGTACTTCAATTTTGATATTTAGAACATGTGTAAAGTTCCATCCAAAACAAAGTAGTTCTTTGGATGGTTCCTCTTTTTAAATTTTTTTTTGTCCCAAAGATGGCATCTGAGTTTTATCTAAACCAGACGGTTTCTTGGCCCTCATTTTTCCCTAAACCCAGCAATGACAAAGAGCAACGGCTGCATAAATTGGATGTAAGAGGAACACTTAGGGTTTATCACAGAAGAATCAAAGATTTCATATCTTCTGACAGATTGTTTGTACTCTTAGGGGGTCTTAAGAGGGGTCAAATGGCTTCTAAGAGTTGCTTAGCTAGATGGTTAAGGGATTGTATTAGAGAGGCGTATGTAGTTAAGGGTAAAGAGGCTCCCAGGGTTTGTAAAGCTCATTACACTAGGACTATAGCTGCTTCTTGGGCGGAGAGGTCGAAGGCTTCCACATTGGAAATTTGCAAGGTGGCCACCTGGGCTTCTCTTCATACTTTTTCATTGCATTATTGCTTGGATGTAGTCTCTTCAGCAGATTCTGCTTTTGGTAGGAGGTTGCTTGTGAACCAAAAAAAAGAACAGTGAAGAAAAGAAAGACATGTAGTTCAGAGTTCTAGCTGGCAACAAGACAAGTTTCTTTGCAGCGTGCACAATGGAATCCTATGAAGACCAATTTAGGCCGTTGAAAATAGATGTTAGAGGGAAGTACTGCCTACCAGTGTTCTCTGATGGTAACCCCATGGCAGACAATAGCACCAAAGGAAACAGTGAACCAGAGTGAACTCTGTAGGGAGATGGATGTAGAGGGTTTTTTAGGTGATACGGATAGGTCTCTGAGTTCAGTTTGAGAGTTCTTTATCTGGCATCTTCTGGAATATATTCAGAATCCTCATTTTCACAAATTACTTTGCATAGATTGGAGAAAAGAATTATCAGAATTGCATTTTCCACTCTAACTTCTTTTCACTGTTCTACATCCAGTTCTTCCTGATTTAATTTTTTGACTTTACCAGCAGTAACTTAATGTTCCTCAATGAGCAATATGTACACACCAAGATTTGAGCTTGATTTAAAACTGTATTTGTGTTATCTAAGAACAGTTTCTTTAAAAAGATAGTATAAATATACATTTTATCTACTACCAATGTGTTCTTCAAGTTATCCTTTAAATCAAATATAAGGAGAAAATCATGCAAAGTTCTTCAACAAACAAGTGATGGTGTGGTTTTGTTCCACCCCTGAACGTTAGTGTGACATCTGGATAAGACTGCTACTCTGCCTTTCAGAGAAAAGGTATCTGTGTTTTTCTGTCATTTACAGAGCCTTTATTCACAATGTTACATACTCACTTCATTCCATTACAGGCACTGGATTTCATAAAATTAGAGGAGTAACTATCCCCATTTTTTTCTTGGCTATTTAACCCTTTCATCTGAAGGTATCTTGTCATGCCTGCTGTGATGAGATAGTCTATTTCTCTACTTACGTTCAGTTGAATTTTGTGAGATGTTGTGACATACCTAGTTCTTCCAGCATTACATGGGTTGTTCTCTTTGAAGCAATCAGGAAGATGTTCATCTACAATCAAGGGCTAAACAGGAGATGTGGGTTTAGAACTCTGCCAAATTGCATTCTCTTTCCATCTTTAGGTTCGATTTTTCTTTCCTCTTGGGTTTTCAGAAGCTTCTTGTTAAGACTTCTAAAAAATCAAAAATATCTCCTGTGCTTTCATCTGTCTCACCTTTTTTTCGCCATTTCAGTGAGAAAGATGAACTTTGGACAGATCAGATAATGAATACCAGGAAAGACTTTTTCCAATGGAGTGTTTGAAAACACTGTGGGCAAAGTTGTCAAGTCCTTAGGTTTACAAGCTCTGGCTCATGGGACTGGGAAGATTTGCAAAGGTCTTCCCTTCACACCTTAAAGAGAAATCCTTAACTCTGTATCCATTTCTGGAAAGTGTAATAAAAGGAGTGTAAAATGCTCCTATGAGACTTCTATTGCAAAGTTGCAATATTGCAAAAGTTGCAATTGAAGATTAAAAAAAGTTGTGATTTTTGCTTTGATCTCAAGATGTTCAAGCATATTCTTTTACAAATACACAGCTTCAGTGGGTCAAAGTGAAGATGAATTTACACTAGGAGGGGAATATGATTTCAGAGGTACATTTTCTGCATCTGGGTTAGTAGAGTTTGCTCAGTATAGTACAAGTTAAAGGTCCATTATTGAAGATAGAAAGCAAAGGCTTTTTTGACCTATAGTTAGGGATTTTTTAATTGTTATTTATATTTCTGGAGGAATGGTTCTTCCTGCTTCTGCAAGATGTATTATTTCCAGTAGAGTTTCAATAAAAGTTCGGAGCTGTCTGAATTCAATTTGTAATCTACTTTGATAGCACTGATACTTAGCTTATACAAAGATACTGAGCAGTCATACAAAAGCTTTCCTTGATACTTTGCTACTCTATGCTGCATGCAAGGTGATGTCACAATGACTGTTCTTATGGCCCTAAATGCTATAAAAGTAGGAAAGCTGTGGAATTCTATAGAGAAAAATAATTAATAGAACTTCTTATAAGAAATACAAATAATTATATTTAGAATGCAAGAGGTGTCACTGTTATTCTTCAGTCTTTGTAATCATCATTACAAAAACAGAAAAATACTGAATTGGAGAAAGAATTAAATAAATTGTACATAAAGGGGGTCTAGGCAAACAATTATTTTGAAGAGAAGAATAATCCCAGAAAAATTTTAGTACACACAAGGAAAGCTGACTGGAGAGTTTTGATTTTAAGTGTAGCACTGGATGTAATCTTGTTCTCATTATTTACAATCAAAATTATTAAAGCTTCCTGGCTGGTAAACTAAAGGAAGTACACAAATTATGAACAGTCCATCAAGACTAGATGTTTGTAGAACATCAGTTTCAAGAAAGATAAAGCAAGGATTTGTGGTTAATCCAATCTTCCCTAATAATCAAGAATGGTGAAGGTGTAAAATATGCTCTGGAAAAGGAGCAAGTATGAGAAAATTACATGTTTTCTTTCAGCCTCCATCTTCTTTCACAACATTCACTTTTTTTTGCTCTCTTTCTGCAAATTCTCTTCTCTAAACAACCATGTGAGAAGGATCACATGCATTTCTTTCTATCTGTGCAAATGCAGTTTGATATGTGCTATTTAAAGAGAGGAGTCAGAATTTTTCTAGAAAAATGGCTTTCTAGATAGGTATGCTTCCTCCGACCCATGCCTGCCTTCCTTTCTGCAGTGGCAAACTAATTTGGCAGCTGTACCTTGAATAAAGCTGTGCTTCTCTTTCCGAGGAGAGTTTGCTGATTAAGGCAGGATGAGCTAAGTAAAGTCAGAAGACAAGTTGTAAGGCCCTAAAATCCTTGCTTGATGAGACACTTAAAAGGCATTGCAGTTTTTCATATATTCTGAGTTAGACACACAGTACAAATACCAACAGGATATTTTCAAGAGGTCAAAACAACAAAAAAAAACTTTACTGGCAACTTCAGTATATGAAAAAACTTTGGCAAAAGGTTTAGGCCAGCTTTCAATCAACATAAATCACTTTTCAAAGAATTTACTTAGCTCATTCGACTTATCAAACTCTAAGCCCATTTTATTTTAAGTTACTCAAAAATTCCAAGAAAAGGGAATTAGAAGAAGAAAGAGAAAGAGAGAAATACAGAAAAGATCTAGAAAAGAACAAACATAACTACCATTCCTAGTTCCAGTGGTGTTCAGCTCATAGAGTTTCCAAGAGAAAGTAGGGTCAAGATGTGCTCACCTTTTATCTCAGGTTAAACACCCTTTGGCTTTCCTGGGCCCTTCTCCAGGTGGGAGTTCCAGTCATCTGGTCACTCTGGAGCTGGACTAGGGCTCCAGGGGCAGGGTGTGGGGCATTCTGCCAGGAATTGGCAGCCACTGTGGGGCTGGGATACAGGCTCTGGGAGGGTGGAGTTTTTTGGAGCAATGCACTGCCTCACCAAGGCCTGACTTGCCTCTTTCCCTCACACACCCCCCCCAAAGCATTTTGGGCAAGGAATCCTTCTAGTCTCTCACACAAGTGAAGAAGTTGCCAGACAAGAAGAGTATTTCCACTCTGTGGAAATAGTTTTTGAGAGGAAGGTTATAGTAGCATCTGAAGAGCAGAGGCTTTGTGGGGGCTGTGGCTAAATGTACAATGTTCAGTACAAAGTGTGAAGGCAACCCTTGCTGTCTGGAGGTTAAATCAAAGAAGATTAAGGCCAGCCATACACAGATGACATTTGGGGAAAGCAAAAAATTTGAGAACCCAAAGGAAGTCAGTAAAATATGGGAGACTTGAACTTGGGTTTTCTTTGAGAAGACAAGTGAAGTTTTTAATGTGTGTAAGCCTACATGCATAAACATAGATACATATGAGTATGAAGCAGGAGTGCCCAGACTGTTAATTAGCAAAGGAGGTGGGATAATCTAGAAGAAGATGTTAATTTCATAATGAAGGAGCCTGAAAAATAATTACTGTGGGTGTAAGCATCATTTGACTCTTTGTCTGTGGTCCTGGAGTCACAAATCTACTGTCAGCTAGATACCTGTTTATCTCAGCTGTGAGTTCTTGACAAGTAAGGCAGCAGTGCTGTGAATACACAAGGATTTTAGGTTAAATGTTTAAGGTTTTCTTTAAAGTCTTGATATAAAAAGTTATAAATAGCAGATCTAAGCAGTGACAATAATACAAGAATGTGAATATATAGAAGCTTACTTGTGCTTATTGTTATAATGCGGTGTTATATCTATAAAAAAGGAGAATTGCAAGGGAAAAAGGTAGATTTAAGGTAGAAAGCACAGAATAGAAAATAGGAAAAATATCCAGTCAGTTAGAGTTGTTTGGGTTTTTTAAATTCTGGACTAATTTCTAAAGAAAACTGTTAGAAACTTAATCATAAAATACATTAAAACTTCCTGAAAAAACCCAGTAAGTTTCTGGTATTGTCTGTAATGTGTTGAATGATCAGGGAGTTGGATGGCCTGGTTAATATCTTTTGGTTTTATGTTCAAGGATTTTATCTTTCATTTTTCCCAGCTCATAT
This sequence comes from Phylloscopus whistleri, assembly GCA_017589585.1. Lineage (NCBI taxonomy): Eukaryota > Metazoa > Chordata > Aves > Passeriformes > Phylloscopidae > Phylloscopus > Phylloscopus whistleri. Next base: position 7,149,278 of record JADMLD010001013.1, on the reverse strand, counting down.
ATGTCAATGTCTTTTGAAAATGCAAACAAAAACGGTATTTGGGAAAAAAAAACCAAAAATGTACAAAAAACCCCCCAAACAAACAAAAAAACCTTCATAAACTTCAAAGCTCTACAATGTTTTGTAAATGTATGAAAAACAGTATTTATTTTCAGAATGCAAATTGTTTGGGGGAAAGGTAAAATCTCCTTTGGATAAATTAAATCCAGTTCTGGAAATTTCATGGAAAGAGAAAAGCTCTTTAAACCTTGGTCTACTAATAGCTTCAGATCACTGAAGACCTCAAGGTTAGGCCTGGAAGATAATCTTTAACAATGCTTTGGCAGTGCCTGGTCATTTAAAATCTCTTTTAATTTCATATGAGGTATGTTACATTAGGAATATCTGCACCGGTTGGTTACCAGCTTTATGCTACAAGACAGATCTTTAAAATACCATATCATTTGGTGTTTTTCTTGTATCTCCTTGTGACTCACAGAATCACAAAATGGTTAAGGTTGAAAGGGACCTTTAGAGGTCATATTGTCCAGCAATCCCTGCTCAAGCAAGAGTCAATTGCCCACAATTATGTCCAGATAGGTTTTGAGTATCTCCAAGGATGGATATTATTCCATAACCTCTCTGGACAGTCTTACAGTGCATGGTCACCTTTACAGTAAAAAAGGCATTTCATAATGTTCACAGGAGATCTCCTGATGTTGTGCCTGTGACCATTGGCCATGTTATTGTGAAAGACTGATTCTGGTCTCTTTGGACCCTCCTTTCAGGTATTTATATACATTAGTGATATATCCTGCCCTTAGCTTTCTCTTACGTTGCCTAACAGTTCCAGTGCTCCCAGCCCGTCCTCCATTCCTTTTGTCATCTTCCATGGCCCTTTGTTAGACACTCTCCAATATGTTCACGTCTGTCTTGTACTGAGTAACCCAGAACTGTACACACCACTCCAGGTGTTGCTCATCACTGTTGAGCAGACAGGAAGAATCATTTCCTTTGACCTGGTTACAATGTTTGCCTGGTGCAAACCAGACACCATCAGCCTTCTTTGCTGGATTATGTTAAACTTTGTGTACTTCTGGACTCCCGGGTCCTTTTATGCAAAGTTTCTTTCCGGCTGGGAGAACGCCAGCATGGATTGATGCTTGCATTTGTTCCTCCCTAGGTGCATGACTTTGCTTCTCAGACTTTATGATGTTCTAGTATGCCCATTTCTCCAGCCTGTTGAGGTCCTTCTGGATTGGCACCATGACTATCTGCCATCCACTTTGATGTCAGTTGCAGACTTGCTGAGGGTACACTGTACCCATCATCCAAATCATTAATAAATATGTTAAACAGGATTGGATCTAGTATATAGCCCTGAGATAGATGGGTAATTACCGGCCTCGAACTAGACTTTGTGCCACAGATCACTGCATTTGGGGCTTGGCTATTCTGGCACTTTTCAACTCACCTTAATGACTGTTTGTCCAGTCCACATATCAAGAGCTTTTCTACATCTTGTCCTATAGCGAGATCTTATAGGAGACAATGCTGTGGGCTTTTTTGAAGTCCATGTAGACAATATCCACTGCTGTCCCCTCATCTACCAGGCCAATCATTTCTTCATGGTTTAGCAGGTTAGTCAAGCATGACTTCCCGTTACTGAAGCCGTGCTGAATGCTCCTGGTGAATTCTTTGTAATGCACCTGGAAATGCCTCTATTACTTTCCCTGGGGTTGAAGTGAGGTTGACAAGACTGATTCCCTGAGTCCTCCTTCTTGCCCTTTTTGAAAATAGGAGTGACATTTGCTTTCTTCTAGCCTTTGGACTCTTCTCCCAGTTGCCGTAATTGATCAAAGATTATTGAGAGTCGATATCTTGCAATGACATCTGTCAGTTAGTTCCCTCTACACCTGCAGGTGCATCCCATGAAGGCCCAAGGATTTAGATACGTTGTTTGCTTAGTTATTGTCAGACCTGATCCTCTTCCACCAGGAGTACATCTTCCTTGCTCCAAACTTACCTCCTGGTCTTGACAGTAAATGCTAAGTTGAAGACATTCAGTATCTCAACCTTTTCCATATCTGTGTTACCAGGTCCCCCATCTTGTTGAGCAATGGGTTCATGTTTTCCCTAGTCTTCCATTTATCACCTGTGTACTTACAGAAGCCCTTCTTGTTGTCTTTGACATCCTTGGCCAAATTAGTTGCATTTGAGCTTTAGCTTCCTTAACCTTTTCCATGCTCAGAAGTTGTTTATGTGTTCCTCCCAGGTTACCATTCTTACTTCCACACTCTGTATGCTACATTTTGTGTTTGAGTTTGGCTAGGATCTTGTTGTTCATGCATGCAGGCCTTCTGCCATTTCTGTTTTCAACACTCTTGAGCTTTGCAGAGGCGATCCTTGAATATTAGTCAAATTTCTTTTGTCCCATTACCTAGGGCCTTATCCCATGGGACTCTTCCAGGCAGATATTTGAAGACACCAAAGTCTGCTCTTCTGAAGCCTGGGGCTCTGAGCTTGCTTTTCACCCTCCTTTGTGCTCTCAGGATCTGGAGCACCACTGCACTGTCTCATGGTCACTGCAGCCAAAGCTCCCTTGGACTTGCAAATCCCCAACAAGCACCTCCATTTGTGCTTGTGTCAATTGAAAGAGGAAGCATCACTGCATTTCAGTAAACCAGATTTCTTGAAACACTGATAAAAGTGATATCAGTCCCAGATATTGGTTTGTCCTTGACAAAACTGGGGCAATATCCCATTACTGATTGCTACATAATCATAAGATTTATGAGTGAGCTTTGTAGCAGTGCTTCTTAAGGAGCTTTTCTTGTTCTTTATATTTTTGTAAACCATCATTTTGCTTATAATAACTGGACTAATTAACGGTCTTTTTATACTTATTGTACTTATTGTATTGATTTTTCCAAATAAATAAAAGCTGTAAAAATATATTAGCATTCAATTGATATACTTTGAACAAAGAGGAGAAATTAATTTCTATACAGCTGATCTAGCTTTATCCATTCTCCCTAAGAAGAGGTGACTTCACAATCAGTATAAAAATGCATTTATGGCAAAAGAAACCATAATTTGCACATTATATGTGCATTTGTATAAAATTCAAGTACAACCAAACGCAGATTTCATCATGTTATATAAAAGAAACTGTGTATAACTTGAATTTGACTTTATTATAGCATTAGTATTCCCCTACATGTTCTTGAGGGGTTTTTTATGCTTCATATTGATATATCAGAAGATGTTGTAGGCTGCTGACTTTTCTACAGAATTAATCTTAACTTTGATCTCTTTTATCATACTGTGCAGGAGTTCTGAAGAGAGCTAGTGGGGAGCTTTTAATAGGAGAAACTAGAGCAAATGAAACCAGCGTGCTTCCCGAACAGTTACTTCAGGTAGAAGAGGTGAGTATGAAAAGAGTCTTACACTTTGTATGGGGTTTTCTTTTGTGTGTGTCTCCAGTGTAGTCTTTCTCCATGTTCATTATAAACACCTATTGCTGTAGTTTCATTACCTCAGCTACTGTGATTACTTTTATGTGTAAAGTTTCAGTTTAGATGGAATAAAACTGTACGGTGTTCAAAGAAGTGGTTGGTATTTAGTAGTTAATAACAAAAAAACCCATAATTATAAGATACCTCATAAGAAAATGGAAAAAAAGTACTAAAATATGATAGCTTTCTTAGTATTATACATATAATCTCAAAGAATCTTGAAGAAGATTTATGAAGTTCTTAGAATTTGATCATAATGATTCTTCCTAGAGATATAGGTACTCATACAATGTCTAGTTTCTTTGATGCCAGCAAACGCTCCCATTTACTCCAAAACACATTTTTATTGTTGATTTGATGGCTTCTAAATGCTTCAACAAGTCTGATACTTTATGATAGTGGAATTTAGTTTCTTAATGGCTTGATTTTAATGGTGAAATTCTTTAAAAATGTGCTTTGGACTGGTGTGTGAGAGTAATAGTAATATATATTACAAAGAAGAATATTTTAGGTACATTGAGATGTACTTGATCCCCAACAAAAAAAATGAGGGAGTGCAAAAGTGCGTGTCCATGGGGGTTGTCTCTATGCTTACAAGAGCTGAATGTTGCTAATGGGGAAAGGGAAAGGAAAGAGGATACAACTTTTAAATTGAAGTAAAATGAAAGGGCTTCACTTTATAGTCCTTCATTGTCTTCCAATTTAGTATTATAGCTGCAGGAAAAGTTAGGAATCTGTCTTTTCAGTTCTCCTACTGTGCCCTTATGGTGGAGATACTTACTGAACATCATCTTATGTCATTATAATATGTCTCTTACAGTGGTGCAATTCTCAAATTGCCACTTCAGGAAAGGTTTAAGTCTGATGTAAGTTGTCAGAGCAATGCGAAGTCAGATAAGTCAAAAAGTAATGATGTCCTACTGTGTCTAATTCTGGCAACTATTACACTACAGATTACTTCAGAAGTCTGTTTAAAGAAGGCAAGGAACTGATGCAAACCACAGTAAAAACCAGCATTGGCTAAAAACTACAAATCTCTATTTAAACATTTTAATCTTTTCTAAATCCGGTTCTAGAGAAGTGAGTTACAGTGTGGCTGTGTTAAAACCAGCTCCTCCTTAAGTGCTTCCCTTTGAGATTCATGGTTAGTAACTTCCAGTTGTTACGTGACAGTGAAAATTATTACAGGGTACACATTGCTAGATTACTTGTTGTACTATTTAAAATATATATATATTCTTTGACTTTGTTAAGTAGATTCTGTTCAAGATTACAAATTAAGAAGATTAATGAAAAAGATGAAGCGTATTTTTTTTAAAGTTGTCTTGTTTAAACAGGATTTTTTTTTCTGAAAAAATTGATGACAAGTTTAATGTTGTTCTGCATGTTCATTTTGTTGAGTGCAAACACTGCTTTTAGTAAGATTTCAACACTAGTGGATAATATTTTAAATTCTTTAAATTAATTTCAAAATATGATGGTGTCTTTTAATTATGGATGTGCATTTAATTTTCAGACACTATTAACACTCAATAATGACTTTGGATTAATATAATTTTAATATGTATTTCAGCCCATTTTACTGAGTTTTGGCTGGAGAAATGCATTTAAAGACCTGTCTTCTTCTGTGGCTCACTGTATAACAATAGCAATTGAGGATTTTTCATCTAAAATTCTTCAACATGAGCAGAAAGAAGAGTTTTCAGCTGCAGGCTGTGCAATGAGTCTTGTAAACAACCAGCAAATGAGGGAGTCCTGCAGAGCAGTCCAACAGGAGGAGCAACCAAAACGAATTGCTAAGGCAGGTATCAAAAGATCTGAAGTTTGAAGGGAGACAGAATGCCAAGGCTGCTTGCCATCTACACTTTGAAGTACTTACAGTACTATTAATATTCTATATCTTATATAAATGGAATTAAGAAGAAAGTGAGAGGCATTTCAATGGGAAGCTGAACAGAGCTTTATACAATGGCCTGTAGTTTGTACTTGAAAGAATTAACTTTTAAACTTCACTGGCATTATTTTTTTCAGCCAAGAAGTTCTAAAGCATTCTGATTAGTATCTGCTCTGTTACCAAGTGGTTCGATGGGAAAATGTTGAAAGCTTTGAAATATGGCTATAAAGGGATTTCCTATCGTTTCATTTAGACATGCCATTCAACTAATTGACATAACCAATGATAAAGCCAATTTAGAGTTATTTGACTTGGCTGAAAGGTCATTTATTAATTAAATTCCTTTTGCGAGGAAAGGTATGTTTGAAAGACTTTTTTTAGTGAGATTTTCAACTATTCTGGCAGATTTGGAATGCTGTTAATGAATGCTTGCTTGAAATAACATATAAGCTTTGGGGAGATAATTTTCGGGAGATTAAAGTATGAATTTATGAAGAGATGACACGTTTATTTCCAAATCCAGTGTTGAGAAGTGTATTTGTGTATTTTTCAAAATGAATTAGTTTAGAAAATTATTTACAAGGAATTAACCTTGTGCTTTGAATGTATGTTTAGTGACATCAAAACCAAATGAAGGCATTACTAGCATAAGACGGTTTTAATTTTTCCCCTAGTACAGAATATGCAGCTTTAAAGCAAGAAGGAATGGAGGAATATTTAATTTACTTTAAAGGAATGTTACTCCTCTGATTAAGAGATTAAAATGTTTGTAAAGCTGATTCAATATATTTATATTTCATGCCAATTTCATTTTTCAAGAATCTGACCCTAGCGTGTATAAATTAAGCGGTGCTGTCAGAATACAAATAACATGGTGCCACATTTATTTTTCTCAGTTTTGTTCTGACATCATGGAAGAACTCGACACATTGCTTCCATTGGCTCTGGCCTGCAGAGATGATTCTCTTCAGGAAATTAGAGCAAACTTTGAAGAGGCCTGCAGCAAAGTGGCAACAGCTGTTCTGGCAAGACTAGAGGAGAAAAGCAAAGACGTTCCCTTGAAGGCTCCCCTGCAAGACCTGTTTGCTGCTCTCTCCACAGCGATATATGTCTTTCAGCATTTTACAATGTATAGCAATTTAATGAGAGAAACAAGCAAAAAGTATGTCCTTTTAACTTAAAGTGTTTAATTCAAACATAAATAATATGAGACTTCATTTCATATTGGTGATACGGTATGGTGGTAGTTTTCCAAATTGCATCATATTTTTTAGCACATGCAGTATGTGTACTATTTATGGAAATACCTGAATCAACCTGAAAGCCTAGAGCAGCCATTGCAAAACAAATTATTTATGTGTAAGCTCTGCATTTGATTTGCAGATCATTTTTTTAATTATTAAATTTGAGAAAATAGGATTGTCCAGGGAACTGACAATATACTACTCTGCTGTCATAGAAATAAAGTACTAAGACCTTGATTTCCTTTTTTGACCTTTGCAATGCCTAATTTTCATAAGATCTAATTCAGCACATAGCAATCTTAGAGGACAATATAAAAATACATTGCTTTTTCCTAACACCATGTGTTTTCAGACATCTAAAGAAATACATACATTGTAGTTTTAGAATTTACTTTATTATTATGTGCAGAATAAAAATTAGAGAAGATATTAAGCAGGAGTGTAAAGTCAAAGGCAATGTTTAACCTGGGTAGAAATACAATTGTATTTGCTTTTAGGAGATTTTGTCTTAAGGTACTAGGAGTCTATTGGTCGACATGTTTCTAGCCATGTGCAATTTAAAAGCAGAAACAGTGTTTTTGGGGAGGAACCCTGAAGTAGCACAATTTCTAAGGAATGTATGATTTCTAAGTGGTTATAGGCACTGTTGAGCCGCTTTCCCTCTTATGTTTTACTGTCTCCTGCATGAAGTGTATCTTTGTGAGTGGGAAGTCTGAGCTAAAATACTGCTCAATAATTCTACTTAGATGTTTTACCAAAATGTTTTAGCACGTACATAGCAAAAGCAATCTCTGTACTCTGTGCTTATGTTTTCTTTGTCACACTCAGTGCCGATGTAATAATTGCTGATGCAAGAATGCTGCAACACAGAAATAAGTGAATGACAAATGTACTTGTCTCAGAAAATAGGATGAAGTAATTTATTTCTCAGTGACTGGTTAAATGAGAATTTATAGACAAGCAGACATATTTTAAGAACTTCTGAAACAAAAAGTTTCAAAACTGAATGCTAGGTTCAGGACCAAGAGGAAATGAATGATTGATACCTACTAATCAAAACTATTTGCAATGTTAGGATTGTTACCTTCTAGTGCACAGCCTTTCAATCACTGTCTCTTTAATCATTCTCTCCGAACAGACCCCTGTTCCTAGTGCCTGTTCAAAAATATCAGGAATTCATCAACATTCTCCAGTTTCAAGTTACGAACTACTGCATCAGAGTTTGTGCTACAAGCATTTTACAGGATGCTGAGAGTCACTGCTGGGATGACTACAAAGCTTTTTACGAGGTGTGAAGTTAAGTTTACTATGGCTCCCTTTTATAAAATGTGTTTCAGTGGTTGCCAGCTCTCTGACTGATCAGAAGCATGAGATCAGCATTGTTTTTACATAAGGGTTATTGGGATTTACTGTTTTGAAATATCTACCATTGCAGGCAAGTGTGTCTCTAGAAATGATGTAGGAAAACATAGTCATTTAAAGATGAGATAGATCATTACCATGAAGTGTTTGTGTCATTTACTTCATAAAATATTTATTGTGTGTCAAGACATTTTTAAAGAACTCAGTTAAGAGGACACCATCATCTTTATCTCTGAGAACTTACACTTCTTTTAGGAATTTTCTTTTGGGAAATTTTTTATCTGATTCTTTATTTTTTATTTTCAATTGGTTCCCCTTTTTACTTTTTGTGGGTGAACCGTGTAACAAAGAAATATGGTCAATATAGTTACCTGAAGCATTCAACAATGTATTTCTGAAATAACCAGTGCCATTTCACCTGCATCTTGAAGTCAGAGATCTGATCTATAGCTATAGTTCTAATGATTCTATGAAAAAAATTAAGAGAATTATATTCATTTATTGTATGTTTTTCCTTCATTCTAGTTAAATACAAACGTAGATTGATGAACACTGTTTGAAGCTATTTTCACTTAATTTCAGGGTGAAGTACTATATGGTTTTTTAACCAATAATAACTGAGATCTCTTGGAGACAAAGTCTTATCCCTCCTTGTATAATTTTCTGTGTGAGACAATTAGTGTGTTTCATTAAACATTCTCTAGAATTCTTACATGAGATAAAATTCCATCTGGTACCATGCAATCTATGGATGTAGTATAAGAAGCTGCTCAGTTAGTGACAAAATCTGTGCTGGACAGGGCATGCAGGTCACAGAGTTATTTATCAAAACATCCGTACCTCAAAGAGAAGTAAATAAACATTTCAATTTTGTTTGAATGATAGATGATAAAGTAAGAAATGCAGTGGCTTTTGACAACCAAAACGATCTTCATTGATCATTTGATATGATCTTCATTGTCTGTAGTGCCTATGGTCCTGTTTATTGGTGACCCCGTAATTTCACCATGGAGAAATAGTTGTCTGATGAGCAAGAATATGTAGTAGCTAAATAGTTTTGTCATTACTGAACAGAACTGATGTGTGTAGGAAGGAAAGAGGAAAACTGGTGTCTCAGCTTTGCAGGGTTTGAGGTGAAAAGTTTGTAATTTTACATCATCACTCCTCTTTTCACTGGGCCATGGAAGATGGCCCAAGGGTGAACCATGATCTGCTCTGAGTTCGTTCAGGAGGTGTGCTGCTGAGCAGGTGTTACTTCAATTGACCTCTTGTACGCATCCTAAATGGAAAAGATTGGATTAAGATCTATTGCTTGTTACGGAGACAGTTCCCTGCCGAAACTTCCAGCAGTGAGAGGTGGCTCCTTCCAACATATAAGCTCAGCAGGAGGAGTGTGCCACTGGGCCAGCTCTCCAGATTAGGTTTTTGAATGAAGCTCTTGGTGTGGCAGACATCTGCTGTAGCTGTGGGAACTTATGTTTTCTAACAGTCAAAGAATACAGATTTGTCTGTTCAGAGGTAATACTGGTGGTTTATGTAATAAAACACAGCTGCTTGTTTCCTCATATATAGGCTAAATAAAAGATCACATCTGTTTTTATTATATGAAGCCTGCAGAAATAGCAGATGTTTATCAGTGGAATTGTCTAGAAATGGCAACAAATAGAAACACAGGTCAGAAAAGAGGAGTGAATCTCATTTAAATCTTCAGTGATATTTTTGTTTCTGCAGTGGAGGTACAATACTAAAAAAGGGAAAAAGGGCTATTACTTAAATAAACTAAAGCAGATAAAGTGAAACAATTTGTTTTTATAATTACAAAGTTAAAAAGTAAAATTTGTTGACAAGCTTGTTTATTTTGTTCTTTGTTATAATTTTTGCCACTTTTTAATATAAAATGCACTTCAAATATTATGTCGGAGAAAAACCAAATAGTGATAATTTCCAATAATTTGCTAATGCTCATACTAATGTATTTAAAAAGAAGCCAGATTATTTTTTGATTTTTATCATTAAAGAATGCCTATTGAACTCAAAAAGTGTTTTAAAAAATGTGGGGTTATTTTATATTTCTAATAATGCTAAAATATCAACAAATTCTTAAAATATTTCTCAGTTCCTTTGGGATGTGGGAACTGAAGATTGAAGTCTCTGTTCTTAACAACCTTCATGATAATGCTATTTGCTGTATAGGTATTAGTTGAAATATTTAAAGACAAGTTTTCCTGTGTGCTTTTTAGAAATATTATAGATTAACTGCTGTGATTTTGACTCCTGTGTATTTATTTCTGTGTCTTAATGGGATAGGTCTTTTTAGACAATGAATTATTAATGCCAGTGCTGATTCCTTGCCAGAAAATGTTTTGTTTCAATACATTCAAATAACAAGAAGAAAAAATATCTTGGTTAAAAAATCTGGATATCTCGTATTATCGGTTTAGTAGTTCAGCTCTTCTCTTCTCTTCTCTTCTCTTCTCTTCTCTTCTCTTCTCTTCTCTTCTCTTCTCTTCTCTTCTCTTCTCTTCTCTTCTCTTCTCGCATATCTATTATATATAACCAAGGTTTTATAATCAGGGTTATGCATAGCATTTCTGAATCTGGGTAAATACATATGTTTATGTAATTTAAATAATTATTTTCTTTGCAGACAAAGACACTGCTGTGTTAAGTTTATCTGACTATTCTACTGCGTACAGAATACTGTTTATGTTTTTAAACTAAACTCAAAACACTATGGGTTTTAAGAACAGGTTACTTGAGGATATAAAAATTCAAATGCTGTGATTTTATTTTGTGGCAGAACTGTAATTTTGTGACTGAAATGCTCCATGTGTTTCCTTGCAAATAAAGATGTCTCACATCTTTTCAAGGACAGTTTTTGGCCATTGTATTCCTGAACTCTTTAGTTATTTCCTTTCAGATTGAATTAATTAGACCTATAGGAGTTAAATTGACATTTCAGAAGATGTGTTTTTGTTACGTAATGTGTGCTGGTTTTGATAGGGGGAAAGATGCTCATTCTCTGTCCAGATGTGGCATTACTTCTGCTGCGCTCTTCATCATGATCTATGGACTATTCTACCTCCAAAGATAGCCCAGGAGATTCTTACAGATGTATTAGAGCGATCTTTGGATATTCTGTCCTCCAGATATTGTCAGGTGTGTCCCAGTTACAAAAGAACACCACAAATCAGGTAACGGTTGTATATTTAATTTACTGTTTTGATGGATAAAAGAAGTAAATGTTAGCTTTCTGCTATTCAGTGCTTTGATTCAAATTTCAATGTTAATGAACACAGCAGCGGGGATAGACCAAATCTATGCATTTTGATGTTTGTTTTAATAGAAGATATTTTGTATATTTAAGTATACTTATTAGTTAGATTGTAAACTGGGCAGAATCAAAGGCCTCTTTCAACTCTCTGTGAATTGTTCCATAAACTGCTTGATTGGTTTGAAAGCCTTGCAATGAAAGTGCATTGAGTATTGGTGATGCAACCTAAAATCCAGACAAAATTGGCAATATCAGGATTAGAAAGCAAGCTGTTGATTCATTAAGGAAACATAATGCGTTCCTGAATTTGTGCTTTTTAAGAGAAAGACCTACAAGGTCTTTTTGTCAGAATTATGCCAGTGGTGTAGAAGGAGAGAGGAGAGAGAGGCTATTCCTTTTTCTGTTATTTTAGGAAATAAGAAATTCGAAGTTCTTCTTGTTGCAATTCTTATGTTTTGCCAGAGAGAAGGGTCTTTTTCAGAAGTACTAAAGCAGGTGTCTTCAACTGGAAATTTACCCCAACTTTGTCCTTTCTATGCTATGTCTCGTTTTACTGAATAAATAGGTTTCTCTGAATAAATACTGAATAAATAAAATTCTCCTAACAGAAGCACACATTTACAGAACGGGTGAAGGGGCCACACTGGGTCATCTGGTCCAATCTCCCTGCTTAAGCAGGGTCATCCCAGAGTACATAGCAAAAGGCCAAGTCAAGACAGTTCTTAGATGCCTCCAGTGAGGGAGAATCCACAACCTCTCTGGGCACTCTGTTCCAGTGCTTGGTCACCCACACAGTAAGGAAGTTCTTTCTCATATTCAGGTGGAACTTCCTGTGCACCAATTTCTGACCGTTGCCTTTTGTCCTGTTCCACAGCATTTACACTGTTGTACACCACAACGACACAGACTCCAACTTCAGAAGGCTAAAAATGACTGCTTTATTTTTGGGATGTGTCTCCCTTTTTATACTATTCTACACAGACCAATTCGATTGGTGAAACAAAGACAAACCTCTTCAGTCACATGGTCAGACCAGAGGGACATCAAGAAGAAGTCCCTCCTAGGGAAAGGAATGTAAACAAAGGTTACAGCTACAAAAACATGTCTCTTGTTTACAGAAAATTCCCTGGGAAAAGAATTTCAGAAAACCAAAACATCTCAGGCACAAACCAGGGCTACACAGCACCACTGAGAAGAATTAAAGAGTTTATAGTTTTAGAGGGTTAGAGACACTAAGCAGCTACATGTTTTTGTGAGCTAAGAGTTACGTACTGTCAGTTCAAATTTTATTATGAAAAGGAGTATTGTCATGAAAGCTCAAGTAACTTGCACAAGATTCCATTCTTGAAATGGGTAGAAAAAACCTGAAGTTTTATTCTACATACCTATTTGTGTGCTCTATTCCTGCAATAACTTACTGTAATGATGCTCTTCTAGGTCTTTTGGTACAGAGAAGTTTCCTGAAAACTTCCTGGAAGTTTTTTGGGAGAAAAAATTTCCCTGAAACATGAAAAATGCATTATTACTTAAATGTCATATTAGTCAATTCTATATGAATTTACTTCAAACTACTGAATAAGAAGAAACATTTTGCTTTGTCATTTTGTAGAAAAGTTGTATATTTGTTAAGATTCTTGAATTTTTCACTAAGTAAATTGAACTATCCAGTCATGAATAGATGAAAAAAATTACTCAGTATAATTCAATATATTTTTATCAGAGAATCTTTACATATATTTTTAATAATGTTGTACTTTGTGAGGGTATCTTTTCTCCCAATGGTTCTTCAAAGGGTAGAGAGCTGATGTGTAATATGGACAAATGTCTTTTTATGTGTGTTTGCCTAGATTTTTTCAAAAATAACATGATCCTTAAAAATGCATATGATAACGTGCATCCATGGCTTTTAGGTACTTAAGTACCTTTTAAAGTCCAACCTCACACCTACCATATTTTTGTGTTATTCACATGTTTCCTGTGTATTGTATGTCAGCATAGTCTTGTGAGATTATGTTGCTGTAGTTTGGGTTCTTGCTATTGTTCAGGCCAATGACGAGTGATGCTCTGCCAACTTGTATCAACAGGCAGCAGATTACTGACTCAGAAATGTGCCTCATTGTATGATGTTGCATGGAGTTAGTTCTGCAAATTGACGATTAAGTTCCTTTATTCCTATTTTTTTGCCCCATCCGGATTTGAAAATAGTATGTACATTTTAATTATAAGGAAACAAAATTTATATTTATTTACTTGTAGTTTAGAAAGTAATTTGTTCATGCCTAGTGACACTGTCCTTTGAAAAAGGACATTTCCAAATTTTTAAGTCTTCTTTTTACTAGTTTCAGTAACAACAACTCTGTGAAAGTGTTGATTTTTTTAGAGTAGTGGGTGGAGGCTTCCTGCATCACTGAAGAGGAAATTTAAAGTCCATGCTATGATTTTGGTGTTTTATCCTGTCAGAAAAAAAAGTCTGTTTAATTGGAACTTTCCATTATCAAGATCTCTTAAGTAATGTTGTTCTTGGGCTTTTTTTTTGCCTACAGAATTGATATTGCAGCAATCTTGATGTCCACTGAAGATATGCTCTGGTCAATTTGTAGTTCTGTGCAGGAGTTTCTGAATCCACACAAAGACAGAGATCTCAAGATCTATAAAATACATAGCCACTGCAATAGTCTGATCTCTGTGCTGGCTATTTTAACTTCACCATTGAAGAATTTGTATGAGTAAGTATGAAATAAACATTCAATTTGAGATAAAATTGGTTCTTGAGCTTACATGGATAGACCTACAAGGTGAATTTTTGTGTTGAAATCATATGAAATGCATAGTATTGACACATTTTAGTAGTCTTTTACTATTTCTGAATTTGATTCTATACTTATTTTTGTGATCTTACCTAAAACCCTGTTATATCTGCTAAGACTTTATTAGCATTGGATCAAATTCCTGTGCTGTACAATTTTTTTTCTGTTAGTGACATAGACACAGTGAATGTCTGGATGATTTCCTCTGTGACAAAACCAGCAGAATTTCATTATTTATTACTGCCCCAAATTTGCAATTTATTTTTCCAGTTAGGACATATTTCTTTTTAAGTACAGTCTTACTGATCTAAAGACGTTTACTACCACAGTACCAAATGCTTTGGCAAGGTTTTCAAGGACTTAGTCATTCATCAATTGAAAAAAAAAATCATCATACTAGTTCAGATTTATCTACTTTAGGCTTCCAGCTAAACCAGAATATTCTATTGTCATCTGATAATGTTTCTAGAAATACTGGAATGTAAAGGTAATTTACTAAAATGATCACCTGGTTACATGACCAGTATGCTTCAACAAATATGGTTAAAGAGAGTAAGAATATAGAATGCCCATATTTCTAAAATCATGTCTTCACAAGTCACAGCTGTAAAACATGGACTTGTAACTTGCACTGAAATTGGGTCTGAGTCTTTTGTTCATAAAATTCTTCTGTAAGTTTGGTGTAAGAGACAACACAAAGTGAGATCACTAATTAAAAAAAAAGAGGAACAACAAAACCCCAAACTAATGAAGCCGCATCTTATTCAACTGGCTTTTACTTCATTATTCGAAATAAGAAAATCCTAGGTAGTACTAGGTTGGAGATCTCCTGCACGTAAGCTTCTTTAACTAAAGTTTTTGTCATGTGTGGGCTCATTTTAATATTTGTGGGCTCTAAAGAACATGAAAAAGTAGATTGTAGCTGGATGTTTGATCTTACATAACACAGGCTTGTGAATAGATAGCAATTTAGGTGACTCAGGAGCAGATTAGGTACTGCTGTGGCAGTAGAAACAGAGGCTGGAAAGGACATTGCAGTAGCTGTAACTGCTTCTACTGTCACTTCTGACATTTCATCTTCCTTTTATGAAAGCCCTTAAAATGATAGACCAAAATAAATATGCAGTATAATTTGTTCCTTTTAGTGATTCTAGTCTCCTCTCCTGATCAGTGTTGTTTACATATTTATGTATACATAGCATGACAAAAAACATGTACTTACTGGAGAACTCATGAAATTTCAGAACAAAGTGCCAATAAAAAACTTTTTTTTTATTTTACGCAAAATGCAGCAGGTAAACAACTTGGTCATATAGCTTTCACAACTAGGGATGTGAATTTCGTCACCTGAATTTGCTTATCTGGAGATCAAAAACTTGATATGTGCAGAATGTAGCAGCTCATTTAATTTGCTACAAAGTACTGTGCAAATCACCACCAAAATATGGCAGCTTTGTTTAAAAAGAATACGAAAAATTGTCATATTTTGTTACATAGTTACAAAAAAATATTAACACTGAAGATTATTTCCATATAGATGATGCATGTTTTGGAGTAGGTAAAATTGGATTTTTTTAATGAACATCTATTCAGAACTTATGTTTTCACAATCTGTGAGACCCCATTATCGAAACAATTTTTATATTCTTATATTATATTTTATATTTATATTTTCATATTAATTGCAGCCAATGTTTGTCAGGTAACCTAACCCAGTGTCCAAAGGACAAAGAAATCAGCTTCTTAATTACTATATTCAATTGGAAACACATTGATATAGTGAATTTTAGGTATAGTACCTAGGTCTGTTGTTTACTGGGGTATGCCTAGTTCATTGCATTAAGAATCTGTCAATAATAAATTTAAAAGTTATGCCTGATTTTAAAGGAATACTAATCTTTTATCAATTCTCTCTGCAATTATATTGTACAATCACAATTTCCATCTGTTATCTTGGCTATATATTTTTCAAACTTTTGGTAAAATTAACTGGAAGTGAAATCTTTTCTTTTAAATCTATCATGCTGTCTTCTGGTACTGGAAATATTCCCTTAAGTGACAAGAAGTCAGTTAATCTTTAGACTTTTCAGGAAAGTTCTGTGTAATTGTAAAAGTGACAATGATATTGTTTTCCAGGAGTTGTGTAATAATATGGCTGACTCATTTCCAACTTAATAGAGAGGCTTTATTCTCTATTGCTTTAAATTATTCCAATTTTTAAAGTATTGTGTGGAAAGTGAACAAAACCGTAATGATGCTGAAAAATTAGTAATATCCTTAACTTCAAGTAAAATGATTCTGTTTTCTCATTCCTAATTTTTTGATCTAGAGTTTCTTTTCTGTATGACAAGGCTACTTAGATCTGGTCCAAAATTCACCCTTGACTCTTGGATTGTCAGGGTTTAATATTTGTTTTTCTGTGCTTTTCTCTGTGGCCTTCCTGAAGTATCTTTAGCACAATGGAAATGTTGCTAAAGATACTTCAGGAAGTATCGGGTTGGAAAGGACTGCTGGAGGTTGTCTAATCTAGCCTCCTCCTCAAAGCAGAACAATCACCAAGATAAGTCAAACATGTCTGTGTTTTACTGACTCAACTGACACATGCCAGCCTCCAGGAACCGAAGTTTTACAACTTTTTGTCTGAAGCTCTGCTCTGTGATGCCTTAGTGTAAAATATTGCCTCATATCTAGTGTGAACCCTCAAAGCTGCTGGCTATAATTTGCTGTATCACATCAGCCTCCACTGAGAAAAACTGATCAGTGTTGTCTTTGTAATTACTCTTTGGGAGGTTGTAGGCTGCCATTAGATTAATTGCCACTTTAGCCACTTGTTCACCAGAGTAAAGGAGTCTAGGACCCTCAAATATTTCTTACAGATGATTCAGTTTAGTCTTCTTCAGTTTCCTCACATCCTCCTTGAACTGTAGGCCCAACAGCTGGACAAAATATTCTAGGTAAGACTTAAACTGTTGACAAGCGGATGAAGTAAATCACTATCTTTGTTTTAGTTGCCGTGTTCCTCCTAATGCAGTCCAATGTGTGATTTGCATTTTTTCTAGCGATAATATACTGTTGCCTTGTCTTCAACACTGTGCTGCCCATAAACCCCAGGTTTGTGGTTAGGTAGGGTGGCACTCAGACAAGTCAGTTCCCAACCTAGGTTATTGTAATGCTGTAGCTGGAGTAAACAGTTGCCCTTTACCTCAGTCAGCTTTGTTAACATCTGTTGGTCCAGTTGTACATGAGTAGGCACTCATCTGTTGTGTTAACTACTGTGTCTGCTTCCCCCAGTTTAATGCCACCCGAAAATGTCCTAAGAACTGTTCTCTGTCACCTTTTGTCCATGTTGTCAAGGACCTGTTGAACGAGTCTCTAGAATGTGCTCCCCAAATCTACTGAGTGTTGCTAGTTTCTTGCTGCTTACTCAAACCTTTAAAGTAGGAGGATTTTCATACACTTCTGAATTTCCAATCATTATTGTCTTACTCACTGATAAGATTGTTGTCAGTTACTCAGTTCTAGTAGCCGGGGTTTCACATAGTGGATTGCACAGTTTCAGTGTTGCCTGTGAGTACACAGGAGAGTCCAATGCCATTCTTTACTCATTAGTTTCTAGAGGAGTAAATTATCTGGGTCTCAAAGTAGAGACTGTCTTCTCCCTCTGAAGCAGTCTGCCTTGAAGGTTGCTCAGTTTGGAGCAGGTCTGTTCTTGTGCTTGTTCTGATATTCCTTAGTCTTTTGTGCTAAGTAGGCGATGATAGTCTGTAAAGGAAGAACATAAAGAGTAAGGTGGATGTACCTTTTTGTCATTTCATACTCTGAATTGTTATATCTTATTTTCTCAACAAGAAGTCAGGTATATTATTTATATGTTGATAGATGTTGATTTAGAGAGTCTATTGGCAAAACTGCTCTCTATTGTCATAAATTCAATGTCATTCAATATTAAAGACTGAAAACATTTTTCTTTAATAAGGGAGTTATAACTCATGAAGTTGCTTTTTAGTAATGTTTATTCCTTATACAGAGAGAAATTGTACAAACACTACAAGGAAATACTATTAGAATGCATCTTGCTGGCATGTCATTTCTTCACATCTGCACTTACAGGATCAATTCTCACCTTGTCATACTCTACTGAAGAATAAAACCACTAGAATTGAAACCTTGCTTTAGTATTAAATCTGCTATTCACTGCTTTGAGATAATAGGCAGCCGCTTTAGCATAACTTGAAGCAAAATCAAATGTCCTACTAGCTATTACTATACTTCTTTCAAAAGAGCAGTTGCGTTCAACAGTCTGGCACAGAGTTGGGTTTTCCTGGCAAGAACTACCTAGCCAGTAGTGAACATTAAGAAATGCTGTCATGAGATTTACTGTATTATCATTAGACACTTGATTTTTAATAGTATTTGAAGCTATTCTAATATTTAAACAACCTTTAAAACCCTCAGATTATCTCTATCTCACTTTAAAAATTTCTGTAGAGATTTCAGTATAAGCAAATAAGTCAGAACACAAAAATCTGCCCTGTGCTTCTCCTCAGGATACAGCTGAGACACCTTTAGGATACAGATAAGAATTCGTACTTAACAAGCTGCTTTAGTCCAGAATTTTCTCAAACTGTTCCTACATAGCCAATAGACAAGATGTGGTCCTTTTTTTTATTAGATTGCTAACCAAAATGTATTTATCACATTTTTGTGTAAGATGTTTGTTCTATACTTTGCTATATTCAGAAAAAAATATTTCAGTGGATGAGAGACAATAAGATTTCTTTTTTACTTTCATAATATTGAAATTACTGTGCTTAAAATAATTATTTTCGAGTTTACGTTCTTCTCTCAGCTTTATTTTTAATCTTCAGATTTTCATGAATTCACAAAGAGCACAAATTCACTATGCTAATCCTTCTGCTCAGATTTTGCATACTTATTTAGATATCTGTAGTAAATTCTTTCTACTATTTTTTTATTAGTAAGAGTGGATTCCAAATAAAACAGCCTGTCTTTTGGAGATGTTCAGAAACTATACACCTACCATTCTTGTTGAAAAAGTATAATTCTCTCTCTTCTTTCATCTGAGCCTAATAGACATGTAGCTATAGTTCTGAATTACTTTAGATGAAAGATAAAAAAATCACAGTCAAGTAAGATGAAAAGTAAGGTGCTTGTGAAGTGATAATTGTTTATATTTAATGGAGGATGGATGTAACAGGCTGGAATTCCTCTCTGCTAGAATTGTGTACAGTGCAAATGAGAATAAAAAGGGAATAGGTCAAAGTGGCATCCATTACTATCAGACATTATTGAATCGTAGTGGCTGCTAGAAAATTGTACAAATGCTAATAATTTATTAATAAGCAATAATTAAAGGCAAATAATAAATTATAGAATCCTGTTTTTATGCATATAATTCTGTCATATAATTAATTAATAAAATATTTCATTTTTACTATGTAGATTTTGCCTCTCACATCATTTGAGTGAAATATTGCAGAAGTGACATCTAGCCACAATCTAGTTCTTCTCTAGTCCTTTATATTTGAAAACAACCAGTATTCCATTTCTTTCAAGCCAGTGAAGGTCCAAAGCTTCTGGTTCAAATTTTTGTCCAGTTTAATCCAAAGTCTATATACACTTGCATGTCAGTATAATTTCATAAGATACTTTACATATTGTTTTTACAAAAGTATTGAAAGTACTATGCATTTTTGTTATGCAGGAAGAAAAGAGCTATAGAAATGAATGACTGAAGAGAAATTTGCTTACTGAATGCCTTTTCAAACCTAGTTTGGAAATGTGTTACATAGGAATAAAAATACAAATAAAACTTGAATAACAGTTACTAGATACCAAGTTTCAAACAATGAAAGTAAATAAAATATAGAATTATCATTTTTACAGTACATAGATTTGCATTTATGTGTTGCATACATATATTAATAGCATTTTTCATAAGGTATTTTCTGTCTTCTATTCATATATGTATACCTAGTAGTAGTGATCCAAGGGGATTTTCAGTCTCCCATGTAATTCAGAAGTATTTGGTTTCTTCCAGGACATTTCTGGATAATTCTGATGAGCATCTTTCTCAAGATATTTCAGAAGTCTTTTATCATCCTTTGCACTGGTTATTTTGCATACCATCATCCTGCTTTTTCTTTCTGAAGTGAGTATCAAAAGTTGATTGTTGTAAATGGATCACCAGATAGTCAGTATTAGTCAAATATTGTTACATTTTGAAGAGTATATCTGAATAAATGTCTAATTAATATTCTGATTTTTAAAAGCCATGGAAGCATTTTTTAATTCATTACAGATTTCTCTTATCTGAGAGTATGAAGAAAAGTTGCACTGAAAGCACTGTATTTTGCTAGTATCTTAATTATTTTTGATATTTGAATTATCCATAAGGTTTTCTGGCTTTTATTAAAGAGTGTATAGTTCTTGACAACACAGAAATTCAGCACTGTTGCTGTTCTGAAGGGCTTCTAGATAAAGGGGAGATAAAGAATGCTTATCCTTTCTGTTTAGGATTGCTGTTTAAAAAAATATTAGGTGCATAAATAACTCATTGAACAATATGCTGCTTGATCGTAGTTGAATTTTTTAGAGATTATTGAATGATTAGAAGCAAAAGCTTAACTTTTCTGTGTCACTTCATATAATGACAAGTAACATAGAAGATACATGCTACCAGCTGTGTTGTTTGCTTTTTAATTTTGACCCTGAAGTACTCTCATACCAGTGAAGATCCTCTCCTAATGCCCCCTTCACCCACCCCTCCTCTTTTTCAAGGTTACCTCCTGAGAGGTTTTGACTCTCCATTTTCATGAAAAGTTGCTTTTGTAAGATATTACTGTGTTTTCTTAGAAAGTATTTTTATATTTTGGAGGAATACATTATCAAATGAGTAGTAGCCTATGAATGACCCATGTGCTTTGGATTTATTACCTCTTTCCATGTAGACAGAGCATCTTCTACCTTGTATATGAAAATATCTTCCCTATAATTTTGCCTCATACTACACAAAACATGCTGATTTCTCTCCATAGGCTCCACTCCTAACTACAGGATATCAATCCTGTTCTCTCCTTCTCTGGTGCTCTGATATCTGATGAACCAGAGACAATGTATGTTGTGACTGCATCAGAATAATGTGGTTTGCTAACTGCATGCCAAACAGAGTTGAATAACTGGTAAATTCAGAATGTGTCCTGCTTGAAACAGTAATTAAGTTCTTATAAAGCATGAAAAATCATGTGTGTTTATCAAGCTTCAAGGAACTTTGTCAGTGACTTTTTAAGTTATGCGTGGTTGGAGAGAAGTAGAAGAGAAGGAGGGATACAGTAGAGGGAATTACTCTAGGAGTCATTTCCATTAGAAAGGAATCTAGTAATCCATTTCTGGAAAATTTGTGCTCCACTAAGTTTTCATTGTAGAAAAGACAAAAAGTTTTTGATGCCCTCATGCAAGGCCAGATCTCAAAATTTAAATTATAGTGTGAAGTATGAGTTTTGGAAGATGATTTCACAAGTGAGTACCCTATGCTGCGTAACAGAACGTAAAGGAAATGCTGGTACCATTTCAGTCTGACATAGCTATCTTTTCTGAGGTGGAATTAAGATAGATTTGCATAAACAGCAGAAAGCTATTCCAGAGTTGTGTAGTATGCACTTATTTTCTGTGGAAGAAAGGTACTAAAATACACAATAGGAATACCAAATAGGAAAATGCGAAGTACAAAAGAAAGTACATCTCTGAGAAGATACAGTCAGTGTACCTTTGTGAGAAAAGTCCATATATAGAGAGAGCCTTGCATACTGTCCTGGTGATAATGAGTGAAACTGTATTGGTAAAATATTTAATGTTCCCTTTTAACAACACACCTTTCAGCTACTCGGAAAAAAAAAAAAAAAAAGCTAAGGACTCTGTATCTAATGAGTAATTCTGAGATATTCTGTTTTTTTCATTGGTTTTATACTCTGTGTGAATGAAACTTTTTTCCCCCTTCAAATACTGCCTTTAGAGCATTATAAAGAAACATATTTAAGCATTGCAGAAAACTGTATTTCAGAGCATCCTAATTATTCATGGGTTGTTTCCTGATTTTAAATCTTATATCTAATTAAAATATATGTTCACTGTCTGTTACGAAATTGGAAGCACAGGACATTGTATACCTCTCAACTGTGGCCACCTAATTTTTAACTGATTACTCTAATCTGTCATACATTCAGCAATTAAGTATTTAGTCTTCCTAAGCTTGCTATTTCAATAAAAGGTTTTGCTAGTTCCTGAAATTAATTTGTTTACTATGTAACCTGATTTCCTACATTATTTTTAATTGCTGAAAATGGCTATAGTCTGTTTAATTTTATCAATTTGACTCCAGCATCAATGTCAAGGTTGTTACCATGAATTAGCATATCTACTTGCCTTATAACATCTTGAACTTAGCACATGAGGTTTTCTTTCTATCTTGAATACAAACCAAAATAATATAGTTGGTAATCAAATGAAATAATTATTGATAATTTACATTACAGTTCCTTTAGTGGTAATTGTGATTCCTTCAGTGGTAATTGTAATTCATTCTTTGCCTCATTTGGGGTTTATAATCATACCATTTGCAAATCAAAGTTAGGGTTTTTTTCTTCTACTGTACAAAACAGGACATTTATATGTGTGATATTTATATGTACTTCACCTTTTGTCACTTTTTATGAGGCTAGTCTTATTTTCACTAGTACTGAGCTATGAGGGTGAGAGAACATATGTCTCTCCATATGCACGTTACAAAACTTCTCAGTGCATTTATTGGTGCTAGCTTCATGGCTGTAGGGAATGTCTGCTATATTTTATTTTTCCTCCAAGTGAGTCACACCATTGTACATTTCAATTTGCAAGATGCTTAAAGAGCCAAGAACTGGTGTATATTACAACATGATAACTTCCCATCTGGTCAATGACAGACATCTTTGTAGTTTTTTTTTTCAATTCAGATACTCTAAAAATGTAATTTATTTCTATAGGAATTTAAAATATCATTCTCCATAAATCTAATTGACCCACCTGTCACTTGCCTTCTAGTTTGAAGGCAGTGAGTGACCTTATTAGATAGGATAACATGACATGAAAGGAAGAGAAAAAAATTAAACCAGCCCAAATACTTTAACAGAATTAGTGAAGAGTGAGTTTGCTGTCAGACATAGCTTTGATTCTAGTGTGAATATAGTAACTGTTTTAATTTAACTTTAATTACTAAGTACTGATAAGATTAAATATAGATTATATATGCATTTGTTTATATATATATAACTAATGTTGAACATACAGAAATTAGGATTATTATTTTAAGAATCCAAAGTCCTAATGTTTGAATGCACCATGCATTTTAAATACGGAGAATTTACTTTGACTGCAAGTTCTATCAAGATTTAAGTATGTATGTGTATATATTTTTGATAAATGTTACTAGTATCCAGTATGTGCTAAAATGCAAATATAATTGTAGACTCAGTGCTACACTGTTGGCAAAATATATGAAGTACCAGATGAAAATCACAAAAGGTGTACATAAGGTCTTCTGGCACAAACTTTGCTTATGAAGTGAGAGGTATATGCTTTAGTGTTAAAAGTGCAAAGGCTGAGGTGTCTAAAATCTTCCTTTACTATAAAATTACTATTACAGTGTAGTTTTGTCATAATAGTGGGATGTAGGGGCCCTGCTGGAAGATGATGCTGTGGTTTCCTTAGGTGTTTTCAAGGCTGCCCTGCAAGATATTCGACATACTCCATTTTCTGGTAATGTGAGGGACTAAACTAGAGGAGTGTATGAGCTGATATTTTATTTTCCAGGACTTGTAGGTTTGTATTGAGTATATTGTATAAATTGCAGCTTTGACTGCAGTGAAATACTTGTGCAGTCATTATTTTTTTCATGTGTGCATTCAAGCGTAGTTGGGAGGTGGCACACTTGGCTAAGTTAGAGGTTGTAAAAGCATTCAACTTAATGGAGAGGTACCCCTCTGTTAGAACAACTTCAGCCCATTTTAGTTCTGTCCCAAAAGTTATGTGTAAATGGCACATGAAGTGTTTGAGCAGAGGCATATAAATACTTCTCTGGTCTGACAGGAAAATGTCAGACTGAAAACCTCCCTATGAAGAAGGTTTTAATTGATGCTGAAGGTGTTTTTTGCATACTGGCAGATAATCTTTATACCTGCCCAGTCAATGCATCAGTCCATATGAAGTCCTTAAAATCATGCATGTAAAATTCATGTGCATAAAAGTTTATGTATGAGGTGCATAAAGTTTCAGTATTACCAACTATTGTATAAACTTGTAGCCAAAAAAGTAAATACAGTGGCTTTACATTGGTTGAAATTTAATTTTAAAAGGACTTTCAAATTAATAAAAACTTACATATTAAAGAAAAAAAAAATCTACAATCCAATTTTGAAAACTTCATTTTAAAAATGTTTCAAGAAGAAAATACTAAATACAATAGGTGATAAACATTTGGCAGGACAGATTTGTTTGTTTGTTGCTTAACTGTAATGTTAGTTCAGTGATTGGAGTTCAGTCACTGGGTGTGTTTAGAGTAAGCCTTAGAATAGTATTTGGAAACCTCAATTTTTGCAGAATATAGAAATCACAAACAGAAAATAAACTGCAGTCTTTTTAAAAACAATGAATTTTCTCACTTCTCCCTGCTGGTGAAACAGTAACTCAACCAGTCTAATATTTCTTGTGGATTTTTCAGGACACGTAAGAATTGCTCAACCTAAAGTGGAGTTTTGCAACCCGTTTGAGCATTTTCACTGCCTTTTACTTAAGAGCTTTATATACTTCATTGAGGATGGACACTTCAGATCTCGTACTCAACAATTATCGTAATAATAAACTAAAAGATAATACCCTTACATTTATCTAGCTGCAGGGAAAAAATCCTTTTTGCCTGGTAGAAGAAGATAAATATAGTTCCATGAAAGAGATTAAAGTCAGGAAGCATGAAAGCATTTTCAGAGTAACCTGGGAGGAATTGACACTTAAGGGAGTTAGTGTTACATCTGCAATTTAAGGATATTAATTTCATAGATAAATTAACTGTTTCTTTCTGTCTTTATCTTACATTTTGAAAGGACTCCATCAGCCAGAGAAATGGCAGCCCAAGGTCTGCTGAAGCTGCTCTTATCCCAGCCATACTGTAATCTGACCTTGCTTTTGGAAACATTGCTTTACCATGATTGTCTCTTAGTGAAAATTTTGCTGAGAAGCTCAAGTAAGTATTGATACTGTCAATCCATATAAGAATATCAGTGAGAAACACAAATTCATTTTTAACTACTTAAATGCTGGAGGAAGGCTGTCAGCCATTTTGAGGGTTAGGTACCCATCTACTTACCAGTAGGACACTTCTTGAATGCATAAAAAGATAGAAAAAATCATCACATTTTAATGAGAATTTACACTCAACCAGTGTATTAAAAATTTCAAAGCAAACTGCAATTTGACAAAATAGGTTACTATCATAAATGAAAGAGTCAAAATGAATCTGAGCTTAACAGAGCTTTGACACCGCAACTACTGTATACAGGTTTTTAGAAGTGTGGATCCACAGTCTAAAAGATCACTTTCAAAATTACATTTGAACAGTGGAAAGCTTCTTAGATGTTTTGGTGAAGTTATTATATGCTTGTCACTGTAGGCATTCTAGAATTACATAAATATACTTCTCATATGCTTCTCCTTGTTAATTCATTAATGTTGTTTTGAAAGTAGAATAAATAAATAAAAGAATGTTTGTACAAATTTTTATTTGCATTCTGATGGTATTTTGTTTGAAGCAACAAACTTCATTGCATCTTTCCATTAGCAGTTTGCAGATCAAATGATCATATTGTTGAGTAGCTAATGGTATAACCTGTTAGACTTAATTTTGCAGGAATATGAGAGTCTTGGTTTCTTTATTTTTTGGCAAATGAATTCTTCCTATTTATCAAAAAACTATTAGGTCCACATAATATTTTATATATTTATATTTATGTTTCTATCTATCTATCTATCTATCTATCTATCTATCTATCTATCACATGATTTAGTTCTGTCATTTTAAAATGGTCCGATATTTGTCAGGAGTACAACATCTTCCACTGCTGTCACACATTTTATTGCAAGATGCAGTGCATACTTGCCTACTCAAACACATGTCGTCTTTTACAAAGGCTGGCAAATGTTTGATCAGGGTCATAGTCTTACCCTAGAGTTATCCAATATTGAGTTTTACTATCTGTTTAAATTATTACAGGTAATAAGTGACAGAATGTATTAGTCTATTGACTGACCAACCTCTTAAGCTTTAGGGAAATCCATGTTACTTTGAATTACAAAACGTGTTATTCACACACACTTTATTCATGTAACTTCGATACTGGAATGAATAAGCTTTCAGTTTAGATAAAGTTGATATCTGTGATGATCCATATCATCTAAATTAATTTCAATGGGGTTAATTGTTAATGACAAAACATTTGTATTCTTTATTCCTTCTCCTATACAGCTAAGTATACCATAGTTTTTGAGCAATTTGCCCAAAGCGATAGCAAAACTCCATGGTACTTAATTACATAAGAATTTTTAAAAAGGAAAAGCCTCACATTTTTTACATTAAGTCCTTCCTTTTCCTTTTAAAAACAGGTGAGAAGGCAAAAAATTTTAGATACTGATGATTTTTGCTATATTGTTTTAGCACTTTGGGATACTCAAAGTAGACATCATTCAAAAACATTAAATTTCATTTTAGTTTCATTGTTCTCGTGGTTGTACCATGGGGAGGTTCAGAAGGAATGTATATTCCCCATCATAGTGGGGAGTACTGTTCGGATTGCCAAAGTTTTTTCAGTAGAAAGAGTCTTTGTAGAGAAGCTATGTATGCATGATTCATGTTGCTAAATATTACAAGAAGGATATCACATTTGTTGAAGGTATTGAAACTCCATGTATATAATTATATGCTATCTGGACAAGAAGATGAAAAAATGTGCACTTTTGTCATTTTTTGTGCAATATGATACGTGAAATGTACATAAAAAGTAAAATGTGGAAATATGAAATTATTGCGTCAAAAATACTAAAGGTTACGCAGAATTTGTCTTCAGTTGGTGACTGAGGTGACATATGACTACTGCATAAAGGCAACTTTGAAAAAATTGTTGAAAACTTTGATTTGCATATTTGACCTCTGTAACAAGCTATGAGTCTAAATAACCTAGGTGATTAAATTACAGTGGCATATAATCCTAGAGTTTTTTTCTATAGGTTTCTTCAAGACACGTTCTTGAGTGAGTAAAGAGTTTAAGGTCTCTGCCGTGGCTTTGCAGAGAAAACTAGTAAAGATAGCTGGTACTGTGTTAATTTTCTGACAAAATGAACTATTTTGCAACCTACTTGGCAGACTTTTTTTTTTTTTTTTTTAGCCAATATTGCCTTATCATTCATGGATGTGAAATAGAAATGGATTATTTTGACAAGTAACAAATAATAAAGGAAAAAAGGAAGTGGCATCTGTATAAAATAAGTAGCTGAATCCAGCAGATGCTGACATGAAAATGTGAAGGATGAAAGTGAATTCTGAACATTTCTGCTAGACTTGCACTAAATACACAGCATGCCAGTGGAACAATCTGTGACTTCTAGTTCGATAATCCTTATTTCCAGGAATTGGGAGTTTTTCTTTGCATAATAAACCAAACAGCAATAGCTTTATTGGATTGCACTCGTCCAACACAGGATTAATACCAGAGGGGACCCCATCAGACGATAGACACCTGGCCAGTTATGAACAGCAGATAAGATAGTGGTCTCTAAGAAATTGTGACTGAGAAATTGTCAACAGAGCACATTCCAGACCTTCTGTCAGTCCTTGTGTCTCATACATTATATCCAAGAAGAGATAGTAGTATCAAGTTGATTACAAATAATAGAAATTGCTTTATAATTTTATAAAGAACCTTATTCGTTACCATAGAAACTTGAGACTCCAGTTGTTACAGAAATTTAATTTGTCTTTCAACACACAACATTAAAGCGAGTATTGGCATCTGGAGATGAACTGTAAGAAAACTGCGTTCACGGCAGGACCAGGCCATTGGTAGTTTCACCTAAAGTTTTTGGCTTGCACAATACATATTTGAAAGACTATTAGAAGACAATATTGTTTAGTCTGTACATCTCAATATAGATGATATTCTGGGCCTAAAATTTTGAAATAAGAATTGATAGTAACATTTAGAAATATTCTGTAATAAGTCTAAGTCTGCAAATCTTAAATTGGACCCAAATAAATATGATTTGCTTCAAAAAGAGATCAATTACCTTGTGCATATAAACAGGTTGGGAAGGGAAGATTCCCACCAAGAAAATACAGCTGTGTGGTGCACCATTAGACAACTTTCTAGACACTAATAGATATGAAGAGTTATCTAAGACCATTCTTTTATTAACCATTTTCTGGAAAGAGAACTTAGAAATATATTTGTAGGACTGGAAGATTTTTTTTTCCCCCACTCCAATTCTTTGCCCTCTTTGAAACAGTTCTCTAACTGCCATAATGAATAAGGTATCATTTTAAGGTAAACTTTAAGTACTCATTAATTTTTAATCAAACTTAATTAATTACATTTTAGACACATAAGAGTAAATAGCACTGGTTTTTTGAGAGTTACCCTAAAAGAACAGTGAAAAGTGGTAACTTCACCAATTGACCTCATTTAGGAGACTGAACTATTAGTGGCAGTAGTGAGTTATTATAGAAGAAAATGTACGTGCCTTGCATAAATTACCTGTGATACACGGTCATATGGATAGCTTTTCAAAGACTTAGTAATTTTTGATAGGAAGTTCTTGTTACAGTAGAGCTCTAGACTGAATAAGTTTTAAGGTAAGCTGTTCCTCCAATATGTGGAGGAACACAAGGGAGCTAATGTGGCCACAGGACTACATGCAGTATTGCCTTATCAAATTTTGGCTGTCATAATGTCACACTTTCTGCATACTATCCCATAAAATCAGTACTGGAGGTGTTCTGACAGTAATGGGGTTTTTTCCTATGGGCCATAGATAAGACAGATTCTACAGAAGTCACTAACTCAGAAATTCATTAATGGAAGCTTTTTCTCAGACAGTTGAAAATAAATTGTTTAAGGAGAAAGAAATCTAAATGGAGTTGAATGAAATTAAAATGCTGTGCAACTGATGGCATATAAATATAGAGCTACAGAAGTAGTTTGCTGATATGTTAATAATTTATGGACAGATGATATAAGTGTTGTTAAAGCTTTTTTTGCCATATTAAGCTTTTTAGTTGTCATAAATTTAGGATTTGTTTGATTCACAGGTAGCAGCTAATACAGGGCTTATTATTATTTGGAATGTATTACATTGAAACAGGTAAGTTTAAGATCTGGGTTTTGTTCAGGGTAGGAGTAATATGACCCTGGGATTAGCTTAATTGGTTAGAACATGGTGCTGTTAGCAACAAGGTTGTAGATTCAGCCCCTTTATGGGCCATTTACTTATGAGCTGGACTTGATGACCCTTGTAAGTCCTTTCCAACTCAGAGTATTCTGTGACTCTTTCATATATCTACTATGTAAAATTTCTCCTTGGAATTTAAAACTAAAATACACTTTCTGCCAAAATGAAGCCATGTTCAAAGTTACAATAGATTTTAGCAACTCCGAAAGAAAATTATCTACCATGTCAGATACAGCAAAGGAACAGAAAATAAGTCAGTGACAGAAGAAGCACTGAGGATGTAGTGTACTCCAGAGTGCCTGCTGAAGTATTTTATTCTATAAACAAACAAAGCATATCCTTTTGGCATTCTTTGTATCCTCATCAGTTGTTGTGATTTAAAGAAACCTTTAAATTCAATAAAGAAAGTGAAAGTTTCATGCACTCTGCAAATTAAAGACCAGTATTAGAAATAATTTGTTCCGTCTTCAATTCCTCTCCCTAAATGAAACAGCATGTATAAATTTGAGTTTTGACTACCTCTTTTGGTCCATAAAAGACAGCATAACTGTTTGTGTCTTGGCTGTTGTATATGGATTAACTGGTGAGAGGTATGTCTAGGGTCAGTAACAGGATTTTTTGAATGCAGCAAGATTCATTTTATGGCTAGACTAGTCAGATTAGTGCTGGATGAGTGATAATGTTGGCAAATCACTGGGTGGTATTTCTATCAGTAAGAAAGAAATATGGGTAAATTGCACTTGTAAGTCTGTCTTTCCGAAGTTATGTTTTTAAAATACGTAGTAGTATCCCAAGAGGTTTAGTGTATTACTTTGTCGAAGGAAGAATGATTCATTGTGAATGGTTAGGGCATTGCTGTTATTCAATAGATATATAATTTTCTTATAGAGATATTTATTAAAAACAATTGTATTCTAATATCTTTTGGTGTCCTTTCTGCATATAGAACATCATGCTATATGGAAATAACAAACAGCTGATTTTTTTTAATTTTAGCAGGTATCTAGATAAATATATAGCCACATTTAGGTATGAACGCTAAGTCTTGCTAAAATAATAAAGAAGCATCTCCTTTGAGCTACCTATGGGAGCTTTAGGTTCCCTTCACCAGTTAGGTTTTGCTATACCAACGCAGTCAGTGACAAAAAGAGAAATGTATAGAGGAAAGCATCACAGAGCAGTAAGTATAATACCTATCATATAAATTCTGTTCTATGTAATAATTAACAAGAAGGCTGCATTGAAGTTCAAACTGAGATGAATATTTAATGTTATGACAGGTGAGCTAATAAACAGAAAAGAAAAAATCTAAGGCAAGAGAAATGTAGGTATCTTTCTGTAGACTGTTAATTCATAATATTTAACCAGCTATACTGATCTGCTAGCTAAACTTTTCGAATAATATTATCCTTTAAGGTCCCTTGTGACCCAAAAAATCCTGTGATTCTATGATCCATGTCCACTTATCCATCAGAAAACTCATTTTAACCTGAGCTTTCGGATTGTTCTTACTACAAGAAAAACATTTACTTCAGGGTAAAGCAAGAAGAAGCTGATGAATAATTACATATCTCGTTACATTTAGCTACATTTACTAGTGGATTCATGAAGATCTTTGCTTAAAAGCACGAGAATCACATTATACCGTTCTTATAACAAGATGTATGTATAGCCCTTTCTACAAAATTCTTTATGCTCCACTCTCCTTATCTAAATCTTTTGGTAGCACTAATTGATTAGAAAAGTTATTAGTAAGTTGTGATTTACTAATATGACTTACGACCATGTGGCATGGTCATAAAGAAAATTTAGGCTTAATTTCAAGTCATGAGCACCTTTAAGCAAACTAATTTCCCATCATGTATTGCAAAGACAGTTTACATAGTGCTTGAAATCTTAGCAAACCTCCCCCTAGAACTTGGCTAAATTGATTTTAAAAATAAATACTTAGAGTAATAGAATGAAAGTTCATTTCAGATTTTCATCTCACTCTTCTTCTGCTTTGATGGTTATTTATTTTTCATACGTATCCCTGGTTTGAGTGAATAAGTGGAACCCTTTTGATTCTTTGCATCTGGCATTGGAAACAATATATGTCAGCTCTCTCAGCTCATAGGAAAAAGCAGGCTGAATAAAAAACTGTCTTATTGCTGATTTGTCTGCTACCTTGGGGGAAAAAAACCAAACTGCAGCTTGTTGGTTGTGAAATCAATGATCATGTTTTTCAGCTTGCTACATCCTCTGTTCCTACTAAGGTTGCATACTACCTAGACTGAATGATGTACAGTAATGCATGAATTAGGTTGAAGGAATTCAGAAGAGAGTAAAATGAGAATTTTTTTTCGTTCTCAAGTTATTCAAAGATGGGTTGAAAGCAGTGATTTTCCTTTACAGTAGATTTTGAAGGCTCCCATCTTTCTCCTTCGGTTACTAAAGATAAAGACAACCAAACTGACAGAAAGCAATGACATTTTATACTATAATTTTATCTAAATACTTTTTACAGAAACCATTGTTTTTGAAAACTAGAATTTTAAGTTAAGAGTATTTAACAGGTTATGGCTTTGGGTATTTCTCATGGTTTTTAACATTGGAAAACGCATGGAAAGCTCAGGTCTTCAACATTAACACAAGTTGAAGTCATTGAATTGCATTGGTCATGGAAATTTAAATGCATCCTTATGTTTCAGCTGGGAGATTGTGTTATGATTATCAGAAAGATTTGTAAATATTTGTAAGAAATTATCATGGAACTCTATGGTAATCACTACTTGTTTTTAAAATCTGTATCTTAGCAGGGCTGAGATTTTGTTTTGTGGAGCTCTTTTGTTCTGAGTTTCATCTTACACTAAAAAACAAAGCCAGCACATTTTGGAATATGGAGCTGCTACTTTTTTAATTTTTTGTATCTAAATTGGATTATTTCATATGACTATTATATAAGGAAGAGGAGTTAAGCAGTAACAGCTTTTTGACTGATTCTGCAGTTTAGTCCTGATTGATCTTCAGTAAATAATCAATTTCCAATTACAATCAATTTCAATTTAATTTTGAATTAAATAGGCATATTCCATAATTTGAAAACATGCTTGAGTCTTTTATTGACTACACAAAATTCAGGAAGACAGTCAATTGTAATTAGCCAGAGAAAGATCAGATTTCAGTATCTGTGTTATTGTTTGAAATATTATTCAGATACACTTTGCAGTTTGTTTTGATTAATACTATCCGTTACTGAGAGTTTGAATTACTTGGAAATTATTTGAACCATGTTTTTGTTTATTTTGAAGGAAATGAAGCATTAAATTGTGATGAACAAAGTTCTCTCTTGGAACAGGAAAATAAGAAAGAGTCTAGTCTGATTGAAACAATCTTCACAGTATTGTCTTACTGCACTTTATCACCCAAATCCCTTGGCATTGCTTTTGAGTCCTACATGGAAAAAGAGCTGCTGTGGAACTGCTTATACAATATGACAGGTACTTAATTTATTAGTAAGCATTTCAAATCTGATGTTAAATGTTGTTCATTTTCAGACATGTAGTGAGTATTATTTTTACCATGATAAATCAGTGAAGGTATGTTAGCTAACTTCAAAATTATAGTATTATTGAAGGGTTTTGTGCAGTCAGGCCATGTAGGAGTGGTGAAAATTTTGAAGAATGCAGAGGTTCCAGAGCAGTGTTGTTGACCAGAAGTCTGATGACCTTAAGTGTTTGTCTTACCAGCAGACTGGCTGCAGAATGTTTTTGTAGGTCTCTACCAGCAGAGGTTCTTCATCTCTATGCATTTAACAGCTCCAGACCTTTGCCACAATTTAAAATTTGAAAGTAAGAAGAGTGAAAAAGAGGAGGACTGAAAAAAGAGAAGGAAGGACTTCTGCTACTGAGGGAGAAATAATCTGAGGAGCATATAGTCTCTGCTGTCTCAGGCAGTCAGTCTCTTATTTTCTGTTGAGAGGGAGAGCTGCCCTCACAGTTAGAGCAACTAATTCTATCCCCAAGGAAAAACAGTAATCAACCAGAAAAGAGAGGTGAGGTTTAGAAGGGTGATATTGCAAATTATGGATTAAAAGCAGGAGGGCTCAAAAGAAGAGGATGGAAATGGGAGAATGCAGGAGGGGAAACAGAATTATGAGTATCACAAAATAGAAAACAATTATAAAAGTGCTCAGGTACTTCTCAGAGAAAAACAGGATTGCAAAAAGTAGAAGTTTAACCTGTGAGAGGAAGAAAAAGAGAGAAGTGGTGCATGGAAGCTTCCAGAAAGGCCATGATGAGATCAGCAAAAAGTAGAGGGAAGCAAAAGTATGAGCAAAGGATCTAAAGATCTAACATGTCAAAACACATCTCTGATATGCTCTGCAACACTCTGCCTGACAATTGCAGCTCCATGACAATGGAGAAACTGCAGTTTGCTGGGGTATTAAGAATGTGGAGAAGATTGATACTTGTTGTAATGTCAATAACTGTATTTAGGATGGTGTATTTTGAACATGCAGACTCTGATGACATGCTGTGTCTTGGTTGATGACTATTATTTGTATGTATTTTTGTTTCCAAAGGACCTTTTTTTTTTTTTTTCTTTACTGTCTGTAGTATAGCAGTTTGAGTATCTAATAAATGCAACTTCGTTAATACTATCAAGACAACGATGTAGAGAAAAAAAAGGTATATCTGGAAAAAAAGATACATACAAATAATAGTATATCTGTTTGCCTCATTGATGCCTAACAAGTACTTAAATGTTTTCCATATTAAAAGGAAGACAAAAATCAACTTAAATAGAATTTTTATAAATATATCAGTGGAGAAATAAGAATGAAGGAAATAATTTTTTTTGTCAGTACTGTATTTATATGTACTGTCTTTATATGCTATATGTTTTGCATTATACTCTTTCTTAATTTGTAACAGACCAATAGGTCTAATAGGTTTATTATGAACCATAATGTTACTTTTTTTTTCCATAAGAATTCTAAAAACATTTCCAGAAACAGATTTACACAACTGACTACACTTACTAAATAGTTAATAATTCTTCCTTCTGAAGTTTCCAGTTGTAGTGAGTCGGAGCCAGAAGTTATCAGATGCTTGAAGTCGACCTTGATTAATTCAGTCAAGGGTATAGTGAAACAGATAATTTCTTTGATGCATTCATGGGAGGCAACAGAAAATTATGGAACATACCAGCACAAGCAAATAGTTCCCGAAAGTTTACTGAAAACTCTTCCAAAGGAATGGAATTACACTCCTCGGGAAATGAAGAGAAAAGAATCTGGGAAATGTAGGTGAAATTTATATGTAATGTTTATGTATGTATATAATACATCCTATAAGCTTCTCGTAAGAACTTTAAAATCCTTTACTCTTTCACTCCAAAACTGGGCAGTAAATTTTGTGAGCGTTGTAGCTTGGCAATGAACAAACTATTTCCAAACATCCTGTGGTGGCTGGGCTTTTTTAAGTACTTTGCATTAAAATTCAGTTATTATTTCTTGAGGCTTACACCAATATATATACAAACAAGGTTTTGAAAATAGTCTGTATTGTAGTATTGATAATAATAGTACTGAAAATGTTTTCAGCATCTGGCAGTAGTCAGATGGGATTCAAAACAAAGTGAAGAATAATGCCTATACTTTGGCCTCAATGGCAGTAAACAGTTTTCCTTTTCATCTTTTCAATCAGGACTGTCATTCATCCCAACTTTACAACACAGCAATTTATGCTTGAATAAAAAAAGCACTGAAACTGTTGTGGAGTATGCTACTGCTTGGTTGTTGAAACAGTTAGTAAAGAAAGGAAGAAATCACATAGAATAGGAGGTGTTTTGAAGGTGATTAGATGTAAAGCTGATTTCTGGTATGTATTTTCATGTCCCACAGTGCCTAAAGCATCTGTCACTTCAGGTCATGATTCAGAAGGCTAACTTTTGGAAACATTACATGATAAATTGTTGCCACCAAAATATTACCTGATTATTTACAATACTGTAGTATATTGTGGCATGGTGCTTTGAGTATGTAGAATGTGGCCAAGCCAGAGCATCAATCCGTTCTTTTATTTTTCATACATCTTCACTGCACTCTCATTTTAATCTAGAACTGTTGTATGGCTATTTTAGGTTAATTGCTATGTGCTAACTGATATGCAAACTGAGAGGTAAGAATCTAGGCTTCAAGACAATTTAAATTTGTATGTGTGATATCTAGAACTGTTCCTCTGGTTTTTTAAAGGTCTTTTCAGCCTTCTGATGTTTACTTTTTGAGATGGAGTTTCTCACGCACTTTTCACGTAAATCATGATTGTTTTGCATTCCTTTCTGAAGGAGGAGAGAATTGATGGACTGTTGGTTTGATCAGTGTGGTTGGAGAGGATAATTTTTTTCCTCCAATCCATGGTCACTGTTGGAATTCTATAAATGTCAAAGTCTGTAAATAAACTGCCTCTTTTTTGCCTTGGACATCTCAGTGCGTGAGTGTTGTTCTTTCGTGTCGTATTGCATAGAACAGATATGGCTTCTTTTTTTAAAAAAAGAAAAACGTTTGGAGTACAGGTTCAATGACACAGGGTTTTCTTGAATTATTTGGAGCTTGTTTGGAGGTTGGTACTTTTTTAGACCTTGACAGCTTTTTCTATATTTTTCATTTAAATATGTCTTGGGTTTTGAGCAGCACAATTTCTCTATAGTTATTTTTATGGCTACTTTTATTATCCAGTCTTTAAAATGCAGTGCTATCTAGTGTAGATGCTTATAAGAAAGATGATAAACTGAAGTTTTGTCATTTTGAACGTAGGGATTGATAAGAAACTAGAGATTATAAGTTTATGTAATATTCTGATACATTTAGCACTGTGCTTCAGCTGTGAAGTTGAAAAAATGCTGCAATTTTGAAGACAACTTTTCACAATTCAGCATACCTGAGTACTGTCTTTCTCATTAATCCTGTAATGAGTGTGCACAGCAGGACTAATTGTTAATAGAGTCACAGTTCTAAATTTTCTGCTTTTAAGTCATGTAATTGTTTAGGTTTTATGGGATTTATATGCAGAAAGCATAATACAAGTGAAACTAGAGTTGAGTACTTAAGCTTTTTTAACCCATTTTCAGTACAAAAGAAAGTTAGAAATTATCATACAACATTCAGAAGCAGTTAGAACTATACTGTTAATGTTAATTATATCATCTTTTCTTTCTATTTTTAAGGCTTCACAAGGCTTGCAGCTCAAGCAGTATCTATTGTAATCAGCAAGTTACCTACAGTGATTGCATGTTTGCCTCCCCCAATTAAATACTTCTTTTTTCTGGCTGAGAGAAAAATGTCAAGAAACTTTGCTGAATTGAAGAAAGCTGGTCTGCTTGTCTGGAACTTGATTGTAATTATATGTCGGATATTTGAGGATGGAAATACTGCCGAATTTTTAACAGGTGCAACACTTGACAGATGGAGCAAAGAAAAACTCAGTTTAGTTCGTGTGTGCTTAGAAAGTATTATGGGAAAACAGAAAAGTGGTCCTAAGCAAGTGACCCAGAAGATCATACAAAGCATTGAGCAGCAAAGACCTAACTGGATTGAAAGCCAGTTGCTGAAGGCAAGAAAACTGAGCATAGACTGGTAAGAACATAGTATTTTTCAAATGCTATTATTTGTTCTTTATTTTACTGGATTATTGGCATGTTTATGGCTACTGCTCAATTTTAAGGAGAAGAGCAGTGATCTTATATGAAACAGACTAGTCCTTAACAGTGATGGCTTTATACCATGGGTTTGTAATTTAAGTTCATTGCTGAAACACTAAGGCATGGTTGTTTCATCAGAATGGTGTGTTCATAGTACTACAAGATTTCATGTTTTCTTGATGAGCCAAAAATGTGGACAAGTCCATTGCTATATCTTTCAAAATGTGAGCAGGTACTAAATACTATATGTATTATATATATTTATAATTTAGTTTTACAGTGGTGATTAAATTAAGAGGAAATTAAGT
The DNA here is from genome assembly GCA_017589585.1 of Phylloscopus whistleri. Taxonomy (NCBI): domain Eukaryota; kingdom Metazoa; phylum Chordata; class Aves; order Passeriformes; family Phylloscopidae; genus Phylloscopus; species Phylloscopus whistleri. The sequence goes on along the minus strand of JADMLD010001013.1, from coordinate 7,111,666 downwards.
GGTGATTAAATTGAGAGGCATTCGTTGTTCTGTGAATAAAAAGTAAGCATACTTTATTCTAAAACATATCAAACCCTGAGGCAAATAGGGTATGTCAAAACAGGACAAGAATAATATCCTGCTGTGTCTTTCTTTCTGAGAAAATACCAGTTTTTCCTTCAGATTTGACATTAAGATCTTTACAGTGATTTTTCAAGGAGTTGTGTACATGTGTCAGTGTGTTCGTAGTCCAGTCTGTTTTAATGTTGCAGTCATGTATCATTCTGTAAAAATACCATTCGTCAACTTTGCAATATTAGATTTATTAGGATTACATGATTTACAGAATTAAATTGTAACTGCTGAAAGTAAGATTGCTGGGGTTTTTTCAGTGAGTATTCTTTAAGATTGCAGTTGTTTCTATCATGTTGGTATTTGTCTGTATAAACAAAGGATACAGTGATTGTAGGTTGGAACCAGTGATATCAGTGAATAAGTTTTCATGCAGTGCTTTAAGGGACAGTATCCTGTTTCTGTGAGTAGTCAGTTAATGTGGGTAGCTTTGTTATCTTTACATGTCCATTTAACTCTGATTTACAAGATCTAATCCAATGATTAAAAGTTTGAATCCAGATGCCGGTGACTGGAGGAGTTGTAGAATAAAAACTTGTAATGATAATTTGCAGATTGATAGTTAACACAGTGGTCCCATAACACAATTTCTAATGTTGCTGAGAGAATAGGTAGTTCTTAAAAACACAAATATAGAAAGACAATATTGTGGATAACCTCTAAAAATTAAAACTTTAGTTAATTTGCACATCTTCTGAAGCTGAGAATTTTAACTTAATATTTCTTTATTTTCTTTTGTAAAAATGCTGTGTTATATGTTATGTATCAGATTGTGGAAACTAAACATGGGAAAATGCTTGTGTATGTATACAGTATAACCAAAGACAGAACTAGCTTATGACTAGGCCTGGTAAGTTTAAGCTTAGGATAATGAAGAATATATATCTGCTCTCCAAGTGAGCAGTTATTTGATGCAGTTATGAAACTGACTTCCCTGACTTCAGTTGCATTTCTGCCACAGAAATCTAATATGAATGTTTTTCCACTTTTCATTCAAATATTATGAGTCAATATCTGGGGGGAAAAAAGATGCAGTTTATAAATACCTGAGATATGAAATCTAGAGATGAATGTTATTATAAATGCAATTTACAAAACTAATATATTAGAGCTGAAATTCAAATATTCAATTAAAATAAGTAGTGGCCACATAATTACTAAACTGAAAGCAATCTTTCAAGAACAGACTTATAATTTTCATGAACGAAATTACTATATTGTAATTATATACTACACACTGAGTTGGAGTTATGTAACCATTCAATAATCCAATTATCTTCTGATTTAGCTGTATGCATATGGATGTATGTGTCCATATTAATAAATGTTTATAGACGTCTAATAGATACATATGAAAGAAAAAAAACCCCTATAAATTTCAAAAAATTATTTGAGGCTCACCTACACAGCCACAAAAACATCTTTGAAGTGCAGTGGGTTTTTGTAAGTAAAATTCTTGCTCGTTATGTTATTATTATTAGGATTGTTACTTACATAAAAAGTCTAAACAGTATATATTAACTTAATTTTAAAGAATATTTCAAAAATTATAGCCTTCATTGAAAGGTTCGGAAAACGGCAGTTGCACTCATTGCCTGTCTTGTGTACTGCCTGAAAGTATTACTATTCATTAAAATAACCTTCACTTTATGGTAGCACCAGAGCTGTAAACAGTCACATTAGATTCTAAAAAACACACATCCTGGGAAGAAAAGAAATGTCTGTCTGTGCAAAGTAATTTGTCGAATTGAAGATTATTGTTTTTCATCATGGTGACCCTGACCTTGCTGGCTGGGTGCATATACAGATTAAGATGAATGCAGTTATTCCTTGGCTGAGGTCTGCCTCTCTCAGGGCACATTCTTGCTAATGACATGATTGATAGGCAGTCCCAAATCCAGAAAGGAAGTCATTAATCATAGTGCTGCCTGAATCCAATCATCTGCTTCACCTGCGCAGTAACGGCAGTAAAGGATACAATTTGGGTGCTGGCACTGATACATTCCTTTGTCAGAGATCCTTAGCTTTTTCAATGTTAGTTGCTAAGAATTTTGACAAGAAATTCAGGTTGTATCATATGTGGCATCAAATATCAGCCTTAAGTGTGCTTTTATTTAAAGATCAATTTCTTTGAAGCTTTTCTGTAAAGTACACCATAATAACATAGTATCACTTACTTACCTTCAGCAAAGAACAAAATTATAGTTTGTATTTTGAAACTATTTGCTCTGTAGGACATTCTGAAACTGCATGTGGAAGCAATATCAGCAATGTCTAGCATCTGTGCAGCATTTCAGAGAGCCTGTAGGTCAAACAGCAACTTTCAGAAGGACTGACTTTGTAACCATGGCACACTTTCAACAGTCAGCTGCAGCCACAGTAGTTTTGTTTTCCGATTTTGGGGGGTTTTTTGATGTTTTGGGGTTTTTTTTTACTTCTAAATGAATATAATATTGATTTTTTTTAATTAATTGAGAATGCTTCTTTGGTTTATTTTAAACTAATCCAATAGTGTCTGTAGAAATAACAATATATTGTTGTTAATCTTTTGAGTTCTTGACACATACATGTCAAATACCTGTGTTGCAGCTCCAGTATTTGAGGAAAATTTTGGTACTTTTTCTTTCTTAGACTTTATCAGTAGCAATACTAAGATGTGTTTGTGTGCACAGTCTTGCAATAATCAGAGATTTGAATGTACAATTGTGGAGGTATATGGGAATGTCATCTTCAGATTTTCATTGGTAGAAGTTTCACAGAAATACAAAAAAAGCAAGGAATGTTATAGGGCTAAAAATGCAACAAGTGGCAAATAGGTACCTTTTAAATGGTTAACAGTGTATACCAGTGGAAAGAACCGACTTCCATTTAAAACTTCGAACCTATACTTAGAGGTAATGGCTACCTTTCTGACATTTTAATTAGGCTTTAATATGTGCTGTGACAAGCAAGGAAAAATGCACAAGAGATCGAATGTAAATGCCATTTCTAGTAGCAAAGATACTTCTCAATGGGAAACGAAAATATTTGCTGCTCCTATATTCTTAGAGTAAAGAGTGTTTTATGTGTTCATCTTTCCAATTAAGGTGATTAAAATTAGTATAATAACGTTATTTAACATGTATTAATATATACAGATTGATATCCATACAACAACATTTGTGTAAGTCAACTACTTCCAAGTTTTTTTGACCATGTAGTTCTAGCCGTGTTCGTATTAATATTTTGCTTTTTAGAAATTTAACTGAGGACTGTATCTTTTCTATATTCTAGTGCCTCAATCACAGTTAAAGGTGCAACGTTAGAGGAAGGAGGTATTGCACTTGGATTCACGGAGCATAATATAAACATGATGGTCCTGGATATCTGCCACAAACCAGGTGGTAGCGAGTACCTGAGGCAAATTTATCACATCATCCGGCTCAATGAGGTAGGGAAACGGCCTTTCCACAGAGCAATTAAGTGTGTACTGGCCTGGGGCAACATCTGCTGGCAGCTAAGGGTTAGTCAAGGAGGTGATAATAGTTCTTAAAGTCAATCTAGAATCCTATATTGTATTTTAATAAAATCCATTCAGTTTAGACTTTTGTGCATTTCTACAGAAAAGATTACTTTATAGGAAACACTGTAGATTTTATTTAGGTACTTAGACAGTAGTATGGCTCATAAACATCCTTCAGTTTCATATTGTAGACCACAGATATTAGGAGTCTGAGCACAGTTAAAAAAAAAAAAAATATATCAGCGAAGGCTGTTGAATTGACTGTTATAAAAAGTAAAATTACACGTGGTTAATTAACTCGCTTGATTTAAACAAACAAGCAATCCCTTTGGCTGTACTGAGGAAGTAAATGCATCCACATGAAATCTTACTCAATTTCGACAACCGTTCAACTAAAGTGCTTCTAAAATTTCAAGAAACAGAAAATTCAGATTTATTTGCTGCATATGGAATTTTGGCAATGTAAAAGAATTGCCACAAAATTTCTACGGCTGTTCTAAATTGCCCCAAGTTACCAAAAACATTCTGATTTTCTTGACTGAAATAAACATAGGTTTGTTTAAATTGTACAGTAACACAGATCTACACAACTTAATTTAGAAAATTCTGATTTTAGCTTTAATTACTAAATTTGTTGAATGCAGAAGCAGGCGCTGTTAAAATCCTTGCAAGCGTACAGAAGTGTTTATAATAAAATACAAAATAATGCAAATATAGGCAGAGGCCAGGATTTTTCCTCTGAAAAACCTCGTAGCAGAAAACCCTAACTAGACAGCTATATCTGTAGGAAGGCCACAGAGAGCACCTTAGTACTGACACTGCTTCTGAAAATCAGATCAAACTGTTTAGTTCCTAAGTAGAGGCTTAAAAACAACCTTTATGAATCTGCCTTTGAAAGCATTAGAAATTATGTAAGCATATATGGCTTATATATATGGCAACCTAACATTAGTACAGTACAGAATCTTTTCAAGTTTCAATTTCCTGAACAATTAACTGGTTTAGGAAGTGAAGTGAAAGTTATTACTGTAATAAACAAAACCTTTTCACCTGGAGCACATTCAAGATTACTCTTAGGTGTAAAGGAGTGAGGAAAAGACCACCGAAAATAGCATATAGTCCAGTAGTTAGGACAGTTACCTAGGGGACAGTGTATACAGGCTCAAATCTTTATACTTCCTGGTTTATATCAGGGAATTGAATTTGCATTTCCCACATCTGAACTAATTCCCCAAACCTCCATACCATTAGCTATCAGCATGAAACTCCTTCTTTTTCCCCTGTTGGAGTTGTTTTGCCTTGTAGAAACAGTGGTAAAAATGCATTCTGCAATTTTTAGGGTCAAAAATAGAATCATACTCTAGCTGAAGGAATAGATTACACATGCTGGGTTTTGGAGACCCTGCTCCAAGATCTGACTCCTGTGAGTATTCGGTTATTTATACAAAGTGGAACAGCTCCAATAGGAGGTATGAGGCTAAGAGAATTAGGTGGAAGAGGGACTTCAGCCTGACTTCCCACATCCCAGGTGTCTCTCCTTGAATTTCTGCAGCTAGTAAGACCTTTTATAAAAATAGAACGTTTCTCAGTGGAAAAAACTGTATTGTTTTAAAAAAGAAGAAGAGAGACTCTGACCAGCTTGAGTTAAGAAGGATTTAACTGTATTACTTTCAATTGTCTTTGAAATCATTACAAAACGTTTTAATGCTTGGCATGGTATTATGATAATGCACTTTTCAATATTATTTTTCGAAACCCAAGTTATGTTTTATGTGCCTGCTTACCAAGAAATAGATTTGATTGTCTATTCAGAGGTCCATTCTTTTGTTTAAAGACTCCTTGGAATGTCAAGCAATTGTGTTCTTAAAATTAGTTGAGAGGTGTTTATGCTACCCTGCTTAGTAATCGTGTAAAAACAAAATGATGAGACAGAAAATTGTTGTTCGTGGTAATATTCCTCACAAAAGCAGGTGAAATGGATTCTTGGAAGCTGGATTTGAAAACAGAGATATGATTTTATAAAAAATTTTAGTAGATACTGCAGTACTCAAAACAGCTTAAAGCCCTTCCATGTGTTTGCCAAAAATAATAATAATTTTTAAAATATTTTTTTAGTAATGACAGCTAAAGAGATAACTCTTCTGAACTGTCAGGCTCAATAATATTCTGTATACTTGGTTTGATGCCCAGTCAGTGTAGTGAGGATATAGTTCTCATATATACAGATGTGATTTCGTATTTTCACATTTTTGAAACATGACCTTTTCAGAGCCTACAATATTTACTATACAAAAGGAGGTCTTAATGTAATACATTTACCATTGTTGAATAAGTCTCTTCACCAAAACTAAATCCACAGTATTTTATTAAAGACAGAAAAATACCTTTACTGAAGGAAGCTGTATACCACTTAAAGTTTTTGAACCCTGGCAAGCAGGTGTTACCGAAATTGGTCAAAATCTCCTTCCTATCACCACTGTAGAATTAAGAAGCAGGCATTCTTTATTACAGGGCCAGATGCCGCAGGGATGTCTCCACCAAAATTGTGCATGTCAAGTACAGAAAAGTTCCTGCTTTATGTACTGTGTTTTACGTACATATTCACTGATTTTCCCAGAACGAACATACATATAATAATAATTTCCTGGAAACCCATAACATGTTCCCCCCTCCCTTTGCACGTGTTCATCTGTCCCGGGGGTCCCTCTGGTGGTCTCCAGTGGTCCCAGACCCCAAAATTACCTGTTCAGTGAACTGGTGTTGCTTTCCAAAAAGGGAGCTGAGATGGCATACCCAGGCTGGTTAATTATTTTGTTAATGTTTAGCATGATTCTACAGAATATGTATTGTGCCTTTCTGTAGACTATTAGTTTTGCAAAATAAGTATTGTATTTTCCCACCAGCTGAACAAATAGTTCTTCATCTGGCAACACATGGACATCTATTTCCAGTATTGCTTCTGAAAAAGCAACACAATCTGCTTCTGCTGGCTCTGTTACATCCAGAGGGCTGGGTTGCTTTAGTCTACAGCTCTTGTAAAAATGTGTACATGGAAGGCAGCGCATTTATGAAAATTTGGTAGATGTACAGAAATAGCTTTTAAATAACCTCCTTTATGGTGGCTCTGAAATCTTTGTTATGGCATAAAGTATGAATGAATGAATGAAGAAATAAAAATCCTGATATTTTTGAAAAGCTGAGTAAAAATAGCTAAAAGAGGGTATGTTTTCACAGTTGCCTTTTGATGGTGTTTTAAAAAAAAAGCTTAATTTGTTTTTCTTTTTTTTGGTGGTTGGGGTCTTCTTCCATACACTAAGATAATTTTGTGATTCTCTTGGTCAGACATGACATTTGACTGCAACCAGCAGAGAGACGACCCTCCTCTTTCTCTTGCCCTTGTTCTTTTCCACTCCTAGACCCCGCCTTTGTACTAGTACTAGAAATGATGTGGCTAGTTTATCTGGATGAAACCAGGTTTTTTTTTCCCCTGGCTGTTTTCACAATTTATGCTAGTGCCAACACAAGGGAGAAGCAGCTGCAGCCTATGTGGCCTGAAGGTGAACTTGTGCCTTTCAGGTTAGGCCATAGTTGGGTAAGTTTAAACAAATGATGAAAACTTTCTTTAAGAAAGACCTACTGAGAGACACAGGATGCCTTAGTAGGTAGTTTGCATGTTATTCCATCTTGGTAGTACTGCAAATAAGAGGAGCGTTTGTATCTACCCATCCTAATGACTCACCTTGAGTACCTGCTCCATGTTATGGATTTCATTTTAATAGCAATAAACTGTTTAATCACAGTAATCCTTCCAGCAAATGGATGTGTAAATGTTTCTTTATCTGGTTCTTCATAAAATGGTTCTATTTAATCAAAACACTATTGGCCTGCAATGATGATTTATTTACATAGTAGTCCTAGACGTGAAAACAGAAAAGATTGTGTCCAAAATAATCATGCATCTGTTACAGTATAGTTTCTAAAATTGCAATGCAAATCATACTACGTCTAGTCCTTGAATACTTAAGCAGCTAAAAATAGCTTTGAAGAGTGGGAGAATATTTATTTCCTATGTTTAAATAACATGTAGAACATGTTAGTCAAATAATTGATTTAAAGTCATATAGTAATTGTTGACTGTTTTCCAAAAGGTCTAATGCAAAAGACATGAAAAACATTTGTTGTTCACTTCTACATATCACTTCTACCTAGCATATATATATATTAAATGAGAACTTACACACATAATTTGACAACAATTTCAAAACAACAGGTTAGATCATTCCATTTTGCTTAAGTTGGGTGCATGTTTTTCAAGGTTATTTCTTGTTCATTGTAAAATGGTGATATTCTTAAAAAGGTTTCTATTTTTTAAGAGACCGTTAATTCCCCACTGTATTAAAAGGAACTTCTATCAAGCATTCTGTAAACTTGTGCTTGAAATATAGGCAAATTTCACTTAGAAGGCTAGATGGCCTGTACTATTCTGTGGTTGCTTTTCCTTCCAAAAGGAATATTTGAAAGAGAAGCTGTCTTGTGAGAATTCTTCTGAAGATAGTGATACCTCGAGTCAATGCCTGCCTTTGACGCTGAAGGGCACAGAAGAGCAGCCTGTCTTCAACCCTTTCCAGGTGTACAGACAATCTTGTGCAAAAGTATTCAATCAGGTTCGTGAAAATCTGAAACCTTGGTTATAGTATAATTTTTACTTGTTGGTCTTATTATGATCATGATAATGACAAAGACTGAATGTATGAAAATGGCATTATTTATGTGTGTTCACATTTGTTGAAGAAGAAAGGAACATTATTTATTGGGAGTCTAATGAGGGTACCCTCTACAATATCATGATGTTCAAAAAGCCATTATAATAATTTTATCTTAATTATAGTATGTAAGAGCAATTTGCATTTCTTACACTTTCTGTGTTCAGTATACTGAGGGAAAGCCCATCGTAGCAATGACATTCGTTACATCTGTGCAATAGTATATAAGATCAGTTTTAGTCCTTTGGAAAATCACATCAGAACTGTCAGTTCACTTTTAGAGTCTTCCTCATGGGTGTTTCACAGATATGTTGAACAGTTAGGTAAAGAATGCTTTAGAAATATAAAGATTTTACACAGCAGTGAGACTAAGCAGGGGTAAAACACACACAAAAAAAAAGAGCATCTGTTTCTCTGTTTTTCTTTAAACCATGCTTGTAATATGAAATCTTACTGGAGCATCCCATGACCAAATTACAAAATGCTAAATGGTTTCTGATACCACTTTGATACTTAAAAAATCTTATGCCAATCTTTCTCATGTATTCTTGATATGTCATCAAGGGTTTTGATTCCAGCATTCATTCAAATATTTGAAAAAGTGGTATTACAGTGACACAAAATTCACTTTACAGACTTGTGTGGAAATGTATCCTTTTCCAGTGCAGCCTTGCTTATACACAGTATAATCTGTGTATAAAGTAAATCTATGTATAAACTATAGCTCAGTTTTGACTATTTTGGTCTATTTTGTCAGTTATGTTGCTGTAAAATATACATTTTTTTTCTTACTTGTTTAATGAATGCTTAATCATTGTCATGTTGCAGTAAAAGTGTTAATATCCTGAAAAATGAGACAAATGCCAATTCCACATGGCTTCTCAAGGCTTCTCACTCCAGAGAAACATGCTTTGTAGAATCTTTGAATCAGTGGAATCATAGAATAGCTTCATCTGGAAGGGACCTTCCAATCAAGAATCACAGAACCACAGAATGGGTGAGATTAGTGAGAAAGGGACCACAGTGGGTCATCTGGTCCAACCTCCCTGCTCAAGCAGGGTCATCCCAGAGCACATGAGCTGAGAATTGTGTCCAGATGGTTCTTGAGTATCTCCAGTGAGGGAGACTCAACAGCTTCTCTGGGGAGTCTGTTCTGGTACTCAGTCACCCAGGCAGTAAAGAAGTTCTTCCTCATATTCAGCCCAGAAAGCCAAGTGTATCATGGGCTGCATCAAAAGGAGCCTGACCAGCAAGTCAAGGGAGTTAATTCTGCTCCTCTACACTCCATTCTGGTGAGACCTCACCTGCAGTGCTGCATCCAGCTCTGGGGTCCCCAGTACAGGAAGGACATGGAGCTGTTGGAGCCAGTCCAGAGAAGGGGCACCAAAATCACTAAAGGGATGGAGCACTTCTCCTATGAAGAAAGGCCAAGAGAATTGCAATTGTTCAGCCTGGAAAAGAGATGGCTTTGAGGTACCTAATTGCAGCCTTGCAGTACTTGATGGAAGCTTACAAGAAAGATGGAGGACATTTTACATGAGCATGTAGTGACAGGACAAAATGGAATGGATTCAAACTAACAGAGAGTAGCTTTGGATTAGATATTAGAAAGAAATGAATTCTTATGAGGGTGGCGATGCACTGGAACAGGTTGCCGAGAAAAGCTGTGGTTGCCCCATCCATTTGAAGCATTCTAGGTCAGGCTGGGCAGAGCTCTGAGAAACCTGGTCTAGTGAAAGGTGTGCCTTACCCATGGCAAGGGGTTGGAACAAGGTCATCTTTCAGGTCCCTTCAAACCTAAATCATTCTATGATTCTCTTCTCTGATTCTATTTTCAAGTTAATGATGTTATTGAATGATTCAGTTTCCTTTACCATAAAATTGTACATTTATTTAGTGGTGTGGGACTGTCCATTTTTAAAACAGTGATCAGTATAACTGTCTGGTTTCCAATGAAAATTATTGTCAGTGCTTGTAGAAGATGCCAGAGCACTGGCAAGGAACCTTCTCTTATTCATTCACTTTCCACTTTTTCAGTATTTTATTTTTTCTTGTTACCCTTATTTCCCTTTCATACTCTGCATTTCACCTTTGTTTTTCTACTTTATTTTAACATGCATGGCAAAGATGAGGTTAGGGAGTAAATTAAGTAAGGAGAAGGAAGGTGATAAAATACATATGGAGGGAAGAGGAGGAATTGCAATGATTCTGCTCTCCCAGAGAAACCAAGTGCTGCCTGTAGGAAGAAAAAGATGCACTCCAAGTTATACTTTACTTTTATTTAGGTGTAAATATTTATTTTTACCATTTCCATTGTTTTGACTTGCTTAAACATTTTTTAACTAGTCAGTCACTATTTTAGTGTTGTGAAATAACATTATACTTATTTGCTCCCAAGAAGATTGAATTATAGTCACTGTTTGACCATTGCTAACAATGAAAAGGAATATTATGCAACAGGATTTACTGTTTTTCAGAAACAAGAATGTTGTGTATGGTCTTTTGTCTGCCCACTGATGATGTAGATTGCTTTTGTTTATTAAATAAGCAGTATGGAGTTAAATTTGTTCAAATTGTCTAGATTTAATGCTGTTTATAATACAACATTAAATCACTCTAATTATGATACAGGTTACTGAATTCCAGCTATACCAAATTTTTCATGACATAACTTTTTGCAATGCAAAATTGCTGTTACATAAAAAGTTAGCAACTATTTCGCTTTTCAGACAAAGAGTATAACTCTCAGACAAAGTAGTTGATCAGAATGCCATCAACAGTTGGAAGAATATGATTCAAAACACTGATTTATCTTTTAATAAATAGTGGCTATGTCCCTAATAGATGAATTGCTGTTTTATTGGAATAAAAGCCTTCTTCTGTGGACATGATTGAGATCACCTTTCTAAGTCCTCATTTTAGACCCCCCTCCTTGGTTAGTATATTGCAGCTGGAGCTTTAATGTACTGATCATATTAATGCTGATTAATAACTAACTGTGTATCCTTGCCATGTATCAACAGTCAGCCATTACTGAATGGAACTGGGATTGGTCAAGCCTGATGCCAGGTTATTTGGGACGGAATCAGAGGGCCTTCAGGTTGCTGCTGACACACAGGTAACAGGATTTTGGCAAATAATCAAATCTTCCTTTTGTATTTTTGACTTTGTAATAGTGAATACACAAAGATTTTACTGGTGAAATTTAGAAAACAAATGCAGCATTTCTTTTTAAATATGCAGTTTTAAAATGGAGCAACATTTTTTGTGTAGTATTTCATCCAAACTCAAATGGCTTTCAATTCCTGTTTTCAGGTGTATCATTTGTTCCTTTTGTCTGAGACAGAACAATATGTTGATATTGCACTCAAATAATACTTTGGAAAAAAAAATGGTAACCTTTGCAAACCTCAGGGAAATTTTGGCACAGAATTTAGGCTATGTTTACTCAAGTTGCAAAGTATCTTAAATTCAGTTGGGGACATGACAAGTGTAGCTAGAAATAGAAAATGTTTCCTTGATAGGTTTTAATTAATGAAACTTATTCTCATGTTTTATTGCCTTTTCACTACTAAAATGTAACTGTTTAATTCAGAAACAGCAATTTCTTAAATACAGAAAAAATTAGGTGGAATGGGGGGGCTGTTTTTTGTTTGTTTATTGTTTGTTTTTTTGTTAATATTTTCCACTTCTTAATTCTGAATTCTCCTGATGTTACCTAATAAGATCCTATCAGTCATCTTTTGAACGAGACTGTTCCTCTGTCTAGAAACTAGAGCGACAATTTCAGAAGTCTGTGAATTTGCATGTCATAAAGGTTTTTGGGTTTTTTTCCCATTTTCTCTGTGTATCACTAGCAGTTAGTCTTAAACATTTAATTCTTCCTTCATTTCATATATAAAATACTTGTACAGTCTGTTTTGAGTCTTCCGTCTTAATTCAGATAAGATTACTTCTTTCTCTACTCAAACTGTTCTTTTCCAAAAGTTTAATTGCACAAAAAATCATGCCAGCAAAAATTTCTTATTCAGTTGTCTTCTTGATGTCCTTTGTACCTGTTACCAGACAGAATGTGAAACTTCACAAACTTTTTGTGTTAAATGTCAGAGACAATACAGTACTAATTCTTTTTCTTTGATGGTTCTCCTGTTGATTGCTATCTCATGTCCTTCATTAAAAATGAAGTAGATTGTCCTTTTAAAAAAGGCAAGGAGTTTCTATGACAAGTCTTTTAAAAAAGACTGTCATAGAAACTCTTAGACTAAAACTGATTCTTGAACTTTGCTTCATGTTATTGTCATCAGTATGAGCCAAAGGGAGCAGAGGACTGCTGTGATTTGCAGAGGAAACATTTTGTGTGGACATTTCATATTCACTGTTCCCTTAAAGCACTTTTTTTTTTTTGTCTCTTTATTGGTGTAGGAAAGAAATCATGTGTATTCCTCATCTGTCCTTCTTTGTATTTTGCACCCTTGTTGTATCATCTATGTTTTTAATTTAATACATTTCCTAACTGTTGTCATCTTTCCTAATTTGAAAATGTCTTCATTTATTGCCCTTCTACATGGTAAGGAAATTCTCATCTGAAGTGACATTATGCAAGTAATTAATAATTAGAGCATGGATCTATTATTTCAACCACTCTACAAACCAACAGATCACTTAGATCCACTGTGATCATAAAGTAGAGTAGCTGATTCAGTATGTGCCATAGCAACTGACATCGTCAACACAATTTGTCTTTATGTGACTTTATTTTTATCATAGCTAGTGTGTCTGCTCATACTTTCCAGCTGACTAGGACAGTTCTAGCTTTTCTTGTGGCTACTCAAGCAAGCTTTGCAGTAAGACACAGGTGAGCCCTGTCTTTAGGTAATTCTTCGTGATCCTTCCTAGAACTGGATAAATTTCAGCCTTACTTGTGCTCAAGACCTAATGTGCAAGCTGAATAAGTGTGTAATTATTTTGACCTCTCATTTATGGTGGACCTAGTCTGTTTCTATTGTTTCCGTCCTGAGATGAGTTAAACAAAACCACAGGCAGTACTTGAACTGTGTCAAAACCATCAGTTTATAAAGTGGAGCACCGTAATATTTTAATTACTCCTTTTTTTACACATGCTAAGGCTTTCCCTGAATAGTTAAGTCTGTTCAGGCAGAAATACTTTTTCACAGTGATGTTGGAATGATATTTATTTCCTTCTTTTCATATTTCAAGAAAAAATACTGTCAGTTGCATATGAAGTTTAAAAAGTGTAGTCTTTCTTTTGAGGAAAAAAAATGGAAAATGCTTAGGGGACTCATTTACAAGGCAAATGCTCCCCTAACCTAGTTAATGACTGAGTTAAGTGAGAGGGTGTTATGAGAGCATTGTCCCAGAGCCAGCAAATGTTAGGCAAATTAATTGGTTGGTGGTTAGGGGAAAGTAAAAGACTTTTAGGACTGGTTAAAAAGGGAATGAATTGTTGTCTACTAATCATTGCTGGCTTCACACAATGATGGGAATCTAATCAATACATTTCTATGATCCTCAAAGTAGAAGTGTCCAGGAAATTTTTCAAATTAGCGATGTGATGGTTATAAGGCCACAGAATCCTCTCACTGAGTCACTCAAAGGGGCTTACAGGTGTTTATATATGTCCCCGGAGTTAGATGCAAGGGAGGAATACTGACAAGATATTTCTCAAGAGTCAAAACAGCAAAAACTTAACTGGCAAACTTGAGAAAATCAGGGAGCTTTAGAAAAAGTTTAAAGTGACATTGAATCAATTGACAAAACATTAATTTAGCAAGCTCTAAGCCCATTCAATTTAACAAACTTCAACCCATCTGATTTTAATTTACTCAAAAATAAATAATATGTATGTGTATATATATTATATATATAATTCGAGCTGCAAGAATAAAGGTTTAAATGTATTTCTCAATTATACTTGAAACAGTATCTTTTAATAATAAGACCATTAACATTCAACTAACTTACGAACTTGTTTTACACAAATTTTAAAAAATATCATGCATATTTACACAGATATGTGCTGCTTTTTCAAGTGTTGGACTCACTGATCATCCTTAGCTACTCCAATAGCAAATGGGGGTTCCTTTGTTCCTTTAATACATGTAATAAAGCAAGAAGAGCAATCGTTATTTAATTACTCATATCTCAACTTTTAGTTAGTGTCCTGCTCATAAAGTTACAATTGTTATTGTCCAGCCAAATCAGTGTGTTGAAAATCTGCAAGAAGTATTTAGCAGTAGGCAAAAAATTGGGGTGTTGTCAACACTGAGGCACAATTCCAGAGCACAGTACCATGCATTATCCTTTTTGTTTATGTACCCTTCTTAATGTAAGTTAAATTAATTATATAAGTTTAAATTTTTGTTTTCAGAGGAATAGCTTGGCAACTGATACATGGTTAGAAGATACTATTATTTTGCTGGGCTTTGAGATGTGACCTGCCTTCTGCAGTTGTACAGGACTTTCAGGTGCACTGAATACATTATGATAAGGTAAAGGTATTCATGTCACTATAAAGAGGAGGAAAAAAAGAGACATCTTTGTAACATGTGAAGCCATTATCCAATATTGCGGTAATGTGCAGTTCTGAGGAGGAATGACTGTAATTCCCTTCTCTGCACTTAGGGAAGTTTTGCGAAGCACTGGTGTCTGTGCAGGGACAAGTAGTGATTTAGTTGGAATGATGTACAGGAGCACACTGGGAGCTATAGACAGAGAAGAACTTATGACTGGCAAAGCCAACAACAGTCAGGACCTTCAGAACAAAAAGCTTAACTTAATAACTGAGAGGGGAATGGGAATGTGGTGTTTTCTTTACCGTCAGGTGAGAAATGGTAACAAGTTTGAAAAACTATAGAAATTAAAATTAGTATTTGTTTGATTGAATAAGAAATGCTATAAAAATGTCTAGATTGAAAATTAGAGTATGATTTCCAACACATAAGCCAATGTAGCTCAAGAAGCACTTTACAGAAAATGTTTATATAGTGATATGAGCTTAAATAGTTTTAAGCTGGAATAGGATAGACAAGTATCTAGTCAGCTTTTGGTTGTGCGTTGTTTTCATAGATATTCTGAACTGCCCAGCAGCTTCTGGAAGTAGAAAACATGGAGCTGTTTATATACTGGCTTTAAGGAAACTGTAAAAAAATAGTAAGTTTGTTTTTTACTAAAACTGGATAGGCTTTCTAGTAGGCTTTGTTGCTACAGGTACAAGTCAACTATTAATGATGGTCAGTGAAGAACTAGGGTGCCATTAATACTGCAGTAATCATCATCTGCTTGGTATGACTACAACTGATCCCCTTATAATGCATATGAGAGAACATTTGCTGCAAAATATATAGAAACTCTCAGATCCCTCGGACTACAGATTTTTTCATAACACAGTCCAGACTGCATTCTTTCTGATGAACTACTGGGCTGTTCACAAGTGGGTCTGCTTTTTGGATAGGTAAAATCTATCATTAGAAGCAGAGTGCTGTCCTAGGATTGAGAAAATCTTGTATCTTTTAATAAAGAGACCTAGTGTCTCTTTATTAAATTCCTTTCAACTGTACTGCCTTTCGCAAATTCATTTGCTGATATAGTTGTGGCATTTGTTCCCCATATTAGAGCTAGGTGATAAAATTATGTGTTCAACTTTGATTAAGCTTAATAAAACTGAAGTAAGAAAATCTTTAGAATTTTGAATGATTGCAGGGCAAAATTTGCATAGCTCTTGTATATTCTAGTGAATACACAGACACCATCTGTTGAGAATGATAGCCATATGGTGAACTATTTATAGAAAATGTTTATATTCATTGTGTTGTTGATTATCTCGATATCCAGAAAATGCACTTTTAAAATCTAGTTTATCAATGTGTGGAAAAGTTTATTATGTGGTTTTGAAACTGAAAAGAATACCAGCAAACTGCATGTGTTTTGTTGTCTGTCAAAGATTTTTTATAAAACTTTACAAAAGCCTAAACCTGAGGAATGAGTGAAAAAAACTCCAGGGTATTAAAAGGTAGGAAGTTCTCTAACAATTTTCTCTGTGGAAGAAACAAATTATGGAAGAGCAGTTACTGACATGATGCCAACACAGAGAGCTTATCTACATGGCAGAGGACAGCAGTCTTACATCTAGTATACTTTTAGATATGTTAATCTATCTTCTAAACTACAGATGCTCTCAGACCTTTTGTATCCAAATTTGCTGGATACTGGAAATCCATATTGTTGCTACAGCTGCAAGTCAACTATTAATGATGTTTGGTGAAGAGCTAGGATGTCATTAATATTGCAGTAGTCATCACCTGCTTGGTGTTACCATAAATAATGCCCTTATAATGCATATGAGAACAGGTTTTCTAAAATGTATGGGAGGCTATGAAATGTAGTGTCTCTTTGTTCCTGTATGAAAAGAAGCAGGTGAAAGGTGTTAATCCATTATTGTACATCTCTTGGTTAATCACGAAGTCAGGTTTAGACCCTAGTGCTGGATGTACCAAAAAAAGCCAATGGGATTTTGTGCAAAATCTCACTTTGACCTTTCTGGGTAAGCAAGGATTCTGTTTCATTAATGAGTTGGTCAATAACAAGGTATATGTCACATCTGTCACCATAAGGATTATCCTTCGTCTGCTTATCCTCTTCTGACATAGCTAATCAAACCGTACTGTGACCTTAAAAAATCTGTCAGAAGTAGGCTTAGTTCCCTGCCTGGCACTTTTCAAGCATTGGTGGCAGAACATACATCAGTAAGCAAAAGGGAACAGTATTGCACACTGTTTGACTGCTGCTCAAGCCCCTATCATGTATACAGTTACAGCATGAATTTCCCAAGTAAATGAGGTTAAAGATGAGGCTCTCCATATGCAATACACTTTTCTTATTGTTATCAGTGTCTCTCTTCTGCAGATATATTGATTAATCATATAAAAAAATTCTCTGGTGGCAATCTCAACAAAAAGTGCTAAAAACATAAGGATTGCCATTTCACATTTAACCTTTCTTAATACTTTCTAATTCTTGGAAGTCCTTTATGATGAGGCCTTTGCTAGCCTTCTGATTTGAATGTACTTACCAGTTCTCTTACAATTTACAACTGTAAAATTGCTTAAATAAAGTTTCATGCTAATTTGATGCTTTTTTCATTGATCAAACCTGGCTTCTTAAGAAGGTGAAAATAAAATGAATGAAAAAGAAGGAAATATTGCTGGTACATCTTTTTGTATTCAAAAGTAAAAGAAGCACAGCATGTTGGCTAGGGCAGAGGCCTGTGATCCAAACCTCTTTCTTCTAATAATGTCTTACAATATCTTGGTTCCCCATTTAAATTAGGTCACATTCATCTGCATTTTTATATCATTTGTTATACTTTTGTCTTGGTTTAGGAATGGTACTCCACAATTTAGTGCTCCTGCTGAGACTCTCCAAACCACTGCTTACTCTTCTTTCCTCCTTCCCCCTGCCTCATAGTGCTATGGAGAGGAGAATTGGAGGCCCGAAACATAAAGATCATGGGTTGAGACAAGAGTAATTTACTGGAAACATCACTGAAAGAAGAATACAAGTAGTAATAGCAACAATACAAACAACAGAGCGTACAGGAAAGAGGTGAACAATTTACATGGAAACCCCCTGACAAGAGATAATATCCAGCTGCTCCCTCCACCCTGCTACACTGACCCAGAAGAGAGCCCTTTCCCCATCCCCAGAAAATTACATAAGGTGGTATAGAGTAACCTCCAGGGTCTCAGCCATACCCCCACCTGGCTACTGCAAAAATTAACTCCGTCCTGCCCAGAACCAGGACAGCTTTGATAGGAATACTGCTAGGTATATTCAGTGTATTGTATTAATAATGAGTTTGTGTATTTATTGTAGGATTCATTGGTTCCTTTAAAAGTATGCATCTTTTATTCATATCTAGGTATTTTTGTGTGCTTCAAATCATCACTTGGAAGTCTGGCACTTTGACATTTTTATCACTATCTAATTAACCTGGTGATTGCTATCCTGTGACTTGGGTGGCTTCTCTTAGAAACAGGTTTTTCCTTTCAATCTGTCTCAAATTCTGTTCTCACTAGGAATTCTTAAGTGGAGATACTCATGTTTGTTTTTCTTACCTGTTCTTTTCTCTTTCCTCTTTCAAACTCCTATTGATCCAAGTTTTCATTCTTTATAGATACATTTTATATAGTGATTGTAAACGTAATATAAGTGTAATGTGTAATCGCTAAATGTGTAAATGTGAATTAATGCGTTCAAAGTACTGACTTCCCTGATTGTACACAGTGGCTTAGCTTCTCGTCTTATCTGTAGACTTTCTTGCTACACCTGCAAGGGAAGAGGCTGCAGGACACAAGCTGACAAGCTAAAAGTCTGTCTTGTCCATCAAGGCATTGTTTCTTCCTTTTGCCACTTTTAGATAAGGGATATTTCATCAAAGTTTTAGTAATGTAGAGTAATTCAATTTCCATACAGGGATCTCAATTTCTTTGCAAGCTGTAATGAGCTGAGACATGCAAGTCCCCTGTAAGGTAGAGGGGGAAGTATTAATATCAGAGTTAAACAGATGGAAAATCTGGTTGCACAAGTCACTTTTAAGGTTTCTTCTATATGGCAAAATCAGTCTGTAGCAAAGCAGAGTAGAACCTAGCTCTTTCGGCTAAATTTAAGATACAAATAGTAGCTGATAAGATTAAGATACCACATAGTAGCTGATCTGTGCTGGCTGTTGCTATGCACAGTTCCTTTGTGGCGGCAAAAGGGAGGTGACTCAGCTTTAGTGAGACCCTAATGCTTATCTAATTTGAATTACCTTACATTCATTTTAGGAAGTGGTAGTCCCATTAGTTTTCCTCTGAAGGAGATGAGGAAGACTGTATGCTTCCTCCTGACCTTGAAATATTCACTGTTGCAACCACAAAGCAAGTATTGAGGACTGGTGGTGGCTGCAGTGCAGATCCCAGACCTTTGTAGCTGTAACTGTTGTCTCTTAGAGCTTTCCAAAGTTATTGGCTTCTCACGTGGCTTTCCTGGATGTACTTCCTCTGTCCTGCCAGGCTGACACTGCTTAAGAAAGGATGACAAGTCCCACAGATCTTACTGCTTCTTCCCCAAGACCTCTGACCTCAGAAGTTTTACTATCATGATGCAGATAGAGCAAAGTTGGTCAGTTTTACATGAACTCCTAATAGGTTTTGTGAAGTGAGTAGTAAGTTTAAAATCTGCCTGTACACTGTGATTTGTGCGTTTCTGATGCTGACTGATGATTTGACCCAGAAAAACCTTTTGATTGGGATTTTTCTTCCCCTCTTAACTTCTTCCTAGGGTCTAGCAACAAAATTTAGTCTTTGTGAACAGTGGGAAACCATTGTGCATCCTGCCTTATATACCAAAGAGGGAATTAAGAATTGTCATTCTAATAGTTGACACCGTAAAATGTCATTGAAGAAAGCTTTTTCATGTTAGTCTTTAGATTGACAGGTTATGACAAAACTGCATTCATGTTGCTTGAATACATCTTTTGTCTAGTTTTACATGCTTTTTGACTTGTCTAGAAAATGACATATTAAAGTTTTCATTAGCCTTAACCAGGTGTGATTTTCTTTATGGGAGATACCTTGGTAGGACTACAGCTGAAGGCGAGTAAACCAGTGAAGCTTAGAAATGCCACAGTCTTTCTTCATATGGTAGCAAAGAATTGAAAGACTCATTAATCAACAGCAAAGTCACAGATGTGATGGCTTTCCTGCAAAAGCCAACAGACTGTGAAAGTCACATCCAACATGCAAAACTGTTAAACAAGGCACATCTATAAATATTCGTAAACTTTTGCCTTTCCATTTTACTTGAAAAACGCAACTCTTTTTTTAAAAACAAAATTTTTTTTGTTTTCCGAGGAATAGTGTTTAGTTTAGGAAACAAAAATAAACACTGACACTGTTTTCACCCTTTGTTCATTTTAAAACATCAACATATTCATTTAAATGGAAACACATTTTTGATTGCAATGATTAATGTAAGGAATTGTAATATCATACATTTTTGTACACAGAAAATGTGCACAGAAGTTTTGACAGAAAAGAAAATTTAACACAATGATTTTTTGCATATAAATGGATGGCTATTTTCTTCATGATTTTCCAGCACTTTCCCCTACTACAAAAATTATCTGGAACAAAGTTTCAGTTATACTGTAGTGCTGCAATGTAGACAGTCGCAAAATGTTTAAAGTGAAATTGCTTAGAAGATTTTATTAGTTAATCAACTTGCACTGGAATTTTTCACCTGCACTAATGGGAAAAACCCATAACAAGAAGCCAAAGAATGAAATCTCCATACAATTTTTCCACATCATGCTTCCTTAAACTCTCTGGATCCCCTGGAATGAAGGAGAGTCTAGTCGGAGGTCTTATACTTCCCCATCTTTTTTTTTTTCCTCAGATTATCTTTAAATTGATATATTCCCTGTAGATAAAAATTAATTTAACTCTGTTAAAGAGAAATGAGTAGGAATTTGTTAGAGTTTTTGTATTTGCTAATTCCTTGGTCTCCCTAATTTTCACATTTTTCCAAAAATAAATGTTCAGTATAATAAAAATTATTCTTTAAAATCTGAGGCAGATGAGAACAGTTTCCCATCATTATCTGGGATGAGTAATTTCTTAATAGCCATGGTCTGATCTTCTGTTTCCCTCCTTTAGAACATCTGTCTTACTTTTGATCTTCATATCCAGAAATTAATTTTAATTTGCAATCCACATTCTTCACTTTTTTTTTTTATTGCTGGGATTGCCAATTGCAAAGTTATTTTATTCTTATTCAGTTAGTGCCTGCTGGCTCAGTAACACCATAGTGCATGAAAAAGACAAGAGAACAATGGTGCTGCATTTTTTGCGCCTATAAGGTTTTGGTGGTATATCGAAAGTTACAACTGCTTTGCCTTTACAAAGTTTTGTCAGCAGGTATTTGAATATACCTCTCTTTAGAGATACATTTTTAACAGACTTTTTCTGTTTACTCAAATGTGGTGCTACTGCTTGTTATTGGAGGGCTTGTTAAGGCATATACAACTATCATGTTGTCATTTTAGAAAGAACTCTTGTTATTTCACTTTAACAAAGTTTTTTTTGCATTTTAAAGAGATTTCACTATTGGGATCAGGGACAATTTTAGTTTTGTTTCACATCTGACTGTAAATTATTGCCTATATTTTTGATCATTAGCTTTCTGTTGTTGCTTAACTCAGTAATTAAACACCTCTGTAAAAAGACCCACCCTCGAAAATAATACAGAAATTATCCTTTAAATTGCACTAATGAAGAATGTGATAACTGAATTTAAATACTACCTACCACAAAAGTGTTAATAAAATTATACCAGTCAATAAATATAGTCAATAAAATAACTATAATGATTTCTCTGGGGGTGATTACAAGGGTAATTTAACAGCCCATTTGGATAAAAACTGAGAGCTTTAATATCCTATAGTTAAACATCTGTAAATGGTATATATAAAATAAAAGGGTTTTTTGTTTTTCAAGTGAAAAAGAAACCTTAAAAAATATGTAATAGCTCTTTAACAGTAAATTTATTTTCCATTTCTGTCTTACTTTTGGCATTGTGTTATTTGTTGTTTCATATGGAGTCACTGTCAGATCATGCAATAGAAACAGTGGACTTTACAGCCTCTAAGTGAATGACAGTTGGGTATTCTTTTCATATCTCAGTGGAAAATGCATAAGAAAACTGAATAGAATGGTTTCTGAATTTTTAGCATTAAAAATGAATGATCACTGATCTCTGTCTTTCTCAACTTCAGTGCCATATTTTCATAGTTCAAGGTGACCTGTGGGATTCATATACTATGAAGTTATATTCACAGATCATTCTCCAACATCATGCCCAAGCCTCAATGTTTGGATGCTAACTGATCTGAGTTAACCAGCTTCAGGCTATAACTTTCTGAACAAGAAAAATTCAGAGATACTCATCTGACAAAGATGTGCTGCTTTTTTCTATTACTTTTTTAACCAGGAAAGGTGTGAGTCCAGAACAAGGTTTGTGTGATCAGGCTTTCATAGTGTTTTCACTATTGGTAAACATTTTTCATAGAAAATTAACAGATTCTGATGTCTTTAAAAGACCATGCTTTAGTTCACAGCAACTTAAAGGAGTTGGTCTAATACTTTTAGAAATACGTGTTGTCAGTTTTTTGTTTACTTATTTATATTTATTTCAGTGAGGATTGAGCTTCCTTTGCATAAGGAAAGCTTCTCCTTATACCATGATATTTGAATTCTTTCATCAATTAATGACATTTCTTAATGTGGTTTTTTGCAAGTTTGTTAAGCTTAGTTTTCTGATTTTTATCTATCTATGCTGTCACATGCTGAATTTTTGTACATGGAGTTTAATGACTGATTAATCTTTTTATTCCATACTAAAACATAATCCTGAATCTGCTCATTCACATCCTTAATGAATTGCCTCTCTGAATTCAGTACAATAACTTCAATTCAACATGTTAGGCTAGATTGTTTGTCTGCAGTTTTGTGGCAGACTACTTAAAATTAAGAGTGTTTCTTTGACCTGTATTTCTCACGTATTTGGTTACATGTCTGTGATCTGCAAAGAATCATGTGCTTGTGCCACACTGCATGGTCTGTATCTTGTCCATATAAGTACACTGAAAGCACAGGCTACTGAAATTTTAATTAAAATTTGAATGGTAGGTTTTATGGGGACCTACTAGATATTCTAATGATGCAGAAATCTTTTGTTGTAAAATAAGGCAATAGTAAACTACACCATTAGACTGTTCGCTAAATCTAATCCATGCCAAGAGCAGTTTTGAGAGATTATTTTTTTTCAATTTGATTCACTTAGGATTTATTAGAAATTTTTCTTGAATGTCAGTAATACATGCTACATATCTGTTCATATGGGGACAAACCTATATCCAAACAATTTACTGTGTTACTCGTTTTGGAACAGTAGTGTGTTTAACTGGATCTTTACCATGATTGCAGCAAAGTGGAATTTAAAGAAGTGATGCTCTATATTATATTATCTCAAGTAACAGACATTTAGTCTTTGGCTACTCTATCATCTATTGGTTTGAAGTAAAAATTATTAGAACAAGTGAAGTTTAAATGCACTAGTTCCTCTGACTGCGCTAAGAAATAGCAAAGTTATGATTTCACAAAGTTGATATCAAATATTCCTGCAGTTATTGTCATAAAGAAATTAGCATGAGGTTTTCCTAGCACAGTGAAATAGCTAAGGAAGAAGGATAAAGAAAGGAAGATAATTTTTCTGTTGCTTATAATACTTTTCTCATAGTTTATTGAAATGATAAATAGTAGGACTGAAACATGTAGAACAAGCTTTAACATAACTGAATTAATTTTAGAAGAGCTGAGTTTTTACAGGGGGTGCACACTGTGAACTGACTGTGTTTTTCTTCAATAAAATTTTCTCAGCATCCAATAATGACATAAAAATAATGCTTTTATATCTTCTGAAGCAGACTTGTCAAGTTCTCAGTGGCATCGTGTAATTGTGGAAACTAGAGGATATGTTTTAACTCTCCTTGGTTACATGTCTACATCAGGCTCTTCTCATGCTTATTCTTCTCCATAGTTTTAAATGCGTGGGAGAATTTGATCAGTGTCCTTTTTATATTCAAAATGAGTCAGCTTCTGTCTCAAAAGTGTCTTATTGTCATGATGTCACTGCATCTCAAGATTTGTGACCTTTTGCTCCATATGGACTCATGGTAGACCTTGTGTTTTTGCAAACTAGATTGCTTTTGTTCCCCTGCTAGGGGGTATCAAAGCCTTTTGGGCTAGAGTTTTACATGCTAGTAGGTTTGCAAATAAATAAATAAATAGAATAAAATTAGTATACTAAAAGTACCCAACAGCAAGTGAAAACACCCAAAAAAGAAAAAAACTGAAAGTTTATGTATAATAAGGACCGCCAGATGTCGCAAAGACATCGTTGATGAAGTGGGTTTTTATCCAAAATGTGGCACTTATATGAGGAACAGTAGTATTGTGTTGGAGAGTTGCAGAGGCCATAACAGGTCAGTGAAATGTCCTTCAAACATTTGATTTTTACATTTGAGAATAGGCCAAGATGAAAAGATAACCACATATCTGACATTGACATTGCAACCATTTAGACAGCCGATGCAATTGGCTTATTCAATGGGCTCAATCAGATCTTTATTACTTTGAAATCTACATAACAGATTTAATTTTGGTGGAGTTTTTTCTTATAAAAAATTAAGGTTCTGAGCATTACCAGCTCACAAACTTTTAGGTGTAAATTTATTTTAATATGTATAAAGTTTTATTTTCTGTTTGTTCTTTTAAAATGTCAAATACTACTAAAAACATTACCAAGAATACCAAGTAGAATTGAAAGAATTTGAACTGATTTGAACAGCGTGTGTAAATCAGACTAAAACAAGTTGAACTTGGAAATAAGTATTTGATGACTGATTTTTTTATTATTCAATAAACATAGAATGAGCAGGATAGTGGATGAAGTGATTTTCCTTATTGAGAGAAAATATAGTGTTTTTAAACATGTCTTCAGTATGAATGGAAGCCCTGTCAAAAAAACCTGAGTGTCATATAATATCTTTTAAAAGGTAAATTAACATAAGTATTTCACTTAGTTTATGGATCAAATTTTACAACTGAAAAATGTTGAGTTTATTTCTAATGTCATAAAGCTTACATTTAAAAGATAATGTTATTACCTTTGTTAGGTCCTGGAAAAGCCTAATTTTAGTGAGTTAGTGATAGAATTTAAAGTATATTTAGAAGAAGAAATGCCAGTGCAGAAAATTAAGCCCAAAATATGTATTCATGTGCAGATCTTAGTCAAATCACTAGTAATTTTAAGTACTTGAAATACATAATTCAACAAGTAAGCTGCTGTATGCTTGTGTTTAATGGGCTCTGCCTGAGTTTGCAGAAGCTGTCAAGATAAAATATGGAACATGCATCATTCTAATTTAATTATGACTATTCTTAAAAAATAAAATAAATATGTGTCTATGTGGTTTTGTGTTGTATGTGGAAATCTGCAATCTTTATTGCTAAGATTGAATTTGATTTTGTTTTGTATGATTCCTGCTGATTTCTCTGTTGCTTGGGCACATGTGCATACACCACTTAAACACATATAAGTATAAATATCATGTTGATTCAAATGTTGAAAATATTCAAAATGTTTATTAAATTTATATGGAGTGCAAATATATATATTTAGACTTCACTTACATTTCTGCCTTTACATGTGATACATAGAGAAATAAATTAGATATATACTTTTGTATATATGTATTTTCATAATTGTTATTAAACAAGTTAAATGTGCCCTGGACTTCCCTCTTACCTCAAATAAAATGCTTATTGAGAACTGATTTGTGAAAGCAAGCACATCTTTAGCTCTGATTATGGTTTTGAAGAATTCTTTCTATTTTAATCGTGATGTCAGTGGATTTCTGAACTTAATTGGCAATTCTTAACTTAATAAACATTGTTTCTTAATATTCCATAGATATCAAACTCCTTACCTCTGAAGTCTTTGGTGACAATGGAAGGTTTCTTAAGGCCTTGGCTTTTTAAATGCAAACAGATTTATCTATGTGTTTGTGTACTCTGCTTATCAGCTACATACATATGGAATACTTTTGTCTTGTTTTAAGACTTTATGTATATTTAACCTTTAGTTTAACTAGCAGGTTGTAAGATTTCCATAAAAAATAGATGAGCTTTGAACTTACTGAATGTTATTGGTGTAGCACAATCAATCACTTCTAAGGTTAATGAGAACATATGCTTTATTTTTAGTAGTTATATTGGTAAAATTACTTAGCATACGAAAAGATTTTGTATCCTGTTCTCTAACATTAAATTATTTTATCTGTATTAAGTCAAAAATTACAGTTTTCGAATAGCAGATTATACGTTTTGTTATCAAAGTGGGAAAAAAGACAAATAAGTATTTATATAAACTTCTTGTACTGTGTATAAGGTAATTGGTGATACGGTAGCTGTGGCATCTTTCTAGAGCTGAGTTGATGTGCAATGTTTTACAGTTTTCGTCAATGTTTTTACTTTTCTGCATCCTGTTCTGTTATCTTTTAATAAAAGATGACTTATATAGGTGGTACCCAAATTACATCACTCAATCTCTCAATGAAATAAAAGTCAATACCTGAATGACAAATTGGCAGGGGGAAGGGAGGGAATGCAATTTCAAATAATAAAAACATGCTGTGGTAACAAAGACATCCCTATATTTCATAGCTTTTTGATCATATATTTAAACCTGATAGTAACAAAGAATATTTATTTGTTACTAAGATATTGTAGGATTTATTTCTGAACTCAAATCCCACTTATCAAGAAAATTGCATCCTCTTTGTCTCGCAGAAGGGTATACGTCATCATGGCATATTTAGTTATTTGGTACTATAATATTGTTACCTTGCTTGAAACACATGGTCCCTCTTGATATACAAGAAAAAAACTGAATCCATTTCAATAAATTAATAGGTATGAGAATCCCAATCCATCGTTCTTTTCAGAGGTTCACATACATTGTAATGAAATGCATTAGGAGTTTTCTTCACTTGAAATCCAAATGAGACCCATTTTGGCTCACACCCTTGACAGTCTCTATTATAAGCACTGCTGTCTCCTGTTCATGTGTGGCCTTAGTAAAATGCTTCCTTTGTAAGATGCACAGAGACAATATAATGCCATGAAAGATGAAGGTGTCAAAACACAAAGTTAGAAGCAATCTAATCAATGCCTCCTGATTTAGCCTTTGAAGGCTCTCTTCATTAAAAGTCTTTAATTGTGAGGCTTATCTTGAGGTAGAGCTGTTACTTAATATTTTTCAGTGTCATTCTTTGGACAGTCATTTGTACCTTTTAAATGTAATTTCAATATTCATTGTTTCGTAAATTGGATGCCTTGTTAGCAATAGTGGTGGTGTGAATGACTTGCATTCAAGTGATTGAAGGTAGTAGTGTATAAATGCTTGGGTCTCTCCCTCTGAAGGGTAGTGTGTTTTATTTCTTAGTATGTCATTATAAAATATATGGTTTTCATTATGAGTCTTTTTACTTCAATGTGTAGGAATGCAGGTTGGAATATTTTAAAATTATGAAAGAAAGGCTTCTAGCTAAATCTTTCTGAACTTCTAAAAAATTTCAGATCCGGTGCAAACATTAGTAATCCCGTCTAAAAGGTAAAAAATGTGATCTCGTATTATGTTATTCTAAATACATTTTGAAAAGGTATGAGATGAAAAAAGGTGATACAGAGGCTTTTTTGTTCACAAATGACCATAAATTGTTGGTAGTGGCTGCTGAAAAACAACTTCTAGAAATCAGTTAAAAACAAAGTGGTTCTGCAAAAAGATAATTTTGAAAATGCTTTTAAAATAAAAACTTTTCACCTTAGAACTATCAATTTTAAAAAAAGCCTACAATACAAGTAATTTCTTTTTTTTGTGAGCCACATGATATATATGTATATATATTTGTGCATGATGAATAGTACTTAGTGCCACGTGTATATGCATGTAACACATGTATGTTGTATATCAGTGATTGCATTTTCATAGTACACGATTTACTTTCCATCCTATAAAAATCTTGAAAGATCTGTTCGAAAATGAACATTGCATGTTTTTATAATCTGTCATGAAACCCTACAATATCAGGAAAACTAAATATCTCAGATATTGCCCCTTGTAAGAATCAACAATTAAAAAAAAATAAAATACAAAAAACCAAGACAAAAATATAAAAACTGCAGAACTGTTTTGCAGAAATCTTTAAAAATGGAAAAAGAATTGAGGCAACTATGACCTGATTTTTAAATGACTAGTGTCATGAGTACAGCTGCTCTTAGTAATTATTTGTGATAGGTTGTTTTTGAATCCCATATGTATAGCAGCTCCAGGCCCAACTATCTCATTTGCTGGCACACAAACAGATTCTTCCAGGTGCTGAAAATTAAATTTTAATATATTATTTAAATATTAAGAGAATTACAGTTTCAGTAATTTTACTACTACGGCTGGAGTGCAAAGTGTGTCTATACTCTACACAGCTTGTTGCATAGTCTACTAGAATGAAAATTCCAATTGGCTTGAAATACTTCTGAGGAAGTAAATGTTTGATGTAAAGATAAAACCATGTGTTTGCTACACAGTCTATTTTTAAATATTGTTTGGATCTTGGCCTATTTATAGCCTACGATTTTTAAATGTTATATTGTAGTTTATAAGAATCCATATCATAAAATGGATGAAAGTTTAAGAAATGGTAAGGAAAAAATAGCCCTTGAGGACCTGAGTAAGACCATTCCAAAAAGCTGTAAAGCAGATAGTTAGCCGAAAACATGTATTTAATTATGTTGATTTATTTTCTGGATTAAAAATCAGACATGTAACTTCAGTGTGTTTAATCAATGGAAAAAATGCGTTTCTGAATTGGGGATCTCAACACTTTTTCAAGGTTTAAGAGAAATATCTGGAGCTAACTGACTGGCTTATTCCAAGTTTTTGCCCTAAGAGAATTAGAGAAGTTATCATAAAAAGGTAAAGCAAGTTCTAAGTAAATTATAGGAAGGTGTAATTGCACCAAACTGGAAATACTATATAATAAAAAAGGCTTTAAAGTCCAAGATTTTTTTTAATGTCATCCCTTCTGCTTGCTCATTCCAACATGCTTTTAACTACATTTGGAATAAGCAACATCCAAGTTTAAATGTGGGTCAAACAGACTTGGAATGCACTTCTCAGGGATTTTTTTTTCTGATTGGAAAAAATACAATTGAGTGTAAATATGTGCTGAAAAAAACCCAGTGCTATTCTATGCAGATTGGCAGTTTACAGGGTCATCATCTAAGAATTTTATCTCCTGTACTTCTATGGTCTTCTAATAAATATGGCAATTTTGAATCTCTTTAATATGGCATCAAAGAATTAACTGATTGATTTTCACTATGCATCATTAGAAATCAGTGGCTCACTGAAGTACCTTCAGCCTTGCACTATACTGTTTTACCAACTGAATGTCTATATTCACTTTTTATAACCTATTAGTGCTTAAAGAGGTCTTAAACAGGACTGTATTGTCAGCGATCTGCATTCAGTGTCATTTCTTTCCTAACTCAGGGAATTGTAAAAAGTTGTTTAGGTGAATTTAACTTATGGATTTGAGATCTTCACTGATTACTCTTTTCAAAGGGCAATTCCTTCATTGGTTTTCATTTTAGTACTGAATATTGATTTGGATTCATTTTAATAGTGAATGGGTCTTTTATTCCTTTGTAACAAGATTATGACTGGAGCTCTTGTCCAAAGTCTCTCTCAGAAAATCCACTAATGATTGGTTGAGATGATTTTTCTGAAAATAGGATAGGCTGTGTAGTGTTAGTACAAGGTCATATTTAAGATAAATGTTATAGCAACTTTTAAAGGATATTCTAACATTCACAAAATCACTCTGGAAAAAAGTAAATTGTCTTTATATCTGTGTAGTTATATTTCACTATGAACAGCTACAGTAATATCTTCTACTATTTTAATAGTTATCAATATTTTTTAGTCAAAAAGTTCAAGAAGGAACTGACTTAAAGCAAAACACCAATATAAAATTAGAGAAATTAAGCCCTGAGAAGAGAATCATCACCACGTCTCGTAATCTTTTACTATCTAAAATCTAAATTTCTCCATCCATCCAGCAACTAATTTTTTTTCCGAGTATCTGATCCTGTGTTGTGTACATCTTGTATTTATTTTGACTTTTACTATGATTTAAACTTTTTTTTTGTATCTGCTAAATTAAACCAAATACTTGATTTTGGAATATCCTAATTAATTACATATCCAGATTTTTGTTTTTGTAGGGTACACATTGATTTCATTGTTACAGAATAAGTCTATAATCTTCCATCCTATTTAAAATACCTTTAAAGTATAATGAATTATTGCTGCCAATAGTTAGCATAATGTATTTTTGAATATTTCTTTTGACTACTGTAAGGTATTCCCCTACTGAGAGACTAATTTTCTGCTAAAGGAAGAGGGTCTGATTCAGACTTAAAAAATACATATGCAGTCCTATAATCATTAAATAAATTATGGCTTCATGTGCTTATTCAAATCTGGTCTCATGTGCTAGCAATGTTACTGTTGGATTTTGTATGATGACAAGATAAATCTATTGATCTATCTAAGATTGTGATACCATGTTGTTCTGGTTCCATCTAGGCTGGCATTAAAATGTTTGCTGTAACTAGGAGGAGGCATGGCTGGGACCTGGATGTTATTCTGTACCACCTTACATTTTTGGCAGAGGCAGAGAAAAGGGACTCTCTTCTAGGAAGAGGTGTTCCTTCCAATCAAGAAAGCATGGCAGAGGGACCTATCTCATACTGTCTGCTGTGAAGGAGTGTTTTTTGCATGTGAACCATATATTTTTTTATTTCCTCTGTCATTTTTGTTGCTGTTGCTGTTTGTTTTCTTATCTCATTGCTGCTTTCAGCAAATTGTTCTTACCTCAACCCATGATCTTTGCCATTTGTACCTCCACTTCTCTCCATCCTATTGTGATGAGGATGGGCAAAAAGGGGAGTGAGAGAGAGCAGCAGTTGGAAGAGTCTCACTGGGGGCACTGAGGTGGGTAGTATCATTCCTAAATCTCAAGTTATGTTTATAACGAGACTTGAGGGAATGCAGATCCTCCTTTGCTTTACATGGTTGGATATGTGCCCCAGTCCCATGATACACAAGTCCACACATCTCTGTCCAGCCAAGTGATGGCTCTGATCATTGTCCAGTCAATCATATGACTATATCCTCCAATTTGATGAATGCTACAAGTGATATAATAAATTACTTTGTATCTTCCATTTTGTTAACTATTATTAGTGTTTACATTGACTTTCTTACTGGACTCTTTCTGATAAAGAGGTGCTTGGAAAGATCATGCATTGAAAAGCCATGTCAGCTGTTGTCTCACAGTACATGATGTTGTACAAAACTTTTTTTTCTGAGATAAAGCAATCCCAGTTTTACAAAAAGTGCAGAATTTGTAGTTCAAAACTATAAACAGACTAGATATTTCTATGTATAGAAGTAAAAAAGATAAATTGACAATGATCAGAAGTGTAATGCTAGAAATTTCTAAAACAGGCATCACTATATTAAATTGAACAATTGAACATTGTATTTTTGTCTCTTTTTTAGGCAATAAAATAAAAAATGGCTACCTTAGGAATCTATCTTAAGAACTGAAAATGCATTACCTGAAGTAAATCCAGAGCCCAATTTTGTTATGTCACAAGATTAGAAGACAACAAACTGGTAATGCAGTATGCTTGGCTCTTAAATGGGCTATCATAATGGCCTCAGACTTTGTTTTCCCTTAATTTAATAAAAGATATTCCCAGACTGAAAGTGTGAGTCTAATGAAGACAATGATCAAATTTAAGTAAAGCTATGACTTCCTCTTGGGTGATTAAGAATGATAGAATTTTTTTTTTCTTTTAACATTTGGAGTATTGTAAAAAATATCTTTGAAAAAGTAGTACAGATTAAAATTTACAGAATTAATTTAACTGAAAAACTAACAGAGGAGAGAAGAGTGGGGATTCAGAAAAGGTGCTTTCCTTTTTCTTTTTCTAATAAACAGCACTTTAAGAATGTAAATCCATACATTACTCTTAGAATTAATAGAGTGGGGGATTTTAAGTTTTTCTTCACCACATCGTAAATAGTTCTATGTGATTATGACCCTTATACTCCTTAAAACTCTTTTCCCCAATATGACAACTGCAGATACACTGTAGATTTCAAGTGAAATACTTAAAACATAAGCTTGTTTCTCAGGGAATTGTCAAATTTTTAGCATTTAGCTGAATTTTCGTGAATGCTGAGATACGATTGATTGACCCCTCAAGATGGAACATGTCTAATTGGAAGTAGCATGAAAGATGATAATATCAATGGATTTCAGTGTAGTATAATCGTATGTTGAAGCAGAACCCTGAAACTCTATTACTGCATGTTGACAGGCAGTATATTAAAAGCCAGTGTCAGGCATCTAATTTTCAGGGAAAAACTTTCAGGACAGATTAATACAAAATATGTATTTTAATTACAAACCATCATAGTTCAATCATCAATCCCCCTTTTTCCCCCTTTTTTCCCCCTTTTTTCCCCGTTTTTTCCCCCTTTTTTCCCCCTTTCTTTCTGTTTCTTCTCTCCCCCTTCCACCACCCCCTACCTCCTGTATTTTTATTGTTCCCTTGTATTTCAAATGAGATTTTATTAGAGTTAAAATTCTGGCACTCTCAGATTATAAGGGTCTGAAAACTTATTTTCTACATATCTCCTTTTTCTTGCTTAGTAATTAAAAATGGCTATGGGCATTTTTCACCCTTTGAGATTTACCAACTGCTGTAGCATTTGTAGAATGATTTTTTCACCTGCTTTTACATGGAATAACCAAATATCGAAGCAGCTTGAAGCATATTTTTAAAAAAGAGTTTACCTCTAGGCTTCTCATCTCCAGTACATAGGCATCTATATGACTGTTTAATCATTCAATTAGTTTTGAAACTCTAAAAACAAAAGTAATTAATAAGTCTTTTGTCATGGGTAAAAAAAGAGGGATGCCTTTTTAGTATTTGTATGTTATCATGCCAGGCCTAGAAAATTAGCCTAATTTATTATTTAAAACATTGGTGGGACTCCTAATTGCATCCATCATTAGATATGACACATTTAGAACTAGACCCATATCCAGTGAGAATTTTCCAGTTTGAATTTTGAAATAAAAATATTTTTCAAGAGATCCCTAGCTATTGCTTGTTACTATGGAAACAGCCCTATTTGTCTGAGAGCTCTGCCTGCTTGCCAATGGGAGTGCGAGCAGCATCAACTAAACATATGAATACATCAAAGACAAATTCATATGCTCAATCTGATCAGCTCAATTAATGTAAGAACAGAAGCTGAAGGGGGTTAAAAGAGGGCATTCATTCAGGATAGATGAAGCCTCTTTTAGCAGAATATATACACCGGCCTTTTGGGGGAGGAATTTAGCACACTGTCAAAAACATTATCAGAAAGGAAAGTACTAGGCCTCCTACACCTAACAGATATGAAGCTGTCAGACAAAGAATAGCACTATTCATTAAATGACACTTATTTTCTCCCACTTTACAAGAATACAGTGAACAAAACAAGCAGGAGAACAGCT
Organism: Phylloscopus whistleri; assembly: GCA_017589585.1. Lineage (NCBI taxonomy): Eukaryota > Metazoa > Chordata > Aves > Passeriformes > Phylloscopidae > Phylloscopus > Phylloscopus whistleri. The sequence continues at coordinate 7,077,966 of JADMLD010001013.1, read as the reverse complement.
GAGAGAGACACTTTTTTCTTCTCCTGGTGATGACAGACATTCAGCAATTATGGTGATAACTAAAGAATACTAAACAAGAAGCCAGGCTCCATTCTGTTTATCACCTAAAATTTTATGTTACTAAATTTGCATGCAACTCTTGTTTTGTTTTATTATTTATGTCTAGGACAAATTAGATCCTTTTGTTTTTAACATGGTGCTTTCAGTTTGGTGAAGAGTGCTGCTAAACTATACACATTTTCCGTTCTCCTTGTTAAATGGCCATATCAAGTTGAAGTGCTTTTGAAGTGAGAGAGTTTCAAAGCACAACAAAACTGCTGTTTCCAGTGGAGGGGGAAAGAGCATTAGTGTAATGGCAGGTATTATGTACTATTTCTACCATACATAATTTAGAAGACAGTTAGGGAAAATCTCTGTTAATTCTCACCTTGATTTACAGAAAGTAATCAGACTTTGTTACTTATTTTTAGTGTTGCTAATTACACATTCCTATGAAGTTTTTAGGTGTTTTGTAAGTTAGTTTTACAGCAGATAGAAGTGAGCAGGAAGGCCATCAAGCCTACTGGCTTTTAAGGATCTCATACATGATGATCTGATTTAAGGTCTATTATCAATAGTCTGCTACTATTATCTGCATGATCATGTCCTGATTGATAGTGACTTTGTAGCCATGTATTTCGTAATACGCTGTCAGCTAATGCTGACAGCTGCAATGAAAGAACAATAAATGTGGGGCAGCTCTAATGTAAAGGTCCAGCCAGGCTGTATGAAAACTGATAGCTGCAATATTGGCTCATATGTTACCACACATACCAGTCCCTTTGAGAATTTCCTTGTGAGTGAATTAAAATGGTCTCCTGATATACAGATAGAGGATATGGGGAGGTCTTCACTTAAAAAACCTGCAGATTGCTAAGAATGTTCTGTTAAAGTCAATGGGTAGACATAAACTTAGTTCAGAAAAAAAAATGTTTCTTGTCTGAAAGACAGATGCACAAAAACTTGCTGTGGGTATTTATATACTGGTAACATAAGTACTTCATATGCCTCCAACAAAGTTTTTTGAGCAACCGTTTGATTTTGATTTATTTTTGCATGTGTTAAGATAATTCAGCAGGAAATCTGAAGTTTATAGTGTAATTAAACTAAAACTCCCTAATCTCATAACTACTGTCTAAAACAACTCATAATGACTTGAGCCAGTCCTCAGTTTTAGCTGCATTAGGTATTACTTCAGTATTATTTTCTCTATTACATATTATTTCAGTATTATGTGACATACCGAATGCAGTTACTTTTTTTCATGTTGTGAAAATATGTAGGTGCATGGTCTCTATTAAAATAAAGAAATTAGTAAAATGAAAATAAAGCAACCAGTATATAAATTCATAATGGATTATTATAATTCTTTGTCTTTGGTTTATGGCTTTTTTTGTATTGCTGAATACTTCAAGAACCTGTATGTCAAACAGCATCTAGCTTGTAAAGGCACTAGAACATCTTGTAGAGACACTAGAAAGACAGTACTTGCTTTTTCTGGATTATTTTATTGTTTAAGACTCCATCAAGTTCAAACACCTGTTTTGTGAAAGATAAAAATCATTCCCTCAAATATATCACGGTCCCTGTTACAAATAAGTATTATAAGAAATAGATATGAATTAGGCTACTTCAAAGACATTTTTAGTTACTTTAACATATTTTAGCCCTAATTGGGCTCAGAGAAACGTTACTTTGAACTAAAATTAAAATTGAGTTCATCATTTCATAATGAAGATGCTAGTGGGTCTGTCCATCTTGGAAAAAAAGAAAAGGTTTGTTCACATGCCATTGTTTAAACCTTTTCTAACCTTGATAGAATATGTTGAATTAGAATCCCCAGAGTGCAGTAGCCCGGTGTGTGACCCTTTTGCTGTGTGCTGTAGCCTTAGCATGCACCATGGGTAATGTACATACTCGGTGTTAGTGTGAGAACAGTAACATGCCATGGTGATGTTGGTGTGAGCATGCAAACTGTGTGCGAGAGCCAATGCCTTGAAGTTATGGCACACCGCTTTCTACTGGAGAGAAAATCAGTTTTATGATTGTCTGCTTTATAAACATGGCAAAGTATAGAATCTATGCTATAAAGGAATTTACATACTTCTGCTGAGGGTAAAGGTACTTCATAAGATGTGCAAGAAGTCCAACGAAAGAAAGTAGAGTATTTTGAAGATTGTGGACAAATACGTAATCTGCTGATTGATGAAACCAAAAGGTCAGCTTCTTCTACCCTTAATCATGAAATGGGGTTCTTTGGACTTAATGTTGCAATGGAGATCTTTCTTCTACATTTTGGTAATCAGTATGCAGCATTCAAGTTTCTAAAGCAGTAAGATGCTTTTAAATTATTGTTATTTAGAAAAGTATATTCTTCAACTCACTCTTTTCTTCTCTGTAGATAGGGGATAAAATTAATAACCTTGATTATTTAATTAATAAAAAGAAAAAAACCAAACCAGATCTTTTGTGACATCTTGGACAGTATGCCAGGAGTGAGCCCTGAACCAAATTTTAACTTTCACATTATAACCCTCTAAACATAGTGATGTGTAAAAGGAACACTGACAAGACCCTGAATGGCACTTGCATTGACATAGTAGCCCCTTTTGACACCCATAATTAGATCTTTTGTGTCCTTGCAGTTAGCTAAAAAAACACTCTCTGGTTTATTAGAAAATCTACCTCAAAATTAGTAGTTAAAAGGTAAATAGTGTATTGATGATGAAAATAAAAACTTATGCAACAATAATGTTCTTAGTTTTGAATTCATAATTGTGATAATCTGTTTTATATTCATTTAAAGATGCCCCATTGACTAAAGGTTTCATTCGAAGATATCCATCTGACACAACTCATCAATATAATGAATTTAGCTTTTGGAACATGAGCTTAACTTTTTTCTTGAATAGGTATATCATACTCAATATAGGTATTTATGGAGTATATTACACACTGTACCTAATGACTAGCTTACCGAGATTTGTAAACATATCTTTTCCATAAGTTCTTGTGAAAGTTTTGACTTGTTAGAATTTCTGAATATTTTCAAATTTGCTCAGGTTTGCAATGAAATGCATGTGAGTTGAATTATGAGCTGAGGTATTTTGTACACAGTAGTAGCGTTACTGATCTGTAATGTTCTCATATCCTTAAAATGCAAAGGTTTCCATAATACATTTTTTTTTTAATTACTCTTACACTAAAAAAGAAATGTGTAGAGTGTAGTAATCTGCATTTGGACAGGAGCAGGAAGCAAATTTTCTAGTTTTTCTGTTTAGGCAGTTATTTTTTATGTTGTTCCCTGTAACACAAATAAGCTCAGAATATTGTAAGAAAATCACAGTTCAAAGCAGAAGGCACTGTTTTGAATTTCTGTGTTGTGCACAAGAAATAAAGTAAATGATTGCTTTTTAGGATAGCCAAAATTAATAGTAGGCCAAGAAAATATTTTGTTACATATAAGATGTAATGACATAAACTTAATTGCACACTGGAGGTCACCCTTGCTCACTCCAAATTTTTTTATGGTTTTCTAAAAAAAAAAAAAAGACAAGCAGCCTTTTAATACGCATGCTGAGCTTTTAAAAATACTTCTATCAATAAAACCAGTAATCCAGGCACGCATTTGTTATTGTGTTAACTCTTTAATTGTTTAAGCAGAATGCATTATATGTATGGGTCTTTAGAAAGACTTTTTGGGGTGTGTTTGCCTAAAGTCCCACAAGGATTCTATAGTCTGCATTGCAACCTCTGCTACAGGCAATTCCTCTTGTCGCTCTCCAGGAAAGTTAGTTTGTTAAGCAGCTGGTTCGAGTACAGCTACCTAAATTGCTATTACTTTGTTAGATTACTTGAAGACTCATCCAAAGTCATATAGAAGTATTAAAGTACCATCATTATGTCCTTATATAGGTGCAATTAAATGTTTTATTCAGTTGATAAGAAATGTGCCAGTTTTGCTGTTGATTAGCCTAAAACCAGAGCTGAAAGGTCCTTAGAAAATCTGTCCACTGAAGCCATAGAGATCTCAAAGGAGAAGTTTAAAATTAAGCCAGTGTCCTTATATTTTCAGTCTTTTCCATGCCAGAAATCCTTCTGATAGATCAGACATCCATAACCTGTAGCTGTCAGTATGTAGTAGTATAGGGGAAATGTTGTGTGGGTTTTGGGGGTTTTTTTGGGGTTTTCGTTTTGGGTTTTTATGTTCATTCTGCTAAGTCACCATAATTCAGTTGGTCTCCAGTAAAATAAGAATTATTTGGGTGAGGATAAAATTGGCCCTAATTGCTTGTTGATGTGCTGCTGTAAACATGGCTGCACTAACCAGGTAAAATTTTAGTATTTATAGAAGTATTTATATAGTATTTATAGAATTTATTCTGTTGGGATGTAACAATAAGGTTGCAATTCTGAAGGAGGCCTGCAAATGTTATGTAACAATATCATAATCAATTAGTAAGAGATGCCTTTCCAGTAGCTTTAACTGAACAGACAATGAAGAGGTGGAAAATGTGAGGAGAGTTTGTTTTTGACTGAGAAACAAGAACAAACTCATCCCACCAGTTCCCCATTATTCTAGTGTAATGTCAGTGTGAACAAGTTGTGTCTCCTAGGTGCCCATTAAAGCAGTCCAGTCCCAAAACCAAGTAGAACAGGTACTCACAGTTCAAACTGTTTCTTCACAAAAAGTTTGGGACTACTGGATGTTTTTTTTTTCTTGACTTAAACTAACAAACACACAAAAACCGTAATAGAATGCTTTCTGAGGGAAAGATTTCATAAGATCTAGGGAACTGTATGAATTTAAGTAAAGCAGTAATAAAATTTTTCATCTATAATTTCTTTAAAAGTGCGTATGTGTTGAGATCACTGAGTCATGCCTAAAATCAAAATGAAATCTGTGAAAAGTAGCAGTTAAATAAACTGACATACTGTCACTCTGTATTCTCATTCAGAAGAGACAGCAGATATATACAATTGATAAAAATTAAACAAGTGGAAAAAGTGGTAGTGTAGTTATATTATTTGAAAATAAATTAGAGTTTAATTGTAGATTTCTGGAAAAAATACAGAAACTTCATATTCTATTACAAAATGATCTCTCAGGTTAGGAAATCTTCTGAGATACTTATATCTTTATAAATAAGAATTATTTCATCAAAGGAGAAAATAATGAGAATCTTATAGATCAGTATCAATTTGCGGGATTTATGATAATGAGGACAAATGAGAACTTAAAGGACTGTGTCATGTGGGTTTTTTATGGTATTTATTATTCTATGAGGCATAAGACGCTGAAAATCACTGGATGGCATCAAATCCATTTTTATTTTTTCTGAGTTCTCTCCCATGCTAACATGAAAAATCCTTGGCAGATATTTGAGCTATTTTCGGTCTTTATAAGCCACAATTTAAATTAAATTTTCCTTGGTGATTAATTGTCATAATTTGAAATAAAATTGTTAGTGTAAGTAGACAATTACTCTTACTACTGTAAGAGTATGTAAGAGAATGGAGCTAGTTGAATTTTCAGATGAGAGAAAGCTCACTTAAATTGCAGATGTTGAAATAAACTGAATTTTTGTTGAGTGACGAGGCTCCTAAGGAAGAGAAAACAGAAATGCTTAATAGTGCTGGAAGTGGTTTTAGTTATTACACTGGATGTTTTGCAAAATGTTTTGGACATTATGGACATATAAAAATACAAAGAAATTAAATATGAATTGAAAATTCGTTGTCATCATTCATACCAGGTAATTACATCAAAATGGTAAAACATGCTGAGCATGTTATACTGGTAGTTTTATTCAATAATAAACCAGTTGTATAGGTAACAGATTAACCTGGCTCTCAGTTTCAAACTAGATGTATTCCACTTGAGGAATTTATTGATTTTTCACATTATTTTACTTCTTATTCAGAACACATGACTGCAGAACTAAAATATGTAAAGAAAAAGTTAAGCCAGTACATTTTAGGATACAAAGTTATATAGTTTAATTTTTCATAGTAACGGCTTTTTCTTTGTCTGAATGACTCTAGTGTTGGGCAAAGCTAGTATTTCAGTGTGCATTTCCAGTTATGCTGTTTCTAAATATCTGATGGTAATCTTTGGAAATTGCTTCATTTCTGCCAAGGTATTTCAAAGTTCCAATTGTGAAATATTTATTCCTAATGAATGTGAGCTTTTATCTGGAAGTTAATAAAAATCAAAGTATATGATGAAGATCATGGCTTTGAAACGCAAAACAAAGCATTTTAGTTTGGTGGCATTAGTCTATGAAGCTAGTAAGTGTGCATCTTCCCTGATCCTTTTACAAATGGAAATGTACGTGCAGTGAAATACTGAGATTAAAGTTTTTCGGAATTTTTTTTGTTTAAAAATTTTATAAACAATACAAATTTATGGAGCAAGATGCATGCACCTATAAATATAGATAGTTTGTTACATATAGAAGTGTATATACGTATAAATATTAATAAGACCAATATCATATCACAGAATAGAACTTATACTTGCAGGGATGGGATTTCTGATGATCTGTAGTTCCTCTGGGAAGGCATTTTGCAGTCTCAGACTATGCCAAAACTTTTTTCCTTTTTCTTTGAGCTTCTTTAGGTCAGAGGACTACTGTCTGGCTTTAGTCAGTCTTTTAGTAAGCTGCTGACACCTTTTCAATATTTGAATAGACTTTGAATATCACAGCTCTAGGGGAAGCCACTGTGGCAAGTGGAAATGTTCATATTTAAGAATACACCAGCTAAAAGCCTTAATGGTAAGAATGCACATCTTGTTAAGGAGAAATGCACTATACTAGCCAGTTTTTAGAATGAAAATGTGCCCAATTATTGCATATAGTCCAGCCAAGGAATGGATATAATGAGGCTAGGACATCACTCATTCAGCCATTTTTGGATAACCCTGGTCTGACCTCATGGCTGACCCTGCTTTAAGTAGGAGGTTGAGCTAAAGACCTCCTAATGTCCCTTCCAACCTGAATTTTCCTATGATCTTATGATCGTCCACCAGGATTGGAAGATGTTTCCTAGCAACAAGAAACTGAAGATACTGGTAATGGTTGAAACTTAGTGTCAGGGAAAATTCCCAGAATTCTAATCTATGAGTTGAATTGACCAATATTATATATACGTGTCCCTTAAAGCAAGAGAAACTACATTCATTGTGAATCCTTTTTCTTTGCACATCTGTCATGCTCTTCATTCACCTTCACACAGATCGCTCTCTATTTCTGATCTGATTTCATCCACTGACTGGCTAATAGACAATATTGATATAGCTGTAGGTGGTGATGGATAGGTAGCGCTACATCATCATCAATATACTGCTGGTCCTTCCTTCTGTAATATTTCTCCCAAGTCATTCAATGGGTGGTACATGCTGAAATGAGAAGGAACAGAAAGTTCTGGAACTTAGTATATTGTCTAGTAATAGAGGAGGCACACTGAGGAATTTTAGCTCCATTTTAGTAAGTTAACTGGGTATTCATGAAGCTCTCTTAAGAGGGATAACTATTATTTATAGTCAATAGTTTTATGAATTATGGGAGTAGCATTAATTCTTTTGAGACATACTAAGATTAATATGAATGTCAAGCCCTCTCCACCGGTACAGAAAATTACACAGCAGAGCCACTAGCCTGTCCCATTTGTAGCCTACAAATGTATTCATTACATCTATTTCTTCTGTCTTTTCAATAAGTTTTTTAGGAGTTTGTTTGAAAAAGGGAAGGTTGGTGGTGAATCACGGTTAACTTGCATTAGTATATTCTCAGTGTACTTTTGCCAGATTTTCATTCTGACAATCCTTCATTTTTGAAAGAGAAGGGAGAGGGGTTTTTTTTCCTGAAGTAATATGTTAATTATTCCATTCAGTACCAGTAGCTGATATTTATTACCCAGATTTAAAGCAGAAGGACATAAGGGTGACAAATACAGGACTGAAACCTTCTGTTGCACAATACTATGTGAAGAGGTAATGTAAGGAACTTGGAAAATATTAGAATATAAGAAAATAATTTTATGCGAATACTCAATTTCCTCAATACTCTTCTACTGTCCTACTCAGAACAGAATGATAGTTTCACATAATGGTGGGTGTTTGGCTGTGGTGTAAGCTGAAACTTGTCCTGATTGATAAAAAATAATTATTAGTAACTTCTTGATATAAACCTTCCCTGATGCAGTGGAGGCAGATATAACATAATCCTGCCCTATAATGAAGTTTCCATTCAGCTTTTGATAAAATTACTGCATCCTTGCTTTGATGTTCTGCTGTTTGTGCACAAATTTGTCACAATTTTTCTTCAATATAGATTATCAGTAAATTAAAGAAAGGTATCTACTTAAGAAATGTCACCAAATATATACAAACTGGTTGTTAGAATTATGGTTGAGGCCAGTGTTACTTTATTCAGTAGGTTCTTGATCCTTAGTTTATGGGCTTAATACTGTTAGCAAGGAAGTTAATGTGTTTAAATCAGAGATTTCTGGTCAAGCCTGAATCACTAATTAATTTTTTTGTCATAGGGAGGATAGTCTTTGGCCATTATTTTGATATAGAGAGAATAATCTCTTTAAAAGATCACAGAACAACAGAATATTCTGAGTTGGAAGGGACCTCAGGATTGTGAAGTCCAACTACTTAAGTGAATGGCCTGTCGAGGGATCAAATCCACGACCCTGGCATTAATAGCACCATGCTCTGGCCAACTGAGCTAATCTGGGTGGACTGGACTGTCCTGGATCTTGATCTCTGCAATCAGCATTTCATCTAAATTCATCTGCCTGCTTGCTTTGAGTCAGAAGTTAGTTTATAAAGTTTTAAGATGCCAAGCAATGAAATAAGAATGCAGGTGAATAAACTTCTTCAGAAGTTCTTCTTCTAGTCGTTTGCAAACCAGGACAGATCGTTAGCACCAGCATTCTGAGTGATACTGACCTCTCATGGCTAAAGGCATATTTGATTTGATCAATGATTAAATAGTAAGAATTTGCACATATATAAGGCATGCTCTCTTATAAATAATAAAATGTGGAAGCATTTGAACTGTGTAGAAGTTAGAAATCCTTCGGGGTTTTTGTCTTTTTGTTTGTTTGTTTCTCAAAATCTTCACAGGAATAGTTTAGGTAAAAGCATCTGATGTTTCAACCTGATCTTGGTGCTGCAATTTTACCTTATTTACCTCAGTGTGGGATAGTTATTTCTCAGGTTTGTAAGTCTTAACCATGCAAAGGTATGCATTAAGTTCTTGAATAACCAGTCTGATTTCTGATTTCTGTTCTTGTTTTTCCTATACAGTTGTTCTGCTCTTCATAACTATTGAAGAATCATCATGGTTTCCACCATTTTTTTTTCACTTTAATTGAGAAAACTTTGAAAGTTTTACTAGTGAAGCAGTAAAATAGAGCATTTTTATTAGGACAGCCTAGGGAAAAATAAAGCAGTAATGTCAACTTGAAAGTAGTTTTATGATAGAAATTTAAAACAGGATAGATATTTTGGTTTGGATTGTGAAATGTTTGCCCCTGTATTTTTCATAAAATCTCAGATTATGTTTTTGAATTCAAAACATCCCTGATACAGTTTCATACTTATGCAGGTTTCTGTTAAGAGTTGAGATGTTGCCTGTTCACTACAGAGTCAAGTATGTCAGGTCTAGAAGTAATAATCTTTTTCTACCCAGAGTGTTACTAATCTTGTTTTAAGAATCATCCCCATCTTTCTCTCATTAGCCAGTAAAGAAATTAACAGTCTCCTAATGCTTTATGGAATAACTTTCAGATCATTTAATTGTTCTTTAAGTTTTGTATTGTTAGACTATACTAATAAGTCAGAAGTGTCAGAGGAGCAAATGTCCACAAACTGTCATTATTCACCTGCCTGTACAGTGCAGAAATATTTTCAAATAAATGTGACTGTCTTGAATCAGAATAAAAAGTTCAAACAGCCTTTACAAAGGCTGTTTTTACAAAACCTAGCATCTTTAAGTAAGTGTAATTCTAGCATGAGAAAGGAAATGTACCAGGAATCTGAATTTCATAAAAACACAGTTCTTGTCTGTCTCATATACTATACATGGAATGTGTATTACACTGTGGGCAAAAGACCCATATACATGCCAGAAGTTTTGTTTGAGTGGGGTAATCAGCATCTTAAATTTTTCTGTTTTCCTCCCATAAGCCCTTCTACATAGATACAGATTCATTGATTTCAAATTATGTGGACTTTCCCAGCTCTACGTATCTGTCTTGGTTTGGAAAGACAGGTATCTGCCAGGGAAACTGGGGTTTCCCTTAGAATAGAGAATGTAAACCCCTCACTCCCCGCCAAATTATAATTTTGCAATTAAGGGCTCTCAGGCAAAGATTTGGGAATAGGAATAACAGTTCTTTACTAGTAATATCAATAATACAAATGTGGTAGAAAAACAAAACCACCCCACCAAACCAGCAAACAAACAAACAACAATTTTGGAAAGCCCTGACAGAGTCAGCTACAACCTGATGCCCTGTTGGTCAGGATGTTGGTAGCAGTCCAAAAAGTCCTCCTGGGTGGCAGATGTGGTTCTGTTGGAGTGGAGATGATCCTGAAGCCAAAAGGGTCCAGAGGTGGTGAGAGGGAGTCCAGTGATGGTGAGAAGGGTCCTGTCTTCCTCCGGTAATCGGGTGAAGCAAGAGAGATTCCTCTTCCAGAGTCCCAGTTTTATCCAGGTAGGAATGGTTGGCTCCCCCCACTGGGTGGAGCATCTCACAATAGAATGATGGAATGTGAATGTACTATCTTGGGGAGGATAAGTTTTTTGGGATGTGTGCTTTTAGGGGTGCAATAAGATGATGGAATGTGAATGTACTATCTTGAGGAGGGTAAGTTTTGGGATGTGTGCTTTTAGGGGTGTTTAAATGGTCCATTAGCAGGAAAAAGATAAGAAACAATGCCCTACATGGTTTTAACAGTTGGGCCATTATCAAAAGGCACCCGCCCCACTCCTTCCAGAGTAAACAAGAGATAAAACGAAACAGCTCCCCAACTGCTTTCAGCAGATGAAAATAGAATACACATCCTAGGTTCCACAACCCAAGACACCTTGCAAATAGGAGTGTCCTGTGAGTTGTGCTGCAGGTGGGACACTGATGGCATGTTTTCCCTTTCATTATATATCTGGTAAACAGTTCTTTTTTGTATTGTGTCTTCAACAGCAATATTAATAACAATACTAGTATATTTCATACAGCCTAGATGATTAGCATCTCAACTGCATAACTTTTGTTGAGTCCTGAAGATCTCTGGTGTATTTGTGTCTCAGGTGCAGATTCATTTCTAGGGTAGGTCCTGTGAAAATGAGTTGTGACTGGTCTTGTTTATTCCTGGTTTGATCTTTCTTTTTTTCTTCAATGTTTCTACAACTGTATAGTTGCTGGGTTCAGAGATTTTGAAGCAGTCTGAATGTATTCTTTTAGGCTGTCTTGATGGATGTTTACTTTTGTTTCTTACCCCAAACCAAGCCTCTGTAGAAGTGCTTGTTGAATACCATGTGCCTTATACTTCATGAAAGATACAAAAATGTGTTACTTCTCATCAGGAAGCAATGATTATATTATCTATACAAAGATGGATATGTTGTAAATATTCATAAAAGACAGCTGCAAGCTAAAAGATGTTGCTCCCAAATCATAAGTTTCTTAATTACATCACTGTAAAGAAAAGATCAAAGATAATGTGATTTCATTTGATTACTGAGTCATCCAAATAAGTAGGGAGCTCTAGTGACAGTTTTTCTGAGGTAGCAGATTGCAGTTGGTATTTAAGGAAAAGTATTTTAAAACAATGCCCATAATTACACTTAGAAGTATTAAAATAATCTGTAGTTTCCTAGGGTTTGATGGAATTTAACCATTGCCATAATGATGTTTTAGTGAGGCTGTTCTTAAGATATTTGCAAGCACCTCACTGCAGGGTGTAGGTGTGGTGAGTCACCCATTCAGCACACAGCTCCCATTCATTCATTCCCACATTGTAGCCTCCCTGATTTTGCATAACCTATGCGGCGTTTTGTTGTCAATCAACCTAGGTTTCGTACAGTAAGCTCTCTGGCTTTCTTTTGACTTGAATGAATACCGCCATTCATTCACATCATACTTTTCTGCAGATACTATTCTAAAGCAGGAATCAAGCAGTTGGCTTCTAATGTGCAAGAACTGTAAGATAAAGAGTTTGTGCAAACCAAGTCACTGGAGGAGAAAAAGGAACGGATAATTTTTTTTTTAGTAGGGATCATGCAATGGAGAAGGCAGAGGAAGCATAATCATTCTAATCTGCCACTTGCCATGCTCCTCTAGAAGGGAAAGCAGTCTTGACTTCTTTGTCTTTCAGATATTCCAAAATTACTAAAACATTGCCCTACACTTTCACAGGTTGGGTTCTTGGGGTTTTTTTTGGTTTCTTCTGAAAGAGACCAAACTTTATGGTTTTACCTCTGGTAATTTTTTTAGTTCTTGGTTACTGTCATTCTTGCTTCACTAGCTGCCACACTTACGCTAAGCTCAGCATAGCTCAGGCACAGTCACAGACTGAGTCATTTTGAGGAAGGTAGAATGAGCTCCTTGGGCAAAGCTAGTAAGAGTGAGAGACAGAGGCTTAGGAAAGGATTGCAGGAATGGAGGAACTAATCTCAACCTGCTAGACAAGGGTAAGCAAACAGTTACTGCATGCTGGTATTTGTGCCCTGAAAAGGGAAGAGGAATCAAGTAGTAGAAAGGAGAAAAGTGTAAATAGGCTGACTACTTCCTGCCAAATACAGAAGAACCCTATCTGTTGGTCCCACACGATCCTTTGCTTGAAGCTTTAATACTATCGGTAAAACTTACCTGATTTAAAAGCAAAAATTTCTGCATCATCTGCTGTGGCAGTACAAGATGTTGTCTCCTACCTGATGTTTGTGATTTGCGAATGCTTTTCTGATGCCACCTTAATCAGCATCATCATCTAGCTTATCCCTTTAGAGAAAGCCATCAACTTACTGTGTATTGAAACATCTGGGAAGGTATAATTCAGTGTAATTCTCTCAGTGGCTATAATTTTTAATCCTTTAAAATGATTCTTTAGAACTAGCTAAAGCTGATCTCTGATTGTAGCTGATGTCTTATTTTAAGACAATTTTACAGGATGCAGACTCTGAAAGAAGTTACCTTCCCTTGGTTTTCGACCTCTCCCCTCTTACCAATAAGGAGAGACAAATGTAAAAAAAGTTCAAGTGAAAAAATAACAGTTTACCAAAAGAAAACAACAAGATCCAAGAAATACAAAGCCGCGGGGTCAGATGGTTCCCTGAGGAAGAAAGAGAACAAGGTGGCTGCTGTCTGGGTAGCCCACCTGGACCAGGAGACTAAGACAAGATGGAGGAGAGGCCCCCAGCTCCAGGTCATGGGGCTGAGAGGGAGAACAAAGGAAACAACAGAGCAAACGAGCCTCCACAGTTCAAGAAAACAAACTCACTCCTCCCAAACAAACAAAACAACAGGGAGAAGGGAGAAAACAAAACCTGGGAAGAACTATTGTGATGGTTTTATCACGTTCTATATTTCATTTGACTGGAAGAATATAAAGCAAAACAGGCCCATCTTTAAATTACAAAGATAGTTTATTAATATACACAAAAACAACAAAAAAAAAGGGAAAAAAACAACAACAACAACAAATGAAACTTCTAAAACATCTTTCTTTCTCTTTCTAAGTTTTTTACCTTTCTTCACTCAACATAAAAAGACATGACCTGCAACTTCAGCCAGTTTTACCATTTTAAAAATAACCTTTTATCAGTTCTTTAAGGAAAGGAGTCTCTCTGGGTTCTATATAGACATCCCATGCTCTACATCTGCGAGGATTTTAAAGGAACTCCTGCAAACTGCGAAATCTTACCCATTAGCAGCTCTCTCAACACTGCGCATAGGCCATATTTGCTTATTGGGGTACTGTTTAAGGATGCCTCCTCTAGTATGACACAAAGATTCTCTTCTTCTATTTCCAAAATCATCTCAAGACCCAAAAACAAATCTCCTCTTTCTTTAGGAGCAAAAAGCTTCATATCACTTTTAACTAGAACCTTACATCCCCCCAAAAGCATTTATATGTTACAGGAAAGAAACTAGTTCAGTCTATAGTTTACCAGAAATGTCCAGCCAAAATTAGGCCACTCCTTGTCCTTTTGCCTTAAAGTCCTTTTCACTCTCCCTTCACCGACTGTAGCTCCATGCTGTGTCTTTCTATTCGCTATATTTGTTCTTCTTCCGGAGAAAGATGATGTTTAGGAAAGTCCATCTGCTAACAACAAAGGGTTAAACTTTTCGGGCTGCCGGGCTGCCCACGTGGCTCTGCGGCGGCGGGAAACTGAGTCGTTTAGAAGCCGTGCGCTGGTTTCTTCGGCTTGAAAAAGAAGAGCAAGGGCGAAGGGGCACTCCGTCCGAGCTCTCCCTCTTCTCCATGCTGCCTGCTTCTCTGCGAGAAAGCGGCTCCTAAAGCTCAGACCCGGCCTGCCCCGGCTCCAGCAGCATCGGGGCCCGGCCCGGCCCGCCCGGCCGCAGCCGCCCCGGGGTGGGGGGGCACCGAGGCCGGCCGGCCCCGGCGGCTCTCTGTCCCCCCGCCTGCCACACCGGAAGACAAAGAGGTCGCTCCTCCCCCCACCCAGCCTTTTTAAGCATTCCGCCAAAAGTCGCAGCTTGTCTTCTACTGGATAAATTGCTTGTCAATCAAAAAAACTGACCCCGATTGGAACAAAATCAGGCTTTTCCTAGCCTATGACAACTATTTTTGTTCAAAATGAGCCAGTGCTGCTGGGGTGCTGGTGCAGGCTCTGAGTCATGTCTGGGCAGGCTTTCTCTTTGCAATGCACTGGTTAAAAAGTGCTGCTGGACTGCTGGCAGCAGCTGGAACTTGTAGAACAGCTCTGGTCCATGGTGGTGGGCAGCTGTGGGTCCCCCTCCCTTGGCAAACAGCAGGCAGCAACGGTGGTAGTATTGCAGAACCCTACAGAGCCCAGAGAGAACAAAAGAGAGCTTCTCGTGTCTGTTCCCTGTTTTAAAAGGGAACCAGCATCCCTCCCCTGCTTTAAATCAGGGTAGAACATACAAGTCCAATTTTCTGGCTGCAGGTCTTGAAGAGACAGCAAACTTGCATGGTTTGAGTTAGAGAAATACATTATTTTGGGTCACCTGATGCCTAGGGTCACCTAGGTCAGCTAAGACAGTTCAGAACTGTGATTAAGCAAGATTTAAAAGGTTTGGAATATTTCAATGTGTTTATTATGCTGTTGTTTGATGGGTCTGCCAATACTTAATTGATACCTACTAAAGTAAGAAGTAGTTTCTTCCATTTCATCAGATCTCTAATCATGATTTTAAAAAGTAACAGCATTATATGGTTCTCTTCTGTCTAGAGTCTCTGAGGAAAATTATAAATACAGATATAGAAAGATCAGTCGATAGATACAAGGTGCATGGCTGATTAAATGCAACTAATAAAAATATTCATAATTCTAATTATCCTGCATACCCACAGCTGGTGTTAGCAGTTAAGTATACTGCTCTCCAGTCAGTCCAACTCTTTTAGCTTCCATTTGCCTCAGCATCATCTCCGAGCACAGCTGTATGCTAAAAAGAGGGTGGAAGAATCTCTGGTACACTAAGAGAAAATTTATATACCATGAGCAACATCTGTGCAATGGCCATCATGTGGTGATGTTTCCTGGCACTTCACTATGGTACATGAGGCAGTTAGCACATAACGTAAAGTGAGAAACACATATTTCTGGGTGGTAATTGAAAAGGATAAATTTTTTAAAAAATTACATTGTTAAATATTTTAGTATCATTATATTGCCATATGCTGGTTTACCTATCTCTGTGGATATTTACACTTGAAAGTTCAGATCTCCTTCCAGTTTCTCTATAGCTAAGTTATATTTTACATAGTAAGGGCTATAAAGTAGATTTTTTTCTAGGTAACTAAGTTCCACTGACCTAGGGGTTTTTTTAATGATTTAAACTTTTTTTTTTTTTCTACATGAAAATAAAGAACAACTCCCAGCATAAAAATGCGTTTTTATACTAAGTGGAAATAAAATTATAGGATATCTTTCACCTATATGTTATTAGAAAAATTATTTTATTTATAAAAGAAAAACGAATCTTTCATAATTTTAAAAAATAATATTTTATTACATACATATGCATTTTGTGTATACATTTTATATTTTCTAGGCAATGACTTAACTGTAAACTTTGATATATAAGCAGTTGTCAGCAAAACAATAGATTTAATATTTTTGTTTAAAAATATTTTTATCTGTGGTTGAATGAGACAGTCTATTCAATCTTATAAATATCATATTTAATAAAGAAAAATCCACTCCAAAGAGAAAAAATGTCTTTATCCATAAGCAACCAGATGAGAAATGGATTTTATTCAGTCAAATCCTTTTAGTCAATGAAACAGCACTTTCATGCCTACTGCACTCAAGTGATAATTAATATAGTTTAATTCCAGACATGATGCCTGAATTCATGTACTGTCATCAATACCCCATGTTAAAATCAAACCTTGACAGGGACTTAACACCCTGGAACAGGTCATCATGTGATAATATTCTTTTTTCCTTTCAGTATTTTGTCTTCAACCAAGCAAAGTATTACAAGATGAGTGGAAAAAAAGGGAAAGAATCACAAATGAAGAGTGACGCAGGCTGTGAATAGAACATATGTTAGGCTAGGTAGAGGCATCAGTGAATTATATCATTTCATGATGAAGTGGCAGTGGGGCTGAACGGACCTATTTTAAACCTTGATGTATTTTATCTCTACTGTATTTGGTCTGTCATCTTTGGAGAAAGACTTTGTGTAATTGAGAGTCAGCTCCAATCTGCATGACTTGAGCATGAAGTGTAAGCCAGATGAACAGTATTATGGAAGAAAGGGAAGCATCTAATAAGGTATAAATGGGAAATAACCTTTATACCTCAGACATTTAAATGTGTTCTATTACATACCGTGTTTAATGGTATTATTTCCATGGTACTATTAATAATATAAACAATGTTTGAAAGTACTATAAAATTAGTTTTATTTTACTTCAATATTTTATTAAAACCTGCATATTTACAGTTGAGACATCTTTTGTCACATTGAGCATACAATATAGTGGAACCAGTTCATCCTTACATAATTATTATGAGTGTAATAGTTTTTTGTTCTTCAATTCAAGGTTCACCTTCAGAGACTAAGATTATAGTTTTATAGTTATTTATTAATTCAGAGGGGAATGTGTTTTGATGACATCCTTATCATGCCACAAACAATTATATCTCTAGAAAAATCCTCAGGAAATTGTATTTCTTTATATTTTGCTTTTAGTATGGTTAAAAAATATAATTTTAAGAAACTTTAGGTTTTCTACTTTTCATTTTTTGTCCAGCAAGAAGCTGGCATATTGGTGGTGTATGATAGATGTTTGACCATCAGTAGAAAGAATTTGTGATAGTTCTAGTAAGTCAGTAAGTCCTTCAGCGGGTCTTGCTTTCTCATGTAAAAGAGTATGTGAACACCATGTAGTGTGCTCAACACAGCTCAAGGACCACAGTACAGAGTCACTCATTCAAATTCAATTGTATGCAATGTTTTGTTTGGATCTGTTTTTGTTAGAAAGATTCTTCAGACAAACCTCTGGAGACAGAATAATATTTTATTGTTATAGCTGAGGATAAGGACAAGTTATAGCATCTGTAATGCAAGGTACTTCATATAAAGCATTTTCTTGCGATGTCACTGTACTTACGTAGAATTGCAATGAGTGTTTTACTAGTTCTTGTGCTTCCTCTGCATAGTTAGCCAACAGTTGCAAGATTGGAATAAGTGTTATTAACAGCTACTCAGAAAAAACAAGGTAAAAAAGGCATAATAGTCAGTATTTGAATCTTACTACTGGCGACAACTCTTGGCTGCTAGCCATATCCACACTGACCATTTCCTGCATGAGGGACATTCTCATAACCCAACAAATTCCATGTGGGGAAAGGGCAGGTCTGCCTGTATAGCTTTGAGAGCAGATTTTGGGTCACAGAGGTTTTGGTAAATTCTTTGTCCTCAGAACCTCTGCATAAAGAAATGGGTTGTTGCATAAATTCCTTTATATTGCCTTCTTCATAGTGAAAGCTTTGCTATAGTTGCACTGGTAATCTTATTATGTGAGGTGTTTTGTATAGGTTGCAGCTCTAACATGATAAGGAAATATTTAAAGTCTCTCTCTTTAAAAGTCTCTCATGACCAAAATGGTAACGTGATCATTCCTTGCTTTGCATTGTTTTATTAGTTTCACCTCAGTTTAAGCTCTGTATGACTAATTTCTCCTAGCAGTCTCTAGGTACTGTGTCCACTGATGATGTTGTACTATGTTAGGTAAGAATAAGGATTTCCTGTGAATAAAATAGCACAACAACCTTTAACATCTTTGCCTTCAGTTATTGAAACAAACTGCATAATTTTCTACCATGAGTACAAATGGGTAACTCTGTTCCAGCACACATCCAGGCTATAAAATTAAGCAGGTTGTTTAATGATGAGAAGGTTGCTTAAAGAATGAAGGCTCAGAGTGAATAGTAAAAATAAAAGCTGAGAAAGTCATTGAGGCAAACAGAATTTTAAACCTTTTTTGTCATTGGTTCACTCTGCCCAGAGTTCTGTGGGTGTTGCTTTTGCTTCAAACTGATGATCTTTTTTACTTTTGTAATGTGTAGCACTGTGCCTTACAGTCTCATTTTACTAGTAATTTTAGACATTGTATATGGCTTGAATACCTTTTTAATGGCTTCAAACTATATGTGTATGAATACACACATATATGCACACCTATATTTTTAAAGGACAGATGTCATAAAAGTTACCTGTTATTCAAAGACCAAATGTGCTGCTTTTGAACAGCATCTCTTCACACAATTCCACTGTGAAAATTCACTTGAACCTGATTTTCTTTTTGCAAATCAAAAAGAAAAATTAATTCTGGATGGGGAGTAAAGAGTAACATTAGCAGGGTCTGCAATATATGGATATAGTTTGATCTTAGAAGAGTAATAAACTTCTTGTGTTTACAGGGCAGAGACCCTTTCTTTCTTTTTCTTTCTTTCTTTCTTTCTTTCTTTCTTTCTTTCTTTCTTTCTTTCTTTCTTTCTTTCTTTCTTTCTTTCTTTCTTTCTTTCTTTCTTTCTTTCTTTCTTTCTTTCTTTCTTTCTTTCTTTCTTTCTTTCTTTCTTTCTTCTTTCTTTCTTTCTTCTTCTTTCCTTCCTTTCCTTCCTTCCTTCCTTCCTTCCTTCCTTCCTTCCTTCCTTCCTTCCTTCCTTCCTTCCTTCCTTCCTTCCTTCCTTCCTTCCTTCCTTCCTTCCTTCCTTCCTTCCTTCCTTCCTTCCTTCCTTCCTTCCTTCCTTCCTTCCTCTCCTCTCCTCTCCTCTCCTCTCCTCTCCTCTCCTCTCCTCTCCTCTCCTCTCCTCTCCTCTCCTCTCCTCTCCTCTCCTCTCCTCTCCTCTCCTCTCCTCTCCTCTCCTCTCCTCTCCTCTCCTCTCCTCTCCTCTCCTCTCCTCTCCTCTCCTCTCCTCTCCCTCCTCCTTTCCACTTTCCTTCCCCTTTCCTTTCCTTTCCTTTCCTTTCCTTTCCTTTCCTTTCCTTTCCTTTCCTTTCCTTTCCTTTCCTTTCCTTTCCTTTCCTTTCCTTTCCTTTCCTTTCCTTTCCTTTCCTTTCCTTTCCTTTCCTTTCCTTTCCTTTCCTTTCCTTTCCTTTCCTTTCCTTTCCTTTCCTTTCCTTTCCTTTCCTTTCCTTTCCTTTCCTTTCCTTTCCTTTCCTTTCCTTTCCTTTCCTTTCCTTTCCTTTCCTTTCCTTTCCTTTCCTTTCCTTTCCTTTCCTTTCCTTTCCTTTCCTTTCCTTTCCTTTCCTTTCCTTTCCTTTCCTTTCCTTTCCTTTCCTTTCCTTTCCTTTCCTTTCCTTTCCTTTCCTTTCCTTTCCTTTCCTTTCCTTTCCTTTCCTTTCCTTTCCTTTCCTTTCCTTTCCTTTCCTTTCCTCTTTCCTTCCCTTTCCTTCCCTTTCCTTTCCTTTCCTTCCCTTTCCTTTCCTTTCCTTTCCTTTCCTTTCCTTTCCTTTCCTTTCCTTTCCTTTCCTTTCCTTTCCTTTCCTTTCCTTTCCTTTCCTTTCCTTTCCTTTCCTTTCCTTTCCTTTCCTTTCCTTTCCTTTCCTTTCCTTTCCTTTCCTTTCCTTTCCTTTCCTTTCCTTTCCTTTCCTTTCCTTTCCTTTCCTTTCCTTTCCTTTCCTTTCCTTTCCTTTCCTTTCCTTTCCTTTCCTTTCCTTTCCTTTCCCCTTTTAGAGGTCTAACACTAATAGAACAGTATCCTGTATTAAGGGGCAATGACTTGTGGAGTCAATATGAGAGCTATATAATTTTTGTCCTATTGTGAATAGTTTTGTTCAGTTTTCACATAGTGCATTAAAATATTTTTTTTTCTTCACATATGTACATTTAGTATAAAAATTTGTTTGAGAAAATGCATAATGGCAGCTACATGGTGAGTTTGAAACTGAAAATTAGGTGTTTGTTTTATCTGCCTGTGCATCAGTTTGTGATATCCTTCTGATTTTCACACTGAGAGTGGCAGAAACTTGACAGTCAGTGGCAGGCAGATATAAGTGCTTTATCTGTCTAGAAATATGCATAATTTGTTGAGTTAGAACATGGCTCATAGAGAAAAATCAAAACCAGTCCTTTCTTCCTTGAACTTTGGAGAAAAAAAATCCTAAACAATAAAAATCTGAAGGAATAAAATTTAATCAGAGAAAAGCTTACAAATTAACTATTATGTTCTTTAGATTACTTACATGGCTTGAGATTTATACTTGGTTATTTTACATTCTCTAAAGATTTGTATCTTTACTACTAAACATTAAATGCTACAGTAGTATTAATTTTACTACCAATAATGATGGAATTGGAGAAAAGGCAAGGGGTTTTATGTAGTTTTTACATTCTAGATGTGACTTTTAACCAGTCTACAAATGTCGGCATTAGTAATTAGGAAATGTATCTGTTTTAATTTTGTTTTACAGGTCAGTTGTTTTTATCTGAAAAAAATTAAAGAATTGTAGTATTATATATCAGCCTTTCTTTAATATTTAACTTCCAGCATTAGAAAATTTGATTCATGGTTCTGAAAAGATCTTTGCATTTTATGTATTATAATTTTTTGAATCTTGAATATAGATATAATATATATATAAATATATATAAATAATCCTGAAGTTTTTTAATGGGGTCAGTAGTTTGGAAATCATTATTGAATTCTGTTACCGAAAAGTGAAATTGTCCGTCTTATCAATAAAAATGGCAGTGTGGTACCTTGCAACCTACAGTCGCAAGCTGTAGGTCTCCCAGATATGTTTGCTATAGAGTCTTAAAATAAAATTGTTGCACTCAAAATAACCTTAGTGAACTTTATTTTCTGTTGATAAAGTAAGATCAGATAATAAACATCATTTACCTAGGAAAAATAAGCACCCAGAAGTGTAACTTTTTCTTTCCTTTCTATCATTAAAAAAAGACAAGTTCACAAAAATAGGAAAACATTTAATGCAAAAGTTTTTAATTTTCCATATTAGTTTTTAGTTTACATGAGCGCCATTGTCCACACATAACAGTCAAAGGATAAATAAAAGGAACAACAAGCGTTAGTATTTGTTCACGAGTTACATTTTCTCTGATTAGCTGTGAACTAGGAAGTAGAATTATGCTGTAAAACCAAAAATCTGTTTGGGAGTTTGGCCTTGATAGCACAGAATTATCATGATGATGAACCTCCCAGTTTCTTCATCCCAGAAACATTTTTATTCACTTCCCCTCCTCTGCCCCCTTTAGCAGTATTATTTGTTGCAGTTATTGCAGAGAAGTATCTTGGTTTCATTTATATTTTATTTTTCCTAACTCCCTCTTTATCTAGCACCCCATGCTTCCTTTGTGCTAATGGAACATAAGAAACTGCTCTGTATTTGCAATGTTTATAACAGGATTCCCATTCCAGATTCCAGGAAAGTAGAGCAGCTGGAAGTGTTTAGTGGCTGTCAGTACCAGTACTCCCATCTTTGTAGCATTAAAATTAATTTTCCTCATCTTGGTGTATAAGGAACCCAAGTGTGCCCCTTACCTCATTACCTGAAATTTTACAGTGACACCAACAGCAGGAGATGTGGTGGAGCAGCTTTTTGGATATCAAAAATTGAAGCCCTGGGAGTGTTCACTTGAATAGATACTGCAGTTCTTGTAGCCTTTAATAGGTTCTTCCTTAACGTCTGCTGATGGCTGGAGCAATGAGGATGGATATGATCCAGGTTTTCCTGTCACTTGGATAGCTCACAATTTTCCTACTTAAAGAAGAGAACAACTAGGCACATATCTGAAGATTGTACTTGGTGCGTAGTACTAATCAGCAATCTGCTGACTGTCACAGAGGAGGCTGAATAACTGAACATGTTTATTTATGTATACTGCAGTGTTATGACACAAGGTAAAAATGAAAGTGGTTTGTTAACTATCTTAGCTGCTGTTCCAGTAATGCATTTATTTTGTGCATGTATTGGAAGACACACTGTGCTCCATAAAATCAATGTTCCTGAGCATTATGTTTCTATAGAGGCATTATGTTACTATATGGATATATGTGGTGGGGCAGGGGGCAGTTTGGATCCCAAGTGGATGCAGGTATGCAGTGACACTAAGGTGCTCAAACTGGGAAATTTTTGGATATTCAGGGAAACAGTCCCCTGATCTTGGAATGAAATTTGAAGATAGGTGTTTTTAGTACATTTGTTTTCTTTTGTTGGCACTAAGCTCAAAGGTGTTTTGTCTGGTAGTTTCATGACGTCACATTCATTTCCTTCAAAAAACCTGCATCATGACTATTTCGGTAGTGAACGTACCATTGTCTGACACTGGAGGTAGATTTATGGACTAATATAGACCTGAAAGCTAAACCTAGAAATTCTGGGGTCCAATCTTAATGTTTTTGACATGAATGGCTGTTTCAGCATTGATTTCAGTGATGCTGGGGTCCATGTCTTTTGAATTCCATAGAGGAAACTGTGAACTGTTAATTGTTTTTATATAGCCTCAAGGATAAAATCATGATAGTTAAATACTTTGCATGGATTTATAGTTGTAAGAATATATTGTTCGTATCTAAATGTATATTAATATTTTTTCTAAGATACATCTTTAACGTGTTTGAAGATATTACCCATGCATATAGTCATAAATATAAAAACTTCTGTTGCTAACAGGTACATAAAATATGGTGAAGCCATATTTTTGAAATGTTAGGCCGTTCTGAACTATTCTGTTAGATAGAGATCCTAAATTTGTTAAAACTAAGTTGAATAATATGAACAGATACAACTAGCTCTAAAGCAGGCTCATATTTTCGAGTAATGCTCTCTGTAACAATGAGAGCAGCCTTTGCTAAAGTGAAAATAAAGGAAAGATAAAAATAGGTTTAGGAACTTTTGACAGTACTTTAGTTAATTATATAATGATGATAATAAAAATTGAGTATAATCATATTTAGAGTTGTTTAGTATAATGATTGAAATTTAAATATATCTCTTGAATGCACTTCACATAAAATAAGCTCAAAATTTATGGGCAAAAGGGCTAAAGGAAGAGAAATAATTGGATTATTTGACAGGAATGTAGTCCTCGAAACTGTCTGCATCTTCTGGGGGTTTTTAAAATTTTTATTCTTATTATAGGTAAGCACTTTTATTAAAGCCATATGATCTACCCATCTGGATAAAAAATAGGTGTTTGAACAATGGAGTTCAATTTTCAGTACATAATTTTATGTATTCCTTGCTTCACTTGATAATTTTACAACTATTGAAAATAAGCAAGAGCTGCTCAAATCACAGTTAATAGTGCTAGAAGGACTTGTAGTGATAATTTGAAAGAACATGGAAGCTTCTATTTCATTTTTCACATGCTCAGTGTCTTGGTTATCAATAGGGGGAGGAAATAATTACAGAGATCAGTAAATTGAAAAATAGATGACAGGCTGTGTCCTGTAAACACATTATATGACTGACTTAAGTATTTGTAGAATCAGATCTTATGACAGAGCATCCATTAGCCTTCAATTCAGCATTATTTTATATTTTTTGATCAAAGCTATGGTCAGTGTTTGGAAAATTGAGACTTCTTAATACATTTTTATTCATAAAGTACTGTGAAATGCATGCAGGCTTTTCATTTTTGCTTTTTGTTTTGGTTGTGTATTTTAAATTAAGTCCATTGGGTAGTAATATTAAAAATCAGTTGTTTACCTCACAACCATTATTACAGAAACCTCTCCCTAATCTCAGAAGTATACAGGCCTCATCCCAAGCTCCCTTAGCCCTATCTGTTTATATCTGTCATTTGTCTTAAAAGTCAGTCCAAAATTATGGCTAAGATGGGGCCAGTCTTTTAAAATGAGAAAAAAGAAATAAAAAGAAGTGAAAGACAAACACAGATATCAGTATGGCAGTGTGACTCAGAAAATCTGTGAAGTTACTTTCACTGTTAGTGTCTTTTCTTTTTCCCTCCCTCAAATTCCCCAACTTCTCTTCTAATCCACCTGTCATGTGGCTGGCACTGTAAACATATTTAGATGTCAGATTACCATTGAAGTACTTTAATGCTGTTAAAAATGTGCATCAGTTTCTCTATGGCAGAAATAATGTCTTCCTACAGCTCTCAAACATGAGCAGAAACTTCTGGATAATACTTCTATGCAGATACATAGCTATATTAAAAATAATACGGAGTGTTTACAATATGATTTCTTTTAGTTAGGATGCTACAAGATATCTCTTAATAGATTGCTTTAAAATAACACTAATTCATTGTAAATATGGTATTACTAGTGAACAACACTGTATTCAGTTTTAGTATTATTAGCCAGAGTTGTAAAATAAATAAATTTACCAGACTTTCCTGTCTTCTGTTGAAATTAGACTTGTGCACATTGATATATATTTATTGAGAACATTCCTTTTTTTTTCTTTTTCTCCTGGTACATTTCCAGAGCTCTAGCATGCAGTGAAGGTTTTATAGTCAGCATGCAGTCTAGCAGATGTCATTCCATTTGCCTAAGCCCTGCTGACATTTGGAGTTGTGGATTAATTGAGCTACAGAATGAAATTTAATTAAAATTAAATACAGATTTGGCCATTGTATCTGTTCATTTTTTGCACTCTGGTGTGTACATTTGCAGTCAGCGCCATAGTTTATTTGTTTAATCAGGATGCTATGTGGGAGAAGCTGCACTTTGTTTTAAACTGAAAGTGTGGCAGATGCCAAGTGGAGCATAATTCATGTATTTACATATGATACCTACTATGTAGATGATACCATTGATACACCTCAGAACAACCTGAAGGATGCAGATTCTTCTATTTGTGAAGTTATTGGAAAAGAAAAAACCATGTAAGAGGTGGTTTCATTTGTATTTTTGAAGTAAAGATTTTGTTAAAGCTGATGTTTTAAGTTAGCTTTTGAAAAAATACATTCAAAAGCAAAAAATTACAGAAGGACAATTTATTTCTCTCATAAAGTGCCATTGTCAGAATCTGTTTAGCCTTGAGATCTGTAATGGAGATGTTAACAGAAGGCATTAAAAATGCCAATACTTCATCCTATTTCTTTTTAATTAATAATTGAGTAAGTATATATGTGGAAAGCAATAATACCAGGCAAATACTAGGTAAAGTAGAAGTAACTGGAGGTAATATTTATGGATTTTATTCTTTATTCATTTAATTTAATCTGTCTGGAAACGCTTCTGCTCCTGAATGTAGATAGCACTAATTTTAAATATTCTGACTCAATCTAGATTAGATGACTCAAGCAGACACAGCATATGGTACTAATAACTCTCCATGTATGAAAATAAAGAAGACATTTGTAGATGCCATCCTTAGTATTGCATAAGTGACATTACTACTGTGAAATCTGAGGACCTAGAGTATCTCATTTATAGTTTACTGAATGAACAGACTTGTTAAAAACTGAGTTTGTTTGTTCAACTTCATCTTTGATTACTACAGTGAAGAATGTGCTGGTATAGCAAGCATTCAAATCCAGCTGACATATTGAAATATCCCTGGATATTCACTCAGACACTGAGATTAGCTCCGTTGGTCAGAGCATGGTGCTAATAATGCAATGGCAGTGGGTTTGACCCCTCTACAGGCCATTCACTTAAGAGTTGGATTTAATTATCTTCATGGGTCTGTTCCAGGTCAGTTTGCTACAGCTTTTGGCTCTCTGCTTCCTATAAAGAGAGGAAGCATCCATATATTCACTAGGTGATGAAATATTTCTCTTCCATGAACTTGTCCATTTTCCACCTGAGTCCGCATAAACTCTTAGCATCTTCAGCAGTGGATAACTTTACTGCACTTTGCATGAAGCAATTTCTTTGGTTTTGATGTGATGCTATTCTCTGTGCTTTAGGCCCACCAACTTGTAAGTTGGATGAGATGGTTGTAAAGTAGACTCCTTCTCTCTAATTCCACACTACTCTAGACTTTGTGGACTTCTTTTAT
Organism: Phylloscopus whistleri; assembly: GCA_017589585.1. Lineage (NCBI taxonomy): Eukaryota > Metazoa > Chordata > Aves > Passeriformes > Phylloscopidae > Phylloscopus > Phylloscopus whistleri. The sequence goes on along the minus strand of JADMLD010001013.1, from coordinate 7,051,251 downwards.
ATCCTGCTCTGACATCGCTTTTCCAGCCTTAGCTAATCCCATCTATTTTTGTACCTGGTTCAATCCTACTATATCTTTTTTTTTTTTCCATAAGATAGAAGGATGCAATGAGAAATGCATACGTTATTCAATACATGAGCAAGCCATGAATTTATATCCATTGCTTAGTTTATTACTATTAATTTCCTGCTTAATACAAATGCTTAGACCCAAGGCTGGTTTTTTTGTGGGGTTTTTTGGTTTTGTTTGGTTGGCTGGTTGGTTGGGTTTTTTTGTTGTTGTTGTTGGGTTTTGTTGTGGTTTGTTATTGTTGTTGTTTTGTTTGTTTGTTTGTTTTTAATTTTGTTTTGGGGTTGAATTTTTTGTTTCCCCCCCACTTTTAGTCCTCATTGAACATTCATTTTCCCAGACCTATTTAAGGTCTCAAGATTTCATGCATGCCTGGTAATAATGTACTCACTATTGTAAGTAAGTAAGGATTGAGATTCCTGTGCATATAACTTCATGTCTGTTGAATTTCACTTACCACCCTAATACCCAGGAGTTCAGTCATAAGGGCCTTCTTGATGTTTGCAGTATCAGTTCTTGACTGTATCACTTGTTGAATCATCCACAAACTTTCTCATCTCACATTTGACTCATCATCTCCTCATCAACCATGAATAAGTTCAATATTTGGGTCCTTGTGGAATTTCTGTGGCATGCACCATGCAAACTGACTCCTGTGCTTCAGTCAGATTTATCTGTGTTGTGACTCTTTCTTTTCACCATGATTGGTTTCTTTACAAGGCTTTGGTGAAAGACTGTCAGAAATTTTGAAAATTGGAGCAGATTATATTGAGCAGATCTCCTTTACAAACCTAAAAATTGATAAATTTTTCACAAACTATTTCCGTTTAGCAGGGGTGGGCTGACTCTTACCTGGTATAAGTGATTTATCCATCTGTACATATCTTCTGTTCCTTATTATAGTATCCACTAACTGGTCTGATATAGTCTTAAGACTTACCTGTTTGCAGGTATTCCCTGGAATACATTTCAAAGATGAGTGGCACATTTACTGCTCTCCAGTCCTTAAGTAGGCTTTAAGTGGTAGGTTGCACACTACAATTAGTGGTTCAGCTAATCAGTTCACTTTTGAAGCAGATACTATTTGGTACTGGAATTTTGCTACTTTTTTAAAAAAAATTATTTATTCCTCTATTTCTCACATAATTTTTCTGACTGACATTTATTTTGAGAGAGATTTTCCACTGAGGCATTTATTAAGAAAACTGCAAGTGTAGGAACTTCCTTAAGTTTTCCGCATCTTATTCAGGAGCAAAAAACTACCACCACCACGAAAAAAACCAGCAAAAAACCCATGACACTGGCGCACTAATATTCTTCTAACTATGCGAACATTCAAGCAGAAAACCTCTTCCTGATATGTTTGAAAACCTATTATTCTATTTTAAGCTGTTGATGGCAGCATGGGTTGTTACTCGGACTCTATCAGGGACTGCCTCCCTGGGTTTTTGTAACTAACTTACCACAGTTTAGGATACTATTTTCAATTTCCAGAACGACCCCTTCTTTCTTTCAGGAACTTGCTTTCCCTCCTGTTTAATTGTTTTCCATTCATCTTGGTGTATCAGTTCTCTGAAATGACCATTTGCTTTCTGCCTCCCACAAGATGCCACTTGCCTTTGCACTGCCTTTAGGGATTTAATGCTCCTTCTCTCAGGTGTACAAAGCTTTCTGTCTTCATATGTAGCAGAGCTAATGTTGCTGAATTTGGGTGCAGTTTTTTGAGGGAAGGCACAGTTGTGTGAATTTGCCCAAAAAGGTTTAAATCCAGTGTATTGTAGCTGCTGTTACAGACTGGATTTTTGACATTACAAATCAATTCTGTTACTCTGCTCAAAACCAAAACAAAGGTTGTTTCTTTTCTTACGGGCCACTAAACAGACTGCTCTATCAGTCAGTTGCTGATCAGGTCTACAAATCCAGTCATATCATCAGGTCACAAAATTGTATTTTTCCAATCCACACACAAGATAGTAAACCATATCTCTGTCTCCCAGTATCACAGCGTCCTTGCTGTGTGCTCTCCCTTGGCATATCACACAGCATGTCACATTTCTGGTCACACAGTCAGCAACATCATTTCAGTACGAAGTTGTTCCCATTTCAATCATGAACACAGCTTCAGTCAAGACCAAATATATTTGTTCCCAACTAAACAAAATTCTTAAAAACCCTTCAAAAGTCCTTATCTATGGTATCCATAAAAATAGATTTATTGTGAGTATTTATGCCATATAACATTGCTTTCCTCTTCTCAATTGTAATCACCTGATGTTTGCTGTTCCTATTTCTATCTTACTGCTAATTAACAGAGTAACAGTTAGGAACATGGCCCTTTACAGACACAAATAGACTTATAGTTTAATTCATAAGATGCCATACAAATAATTGAGTTTTTGTCTTGGTTTGACAAGGCAGGTATCTGCCAGGGAAACTGCGGTTTCCCTTAGAATAGAGAATGCAAACCCCCCACCCCTGCCAAATTATAAATTTTCAATTAAGGGCTCTCAGGCAAAGATTTGGGAATAGGAATAACAGTTCTTTACTAGGAATATCAATAATACAAATGTGGTAGGAAACAAAACTACCCCACCAAACCAGCAAACAAACAACAACAATTTGTGAAAGCCCTGGCCGAATCAGAGCTGCCACCTGGCACCCTGTTAGTCAGGGTGTTGGAAGCAGTCCAGAAGTGAGTCCTCCTGGGGTGACAGACGTGGCTCTGTTGGAGCAGGGACGATCCTGTAGCCAAAAAGGGTCTAGGAGTGATGAGGAAGGGTCTAGGAGTGATGAGGAGGAGTCTAGGGGTGATGAGGAGGGGTCCAGGGGTGAGGTGATGGTGAGATGGGGTCCGGTGATGATGAGATGGGGTCCAGCGAAGATGAGATAGGGTGCCGTCTTCCTCCCAGGAATCGGGGTGAAACAAGTGAAGCCTGTCCCCACCCCCGGCTCAGTTTTCCCAGCAGCAATTGTAGACTCCCCCCACTGGGCGGGGCATCCCACAATAAGACCATGCATGCAAATGGGGCTTCTGGGGCTCTGGGGGGAGCGGGTATAGTCCGGGGGTATAGTGCGTTAATGGCCCATTACCCAAAAGGCACCCGCCCCTCCCCCCCGTCCCCCTCCTTCCAAAGTTACAAGAAATAAAGAACAATTCCCCAACTGCTTTCAGCAGATGAAAATAGAATACACATTTTTGATTCCATAACCTAGGACATTATCCACCCCTTATTCTATTATCATCTGCATCATACCTAAAGCAATGAACTACTATGCAGAATGAAACCCTACACTCAATTCTTACTTAGGATTAGGTTTTCCTGGGGTACACAACTGGTTTTTCCATCTTTCTGCATTACCCACCAAGTGTAACCAGGTCCTTGAGCAAAAACAATCCCACGGATGGGTTCGCCTTTGCCTGAGGTAGGGTTAATCCAGACAGTCTTTCTTAAAATACCTCTCATGTGCACCACAAGGGACTTTATCTCCATCTACTGTGTGCAAAGGGGTAGACTGGGCAGGACCAGCTCGATTGATGGAGCCTCGGGTGTTGACCATCCAGGTGGCTTTTGCTAAGTTCACTTCCCAGTTCTTAAAGGTCCCTCTGCCAAGTGCCTTCAGAGTGGTCTTAAGTAGTCCATTGCACCGTTCCACTTTCCCGGCAGCTGGTGCATGATAAGGGATGTGATAGATCCATTCAATGCCGTGTTCTTTAGCCCAGGTGTTTATAAGGCTGTTCTTGAAATGGGTCCCGTTGTCTGACTCGATTCTCTCAGGGGTGCCATGTCTCCACAGGACTTGTTTTTCCAGGCCCAGGATGGTGTTCCGGGCAGTGGCATGAGGCACAGGATAGGTCTCCAGCCACCCAGTGGTGGCTTTCACCATGGTCAGCACGTAGCGCTTGCCTTGGTGGGTTTGGGGCAGGGTGATGTAATCAATCTGCCAGGCCTCCCCATACTTATATTTGGACCACCGTCCACCGTACCAGAGGGGCTTCACCCACTTGGCCTGCTTGATGGCTGCACACGTCTCACAGTCATGGATAACCTGTGAAATACTGTCCATGGTTAGATCCACCCCTCGGTCTCGTGCCCACTTATAGGTGGCATCTCTGCCCTGATGACCTGAGGCATCATGGGCCCACCAAGCTAGGAACAACTCTCCTTTGTGCTGCCAATCTAAGTCTATCTTAGACACTTCTATCTTCGCGGCTTGATCTACCTGTTCGTTGTTCCGGTGCTCCTCATTAGCCCGACTCTTGGGGACATGGGCATCCACATGACGGACTTTCACAGGTAGTTTCCCTACTCTGGTGGCGATGTCCTTCCACTCATCAGCAGCCCAGATTGGTTTTCCCCTATGCTGCCAGCTGACCTTTTTCCACCTTTCCAGCCAGCCCCACAGAGCATTAGCTGCCATCCACGAATCAGTGTAGAGGTAGAGTTTTGGCCACTTCTCTCTTTCAGCAATGTCCAGGGCCAATTGAACAGCTTTGAGTTCGGCAAGCTGGCTTGACCCACCTTCTCCTTCAGTGGCTTGTGCAACCTGTCTTGTGGGGCTCCACACAGCTGCTTTCCACTTCCGGTTCATCCCTACGATGCGGCAGGAACCATCAGTGAAAAGAGCGTAGTGTGCTTCTTCTGCTGGCAGTTGGTTATATGGTGGAGCTTCTTCAGCCCGGGTTACCTGCTCTTGTTCTTCTTCCTCGGTGAGACTGAAGTTCTCAGCTTCCGGCCAGTTGGTGATCACTTCCAGAATCCCAGGGCGATTCGGGTTTCCAATACGGGCGCGCTGAGTGATGAGGGCAATCCATTTGCTCCAGGTGGCATCGGTGGCGTGATGGGTGGAGGGAACCTTTCCTTTAAACATCCACCCCAGCACTGGTAGTCGGGGTGCCAGGAGGAGTTGTGCTTCAGTGCCAATCACCTCTGAGGCGGCTTGAACTCCTTCATAGGCAGCCAAGATCTCCTTCTCCGTGGGAGTGTAATTAGCTTCAGACCCTCTGTAGCTTCGGCTCCAGAATCCCAGTGGTCGGCCTCGAGTCTCACCAGGCACCTTCTGCCACAGGCTCCAGGACAGACCATGGCTCCCAGCTGCGGAGTAAAGCACATTCATCACCTCTGGTCCCGTCCTGACTGGGCCAAGGGCCACCGCATGAGCGATTTCCTGCTTGATCTGGGTAAAGGCGTGTTGCTGCTCTGGGCCCCAGTGGAAATCGGTTTTTTTTGCGGGTAACCAGGTACAGAGGGCTCACAATCTGACTGTACTCAGGGATGTGCATCCTCCAGAAACCTATGGCACCTAGGAAAGCTTGTGTTTCCTTCTTGCTGGTTGGTGGAGACATCGCGGTGATCTTATTAATGACCTCTGTGGGAATCTGACGCCGTCCATCTTGCCACTTCACTCCCAGGAACTGGATCTCTCGGGCAGGTCCCTTGACTTTACTCTTCTTAATGGCAAAGCCAGCTTCCAGGAGAATCTGGATGATCTTTTCTCCTTTCTCGAAAACTTCCACTGCCGTGTTTCCCCACGCAATGATGTCATCAATGTACTGTAGATGTTCCAGAGCCTCACCCTTCTCCAGTGCAGCCTGGATCAATCCATGGCAGATGGTGGGACTGTGCTTCCACCCCTGGGGCAGTCAGTTCCAGGTGTACTGAACGCCCCTCCAGGTGAAAGCAAACTGGGGCCTGCACTCTGCTGCCAAAGGAATGGAGAAGAAGGCATTGGCAATGTCGATGGTCACATACCACTTTGCTGCCTTGGACTCCAGTTCGTACTGGAGCTCCAGCATGTCCGGCACGGCAGCGCTCAGTGGTGGAGTCACTTCATTCAATGCACGATAATCCACAGTCAATCTCCATTCCCCTTCAGACTTACGCACAGGCCGAGTGGGACTGCTGAAGGTTGAGTGGGTTTTGCTGACCACCCCTTGGCTCTCCAGTTTACGAATCATCTCATGGATGGGAGTCACAGAGTCTCTGTCAGTACGGTATTGCCGACGGTGCACTGTTGCTGTGGCGATTGGCACCTGTTGTTCTTCAACTCTCAGCAGTCCCACAGCAGAGGGGTCGTCGGAGAGACCAGGCAGGGTATTTAGTTGTCTGATGTCTTCCGTCTCTACAGCAGCTACTCCAAAAGCCCAACGATATCCTTTTGGGTCTTTGAAATGTCCATTTTTGAGATAGTCTATGCCAAGGATGCACGGGGCCTCTGGGCCAGTCACGATGGGGTGTTTCTGCCACCCATTCCCAGTCAAACTCACTTCGGCCTCCAATACAGTCAGTTGCTGGGACCCCCCTGTCACTCCAGAAATAGAGATGGGTTCTGCTCCCACATACCCCGATGGCCTCAGGGTACATTGGGAGCCAGTGTCAACCAAAGCCGTGTATTTCTGTGGGTCAGATGTGCCAGGCCATCAGATCCACACAGTCCAACAGATCCGATTGTCCCTCTCCTCTACCTGGCTAGAGGCAGGGCCCCTCTAGCACTGGTTATTCCCTCCCTGAGCATACATACTAGAGGTTCCAGCATCCTGACTACTGACAGCCTGGGCATAGGAGGTTGAGGATACTTTCATTTTAGTGGCACCCCCTTGGTGACTGTTCCTCTCCTTGAGCTCACGCACCCGTGCTGCCAGGACATAGGTGGGTTTCCCATCCCACACTCCCATGTCTTCCCCATGGTCATGCAGGTAAAACCACAGGTCAGCTCTCGGGGTGTACCCTCTCTCTCTGGCTGGGGGTCGTTGGGCTCTAACTCTGGGGCCTGTGACTTGTACTGGTGCCACACTGGAACTGTTCTTCCTCATCTCCTCCCTCACCTCCCTCATTTCCTCTTTGAGTTCTTTCACCACGGCAGAGATATGAGCCTGCAGCGGGCCATTGATCATGCTGTCATAATTCCTAAGCTTATTGGCAACAGCCCCCACTGTCACTCAGTTGTCCTCAGCATTAATGGTTGCAATGAATGTAGTATACTGAGATGGCCCCAGATTTGCCAGGTTCCAGGTTCTTGTCAGGGTCATTATCATGCTGTCCACTCCTCCCAGAAAGTACCTCTAGTACTGCCGCTTCCCTCAGCTGTTGGATTCCCTCCTCCAGAGTTTTCCAGCGCATTCTATGGTGGTGCTCCTGCATTCTTTCTCTGTGGACAAATCTTTCTCTCACACTCGTTAAAAGCCACTGCCAGAGGGAAAGAGGTCCAGGCTCCCTTACAAATACCTGATTTATACCTGAGTCCTGGGTCAAGGGTCCCAAATTCCTGGCCTCCCCACCATCTAGTTGGACACCTGTGCCCATAAGATCCCAGACCCGAAGCAGCCAGGCAGTGTAAGCCTCACATCCCCGTCGTACAATATCTTTTTGCAGATTACGGAGACTTTCATACGACAGGGACTCAGTGATGATCTGAACATGTGATTCCCCTGTGCATTCTGAGAAACCCTCCCTTCTTGTCTTTACTATCTGGGTTTGCTGTTTTCACTTTAGATTTCTTTGTTTCCACAGGGGCAACTGCTGCTGGCTGTGACTGCCCCTGTGTGTCAGCTGGAACCTGGACAGTTGTAATGTCTGCGGGTTCTATATCAGATTCTCTTTTGTCAGGGCAGGGCGAAGGTTTCTCACCAGCTGGGGAAATGTACTCCCTCAGCATCTGGTTCATCTCATGCATTTCTTTTATCAGAGCCTTCACCCAAACCGGGTGGTTTATGCCTGAGGCTGGCTGTGGGACAGGGGTGGGCTCTTGGGCAGCATCTTTATTCTCTGGGGTAGTTATCAGAGTGCTTACCCAGGCCAGTCTCCCTTTATCTCTGAATACCAAATAGAATAGGCCTATAAGCAGCATCAACCACTGTATGACGTCATTAGCATTCAGAGGGAAATTTAACCCTTGAAAAGCTGGTGGAGTAGACCCAAAAAACTGAGTGAAGGGTTGGGAGAAAATTTCCCCTGGTGCCATTTCCTCACAATATGTACCATTATTAAAGTAACCCCAGAAACACAGAGTTAGTCTATGATAGCCCTGAATCCATGTGCCTGCTTTCCAAAGGAAGTTAAAAATCCACGAATTCCTCACCTTATTAACCCACAAAATAACCAAGGCCAGCCACAGTAGCCTTGGTTATAGGGCCCATGTTTAGATAAAGGCCAGCAAATGGCAGAAATACAGCCATAACCACGTGCCAGCCAAACCAGGGAAAGCTGGACCACATGATTTTGAGCAGTAGGCTTCTATCTAGTACACAAGAACTGTTATTACTCTGTCTCAATGCCCTTGTGCCCCACACCTGGGCACCAAAATCTGTCTTGGTTTGACAAGACAGGTGTCTGCCAGGGAAACTGCGGTTTCCCTTAGAATAGAGAATGCAAACCCCCCACCCCTGCCAAATTATAAATTTTCAATTAAGGGCTCTCAGGCAAAGATTTGGGAATAGGAATAACAGTTCTTTACTAGGAATATCAATAATACAAATGTGGTAGGAAACAAAACTACCCCACCAAACCAGCAAACAAACAACAACAATTTGGGAAAGTCCTGACAGAATCAGAGCTGCCACCTGGCACCCTGTTAGTCAGGGTGTTGGAAGCAGTCCAGAAGTGAGTCCTCCTGGGGTGACAGACGTGGCTCTGTTGGAGCAGGGACGATCCTGTAGCCAAAAAGGGTCTAGGAGTGATGAGGAAGGGTCTAGGAGTGATGAGGAGGAGTCTAGGGGTGATGAGGAGGGGTCCAGAGGTGAGGTGATGGTGAGATGGGGTCCGGCGATGATGAGATGGGGTCTGGCGAAGATGAGATGGGGTGCCGTCTTCCTCCCAGGAATCGGGGTGAAACAAGTGAAGCCTGTCCCCACCCCCGGCTCAGTTTTCCCGGCAGCAATTGTAGACTCCCCCCACTGGGCGGGGCATCCCACAATAGGACCATGCATGTGGGGCTCTGGGGCTCTGGGGGGAGCGGGTATAGTCCGGGGGTATAGTCTGTTGATGGCCCATTACCCAAAAGGCACCCGCCCCTCCCCCCCGTCCCCCTCCTTCCAAAGTTACAAGAAATAAAGAACAATTCCCCAACTGCTTTCAGCAGATGAAAATAGAATACACATTTTTGATTCCATAACCCAGGACAGTTTTAAAATGCTTTTGAAAACACATTAAAAGTGCTTAAATGTGACTTTCTTATGCATGTGGCAAAAAGGGGATTAGCCAAGGGGTTAATGCACTACTGATGGCATCATTGTGTGCAGATGCATCTTCATAGCACATGAATTAGGATCAAAGAAAAGTAGCTGGGTGGAAGGAGGCATAGGTTTTTAGACACAAAGTTGAGAGAGAGTGGAGAAGTAAAGACACTTTACGCTGAGGGTTAGGAGAACCAGCAGCACACTAATTCAGAGGGGGCCATTGGAGTGAAAAAGGTTCAACCCTGTCTGCAAAAATGTGGTCATTGGGGCATATCACACCATAAGAGTCCTCTTACATTGAGTTATATACTAAAATTTGTGCTTTTTTTTTTTTTGATTGTGGGCATAGAAAACAATGATTTTTTTTTTCTGGTTATATAAATTACGTATGCATAAACTGGTTTTAGTTTGGATGAAAACCAATGAAATAAAAAGTATCATTAAAGGATCCTGAGCTAATAAGGGTGGGCAGTCCCTTGAAAATGAAGAGGGATTTTTTTACAGGGTATAGAAAGATTTTTTACCTAAATTAGAAGATTATGACATTCAGGATGATGTAGTAAAGGGGCAAATGGAGAGCAAACACAAAAGAAAATAGACAAGGGTTGGTGTTTTTTGGAGGCAGTGGTCAGAATTCAGTGCTGTGACTGAGAGTAATAACAGACAAATCATACTGAAAGTAATAAAGTTCTAAATTAGAGGCACAGCTGTGAAAGAAGGAAGTGGAAGACACAAAGAGACAAGAGGTTACAGGTACAGATATAGACACCAGAAAGAGTATTCAGTAGTAGAAGGCAGTCATGACAACAAAGGTGGGAAAGATACTGTAGAAGAATAAGCAGAACTGAAGTACTGAAGATGAGAGTAGGAGGAATACAGTGGCTGTATTGTAAGTGTTGTTATGCACAAATTTTATAACTTAAGAGATGCAAGAACATGTAATGGAAATACTCTAGAAATTTTTTCAACTATCAAAAGGATGTGGCTCCTGAACCACCATGGCAAAAGGCCTGCATTCAGCAAGAAACCACTATGATGTGGCTTTTTATGTCATCGAAAGGAAATATTAAAGGGCAATCTGATTTTATGGGAAGCATCTCTCTGTGTATAAAGAGAGTGGTACATTCAAATCCACAGTACAATAGCCCTATGAAGTGTATTTTTGATTGTAAATTACAGATGTTTTATTCATGCAATATCTATTGTTTTCAAATTTTACTGATCTATTATTGTCAGTTCTCTTATGATCTTGAGCTTCATGGTAACTACTCACTGATTTTCTTTTTAAAGTTTTAAGCTGATTAGAGTCATTGTATACCTTTCCATTCATCTATTTAGGATAGTCAAATAATCTGCATTTACAACTATCAGTGTGTCACAGGCTTGAAAAATTTGGGATTACTAATTTTGCAATCACATATTTTTTAACTATAAGAAGTAGAATTCTCTGCTAATATTGAAAAGTAGACAGTGATTCTTTGTGGATCCATTATTCAGTCCTATTTATTTAGGGGCAAAACTAATCTCTCATCTTTCTTCATTGCATGCTTGCAAATATGGAGATTGTTTAAACAAGCTCTGGTTCATCTGAAAGTCAAACTAATTTTAGTGCCTGTTATTGATGCTGGCAACTTTCATGTGTATGTATACCTCTATATGGATATTATTCAGTGTGAAATTTGTATTGTCCTGCCTTAGACCTTGGTTCATGGTGCTTGTGGAAGTACACAGATGGACTTCCACATTAAGAATTGGAAATTATGGTAATGCCAGACAAAAATGTCTTACTATCAGTTCCATTAGAAATTAATAATCTGCATAATCTGCATGTATTATACTCCTTTATCTAAATTATACAGATTCTAATAACTCTGGCGTTTGCTGGAGAAATGCTTGGTGGGGTTCTCTACTTCACATAATTTAGATTTACCCCTAGATTATTCATTATGGAGAAGAAATTTGTGCTGTCATTCAACCATCACTGGAGATTTCAAGTGAAGCAAACAAATGCTAAGTTTACATAAAGTATTACACATCAGATTTAACCTAAACTTTTTCCTTTTTCAGGTTGTGGATGGTCTAGAACAACTAGAACATATAGATGATGTGAACATCATCTAGAACATATAGTGAGAGCATATAGAATGATCTAGAACATATAGACAGAGCATCTGCTCCTATCCTGGAGTAGCTATTCTATAAATAAAATTATTTCGTTTGCTTGTTTTGAAAATTATGTAGGGTCAAAAGACAGAAAAATTAATTTTAGAACCATGTCCTAAAAACATATGATTGCCCCAGCAGTTTTCAATATACTTCTGTTTTAATAGATTTTGTCAGGTGTATGCTATGGGAACATTCTTCTGCTGTATTATTCCAGATTGTGCTCTTCAGCTTTAAAAGCTGCATGCTATCAAAATTGTTTTCCTCAGTCTTGGGAACTGCTACTATAATATATTTTATTTTCTTTTTTTTCTTGTTCTTTAACATAGCATCTTTTAATTCATAAACTATACTGAGAAACTGACAGGATTTTGTTTTTTGTTTGAGTTTAAAATACTCTAGTAAGTATTTTAGTTTGGTGACCTCTGATCATCAGGCAGAATACTTGAGAGAAAGGAAGGAAAATCTGTGAGAAATGCCATTCTTGATGGTGTTTGGAAAAGAGATGCTTCATGGGGTCAGTATGACACACAGTGTGGGTGTAATCCTTAACTGCAGGCTGGCTTTAAAACACCATGCTCCAGCCATGGTCACCTCTGCATTACAGGTGCTTTGGGGATGGACTTCTTAATGATGTAAAGAGTATTGTAAGATGCAGGCATTCTTAAATTCTATTTTGTAGTCAAAAGGCATGGCTTTATAATAAGCACACATGCATTATCACCACCTGTGCTGTAAACTATAAACTGATGACTGTGTATGGACCAGGTGAAGAAAATGAGTAGCACTGTAGCAGTATTCCTGCCAGAATCCTTAAACATAGAAACATGGAAGTATGTTTTATTGGTTTTTTATTGGCTTAGAGAGTACTAACAGTCTTCTTGAACAAGCTGTGTCAGATGCATGTTATCTCACTATCCTGAGGTTTCAGTGTATCATTCCGGCCATTTGTGAGGTTTTTAGGAAATTTTCAGTTGTTTAGGGCTTTTTTTTTCAGGAATGCTAAACAATGGTTTATAGAAAGTGTTTGTTTCCATTAAGAAATGATCAATTGACATGCTTGCATAAAAAAGACAAGACAACGAAGATATAACTTGGAATTTCTAACATACTCCAGAACTGTTGGCTGAGTAATTTGTTTTAAACGAAGCTGTGCTCTGAAATATCCTAAGGACAATAAAAAAAAAAAAACTCATGGTTTGAGTCGTGAATTTATCTAAAGATACTGTTAATTTTTGGGGGCGGGGGGTGTCCTTTGGCTTGTGTAATTATTTTTAAATCTGTGATGTATATGAGTCACATTTTGCTGATAGCTGAATGTTTTACTTTTAATAAGAATGAAAGTTGTTCTTCATTTTGGTAAGAATCATTTGGAACCATTTCTAGATTTTTGTCTCACAGAGGGATAGACTGGTTTCCTCTAGCCATGGCTATGTTACAGACTGCAGGATAGGAGAAGTAATACAGGGAATATTATACATTAGGTACCTTGGGTAGCAGGAACTTACAGTCTGGACCTCCTCACAGTCTAATTTTCCTTGCTGAAGCAGGGTGCATTAGCTCACATGAGCTTGTGCTGCTCGAAGTGCTTCTGGTATCCAAGTTAGCTCATCTAAAAATAGCTCTGGAAATTCTCTATTCTTTGCAAGCTGCAGTGTGGGTCTGCATTTATTGTCTGGTGATGGCTGGAGCATGCATGGAACTAAAATCATTAAAGATCAGGAGATCCTCTGCCTGTCAGTATTTTTAGACACAGTTTAAAGGGTCAAGGTAAAATGTAGGTAAATGTAAACTTAATCTCCCTCTCAAAGACAAGAGATATGAATTTATTAAACATAATATATTTTTATTTTTAAATGTTTATTTACTGATCATAAAATAAATGTCAAATTAATATTATTTAAAACAAGCATTTACAATGACTATTGGCTTTATGACTATATGCTGGTGCTTTGATAGATATCTTTTTCACATTTCTTTGTGCTGAAATTAGAAGTTTTATTTTCATCTGAATTGTCTCTGTCTGACATCTGTTAATTGAAAGGATCAGTGATGGAAACCCCAAACCCAACAAAATGTAAACAACTCTTCATCTGCCAGTCTAATACATTGTAATATATTTTATATATTACATATATATTGTATTTTTATTTAAAATGTGATTAATTTTAATAGAAAAAGGTACCAAATCTATGTGTTATTTTAATATTAGATGTAAAATTACAAGTTTGACTATAAAAACTGGAGTTTTTATATTCAAGTGATAGAATAAGAATCGTTTTTCAGTGCAGTATGACAGCTTTCTAAAATCCATATTGCATTACTTTCTGTTACTTTCTTTGAAATATCTTTCTGAAAGCATATCCAGTCGTAATCATGTGGTCTGTTGAACTGCGAATCAGTCTGTAGGTACTTAAATGAAGTATACGTTGTTTTGTTAAAATTGTGACATAATTAGAGCAAGAGTAGTACAAGCCTCCCTCCATTTAAGAAGAGTGATTAGAGAAAGCAGCCATGAATATCATATTTACTTCACCTTTCCTGCTGGATATTTTGTTTCTAGAAGTGAAAGTGTTTTGGTGATGTCTGGTGTACCATCTTGAGTAACTTCTAACCTGAAAAGAAGGCATGCAAAATTATTTTAGAAAGTTTTTGAACCTCTCTAACTCCCTGCAGTTACGAAGACTTGATATGTTTCTGAGCTATAACAAGGAGATTTTTCTAAAACACTCTGCATTGCAGAAGTTGTTTTATATAAGAAATATAACTAAAAACCTAATTTCTTTTCTCCTTTCTGCACTGCAATTGACGAAGTGTGATTAATAATAGATTTAAATTTGCTAAGTGCATTTACTCCTTTGTGCCATCATAAAGAGAATCTATTACTGTAAAATTGAGGCTTAGTTCCAAATTGCACCATTATGAAGTTTTCTTCCAGCAATGTTTTGTCTCTAATATACTTCCCTCATTGTAATTCTGTTGCAAACCTGATGTCTAGCATCAAGTCTCACAATAATTATTTTAAATTGCTACTAGGAACAGTAGTCCTGGTGGGATATATTACTACCATTCTAACAAGATGAATTTCAATGCACTTGTAACCATATTATAGTGTGTTATGAAAAGAAGAAAATCTTTGATTTGTAGTAGGCAAGCAGAAAAAGAATACTGCAAAATTATTTTTATCAACTTCTTTTATCAACTTCTTCATATTGCACTTCAGAACATGATTAAATTAAACTATATTTATACTATCAAATTACATTACTAATTAATTATATATTAAAATGTATGATAAACTATTATTATATAGCAACTTTAAGTAAAATTTAGCAATGAGATAGGTGGAGCTTTAGAAATGGAATTGTTATGCTGAAATTACTACTAGACTCAAAGCTTGGAAGTCTCCTGAGCTTTTGTCTAGAATAAATAAAAAATAAAAAAGAAATGTGAATGAAACAACCACACTGTAAGCATTCATTTTAAAATGACAGAAGCCATCAAGTTCTGTAGCTATACTTCATAATGAAATCACAGAGTAGCTCCTAAATTTATATCAATTAGCCTAGAAACTTTAAGGCAGATATTCACCAGGGTTTTTTTTAAATTAGCAACTGATGCAATGCAAATTAATTTAAGCACTTTCTGTATTTTTATTATATTTTGCTGTTCTAGAAGTAAGTGCTCATGCTGTAATTAAATGATATGAATAATTATTTACACACCAAAATTCAATATCATTGATATTGAATATAAATCTGTAATATCTGAATCTAAAATGAGCCCTTACACAACAACACTCGGACAATGACTAAAATTTTTCAACTTTTCCGGTTGAAAATTTTTCATATTTAGAAAATTCAAAACTGAATGTAGAATAAGAACATCAAAACAACCTCCCCAGGCAAACAAGAGAATAAGACAAACTTGTACATTTATGTCTCGAGTAGCACTACCCATAGTGACTTCATCCATAGACACAACTATGAAAATTGCACAACACTTTCTCATTTTGGGAAAAATAATGCCTGGTGGGTGGAAAAAATTATAACAAACAGAAAGTGCCTTGAGTCTAATAGACTGGTTTGTTTGACTGCTCACACTCTCTTCTTGTACATTTAAACAAGCCTTTCTGTTCTCCATCCCATTTCTGAGCTGCAATATTTTCTGTGAATTAGGACACAATCTAGAGTCCAAAAGGTTGCAGTTATTTTTTCTAAGGATGTGGCATGGAAAAAAATGTCACCTTCTAACTGCCAATTAATTTTCAATTTTCACTATTGATTGAAAACAGTGGTGTAAAAAACTAGAAGTAGTTTTAGGTGTTCTTTACAAGATAATTTTTTATTTTTGTTTTCACTTTCAATTTAATTCCTTGACTCCTACACTACTCAGTGTGTTTAAAGTACAACACTTATGTTCTGCATTTTTAAATTTCTGTTTATATATAAATATATAATATATATGGATGGATATATACAAACTCACAGTTACCATGCCCAGATGCCCAAGTTACTCATACACTTTGAAACAGTTAAAAAATGAGATTGTAATGTAACTATGTTTCTATGTATTATCATTGTCACAGATTTTATAGAAAAAGGTTAAATATATGGAACTCTGCAAATTCAAACAGCTATTTCCAGTGACCAAATTTTCACATTTGGCCTTTGCTTACTATCTCAAGTGGTAAGACTGTACTTGTGTGGTGCAGACCATAATTTGTTAAATTTGTTGAAAGAGAGTTCAGATCCTCATAGGAGGTGGTTTCTCATCCAATGTAAAGTAAAACAAAGATCTGTGTGGGATCAAGGCTGAAATACATAGCACCTTGCAGAGCTGATGCAAGGAACTGAGAAGCAAATTGCCAGTAAGTACATTGCTGCCATTGGTGTTGCTCCATTAAAAAATAAATACATAATTTTGATTTTGTGCCTTGACAGCTTGAAATGCTGAATGTCATTTTATTTGTTTAAAGGAAGTAGAGAATGAGTGTCATAAGTGCAGGTGTCACACACCCTCAGCAGTATGTCACAGTCTATTAGAAATGGACAACTTTTCATTGGATGTGAAAATAGTTCATTATTCATATTCTACCTCTTTTTATCGGCTTGAACTCTTAATAGAAGCATTTGAAATGAAAACTTATACACAATCCTTCTAAAAGTTCTTCAAAAATGGTGAGTTGTACCAGCTTTGCCACAAGTCGAAGAAGCAACTAGTAAAATGCTCTATTTCTCTCCTACCAATTCTGACAGCCATAAATCACATTAATCCAGTCACCATCCATTAAGTGTATCTTTCCAATTAAGAGTGCTCATCCCAGACTGAAAAGCCAGGGACTGGAGTAGTACCATTATTGCCTTTGCTCAGATATTTCAGTCTCTTGATGGTGAAGCACTCCAACCCACAGTTTGAACTCATTTTTAGGAAACATTTTGACACATTACTATATTAAAATTGATTATTGTACAGTGTAATTTCTTTTTCCCTTAAATTAGTTTCAGTATACAAAGATTACTATACAGATGTACATTATTAGAAATGGTGCAGAAGTGAAGAGTATATTTACTTTTGACCAGACTGAATGTATAGTGTGACTGAGAGCTTGCTGCTAGGCAAAAGTCAAACTAGGAATCTCAGATATTTTCCAATAAATAGAAGGCTGCTGTAGGAATATACCCAAATGAGGTGTATTCCACAGAACTTTTCCTTATTCCACAGAGGCTGCTGGAGAGAGGTAAACAGAATTTCATCCAAGCCCCTCTGAGTGTTAGTACAGTAAAACCAAAGATGCTCCTAAAACTCTCTTAAGTGCTAAATAAAAAATTCTGTCAGAGTGAGACCATGATGTCACCTCTTGGGATTGATAACATCCTTCAGCTAAAATATTAAGTGAGCCTTAAAGAGAAATTGAAATCAACTCAGAATTTTTTAGTAATTCTTGCTTCTTAGAACATAGGAAAAGAATTTTTCATTTGGTATTTCAAGGAGTAAAGCATGAATATGTGCTGTTGAAAAATTTTAATAATACTTAACTTACCAACACTAGATGGCAAGAGACATATTCTATTTAATATTAAGAAAGTACTATGTGAATTTACCAATATGTGTATCATCTTCAGATTTCAAGAGTGTTGAATGGATTATTATCCAGAGCTAGATAAATTTGAATTCCACAGAGTTGAAATGCTGGAAATTAGCTGCATGATGTATGAACTAAATAATAGTGTTCCTGACATAGGAAAAAGTGATGGAAATTAAACATGTAGTTATGCACACTGTGTCTGCACAATGTGCTGCATTGCACTGCATGTGTTAGAATTTCTTCTCAGTTCTTTTTTTAATCTTTTATTCATACCATTGCAGGTGATGAAAAATTTATGTCTTGAGTCTGGCATTGAAATTAAATGCAAAATGAAAACAGAAGCAGTTTATACTGACAGCTTAAATGTCTTTATCTAGCATACGGTCACACTACGAAAATCTCTGTGTGACTTTTAAAATCTCCCATGTGCAAAAATGCAAACATTGCACAATATAGGATAAAGTTAGGACTCTCTGTATATTAGCAGAAAAGTTTTCATTCATTATTATAATTATTCCCTCTAAGTTTTCAGAATTGCTCCAGAATATCAGATGAATGTGAATACAGTTCCCCACACAGCCCAGCTACTGACACTGTTATATGACATAGAGAAAACAACTGGGTCTTGCATTACATTTTATGAAATTCTATACTTGCCACATTATGAATTCAATGAAAGCAATACATCTTGTACTTGTCTATTGCAGGGATAAAAGGTTAATTATTCAGGTGGATAAGTTCCTGAATTATGATGGTGTAACTGATGCTGTAAAAGCAGGATTTGTAAGAATCATACATATATTTTTAAAGTCACAATCCATATAACACACCCTTAGAAAAATATAAAGCAGTGTTTTTAAAAGCAGTTTTTATTGTAGCAGGTTTAAGAATAAATTGCTATAATTAGAATGCTATTTTGAGTCATTCAATCACTTCTTGATGTATATACCTGCAATTATTTTTTGTGTGGTTTTTTTTCCTTATTGTTTCAACTGTTTATGTAATGTCAGGTCACAAGTGTAATTTTAAAAGTAGAGTTAATATCAGGAAAATATTTACTGTAAACTTCTTTAATTCTTACATTATTATGCATCATTAGATAGAATTCTTAAGGAAAAATACCTACTTTTTAAGTGTTTCAATGACTAAAATGTAGAATGTACTGTGTAATAATAGCCAAAGAGAGTACTAACTGTAAACTACCACTTCCTATGTAGATGCCTGTACTCCAGTGCTTGCCAGTTTTACATCCAGTTTCTTACTGGTGACTTTTTACAGTGCCTTATATAAACGGTGTGTGTAATTATGCAGATAATTTTATACAATATTAATTGTGCTAAAAATGTATTGGAAGTCTTTTTAATTCAGTAATTCATTTGCATTTTAATGATTCTAAAAGCATAAGGCTACAGAGTAAAATTGAAACATCTTGTTGACTGCTACTGCAGCGCGAAAAGAGTTGAAGATCTTATTTTGTGCTATTAAATGTCATTAGCAAAATTTACATTTAAAAACATTGGAGAATGCACACTTATGAGCTACAAAAATCAGCTGCAATATGTCTTACAGTCCACTATATAACAAAAGGATATTTTAAATATTTTGGACTTTGGTATCTGTGGCATTTAATTGCTGATTTTTGTATGCTCACTACGAGGATTCAGCACTTGAGCAGATAATTCTGGTAGTGGTAGTGGGCCAAATATATCAAATGCACTTGAGGAAAGAGTCTGAGGTATCTTTCAATAGGAGGAAGGAATGTGACAAAAACCCTTTTTTTTATCAGATCTCTTAAAAAACATAAAATACAGTCTAGTGGGTTTTATATTGCAGGAGTCAATATCCCAGCTACAGGGAATAAGATATTCTGTTGATCTGTATCAATAGATTATAAGCTAGCTATGTAATGTTTCTTTCATTTCCTTTATCATATACAGATTTAATATCAGCATGAATAAATCTAAATTGTTTGCTACTTTTTTCCTAATTCTTGAAGCAATGTAAAAGCCTGGAGAGGTTTGAAGTGACAGCATTACAAGCAGTCTTTTGCATACATGGCCTTTAGGGATGAGTGGCTACCTTGCATCTAATAAATACAAAACTGAATTCATTGAATAATGAATTAAGTGGCATAAGTTGTGGTAACAAGGAGCAAACCTAACTTCATATGAATGGTATTTGCTTAGTGGGGGTTTGTCTGAGAGGGCTGCTGCCTTACCAAGGGATATTGAAAAAAAGCTAATTCACAGAACACAGCCTAAAATGGTCTTACTTTAATAGATCGTAAAAATAGCAGTTTTTCTCATTTGCTGACGTTCTTTGTGAGGCTCAATCAAACCCACTGTTTCCACCAGGGGGATAACTACGATTGTTTTAGGTCACTGTGTTTTGTTTGCAATAAAAATTCCTAGTCAGTTTTACTTGGGTCACCAACAATTAAATAGAGGTGTCTAATTGGTTAATCCATATTAGGTTCAACAGCTGGTTACAGAATAATAGCTTGCAGTGCCCCACTTGCACAGTCCTGAACCAAATTAAATTATTAATCTACTCTTTGCTTCAATGTAGCTTCACAGGGATCGCTAACCTGCCATACTGAATAAAGCAGAACTACTGCTTTACATTTTCATTATGATGAGTTATATTTTAAATTGCAAATATATTGCCATTTAGTTCACACAGAGTATCATATTTGATATCTTGAATTTCATGAGGCATTTAGTGCTTATATTTATTTTGTTAATTCCAGTTATTAAGTGGACCTGGGAGCTCACGTGCATACAGTTAGTATAAATAAACTATTGAAACAGAATCTGAGAGTTCAAAAGAACTGAAGGGAAAATATTTGTTTTCTTCAATTTGTAATTTTTAAATTGGGAAAGATTTTATATATTGAAATTACCTCAAAATTAATTCATAATTAACACGTATCTTTGTAGTGGCAGTAAGGAAGCAGGTATCTTGCCTTTTCTGCCATTGTCTGCTTATTTCAATTTTGTGTTATTTAATTAGTCAAAGATGAGGTGCATCATGTGTCAGAGTACACTTAAACAGATTATTACTGTATAACAACTGTGTGTTCTCAAATAAAACTTGCATTTTTTCTTTTAACAGTTACACTTCATAATTCATATAGAGCAACACCTGAAATAAATCAGATTCTACATTATTGTTTAGTCTGTCCCAGTGAGAAAGATTATAACTAGAATTATACTTAGTGAAATAATGGCAGGAAATGTCCAGCTATGGGCTTTTTTATTATTTTTAAATTAAATTTTAATGAATCCTAGTTCCAGTACCCAGCAGATTAAATAGTCTTGGCACTAGTTCCTGTTGCTTTTTGAAGATATAGATCAATATAGATACAGATACATAGATAACTAGGTAGAGTTTAAAGATAATGTCCTGTCTTTAGGATTAAAGAAGCAGACCTTGTTTTTAATTTCTATAGTATGAGATTTCAGGCTTTTATGTCACAATAAATAGAGTGTGCTGCTTGTTGAGCAGGAGACTTGGGAAAGAGATAATTCAAAGAGATTGTTGTCTAAATTGTACCTTTAAATTTGGGCAGCTATTCTAATGATTCTTCATGGTGGCTTACTTTAATGGTGGGTCCATCTCAGTTTCAGTGATGCTACCACAAGAGCAGGATTAGTCCTGTGGTGCCTGCATGTGAGTTACATAGCCCTGAGGCGATACAGAATACCTAAACCAGATATTAATGGTTGGTTCCTGCGCCATGGATCTCCAACTGTAGAAGAACCTTTGATCACAAATTGGTTTCACTGACAGTTAAAAATAAACTTGTTATGCATCTTCTGGATGACAAATTTTAAACCTGATACTGATGAGGTTGGCTTTGGCCTTGTTTTGTTCATGAGGATATAGTCTGGATGTGTTGAGGGTGGGGATTGAGTTAGTTTAGTCCAAAGAAGAATCATGACCAAGTTAAATGAATGGTAGGAACACTGCCAGATTAAATGCAAAGTAAAGGCGGAGAAAATTTTTACTTTCTTCAATTATTACTGTATTGGCAGTATTAATTTAGAGAAAGAATGGAAATTTCTGTTAAAAGTGAGGTTGCTGTCAAAAATAAATTAGGATATGTAAAAAGAATAGGCTAGAGAATAATGCAGAAATATCATGCAGAAGCTCTATGATTTTGAATGGTATTTCCCATGATGAGGCAGCCTGTCAAGAGCTCAGAAAGAGTCATGCAAGGTTAGAAAGTTTATCTTGTACTTGAAAACAGTGAAAATGTGTGTGCAGTTAATGTGTAGATTGTACACAGAACTTCTGTTTTCCTATTAGAGAACAATCCAAAGGAAATAAAAAGATAGCAAATTCTTAGCACATATAAAATATACTTTCATAAAGCACAAAAGTAGCTTGAAGGTAATTGCCACTAAGTGCTTTTAAGTTCCTAGAGAAGTGTGTATTTTAATCTTTACTGATAAGGAAGAGACACAAACTGGACAGATAAAAGGTAACCTTGCATCATTCTCTTAGTAGGTGTGATTGGGAAAAGTATTTATTGGAAAGGGATGTCAACATCCTATATTTTGTTTCATGTGCCTCTCTTCTAAATTTTCCTTCTTAAAATGTTTCTGGAAAACTTTTTGCAAAAGAAGTTCCTTTTTCTTGCATCTTTCAAAATATTTTCCTGCAGAGCAGAACTTTGCACCATGCCTATCTCCTGTGGCTGGTTAGTTCAGCATTATCTTCATACTTCTTGCTATTTGTTTTCTTCTCCTCTCCAAAACTGCAAAGCGTTTGCTGTTTCTGGAAATTATTGCATATATTAATGCATGTAATTTTGTTAATTTATCTTTTAGTCCCAAAGTAAGAATATTTTTACATACCATCCATATTCTAAGCCATTTTAAACTACTTTAAGTAGTCACTGCTTGCAGTATAGCCATAGCTGCAGACTGTTGTTGTCCTTGTTGAGGTTCTCCAATTGTGTTTTTCTTACTAGGGCCCAGAATTATTTATTTATGGGGTTTTTTTATTTATTCTTAGGCTATCTATTTTAAATCTAGTTCACCTATGACTATGTAATCTATCATCATACCTCTTGAATTCAGAATAATCCTAACCTAATTTATTGATAAATAGGTTTTTAGCTGTTGTCTGCTAGCCTCACCTTGATAATAACATTTAAGATAAGAAAGTGATCAATGCTAAGTTAATAAAGCAAATAATCAGCCATCTGTACTATAATTTAAAATTTTAACATAGAAATAGTCACAAATGTATTCCTAAATTCAACCTGAGTGCTTTTTATCAGCCTATGAGCTATTGAGGAAAAATTAAGTTCACGTAGGGCAAAAAATTTTGAGCTTTTATAATTTAAATGCCTGCTTAGTCTTTCTGACCTCAATACACTTTATTTAGACAATTTTTATCAACACTGAGAAATAAAGCTGTTATTTTTCCAAACCGGGAGATTTGGAGGCATTTTTAAGCACAGTTTAATATGGAACATTTCTGAGCTGATCTTTGCATGGCTCATGTCCCATTTTGAGTTAAATGGAAAGGTTCCATTTGGTTCATGTTAGCAATGTTGCATTTCAATCTCCTGTGCACTGACCCAAAGGTTCAGCATAAAAATCTCCCCCTTAAGAAATAATGAGAGATATGAGGCATTCAATAAACACAGTCTATCTAAGATGTATGGGCAGCTCAAATAAGCTTACATCATTGCTGAAATGATGGAAGATGAAACAGTTCAAAATAACTCAAATAATGGACAGAAGTAGGATGGGGTGTTATTAGTTTCTGTTCTCTGCTTTAAAATAAGGAATTCCAGTGGGGAAAAAAAATCCTGTGGAGGACTTAACTTTTGCTTAAACATTTTCTACCAAGATATTTCTTCACTAAAAACTATGAAGTTGTATGTCAGGTCTACTCATTAGTTATGGTTAATTTTATCAGTGTTTTTCATTTTGATCAGTGATTTTAATTTTTAAACTGCTGTTCATTTCAGTGATGTTTTTATAAGTTTTATGTGACATTTTGATAAAAATTTGGACTGTTTCTGTGATTGTAAGTGTAACTATGTTAGCAAAAGTAGATAGATCTTGTACTATTGAATACCCATAGGTATGTTCTGAAAGCACGTTACTCATAATGATGATGTTTTGTCAGACACTTCATTCTCAAAAATCAGTGCTCAATAGAAAGATTGGTATTTGTTCCCCCTCTGGGCCAATAAAACTTCTCAAAATAAAACATTAGGTGAAAAGAATAGGAAGAAGCAGCCCTTCCGATTGACTTTGACAAAATGTGGTTCCCAAGACTCTGACTCAATGCAACCCACACTATTAATACCAACGTGGGCTCCTGATGAAAAGAACCCAAAAGTTCCAATACCCAGCAGAATTTTTTTTTCTTCTTTCTTTAAGTATTGTTATGGGTTGAAAGAGAAATTTTGCTTACCCTGATACCTTGACTTGCAATTGAAGTGCCATGATCAGTTGATCAGTTTGATTTTTCAAAAGCAATTTTCAGTTCATGTATCTCATTATTACTGCAGTTAAAAATGTCAGTTTCTTAGCCAGGGTCTTGTTTTCATCATTTATAACAGGCTGTATGTTGGGAAGGGGTTCTTTAGACCACCCTTGGGATTCTCTTTCCATACAAGCTTTGAAGAGTGAGAGATGAGTATTTTTAGGATGGTAATTGGAATAAGCTGTGATCACAGAGGGAGTTCCGATCCTTGTCCTCTTTTCATGGATGATTCAGAATGATAACCGCCTGTCTGAAGATGGGGCAGAATTGCACAGACTACATCAGATAAAGCACCGTTCAAATGCAGCAATTCGCAATAATTTATTTTCTATTTTTCTTTAACTTGCTGGCGGTTTTCCCTCAGAAAAGGCATAGAATTAGTTTGAAGTAACACATCAAACACTGTGAAATACTAAAAAGAAATTTGAAAATTATTGTGTCATCTGACCTTGTGTGTCCACAAATGTTGTCCAGTGCCAAGTAGCTGATAATAACTCTGCTTGGCATGATGCTTTAAACAAGACAGATTCTACCATATTGAAACAAGCAGGTGAGTAACAGGACCGGGTATGGTGGACAGCTTAATAAGTCCAACATTTTTTTAATCTGCTATGTTTGTAATAAACATAATAATAATATCAAGGAATAATATAACATCTATACACTCAAAACCTTTCAATTTGGGAGCTGTCAGCATTTTTGAAAATCTTTTAACAAACACCACTACTTTAGACATAATTAATTTAATTATTTGGAGAAGCTATCTCTGAACTAAATGTTCAAACCATGGAAAGATAATATAATTTGCCACAATTACATTTTGCTTAGCTTTTGAAAGTGTGATAATGAAAATTACTAAGAATTCTGAAAACATTCTGTAGCGGAATCCCAGCCTTTATAGTTCTATGGGTAGGTTTGGAATTACCTAATTTCCTGTATTGCTTTGTCTTTGGGGCTTGGAAAATTCTTCAGAAACCTCATAATAAACTGCACAGATTCTCTTCTTTATTGTTGTATAATCTTACTTAAACTGTCAAAATATGATTTTGCATTTTTATGTAAAAAGCTTGATTACCTCAAATGCTGCTTGATGACATGCATACTAGATTTTAATTTTGTATCTAGTATGAATGTGCTTTAGTGTACCTAACATTTTGACAACCAAAGAAACCATCAAGTGAGATGTGCTTTATGGAATGTTAATCTACCACCAACTGCTCTGACACTTATTTACCCCCTGCATATTTTCAGTTTTCATGATGATATTGAGGTTTGATCGGGTCTCTCCATCTGCAGCTTGGATGCTAAGGCTGTGTTTGCTGACTGTCTCAAAGGAAACTCCGGCAGCCTTGTCATCCTGAAGTCCCTGCCACTGGAGGGGCCTCTCAATTCTGCATTTTCTGCTTTTGTATCAGAAGCACAGTAGTTACCAGCCCACATTCAGCCCTTATTTTTCGTTAAACTATTTTTTCTAAATGACAGAATAAAAATTAAATGGGTGCAGCCATTTTGTTGCTTCATACACCTAAATAATGCCTCATGAGCAGAAATTTCATATAATTAGGTATTAGAAATAAAAATCCTTTCAGTCCTCAGATATGTGCCTCTCTTTTGGGGAAAAACATGGTGATATTAAAATTGAAAGATGTTTGCCATAAGAAACAATCTTCAGAAGTTATATGAGCTATGTCAACTGGGGCAATTTTGCCTTAATGTTAAATCTGGGCTGGTGTTTCAACAGATTGATAATGTCAGCATTATTCTCCTTATTGTCTCATGTGACAGATGTTAATGAAACTTACGTGTTTATTTTTTTCTGGAAATCCAGTGGACATTAAGTGATATTAACTGTGACATTAGACAGTTTTCAAGCATGCAGATAGAGCTAGTAGCCATAATTAATAACTTTTGGAGTAAACAAATAAGTAAGCTGGATCTTAAAATCAAGACAAAAAAACTTATATTAAAATGAAAATTATTCTCTGACATTTGAAGTGCGTAAGTGCTTCTGCCGCAATTTTCTTTTCATTGCCGTGTTTGATTTCTATAACTAGTTCTTAAAACCTTTGACATGAAGCAATGAATTTCTTCTATTTAAATTATTTTATGTCTCTTATAATAATAATAGTTACTCTCAGCAGTTACAGGGGAAAAAATGATTTCTTAATTTTCTAGAGAACAGAGCAGTTTTGTCAAGAATTAAGTAATAGGTAAGTTTATATTGTTTCCTTGTTGGAACTGGAAAGGTCTTCCTGAAAATACCCTGAGATCTCTTTACACTGTTTCACGTAGAAGTGATCAAGAGAGTTAAATCAGACCTGGACCTGACACTAATTCCACAAAAATTTTCAAAGATCCCAATGAGCATATCTCCAAAAGCAGAACAAGGAATATTAGAATGTATCTCTTATTTATCAGTTCTAGCATTACAGTCTTAAAGTTATTAAAAGAACTGAGCAGATGTCTAGCAATGCTGAATTGTACAGTCTGAATAACTTTTGTAACAGTGCAATCTTTTCTTTACTGTTAAATGTCTGCCAGTAAATCCTGATGCTTGATATCAAGTGGTTAACAGAGCCAGTCGTGTACTATTCATGCTTAATAGAAATGAAAAAAAAATTGAAAGATTAACATATAACAGATAGATGTTACTACTTTACTGAAATAATGTGACATAATGGCTTTCACTGTATTTTTAGTGAATATTCAGAGAGATCAGCAGTGAGTCAAGCCTGTAGGGGAAATGATTGAAAAATATCTCTGCTAGTTTCAGGGAAGGGCTTGGTTGTTTTTTGTTTGTTGTATTCTGTGTAGGGTTTTTTATTATTTTTATTTTGTTAGTTTGGTGGGGGGGTTGGTTTTGTTTTTGCAAATTTATTACTCTGGTGATACTCTTGACCATATTTTGACTTTTAAGGAATTATGATAATTTATGTAGAAATGTGTGGATATCAATTTTTTGGCCTGTCAAACTGTTTAATGTGCAAATTTTGTCCCAAGATTTTGTGAATAATCTGCTTTATTTATATTATTTTGTACATAGTGGGAAATATTGGTAGTTTTTAACATGAATTTAAAAGTCTAGAATGTAATACTCCATGTCTGTGTAAGAATTAAAATCAGGTGGCAGATAAGTTTCTAAAATAAGTGTAAAATATGCTAAATACAAAAGCTTTTAGTGCAGTATACAGTATACTGTATGCAGTATACAGTTTGGTTTACATGAAGCTCTTGAAATCTTCCACCATGATTGTAAGGCTTCAGGCATGAGTAATGATTAACTAAAATAGTTGAGAGGAGTCTTTTCTGGTAGTATTACTCTGGGGGGAGTAGGAGGTGGAGAAAGTAAACAAACCAGAAAACCTCTGATAGAATCTCAAACATGACTCATTGGGTGCCAAACCTTTGCTCCATATTGGGAGCTGTGTTGCCAACATTTTTCTTAAAGATAAATGCATCTGCATGCTTTTTCAAGAATAATAGATAGACCTAAAGAGTTTGTCAAGCAAGATTTCAAAGTTTAAAGCTTGGGAGGAACATGGAAGGCTAGATCTAATAGAAGTTGAGTGTATCCTACAGGCCTGAGTTCAAAGATTTACTTGATCTCTCTTAACAACTTATGTGTACAATGGATCAAACTGACACTCAAAAGTTCATGTATTCAAGTAATTCTCTTTTAATGTATAAAATAACATTCTGTGTATATTCATATTTAAGTATCAACTTGCACACAAAGCATTGAGCTATAAAGCTGTCTGAGCACTAAGTACAAAATCACTGTGACTATCCCTGCTGATAATGCATTAGTAGACAAAGTAGGCAGATTAATTTACTTAGAGTAAGCTAAGTGCATTCTTTGCTTGTAAAGGGAAATCAGTTGCTCACTTAAGCCAGATATCTGACTTTTGACGGCAATTGTCACTGCCTGGATTTCCCTTTGACAGTTTGGCAACCCTGCACCTCTGTTATTGTATCCACTTATTTGTCTTGTTTTCAGCCAGATTAATCCATTCTGTTTTGACAAGAAGACTGATGGGTAATTGATAACTGTGATAGACACAAACAGAAGAGTTGGATGCTGAATAATTCAGTACTTTTCAGTATCAATAAGAGAACAGGCTGAAGAATTTGTGTCTCTGTTTACACTTAACCTAAACTAAGTCGGCCCAGACATTTATGCTGCCAGTCTATCAGAAAACCAAACAGTGTACATTCGGTTTCCACCCGACAAAATGTTTTATAAGCTTGTAACAATATGTGTGAAGCTGCCAGAATAATAAATAGGTACAGCAGCCCATGCATGCTAATGTTAAGTTGTAAGCAGTTTTGTTGACAAGTGCTAATACTTCTTTCATACTATCATCAAAAGCAGCTACTAAAACAGCCATTATTTGCTGACTTTCCAAGCAAGACATGATGGATTGTGACCTTAATATGGGTTAGCCAAGTTTTGAAAGTTAAACAACTTGCAATAAATCATAGAATTATTACAATGCAATTTAATTTGTTAAGGACTGTTTATTTTCTAAACAGGGTGAAAAATTTCTGTTTCGGCACTTCTAATTTGCGAAGTGCAATTTCATGCATTCATAAATGGCAGTTTAATATTCTGCTCTTTTGTCATGCAAAGTATGCAACACACAGGCAATCTATTAATTGGACAAAAATGCATTGCAAGCGTAAATTATCCTTCATATCATTGCTTGTGAGCTTTTATGTCTATTAAATGCATTAAATGGAACATAGTTAAAGGTTTTACAACTTGCAGGTTAGTCATGAAATCTAAGTCAAGATTCAAGATGGTTTTTATGACCTTTATTTTTAGCAAAGGGAAGTAATTAAGTAGGGGTAAATATAAAGAACAGTTAAAGAAATGTTCTTAAGAAATAGATACATTAATTCTATTGATTAAAAAGTCATAGAAATTGTTGCGGTTGTCTATATTATTTCATTTCTTTCGTAAAAAGGGAGGGGATGTGTCTGCCTCCTTTGTTTTCTTTCTCTAAATCAAAATGCCACATATTGTAAAATTAATTTATACACAGTGATTTTCAGTAAGAAACAGAAAATGCAGTAGCTTTCTAAAATTTCGCGGGATTTGGAATTGTGTTTGAAACACTAACGGTCTTTTTGGTCATGATGGTCAAAATGCATGTTGAAATACCATACCCTTACAAACTTGAGAACCTTATTGTATTAGTGCTGAAACACTAGAATGGCATGGTGTTGTACAAGTCACTCATAATACAACCTATTAATGCTCTAATTTTGTTTAAATATAAAATGAAAATTACAGTAGATACCACCTCAGTGATAGACATTGTTTGTAAGAAAGGAGTTAAAGGTAAATTTACTGGCTATCCACTTTAGTTGAGAACTTAAAAATGTGCCTAGCATAAAATTCAGCAAAAGAGGCAGAATCTCTACAATTACTTATTTTGGAAAAAATTTGTTCTGAACATGGGTCATGACAGGAAAAACAAGACATTTTTGGACACAACACTCTACTGAACATAACCTTCTTCAATAATTTATTGTTTATATTTCAGATGGGAAAGTACATTATTTATTCCCTATTTTTGTTTTATAGAACTGTGACAATTTTTAGGTGTGCATTAACTTTCTTTTAAAAGGAGCAAGCCAGAGTAACAGTCTTAACCTTTCATAAATGCTAGTGATTCCATTATCTCCCACACCCATCACCTGTAGCTGGAATCTGGATATGTGGGCTAATTAGAATTGAAGAAATATAAAGTTCATTGTAAGTACTTGAGAACGAATGTTGCTAACATATAAAGATGTGCCTTCTGTTTGGCACAGTACTTAATAAGGCAAGAATGAGTTAAATACAGACTTCTGGCAAGTGAAGAAAATAAGTAATGTGAAAAAGCAAACTTGTTTAGTATAAACCAGCAATAAAAGGTGAAGCACTTAGAGTGTTTACAGACTCGTGAGGTAATTCAGGTTGGAAAAAAGCTTTGGTGGTTAACATGGGGTCAGGCCAGGGCTTTATCCAGTCTGTTCTTGAAAACCCTTCTGAATGGAGGCTGCAGAGCCTCTCTACTTCAGGTGACCACAGCACACCATTACCAGTTGCTGTGGAAACAGAAGGGTATCTTGGTTTTGGCTTGGATTTGTATTTCTTCCAGACTGGTTGTGTACAATCTAACTTTACTGTTGTAGACATTGCAGTAATACAATGATTTCAAGTATTACTAACTGTCATAGTCCATCAATTTAGGAACATAAACAGTGAAAATGTAGTACTCAAATTTTATTGATTCCTATTAATCTTTCAAAACTCAGTAAAGCTTTCTCTTAAGATTATGACTGGATGAAGCCTCAGATAATTGATCACCATTTGTCCACCCACATGGAACTGAGCTCATGTCATCATTCATATATTGGGGGCTTTTTTGGGTTTGGGGGGGGGGTTTGTTTTTCTTGTTTGTTTGTTTGTTTGTTTGGGTTTTTGTTTGTTTGTTTGTTTTTGGTTTTTTGGGTTTTTTTGGTTTGGTTTGGTTTGGGGTTTTTTGGGGGTTTTTTTCGTTGTTGTTGTTTGGTTGGTTTTGTTTTTTTTTTGTTGTTGTTGTTGTTGGTTTTGTTTTTTTTTTTTTTTTTTATTTATTTAAATGCAGAAATTCAAAGAGAACAAGAGAACTGTTTACATTCCACTTTACTGTATGAGGAAAACTAACAATTGGATGAGTTAATGGTTTGACCTGTCGGATGAGCACTTGCATTATTAACCATCTTGTCTTGTGAGCAGATAGTTCATGCTGCAACATTCCCCAGCAGTATTGCCTGTGATTTTTCCTGTGATGCAGGGTAAAATACTTACCAAACCCTACAGACGTTCTGGGAGGTGATACTGGCCTCACTGATGAATGCAAGCAACAGTCATGGGTGTGCCTTACGATGGCAGACAGGCAGATGTGTTTGGCTCCGTGTTTCCTTCACCTTTGTGACTGAGTGAGGGAAGAAATGTAGAGTAAATCTACTTGATGAGCCACAGCTTATGGATTCGTTCAACTAAGCAAGGACAAGCAATAATTCTGGACTTGTGGGATTACCCTTGCCAATGGAATATGAGGTAGATGAAGACCATTTTGCTGAAGTGTGGGAAGGGATTTTCCAGAAGCTGCTGTGTTGCAAAGTCAGTGTGGGATTTCCTTTTCGTGAGCTTTTCTAGAGCAAACTTATTACCCCAATTGCTAGCAGCCAATAGCTAATTGATTTGGTAGATATAAATATGAATCTAGGGATGGTTGTTATGGTTGCTCATAAAATTTGGACATACCATCCAGCATTGTTGTAGCAAATATGAAGTGGTGGTCATTTCAGCAGGACTGAAATTCTATATACAGCAAAATAATCTTTAGTTATTATGTAAGGAGTCCCAGAAAATATTGAGTATACTTACATTTTGTGATATATCTGCCTGTGTCATAATCTATTATGTTAATTCCTGGGGAGAAAGGGTTAAAAGCAGAACATTGACAAAGAGGATAGTAAATTCACTTAAGTGACCTTGCAGCTAGGAATGCTAATAATACCGGGGGGGAAAGTCTGTTTATTATGCCTAGTGTTGTTCACTCTCTGCCTTTCTTGAGAAGTAGAATTCCTGTGTAGAGATAACACACGCTCACAGACATGCTTGAGCCTCCTGCTGGGAGAGAGCAAGAGATCAAAAGCTCAGAGATCATAAAAGCACAGCCTTGTGATAACTGCGCACGCGTGAAGCCCATTGATTTATTGGGGCAGGCAGCAGGCCTCTCTGCTGCTCACTAGGATGAACTAAGCCTAACAGAGCCTGTGTCCTCATGTGCCTCTGCTGCCCAGTGTTGCCAGCAGGGTAATGAAATAAGCTACTCTTTGCATTTCAGCTGTGATTTGCTGGTTGCCCTGGTTGCCTGTACGTGTCAATTCATACATGCATCTCTCCCGTTTTATATTTAAACTCTTGTTGGGTCCAGTTTTAAGCTCCATCACCCTCTAGAACATTGCTCTTACAGTCTACAGTCTCTAAACACAGAGTTTGTTATATTCTGCAAGGGACAAGCTTGTACCCACTCCCTTTCAGGTATCTGTTTTTCCCTGTTTTTTAACCAAAACCTTTTGCCATGATTTTTCCATTTCAGTGCTAAACTCATTTGCCAAACTCTGTAATGTGGAATAGCATCAAGGGAACATGCTGTCCAAGGAAACAGTGGTAATACCATCCATGAAAGTGTTCAAAAGGATGTGTCACCTGGGGTCGTAGTTTAGTGTTGAACGTAGTGGACCTAAACTAATGGTTGGACTTGATGGGTCTTTTTTCTCATAACTAGTCTAAGCCTAAAAAAACATCCTCGAGAAGATATTTTCAGGTAGCTGAAAATAACATATTTTTTCTCTGGATATGAAAGACTCCGAGAAGTAATGATTATCTGATAGAAAAAATGACTGGTTGAGAAATCAACCAGTGTTGATTTCAACCAATCTGTTGTCTTCTTGACCACCATTGACTACCAAACCTGTAGATCAATGCTCTTGACAATGAACAGCAGAAAGGAGGACTGAAAGCACTCTTATGAGGCTTATTACCGTAGATAATACTGATAACATATAGCAACTCATTGCAGGCTGGAATATATGATTCTATTAACATTTCTTTTAGTAAGGAGACCACCAGTGGGGTATCTGCTCCTTCCCAAATTTGTGCTTCTGCCGCTGTTGTGTTGGTGCAATTCGTGTCAGTCCTGTCAGACTTCCTCGCAAAACAATCCTGGGTTAGTCTCCTAGCAAAAACAAAGAGGCAAGATAACAAACACAAAAAAAAAGGACAGAAAACTGAGTAAGCAGAAAAATGAGGGGATTTTTCTTCATCACTGGTAGGCTTCATATCCTAAACAATGAGAGACATTATAATACAGTGTATGCTGTTAAATAGACAGTTTCTCCATGTAAAAGATAAAAGAGTTTCTCTGTAAGTTTCTCTCCTCTTGGGTCTAGATCGCTTTATTCTGGAAATTAAATGTATTGTCTTTGTCAGCTTGGGAATTTTTTAGTTCCTGTCAGCCTTCATCAGGATGTACAAAGGAACCAAAACATAGATTGATTTTTTTCTTCTTCTTCTTTTTTCTGGTTTATGTTTCTTAGGGAATTTCAAGAGATTTTCCTCCTTCTGCATTGGGAGTTGAGTGTGATTTTGAGAGAAATCCTTCTGATAAGGTAGAAAACTTTATCAGAGACCAGTGTAAATTATAAGATCCCTGGTCATATGTGCTATGGTAGGATGAGATTTCGGACCGGAAAAAGATTAGTTAGGACATAATTTTGGGTGGACCAGTTGGAGTAAAGGGCAGAGGAGGCCTTGATAAATGGAAATGCTACTTCAGCTAATTCAGCATGGTGCGTTGATGCATACAGAAAATAAATAGCTCTTGTACACCAGGGTTTTGTTAGCCACTTGTCAAAATGATTGCTAGTCTCCAGCAGTACTGAACATGGCCAGGTGCTTGGTTGCAGAGCTTTCTTTACAGACAGGATCTAGTAAGATCTGACAGGAGAAGTTCTGGGAGTTTCGATCTTGGTGGCCATGTCCAGAAATATCTGGCATTGCCTTTTTATTTTGATTTGTTAGTAACAGGTAATTTACTTCATTTTATTACCATACTATTGTAAGAGACTTAAATATCACAATTGCCTCAAACACTGTCAAAGGCCACAGAAGGAATGCACCATAAGAACAGCTACCACACAGGGAACTTGAGATAAGCACAGAAGAGATGAATTTGGAGCAGGAAGGTGCTAATTTCAGGCCTAGCAAAGATGAGATCTGGTGTGGGCATCCCAATTAATGCATCCTGTCAAAAATTCCTGTTGTGGAAAACTGTGGGAAGGGGAGCAACTGCTTATACACATATCACCACAAGTTCTGAGAGCATTTAACACCCTGTAGATACCAGGAATTTGTAAGGTGGTAGCCCCAGAGGAGTGACTCCAGGGACCCGCACCACTTAGAAGTCCAGGATGAGGATGGACCAACAGAATGTTACTGGATCCATGGAGTTGTGACTATCTTTTGCTTGATCTCCCTCTCTCTCTCCTCCTCTCCCTCCCTATTGCTTTCTATCTCTCTACATCACATTTACTGTTAAATAGAATCCGTGCTATTGACTTCGGCATGTGGTCCTGTTTGCACCTTAATTTGGGCAGAGGCATCTCTCAAATATAGGATCATAACAAGTATGTGATTCTGATATCGTAGACAATTCTAGAGACTGGTCCAGTCTAGAGCTCCTGGAGGAGTCCAGTCAGCCAGCTGCGTAGGGCTGAGAGGTGTTTCTCAGACAGGCTAAATGTGAGGCAGTGACATATAGCCCTTCAGGTGCTGCATAGATAAGGGGGGGGCATGAGTAAAAGCAAACAAACTCTATAAAGTGATTTTTTTTTCTTCCTTGTCCTACTTGATTTCTAGTAACAAAAAGACAAAATAATTTGTTTAAAATACACTGCTTATATGAGGCTGTCTTTGTGGAAAAGCTGTGTTAATGGCAATCATTCACTGAAAGAAGCCAAAGACAAGCATTCGCAGGGCTGGAGGAAAGTTATGATGGTCTGCAACTCTCAGAGAGAGGTCACAGATATGTAGTAAATCCTCTTGTTTGGGTACCATACAGCTACTCTACAAAGCTGCTAAAAGTGTACTAGGTTTTTCTGTGGATTTAGGGCCAGATTCAAAGGCAGGCCCATGCATCATTTGTGTGTGCATCATTATGAAAAATACTTCCAAGATAGGATATGGGACTTACAAGCCCTGGTTTTTATCTGTGCTTGATAATTGTGAGGAAAACATTGTATTGACACTATCATGGTAATTTTTGAAGGCAGCTTTATGTTTTGCTGTTACCATTTTTAGGTAGGTTCTGGAATGGGCCAAGAAATAACTTCTTGGATCAAGGTGAAGTTTAAAACAGGTGTGCTGGACTGTGTTCACTTGATGTCTATAAGTGAAATTAACTGCATTTTTGCCATAAAAGAGCAAAAATTTCTGTTTGCTTCAAAAGAAAAGATACAGTAAATTCTGTTCTACAGCAGACTCTTATAGGACTTAGTAATATTTTATATGCTAGATAACTCAGACACGTTTCAAAAAAGTACCAGCACACATTTACTTGAATTCTGGGCCAAGAGCTTATCTATTTTTTGTGAAAATGTGTACACTAGCTTTATCATTGCAGTTTATTGTGCAGCCATAAATAAAGATGGAGCCCTGTGGAGCCCCACTGGTTTCAGGTCACCAGTCTGATATCAACCCATTCACTTTAACCTTTGTGCCTGACCCATGAGCCAGTTGCTCACCCATCCCATGAAGTGTTTATCGAGCTGTGTGCTGCACATTTTATCCATAAGGATATTGTGAGAGACAGCATTGAAAGCTTGACTGAAATCCAAAAAGATTACATCCACTGGCTTCCCTTGGGTTACCTTGTAGTAAGAGGAAATCAGATTTGATAAGCAGACTTTCCTCTCATGAAGCTGTGCTGGCTGTGACTGATGACTGCATTGTCTTTCAGGTGTTTTTCAATACCTCCCAGAATAATCTTCTCCATAAGTTTATCAGGCACTGAAGTGAGACTGGCAAGTCTAGTTTTTGGGGTTCTTCTTCTGCCCTTCTTGGAATTGGGACAACGTTCACCAGCTTTCAGTCAGCTGGGATATCTCCCTTGGAATCCCATGACCACCCAAAAATCATCAAAAAATTTTTCCTATGAAATCCGCTATCTCTGAGGATTCTTGGATGAATCTTATCGGATCCCATAGATTTGTGGGTTCCAGGTGGAGCAGCAGATCCCACACTTTCAGAGTCAGCTGGGAGTTGATCATTCTCATAGTTGTGATCCTCCAGCTCAGGGCACTGAGACCTCCTTGGTCCATCATCCATGTTGAAGACAGAAACAAAAAAATGCATTAAACACCTCTGCCTTATACATATCCTTGTGTGTGAGGTGACCATCCTCATCCTCATTGTCTTCATGGACCAATGTTGTTTTAATATTGCCTATTTCCTTTAATATATTTGAAAGAACTCTTTTTATTGTCCCTTATGGTTTTGGCCAGCTTCAACTCCAGTTTTGGCTGCACAAATGTTCTTCCTACAGTGGCAGCAGCATCTCTGTATTCCTCCTGTGTCATCTGACCTTGCTTCTACTTGCTTTTTTGCCTTATTTCCAAGAGAAGATTCCTGTTCAGCCAAGCCAGCCTTCTGCCTCACCTGCTTGAATTCCAGCATCTATGAATTGCTGCTCCTGTGCCCTTTGGAGGTGATGTTTAAAAAATGCAACGATGGATCCCAGCAACTGCAAAAAAATTTTCCCAGGGTACTTTACTCACTTGTATCCTGAGCAGCCTGTTGTCTGCTCTCCTCATGTCCAGAGCTGCAGTTTTATTGGCACTTTCCTGCTCTCAACAGAGATTTAAACTCAATCACCTCATGGTCGTGGTGGCCAAGAGGCTGCCAATCTCCACATTGCTTATGAGATTCTCTCTTTAGGTGAGCAGTAGGTCAAGGAGTCAGGTCCCTTAGGACCTGAGTCAGGTTCCTTAGGACCTGTTCCATTAAGTTGTCATCCGGATTTCTTAGGAATGTTTCAGCCTGGGTTGATGATCACAGCAGCTGTGCAATGCTCCCAGGTAATTTTTGGCAAGCTAAAGTCCCCCATATGGACAAGGGCAGTTGACTTGGAAGTGTCCCTTAATTCCTCAAAGAACAGTTTGTCAGTGTTATTGTCCTGGCTAGGAGGTCTACAGTAGACTCCCATGATGACGTTGTCATTATTTGTTTGCCCCTTGGGTCTAACCCAGAAGATCTCAGCTGTGCCATTGCCAACCAAGAGCTCCATACATTCTAACCCTTCTGTTACATACAGTGTGACCCCTTCTTCTCTTCTGCCCTGCCCTTCTCTTCCTTCTGAAGAGCCTGGAAACATCTACCAAAGCACTGCAGTCACAAGACTCATCCTGCAAAGTTTCACTAATACCACTGGTGTCAAATCTCTGGTCATGCGGATTACACTGTTTTGTAATACACAGTCCAAATGTAATTTGCAGGAATACAGCATGCAATTGGTTTTCAAAGCAAGTTTATTAAATTGGTACCTAATTTTATCTCTCAATATAAGTGGTGAAATCCTTCTAAATTTAGAGATGACTATGCACTGGTTAACAGTAAAATTCAGCCAATTGCATAATTACTGAAACCTGCAGGACAGAGCTCCTGAAATTCTTGGCTAGTTTTAGTCAAATTTATCTGGTGGACTTAGCCATGAAAAATTGGAGTATTCATATCGCATCTCAAGCAAAGAGGAAGAACAACACTCACCAATTGGGACAGCCAAATGAAGGAATAATTTCTGTGTAGTCACCAATTCGGTCCTAAACAGGTTCAGAAGAGAATCCTTGTGAAGACAGTGAGTAACTATTCAGATCTTCCAGCAGCACTTCAAAGTGCAAAGAATTATGGAATTGTTTAAGGCTCCTTCTAACATGTCCATGTTAGAAGGAGCTTTAAAGACCATGTAGTTCCAACCTCCTGCCATAGGCAGGGGCACGTTGTCCAAGACCAGGTTGCTCAGAGTCCCATCCTTGAGCTTTTCCAGAGATAGAGAATATAGAGCTTCTCTGGACACTTCGTTCCTATGTCTCACTGTCCTCCCAGTAAAGAATTTCTTCCTCTTATCTAATCTAAATCTATCCTCTTTCAGTTTAAAGCTATTACCCCTTGTCCTTCCAAGGGGTAATAGCCTTGGTAAAAACTCTGTCCATATTTATTATAACCTCCATTTGTGTATTTCAGGGCTTCAGTGACATCTCTTTGGAGCCTGAATCATGTAAGGTGGCTGTATTACATCAAATTAAGTTTACATCAACTATGAATAAGAAAAGCTGTAGTTAAATGAGATTCGTTCAAATCTTACATTACACTGTAGGGAGGTCTGGGTTCTTACAGTGCTTTTGAGGTCTCAGGATATCCTCGTTACTGTTGGAGCCATCTTATGCACAGAAAAACACTCTAGTCTGGTCACTACCAGTTAAAGACACTGATCATATGCAGGACAATGTGCGTGGAATATGTGTACCTATGCAGCAGCAAATAATTTTGTCTATGATTTCGGTATTCTCGGAGTCCTTACATCTATACAAAGATTTTAATGCTATTTTAAGAAGGCAAAATAGACACTCTCTTATTGCAAAAATTTGCATTGAGGAATATTTTATTTATAATATGCATTTTAAAAGTGCCATGGCAAGAAGTGGCTTTGATTTTGAAGAAGAACCGTTTTGAATAATTAACCATGAATTACTCTACTTAGAAGAAAATAATTATAGGTTGGACATAGCTGCTTCAAATGAGATACATGGAGTTAGTGACTATTGAAAAAATAAGGCCACCTGCTAGAAGCTGAAATAAATATAAAAAAGAACTTTCTCTTACAGTCAGGATTTAACTGTGGTATTTTAAAATGTCTCCAATTTCAAACATGCTAATTTCTTCTAGACAGAATTATTAGTAGAACTATATTGTTGAATTACAAAATCCTCAGTGTAATAATTAAAGAAGGTAGCTTTATCCTTTGAAAGAGACTTGTGATTAAGTCTTTTCTTAATGTCTGAGCTTTTGCTCAGAGCTACTGAGAACACTATAGTTACCTTTTCAAATCATTAAAATGATTGATCTTGCTTAAACCCAAGGTATTTTTTACAAGTAAATGTTTTATGGTATTATTTCAAACGTATGTTCCTGTATAGATATGTATACATAAGCAACATGTATACATGTTGCCTTCAGTTTTGTATGTAAGGGATTTGGCATCCATGCACCACTAAAATTCATTAAATGGAAAAGAATTTTACTTTGTTTCAAAAATCATACTTAAGAAGTTACTGATAGGCTAAATAGCCTAAGACTGTGTACTGTTTTTCAAGGACTCTTATTTATTTGAAAATCATCTGAATACTGCAAGAAGACATCCTTGTAATTTATTTCTTTCTACTACTTATAATTTAGGGGATTTTTTTCATTAAACACATGCTTTCATCTTTCATAATTTGAAATTTTCAACAAAAGACTTAAATATCACAGTGAATTGATGATTTTTGGTGCCCTTGTAAATAACCTTCTCGAGGTCATTATTGCAGGCCTATATAACCTGTGTTACTTCCTTTCCAATGAGTTTTATGACAAATATTCATCACATGATATTGTTTATGCACCCTACTAAGCTGTAATGTGTTATTGAAGTCCAGTGATGGGAACAAAAGTTTTCATTAATATTTATCCTTCTTATAATTATCATGCCAGTTCTATAAAACCCACTGATTTTGTTGTCAAAACAAGTAACTCAATTTTTTTCTAAATTAATCTTCTCTTTCATTTTTATTCACTAACTAGTGTACTTTAGAAAAAGGTAGTAGTGACTGGTACCCAAAGGCAGGTATGAATGAATAAATGACACTTGTGGCGTGTAGATTCAGACACCCAGAAACAGTAGCACTTGCATTTGAAGAAGCTGAGATTATGCCCTTTCTCAAAACCTTAAAGCCAAAATTTTACCTTGGTGGAGGTGGATAATGATCTTTCTGATAAAAATGTAAGATATTTATCATTAACAAAAACAGTTGCAAAAAGATTATCATAGATATATCTTCAATAGTGGCTATTTCATTTTTAACTTCTTATCATTTTGTAGCATGAGTCGGAACACTGCAAAGCAAGCCAGAGACTGTTCAAGTGTTTAAACCCTGTGTACTTATGAACACGATATCCAAGCATTAGTTTTGTTAGCTCACTCTGTGTTACCTTAAATGTGAGTGCTCCCACCTTTTGTGGTTGGACTGCTGCCATGTTGGCCTATCCTTTGAAAGTCAGTAATACCTTCTGTTGATTTTTTTGGTGTTACCTTCCAGATGTTTCTAAAAGGCTTGACTTTGACCCTGTAAGAAAATGATGTGGAGCATCTAGCTACAAAAAGTAGGCCTTCTAGAACATTGTTTAGAATTTCTAAGTTCTGCAGTCATTTGTGAACATACAGGATATTCCGTTGTTTTCATATTAAATTATTTAAAATACATCCAATTCTACTGTAGCAACTTCTTACTGCAAAAGTATTTAGTCATTCCCTTTATGAACAATACAACCAGATCAGTCTGGATAAGGTCTTCCAGCTTTCCAGAATGAATACATCTGTCTATTCTCATTGTTTAGAAATCTTACTTTAAAAAGAAGGAGGAAAAATGTCTCCTTTCAGAATTTAATTGCCAAAATGTGTTTATAAAAAAAAAGGCAATGAAAAAATGGGACATTTAATTATGATTTTAAATTATTTAAATTCCAGTGCACCTGTTTAATCAAAAGAAAATAATGTATGCACAGTAAGGTCCTTTTATTATGTTTCTGATGACAATAGCAGGTGTTAAGAAAGTATAACAGGAAGAGAATATTTAACATTTTCCTTCATTATGTCAGGAGACAGAAGAATTATTGTACTGGATAATTTTTAGAAAATTCTGCTATATGAAGCTATAAAATTCCAATTCAGTTTTATCTGATTACCATGTAAAGTTAAATGCTCACCCAAATATTTAATTAGATATTTCATATAACCCCTGAAGAAAAATGTATTATCCTCAGATACATACATCTGTAGAGAGTATTGCAGAGCTGATACCCTGACACATGAACATTTTCTGCATACAGCATGGGAGAGCTGTAATTACAGGATTCAGTAC
Organism: Phylloscopus whistleri; assembly: GCA_017589585.1. Classification (NCBI taxonomy): domain Eukaryota; kingdom Metazoa; phylum Chordata; class Aves; order Passeriformes; family Phylloscopidae; genus Phylloscopus; species Phylloscopus whistleri. Next base: position 7,010,473 of record JADMLD010001013.1, on the reverse strand, counting down.
TTTCTTTTCATATAATTATACCTTCACTTTGTGAAGAGCATGGGTTGTGTTGTTGCTGGACTGTGATTGTACAATGAACCGAGCTGCTGTACGAATAATCTCTGCTTCTTGGTTCCTAAGGCTGGAATGTGTGAAGGGGCAGGCTGCTGCAGAAAGAAGTGATATCCTAGCACTTGAATGGTGTGCTGAATTCTTCCACTCTTGCCAACTTGGGGCAGAGTTTGTGCAGTGTGCAGATCTACTGAAAGCAGAGATTATGATATATTACTTGGAACAGATGTGAGCATTCATCAGTAGATTAAATCACTGCAAGATGTTCTTTCAGCAAGGAAACCATTGTGTGATGCCAAGTATTCTGCAATAATGTGTTAAAGGTGTCTCAAACCAGGAAGTCAAATTTGGTTTTAATCCGTGTTCCAGTTTGGTGATACATTAAATAGGGTAATGTCTGTTCCTCTCAAAATATGTTGGCTAAATATTTTCTAAAGTGTTTTAAGTATTTTAAAATGTTTTAAATATTAATTCAAATATTTTAAAAAATATTGGCTTAGTGTTTGTGAAGCAGCTGGGCAGCGATGCCTGCAAGAGAAAAGCATGAGAGAAAATACATAATAATTATAATAATACAAGCTTTAATGTGTGTGGTAAGTTACATATAAAATTATTCCTTGAATGCTTAGTAGAAAATACAATATTGAAATAAGAGATTTGTTTTTGTTCTGTGTGCAAAAAGACAGAACAAAGTAGAAAAACAGTATATGAAATAAATTATTAAAATTAATGGTTTCCATTAATACCAATATTTTCAAACTTTTTTACATAACTGACTTCAAAACTTCAGAGAAATTTTTTGTATCTGTGAAAGAATTTTTTATAAGTCTGTTTATACTGTAGTATTATCATAGCAGATGAGCAGGGAGAGGACTTGTAAATGAGTTATTTTGTAGGATGAACTGAAATCAGGACACTGAATATTCTGGACATGCAGTTCAGACAGTGTTTGTAAAAATAGGGAAAGGATTTAGTCTCTCTTTAATATAACTTTTGTCTAGGTGTTTCTCTCTGACTGCAAACTTCAGATTACTTAAATTGTTTAGCTGATACATATTTGAAAATACCTATCCACATAATATGTATCTGTCTTATTCTTTAATACAATTTCCAGCTCAGTTTTTATCCCCAGTTATGCAACAGACTACATATCTGTACAGTCTTAACACAAAACAATTACTTTCTGTGTTACAGTTTTATATATAATTTCTTCATTTATTTCACTTACAATCCCAACCACAGCTAATTCTAGTGAGACTTAAAGAAATTGTTCACTTTAGTTTTCTTTTAGTTTATCTTATTGTTGAGTCTTTAGTCTACACATGCTCAGCTTTTCCTGCAAAGTTTGAGTCTCATCCCTCCAAGGAGCACAGTTCCATGAGCAATTCACACTTTGCTGTGATTGTGTCTTGTGGATTCCAGCCAGAACAAGATTCTTTTTGTAGCAGCCAGGAGGGGCCAGGAGGGGCACAGCTAGGACCCTGTGATTGTTCTGTTCCACCTCACATCGTGTGCAGGGAGTGGCAGGAAGGGGCCGGGCAGGTAGCGTAGTGGAGAGAGTGTTGGTTTCATGTGGTGAATATTCCCATGTTAATCGTTTGCCTGTCCTGTACACTCTGTTATTAATATTGGGCAATACCATTCTCCACCCATGACAGGTACTTAAAATGGTTTACTGTGGATGAGAGTCATGACCCTGATCTATTATGTATTAGATGTTGCAAGGTCTGAGTGCATACACCTTATCGTGGATGGAGTGCTTTTGCTAACCTAGCATCCATTCTGTGCCCTGCTTCTGTGGCACTTGGTGTCTGATGGGTTATAGGCTGGCACCACTCTTCTAACAAAAATACTAAACATTTTGTTATTGTATTGTACGGAGGTTACATTCTCCTAATTGCTGCTGTTAGAAGAAACTAAGCAATCCAATATCCCAAGCAACAACTAAGTGCATCATTTACACAGCAATTTCCCCCTTAGGTTCCAAGTACTCAGTTAGTAAAACTTGATCCCTTAATGAAGGCTTTGAGTATGTGGTGGTTTTTAAACTACAGTATAGGTGGCCATTGTTGAAAATACTCTTAAAATTTTCTTTTCTGTTTCCTGAGGAAAACAAAAGGATTTTCAAAAGCTGTTGTCTTGTTACAGGGTTCATCCAAAGACGTCAACTACGACTTCTTTTTAAATTTCAGAAAAATTTTAAGCTGCCATTTGAACAATTATGCAGCCATATTTTTTCAGACATATTTATATGTCTGAAAAAATAACTGGGAAAACAATTTTAAGGATTTTTTTTTTTCACTTTTATATATAGTTTGTCTCTTTGCCTCAAAGACTTGTGATTTTGCTGAAGTCATTCACCTCACCCATACTATTGCACTCTGGCACATTCCTTGCACATATATGGATGCTGCAACTTTGCACTTAGTAGAGGCAATAAAATGAGAGGATAAATGTCAGAACTAAACAGTCTTGACTGTCAAATATAAACTTCTCTAGCATTCATGGCTAATGCTCTAATCATCGGTGCCAAACACTGAAATAATTTGCTTTCCCTAAATGTTTTTACTGGCCAGGATGCATAGAGGAGTAGTGTACTCAGTCATAATCATGATCCAGAAAGGCTGGAAATATTCTCTTTGAGCTGCCAATCATTAGGCCAGCCAAAGTGAAGACAAGCACATTGACAAGTGAGAATGGTAATAATTTATTTTCTATTGATGGGTGGTGGCAAATCATTTTTTGAAGCTGCTGCTGTGAGGCTACATGAAGAAAGACAGAGACGGCCCTAGATGAGGCTCTTCACACCTCATTTAGCCCAAATGTAGCCACTTGGGTGGTTCAAAGTATCAGCCCAGGCATTTCCTCACAAAATTTGTGTGCTGTCAAAACGTGTATTGAAACAAAAGAAAGATTAAAATGCAGTCATGTGAGAAATTCAGGAATATAATTTCCACCACATAACTCCAGGTACAGAAAAGAGATTAGAAGAAGAAATAAGTGAAATATTAAGGATGCTTTCAGTAGGGGTAGATTTTTAAAGATGTTAATTAATAAAAGTAGCAGGATTTATCAAAGCTTGGGCACATCCCCTTCAACTTTCAGCTGACAGGTGAAATTAATTCATGTGCTTCCTACCAGTGCATAACACACTACATATCTTATTTAAATTTACTTTTGCCAAGACCTGCTGATGTGCTTAGAGTCTGACATCCCATGCTATTTCAGAGTACAGATGGATATTTTATTTTAAAGGATGTAGCAAACCTGTCCTGTTAATTTTATCAATTATATATTTTAAAAATTTCTATAGAAAAAAAATACTGTTGAGGTCTGACTCTAAGGATTTTGTGTACATTTTAATCTACTTTTTTAAAATATGATTTTGTTCCCAAGAAATTCTGCTGTCTGTATTTAAAGTCAAATATTCTCTTAAGCGAAGATTCTTGAATCCTCTGAATTGAAGCTAGGCATTGCTTCAATTGTTGTGGGGGTTTGCGCTTTCTTTTCATATTGTCCATTGCCCTGGAGGGAGCAAAAAGAGAAGAAACAACCAGAGGGGCAAAGTTCCTTTTATCTTCAAAGTTGTAAAGTAGGCGTCTCTACTGCCTGGCTTGTGCTGGAACAAAACCTCCATGGTAGCCCCATCCTTTGCCTAAACATGGAAAAAATACTTTGTACTTAAACAAGCAAGAATTTTATATGGCAAGATACATAAATGACAAAATTAAGGTTTTCCTGTGTCACACTTCCAAAAAATTGTTCTGCTTAGTCTACTAAAATAATATTATTTTATTTGCTCAGAACCAAGACAAAGGCTTTCACATCTTTTAATATGGTTTAAGTCATCTTAAATATAATGAGCAAATGCCTATTTGATTATGTATGTACAAATGGTATTTCTCTTCTAATCATTTAAAATGATAACTCACTTGAGAAAATGCAAATCAGAGGGGTAGAACTGGAGTTATTATGGCTTTTAGATAGCCTTGACTTCCCTCTTTGTGTATTATGTCAGGAGGTTCGTGTACAAAAATATGAAGTGTGATGATGGCTTATTATCATATTGTGCAAGACAGAGGCATGTATGTAACATTTAATGTGCCTAGGAATCTGTGGGAAGCATTAATGATGTCAGTGAATTTTATATACTGTTCATCTTGCTTTAAAAGGGCATCTGGCTCCCCTGTACTCGTTTACGGTAACTGTATCACATCATGATCCTTAGAGGCACACTGAGAATACAATGGTTGAAAGGTAAAAACATAACATTACCTTTTGATAAACAGATATATTATGACATAAAGGATATGTAGTTTGTTTATACTATAGTTTTTGTAGGTTTCCTGGTTTTGTTTCAAATTTTTAGTGCAGCTAATGCAAAAACAATATGAAAACGGTGTACGCTGTATGCAGCTCTGTACGTCTTGCATGTTGCACAAATATTGTAAATACAGTAGTGAGTTTTTCTGAATAATTCATAATACTCGGCACTTGAAGTACTTACTTTTATTAAAGGTATTGTTTTGTCCACCAAAATAACATGACAGGAAAGCCTTTTTGCATAAAACCCAAGATAACCACTCTTTTTGTGGTGATCACCTATCAACCAGTTTGTACTAAACTAAATATTTATGTATTAGTTCTTAATTGTAACATCCACAAGATGAGAGAAAAATCTGTAAGACTGACTTTCTAGTTAATCTTTGTGAGGATTCAAGGAGGTTTTGGTATTGCTGTAAACATTAGAATTTATGTAGGCTTATTACAAGTGCTAAAACTGTCTCTCAGTTTTGTTTTTTCAGGTCTGAAGCTCTTTTTGTGCTACGTTCTTATCCTTCTGTTTGTAAACACACAGAGAAGTATATGAGTATAGAGGGAGACAGGTCTAAGTTTTTGCCATTGCCCCTTGAGCAAGAAAAGACTGAAAAGAAAGAAAGGGGAAAAGAAAAAAGAGGAATGAATGTCAAGGGCAGTAGTTTGATGGCTGGGACTTTGAGCAATGTAGTCTTGTGGAATGTATCTTTGCCCATGATGGGAAGTAGAATGAGATGATCTTTAAGATCCCTTCTGACCCAAACCATTCTATGAGTCTGTGATTTCAAACATGGATGCATTGAGGAGGAGGAAATGACAAAGTGGACATCTCATATGAAACCAACTAATCATATAGTTGGCAGACAACGAAGAGTGAAAATCCTACAAAATAATTCAAATAATTGACTCTGTATGCTACCCTATTTTCTCTGAAAAAGCAGAATCTGCTAGCAGTGCCCAGACTGCTAGGTGGTAGCTCTCTTCTTGCTCAGGCTGGATGGAGAGGCCCTGCTGCTGGAATACAGGCACTCAAGAGCCAGGAAAGATGGACAAAACTTCTAACCTCTCACAATATTCATGTGCTGAAATACCTTATAAATTATCCTTCCTTTGAAATTGAGTTCTGGAAATGAATCTCTGCCTCACCAGCTTCACCTGCTGCTGAAATATTGCCCAGTTTCAGAGGAGCTTAACTGACACTGTGACCAGGAGGGATGGGGAAGCCAGGCAAACATCTCTTTAGTGATCCGTTTAACAACAGAGTAAACTTGCCCTAAGTGATCTTTATGAAAGTAATGCCTCTTTGTTCCTAATGAAACCACTTCCAGCAAAGAGAATAAATAGAGTACAAGGAAAAAATGGAGCTGAAGCATTATTTTGTTCCTTTGCTTCTTCAGTGAAAACCAGAATGCACAGTTTAAAAGACTGTGAATTATGGGCCACTGTAATCTTTCTGTTTCTTGTTTTTGCAGTCTGCTAAATAGATACTATGGCTTGCTCATGGCCCTGGACTAAGGCCGGGCTTACAACAGAGATATATTTTTCTGTGCAGCTGTTTTGAGAAAAAGGTATTTAAAAATGAGGTGTATGGGTTTATTATGCCACTGGAAACTTCCATACAGAAGACCAAAGAACTGCATTGCCAATTCTCTTATAAGGAGGCAGTTTGGGTTGGTTTTTTTACCAGATCCTGTTCTTTTAAGCTCCTCAAAGACAGAAAGACATACTTTTCTCTTCCCATTTTCATATAGCAGTGAAGCTTTGTCCTTACCTGTGTACAAACCTCCTTCCTTTTCCTTGTGAGCTTGTCACTTTTCTGTTACCATCTTGTCTACATGCTCCTATACCCTTGGAGCTCTATGAGTTTTCACCTCTTTTGAATAGATTCTTTTTGTAAAAGGATATCCTTACCACTCCTGCAGGTGGTGTTCCCACAGACAGTTTTTTCTTGTTTCATCATCCCATTGGGAGGGAGACTTTGTACCCGTGAGTGTCACCAAATGCCAGTGAGAGCTCCCATACTGGATGTCTGCATCCTTAAGGGAAGCTACAGATTGAATTGCTCGTGTTCTGAAAATACATGGAGGAAAAAGCCAAACTTTGCCATGTCTTCTTCCTTTTTTACTCATAGAAAGCTGTAACACAGCTTCATATTTCCTAGTTTGCTAGAACTATGTCTGAAGTTTAAAAAAAATTATTTAATAAATATAGTTAGCAAATTATATAAAGTTCAATGAAGGCTAAAAATAGGTAGGAATAGCTACATGTATTTATGCTGGGTTTGAGAGTCATCAAACACTGGAGCAAGTGCCCAAAGATGCTGTGGACTTTCTTTGCTTAGAGGAATTCAGGACTTCTCTGGACAGGGATCTGAGCAAACCAATATAGTTACACCTGGTTTTAGTGAAGGGATACATGACTTACTATACATCCCTTTCAGCTTTGATGATGAGTAGTACTTACAGAGTTCAGACTCTAATGTACAATCTTTGCATACATTTTGAGCTTTAACCTATGGAACCTGGCTGAAGACCAGGTTGTGAAACTTGGGAACGTCCATTGGTCCAGTTCTCAAAATGACAATAAAGAGGTTTAGCAGACAAGTAATCCTGCATTATAGTGATGTGTTTGGAAGAATAAAGGGAGCAGTCATCTTAGTAAGATTGAGAAAGAGCAATGTTGTTGATAAACCTGAAAAACACCAAAGCTATTTGAGATGAGAAGATAGATAGTGATGTAAATCCTCAAAGACATGAAACCGTGCAGTCTAAAAGAAGGGCATTTTGTGGGAGTCAATACATGAATATTGAAGTACTATCCCAGTGCACTAGACAAAGGCCCAGTATTGTAGTGCCCTGGCTGGCAAAGACACACTCGTGTCTGAAAGGGATAAAATAGAGTGACTAAGAACACATATGGGTGGATGCTTGTGCTTCAGCCTGGCTTTGGTTAGTAGGAACACAGGGCTTGTCCCCTTCTAAAAGCATCAGTTAGATCAGATATAAGGAAATGCCACTTGCATCAATTGATAAATTGGAAAGTTACTGTTTCCGTTTAAAAAATTAAAATATTTGGCACATGAAATTTTATGAAGATTGACTATTTTACAGACAAGGTTGGGCTGAAGATGGATACAATACAGTAATATTCAATTTGAATTAAAAGGCAACCAGTGTGCCCCCATCTTTAAGCTTTAATTCTTGCCTAAACTTCAATTAGATTTTTCACCAGAACTTCTTTGTCTGATTTAAAGTACCATGTAGATGTTATAGAAACTTCATTTAAATATATATTTAATTAGAAATGTTTTATGATTTTAATGAGCCTTGAGAGTCTTTTGATGAGCAGTCAGTGTAATTATGGTATTTAAAATTATTGGATAAATGCATACTTTATAATCTACCTTCCTTGCAACTATGTTTTCATGCTGGGTATTTTTAACATGAAGAATTGTTTCACGTTCTGTCAGTTTATCCTCCTCTTCCTTCAACAAAATGTTTTATCTCTGAAATAAAATTAAATATGCATGATACTACTTGTATTGGATAATATTGTAAAAGCACAGTTAAAAATCAATCTCAGAGATGAAAATTATTTTAATTTTGTTAGAAAAGTGACAAAATTGATAATTTGTTATGCACAAGTAAATTACAGACTAGCTCTGTCCTATACATGTTGTCTCTTTTGTGCTTTAGGAAATTACCTGCAAAATTGCTGCAGAAAACGTGTTGTGCTGGGTATTGTGCTATCAGCAATATGCTCCGCTACCACAACATAAAGAAAGAGAGAGGCTCAGCAAATTTAGAAAAATAAGGAGTCCATAGCACTAGCTGTTAAAAGGGAAAAAATGGGCTTTTTAATGCATCCTGTGCTTTATCACCCAACCTGAATGAAGACCATTAACTGTCACATGCTGAGCCTTACAATTCATTGTTCAGGAGCAGTACACATTAATTCCTAATAAATTGTTGTTACTTTGCTTTTTTCTTTGTGTGTGTGTTTCGATATGATTTTCATTAATGAAAACTGAGCTCATAGTAAGTTGAGTCTTTAATACAGAATAGATATGCTAATATTAGCATAATAAGCCTAAAGAAGGCAGCAAACAGTAATACTGTCTCTCAGGACCACAAATCAGTCAAATGTCTTCTCCAGGTAAAAAATACTTGACTATAGTATAATGCGCCAACAATTCCCATGCACTGACTTGATCTCCTTGGGCACGTAGATATCTGGCCATGAGGTAGTCGTTCCTGATCAGCAAAGTTTTTAGTGTCCAGGAAAGGATATAAAAGAAGGGTTGCAGCTTTCACCAGCATTAGTACAAACCCTGGTTTATGTCTGCAGTGCTAGGTTCAGAAATTCTCCACTTCCTTTTGCAAAAGAGCATGAACATTTATTCTGTTCTATTAAATTACTCTTGTTTCATGCACTGTCCACCTTTTAAGTGCAATGAGAAATGTCACTTGTATTCATGCTTTGCAAGGAGATCCTTGTACAATAGCATATGTGTACTGTCATCGTCCTATCTTATATGTGTAGTGTCATATGGAAAAGCTTAAGATATTTTAATTTCTGTCATAGAATATGCTTACTGGAGTATTCTTCTAAGTATTTAAACTTTTTATTTTGAACATTATTTGTTGCCAAGTCAAATAGTCTTGTTCTCAGATTTCTACACAACTCTCCAGAAGGCTCTATTTTGCTATGCACTGCTACATTGTGTAGTAGTACCGAATGGAGTTCTAGATGTGTTACTAGAACTTTCTCTGGTGGTTTGTCCTTTGGGTTTATATTTCTACATTGAAACATACTTAAAAATTTTAATAGAATTTTGCTATGAGCCTTTTAAAATGTAGTTCTCTTTGACTGTTTAAAAAAATTATTATGGGTTAATAATCTCCATAGCTGATATGTCTGTCTAGCAAACACTGATTTTTACAGGATTAACCACTTTATGATCTACAATACCATTTACCGAAACTGAGAATATTAATCCAAACAGTTTTCTTCTGGCATAAACAAATAATCTGTGCTGATTATTATCATTGGTTTTGTTTCACCCAGTTTTCTATGCACATAGGGTTTTGTTCCTTTTATCTTCATGCCTTCTTTTCTGAAGGGGGCCATTTCTGGGGGGGGGACATTTCAGCTAATTCCATGAAGTCATAAGGTGCTTTTAGTCTTAAAAACATTTTCATCTTTGAAATAATTGTATAATTTACTTTTCCTATTTACTTATATTTCCATCCATTTAATATATTCCTCCAAGAAAAATACTCCTCTCACTCTCTGTTCTAAGATTTACCTGTTTGTGATTTATGTATTTATTAACCCTTTATTTTGGATATTATCTAATCCAGTGTTCTGGTCTTAATTTTTTTAAATTACTTACTTAGCCCAGTAATAGCCCAGTCTTGGGAGGTCAGTCTATTGAACAGATGCCAGAACAAATTCCACTTTTCTTTCCTTGGTGATGCTCTATTGTGCAAGGAGTTGCAGCTTGCTTGTCTGCAAGTGTGAATGTTCCTAGTTTACAAATTTTCAAGATAAATCTGTGTGCAAATCTGGGAGCTTTGCCAAAAAGAAAGAAAGTGCTTAAGAGTGTCTGTTCCCATATTTCTGCCTTTTCCATATTTGTTGTGTCAATGACGCTGTCTCTTCGCTTTCGACTTCTCACAGCTGATAGTCAAATGCACAGAATTTACAACAGTAGTGGTGGATGTGAGGAGAGAAGGTTATTTTTGGTTGGCACAAACATGGGCAAAACTTATGTATACATGTATATGTATATGTAAACATTTCCTCTCCTATTTTGGCATGGTGTCAATTTTATTAAACTGTTTAAAGGCATTTTACATACACTCCATTGTATTTTTTCTACATATACTTGATCAGTGTTAATGTTTTCCATGGTACCCACATCTCCTGATCTTCTAATCACTTTCCTATGTGGAATTTAGAGTGTGCTGCAGTTAAAAGAAATGTCAAGGCAGAGAATGAAATTATATACAAATATCCTTTCTTCTTTTTACACATCTTTTATAAGAAAGAGGTAGAGCATTTTTAATGGGAAAATATACTTGTCTGTTTTCTGCAGCACTGTAGTTGAGTTTTAAAAACCAGTATGCCCACATCTGAAAAAGAGAATAGAGGTGTTAAAAGTTGGTTGGGAGGGACTATTTAAGCTAGAAAATGTAGGTGTGCTGTTTACTTAACCGTAATTTATGTAAGTTTAGGATAAAAATGAGCCAGACCTGTCATCATTTTGTGCTTGACTTTTGTGACATCTCACTCTTAGGGGAAAGGAAGCACCCAAGATTTGTAGATTCTTGTGGTCAAAAGAAATGACAGGAGTCAGAGAGTTCATAAAAACACCAAATCTTATTATGAGTTACAAGCTTGTCATGGAAAATGGAGGGAAATCAATCAATCAGTCAGTCAGTCAGTCAGTCAATCAGTTCCAGTGTCAGTCAAGTCAATGGAAAGGCCAGGGATATGGGGCATGCATCCAGGCTTGCTGGGGGTACTTTCTCACAGCTTTTTTCCCACCCCGGGGGATAACTATCTCACTTTCTATGCAAATTAGTTGTCATGCACAGTCCATTCTTTCAGATCTTTCTGGAAATGGGTTGGAGGGCCTCAGGAGTCTTGGGTAGCCTTGCTTCTACCCTGCAATCCATGCCCACTTCTTGGCCTCATTCTTGTGGTTGCACTGTGCTGTGTTGTCCTTACCTTCAGGAACTAGAGCAAGGATGTGTCTTGGTTAAGTGCTGCCCTACCTTTGCATGGTCTCCATCTGCAGCCACCTCTTGTTCTTTCTCATGGTGGTTCCATAGCCATCTGTCTATTGGTGCTGGAGCCCCTTATCTTCTGGGATTCTACAACCTGTGAAAAGTTCTTATGCTCATAAGAATCTTAAATAGCCACTACAAGCACATCATCTCTTCGTCAGAGGAGACTCAGTCTCTAAGAAGTGTTGTATTTAAGCAAAAAACAATACCTTTACACAGTGTCCACATCTATCTTCAGGGTTTCAGCCATATCTGTGACTGTTTCAGATACTTAGGAACCAGAAAAACTGCTGCTTAGAATGAAATACTCATTCCAGGTGCCAGCTGCAACAGACACAGTAGGTTTTATGGTCCTAAGGCTCTTTGTAATTTCCGAATATGTCAAGCTCATTAAAAATACTGAATAATTAAAACAATTTCAATATAGTTTCAACCATTTAGTCTTTTAATATTTTATCCTAAAATAAAGTGCACATGGTGCTCTAGAATGCTGTTTACTTTGAGCAGAAATATAGAGAAAATCAAAATTTCCAAAAAGAGAGAAACGTTGCACTAACTTTGGCTTTATGTTCTCATTTATTGTAATATCCCTAATTTTGTTATTTCTTTGACTGTTCTTCATGCAGGAATTATTCTTTTTATGAAAGCACAGTGCTTTGTGCTGATTTCTGGTCTTTAGAAATACAAAATCCATTACCAGGAGTTCAAATATTGCAATGAATTATTATGGGTTTTATGTCTTTGATATCTCAGACCTATCCTAGTCAGTGTTGATTTAATGCTGTTGGTTAGTGCCATGTTCTCCTGAAATGTGCAGGCGGCTGCAAAGAAGTTAACATTCCTGTTTAAAATGCGGAAAATGGCATTAAATAATGCTTATTTTCCAGATACTTTAGGCTCTACCTGTCTGCTTCTTTTTTTTTTTTTCTTCAAAATTTCCAATTTGTATCTGGATTGTCAATAAAACCTCTAACTTGGACTTCTGAAGAGTGGACTGCACACCATTCTCCATCATTTATCATCAGTCCTGGTTAACTGGGGATGTCCCAGATGAATGGATGTTGACCAGTGTGATGCCCACCCAATGGATGGGTCAGAAGGAGCACCTGGGGATCTACAGGTCTGTCAGCCTGACCTCGGTTTCTAGCAAGATTATGGAGCAGATAATCTTGAATGCCATTATGCGGCATCTACAGGACAACCATGGAATCAGGCCCAACCAGCACAGGTTTTGAAAATGCAGGTCCTGCTTGACCAGGCTGATCTCCTTTTACTCCTTACAGCCTGTGACCTGGCTGGTAGATAAGGAAAAGGCTGTGGGTGTTGTGTACTTGGATTTCAGCAGAGCCTTTGGTGCTGCCTCCCACAGCATTCTCCTGGAGAAGCTGGCAGCCCATGGCTTGGCCAGGTCACTCTTCACTGGGCTATGAACTGGCTGGAAGGCTGGCCCCAGAGCCTGGCGGTGAATGGTGCTGCAGTTGGTGGTCAGTCACTACTGGGATTCCCCAAGGCTCAGTACTGGCTCCAGTCCTGCTTAATGTCCTTATCGGTGGTGTGGATGAGGGCATTGAGTGTACCCTCAGTGAGTCTGCAGACAGCACTAAGCTGGGCAGGAGTGTTGATCTGCTGGGGCACAGGCAGGCTCTGCAGAGTGATCTGGACAGGCCGGGCCAAGGGGCCGAGGCCGATGGTGTGAGGTTCAGTAAGGCCGATGCTGGTTCCTGCACTTGGATCACGTCAGCCCCGTGCAGTACTACAGGCTGGGGGAAGAGTGGCTGGAGAGTGGTCCAGGAGAAAAGGACCTGGGGGTGCTGCGTGACAGCTGGCTGAACATGAGCCAGAGTGTGCCCAGGTGGCCAAGGTGACCAATGGCATCCTGGTCTTTATCAGAAATAGTGTGGCCAGCTGGACCAGGGCAGTGATTGTCCCCCTGTGTGTCCAAAAAGGGCAGCAGAGGTGGTGAAGGGTCTAGGAAGCAGGTTATATGAGGAGAGTCACAGTTTGAATGGGACACCTGATGTTGTTTAGCCTGGAGGAAATGAGGCTCATGGGAAACCTTATCACTCTCTACAATAGCCTGAAAGAAGGGTGCAGTGAGATAGGTATTGGTCTCTTCTCCCAGTCAGCTAATAACAGGACAAGAGGAAATGGCCTCAAACTGCACTGTGAGAGGTTAATTTTGGATGTCAGAAAGAATTTCTTTACTGAACGGGTTCTTAAACACTGGAATGGATTGCCCAGGGAAGTGGTGGAGTCACCACTCCAGGTGGCTTTCAAGAAAGGAGTAAATGTGGCACTTAGTGCTATGGTTTAGCTGATATGGTGGTGTTCAGTCAAAGGTTGGACTTGATGATCCAGGAGGTCTTTTCCAACATTAATGTTTCTATTATTATATGGTTTTGATATAGTCAACAGATAAATGATATTCCTGTCATGAGAGGATTTCTGAGATTTAGAAACATGTTCCCAACCTTTTCCAAGATGAAATCCAAACCTTTTAAAGTTCATCAAGCAGAGAGAGAAAGTCAGGAGCCTGGCAGGTGGGGACTTCACCAGTACATAAAAGACCTTTTCTCTGTCACTCTCATGTCTCCCATGAGTCATTTGAATTAGAAAGATACAAGCATCCCACAGTCATTCTTTCTCCTGTGTTAAAGAATTTGTCAAATCTTCACAGTGTTAATTTATTGCAGCATGATGGTGTACTGTACTCTGACCAAAGCTGCAGTAGTCCTGGCTGGCAAAGGCCAACCTGTTAAACTTTCTGAAGGTACTTTCTTGACTTTTAGCTATGAAAGGTGTTTTCCTCTTGAAAATTATGTTAAAGAAGGTATGCATCTGTAAAAAATCTTCACCCAATTGGTTTTCTGTCAGTAAAAGCTGTAAACACATTTTCATGATATACCACCAGGTTTTGGCTATCGGAACACTGTTGGATTAATAAAAAATAATGTAATAGGCCGATTGCTTTTGTTGTTATATTAAGTAGAAGAAAATTCCTCAATCTCTGCTTGCACTAGTAAAGCAAACATTACAATTTAAATTATTCTACTGAGTTAATTTGAAAACTAGAGCCTTATGATTTTTAAAGCAAGATTTTAAATCATATTTTACAAATTTTAAAGCAAAACGGTAGTATTTAACTTTTTAAAGAATGGATGTATAGAAAAAAATTACAGGAAATATTAGATATGTTAAGACATTTCATTATGTCATATTTCTGTTTAATCATTCCCCTATTTAGAAACTACTCTAAATAAAGTATCTTAAAATATAGTAGAAACTATTTACAGTTAAAAGATTTCCATGTGTATACATTTTGAGTAAATTAATCCGCATTATTTTAAAATTTATTTAATACATTTAATATATCTTGAATTTAAATGTATTTAATACACAGCATTATGAAGTTAATTTTTTATAGATGTTTTCATTAAGTTCACTCAGCATGCTGTTCTGTAGAGTCTTTGTAGTGGGTTAAAACCTGATGAAATTCACCTCTGTTTATTCATCTTTTTTCTTCCAGTTAATAACAGTGAAGAGAGGTTTTGGACTAAACAGAGAGAGTAAAGGTCTTTGCCAGTTCATTCGGGAGTGCTATTTCCTCTACTGCTCTTCCTTTCCACTTGCTTGCAAGGTGTGAAGCCTGCATGATGGATTTCCCAAACTGTCAGTCATCATTTCGCTTACCTTGCTCTTAGCCTTTGTGGCTTTCTCATTTCTGGATGTAAATATTAGTTACACAGATGTAGGCTATATTATCTTTCTTGGAATGAACTGGGGGAAATTACCAGTTTTTCTGTACCAAACAGAAACAAACTCTTTCTGTAAAGGATTGCATTCAGCAGTGAATGACCTGAATGACCCATAGTGAAGCCTACTGTGGACAGAGATCCTGTTTATCTATCTCCATCTCCTCTCTATTTTTTTAGTATGCTAGTCTAAAATTGATTTGTTTGGCTATGTAAATTTTTATCTACAGATTATTTTGCTCTTCTTTGGGATGGTATCTCTGCTTCAATCAGTTGTATTTTCATATCCCTGAGAATCTTCAGGAAGAGTGAAACAAGGTTATACAAACAGGTACCAATTTTTGAAAATAAAATAAGAAGCATCTGCTAAATTTCTTGAATGGCTTGTTGAAGTCAATTTTTTTTGGTCCTCAAAAAAACTGGGCTATTCTGGCTGCAGGCCAATGTTTTTTCTTTATAATGGGCATGAAAGGACAAGGCTTTTTAGCAGCCCATTATTTGCTTAAATTGAGTAAAACCATTTGTTACCAATAGAAGTCAACTTCCTGGTTCCCCTAAGTGTCCTGCTTACATAGCACATTTTTTTTTCTTCAAGTTATGAACTGAAAGAAATCCTTCTAAAAGCAAGAAAATTAGTATTTGTTAAAGTTTCCATGCATTAAGAAGGGGATTATACTACAGCCATAATAATCTTATGTTTTTAAAATATTTATCTTTTCATGCTATCATAGTAGTTCCTTCTTTAAAATTGGAGAAATTTTCTTGTTGACAAAATATGATTTTTTTTATACTCCTAAGCCTCAACACTGTAGAATTATCAAATATAGTTATTATCAAATATATCAAACTATATTATCAAATATAGTTTCTCAGCAGACATATTTATATTTGTATGCCACAGTAACCATATTTGAAAGTTTAATCCTTTCAAATATTTACGTTGGGTTTTCAACATCCATAACGGAAAGGCTTTGTAAGTTGAAATAAAAAGGGGAGGGCGAAAGAGAGGGAACAAGTAGCTTATGATGTGAAGAACAGGGTATTTTTAGTAGATGCATTTCTATCATGTAATCAAAGGCAGGTAAGTCATATGCATTTGCTGAATGAAAATATTGTTGGCACTGTGATCATAACACACTTCCTTCTTTGATATTCTTGAAAAATTATATTAATGCTCAAAAGAATCAAATTCAATCCAAGATTACAAAGTTATTTTAAATTACTGAACAAATATAATCCTTTGAATCGTCACCTCAAAGCACTTAGCTTAAACATAGCATTACTGGACCCATTCTTCCATAAAATCAGCTCTTTTAAAGGCCTGCATCATTACTCTGTTACTTCCATGACTATAGGTACATATATGTGTATATATATAGGTATATATAAGTATGTTCTATGCATATAAATTTGAAATATATGCATTTCCCAAGTATGCAGTGTTCTTAGTTGAGAAAGTCATAAACAACTTCATGAATGCACTAGACGTTATGGGGGTAGTCTAAAGAAGTAAAATAATGGGGCCTGCTCAGCATGCTTTTTACAGGTACACTGAAAATTTTTCTCTGCATCTCTGCAAACAGATTTAACTTCTTTACTTTCTACAATTCAATAGAGAGAAATAAAAGTATCACGAAAAATAGTTCTGTATAGCAATTTATATAAATGGATATATTCATGCTATTTATAGGTAAGGAGAGTACATCGATACATTGCCAAGGAAACCTGAGCTGAAATCATTTGATCTTCCTGGGTTACTGAATACTTTCCCCTTGCACTTTGTTAGCTTGTGGATGTGCAAGCCAAGACTTCCTCTCCTGCGTCTTATTTATGAGGAGAAACAGAAGCGCTCCCAGTGCTAGTCATTCTGACCTCATGATCTAAGGTGTAAGCTGACCAGCAGAAAACTTCAGTGATTCCTATGTTTATCTCTGCTGATGTGTTTTGCTGTATCTATCTGAAAAATATACTACTTTTTCCCCCTTGATTATCCACATGCAACACAGAAAGGAACAGTATATAGAGAAAAGTATTTAAGTGATTCATGCAATATATCACCTCCATTATTTGATATTTAGCATATTTTGAAAATATATTTAAAATTTTTAATTATCTATATTCACAAGCTATTATTGGCTTGAAAAATTTTGGTGCTACCCTAAAGATTACAAAGGTGATGGCATTTTATTCTAAACATATGCTTTCTTTTAAATATCAATAATATTAAAAGTTGAGCTTTCTGGACACTTGAATTAATCTTTCTATGTTTAAATGAACTCTAGGCAAAATATAGGTGGTGGTATAATGGGTTGGTTCAAAAAATTCCAATATACTTTTAAAATACTCATTTTATTTAATGTTCCAAGATAGATCAGACTGAAATAACACATATGCCACCTCTGAATTTGGATTTTTTTTCTAAGAGCTATGTTACTAATGATTTGAAACAACAGAAGTATGCAAGTTGGATGTCCAATTGACAAATCTTGCATCTTGAAAGTTATTCCTGGTAGTAATTTTATTCATATTCACATTACTTTAACTGGCTAGTTGGATTTGTATCAATTACTATTACCAGAACAATTGTCACATAATTTTGATATGCTACTAAAAACATCTATTTTAGACAAAATTTTTACTATTAAACATTGACTTTTTCCACTTAAACACAAACAGCTAATTTCCCATTTAGAACAATAAACATGTGTTACAGCCTTCTTCCTTACAATCCAGTAGTCTTTTAAAAAAAATATTCTCCCCAGACTTCAAGCATAAAATTGGAAAAATTTCTCAATTAATAAGGGACCAGATGCTGGTCAAGCTCATTTCATAGATCTTTAATTCATGGGTGCTGTTAAGTGAATACACAGAAGACATTCTTATCCTCATTGGATCTGCTTAAATGCCTTAAAAATAGATTACTTTTGGATAAAATGAAAATGCATTACAATAACTTCTTATACAGTGAACACTAAAGAACATCCAAACTGGGTGATATGGAAGATTTTTACCAATGCTATTGTTTAAGAGTCAATGAAATGTGCTGACAAGTATGAAATCACTATCTTTAGAAGGAATCTGCTGATATATTGTTAAATTTCCATTAGCCAAGATTGCTAGGTTTTGGTATTATACCTTCAGCAATAACTGCTTTGAATGTATTTAATTAAGCATTTTCAGTTGTTGTCCTTGTCTTAGTCTAAGACAATTTTGTGGTGCAGAGACTCAGAAATGTTACCTCCCTTCTCCCTGTCTACCAATAAGGAGAGACAAATGCAAAAAGATGTAAGTGAAAAAATTAATATCTTACTAAAAGAAAACAGCAACAACGAAGAAAACAACAAAAATCACTAGATACACAGGTGCTGAATCAACTGGCTCCTCTGGGAGCAAAGAAGACAAGACGGCTGCCACCCAGGCAGCACATGTGCCCCAGAGGACAAAGACAAGATGGTAGAGAGGATCTCCTGGCTATATCTTCCCCTCTGGAAGAAAAAAAAAGCCAGGAATGAGGGGGTCATGGTGGGATTCTGGTGGCAGATGGGATGTGCTGGCATTATCTGGGGCAGGTCCAGGCCTGCTGTGCCAGTTTTCCTGTTGCCTCTGTGTGACAGCAGGGGTGCATGCCTGGGATGTCACTCCTACCACTTGCTGCCTCTTCCTACCACCTGCTGGACTCCCTTTCAGCTCAGCCAGGCTGGGACTTGGTTGGTGTCAGTGCCACTGCCTTGGGCTGCTGGCCCATTGAGAGAGAGGGAAATTGTTCCACTGGGCACCAAAAACTGCAGTCCTGGCCCAGACATTCCTGGCTGTAGTTTTGGATCTGTCACTTTGGGAACTATCACTTTTGAACCATGAACTTGGGAGTGGTCCCTCTGCCTCTTCTCAGCCCAGTTGTCCTGCAGAAATGTCCTGGAGGGCTTGGAAATGGGAAGAGGCCCACAGGTCATACAGTGCCAGCGCCTGCTGATTGTTTCACTTTGGTGAGCCAGACCAAGATGGACCCCTTCCTCTTCCAGACATGGCATTATCTCTGCCAAAACCATGCCTATGGCTGATGTGAATGGTATTATAATAAACAGCACTGAAAACTCCAACTCTGTACCCAGGACGTTATCCACCCCTTATTCTATACCATGCACATGATGTCCAGATGTTTGTATGTTTCAACTGTAGCCATATACAGGTACAAATAACTACATTGATACAGGTATTATTTGGGTGGTCACTGACTGTTCCCCCAAGATGTTTGTTGAATTTATTTTAGTCCATTCCTGGTGCAACTTGAGCAGTCTGTATTCATTGCTGAAGATATTTTATGAGGTATGGTGGCAGTGTTATCCAACAACCAATATTACATATATAATTCAACATTACAGGTGGTTCTTAGCAAAATCAGGTCCCCTTGAGGTGCACGATGTTCCCCATCCCTCTGTGTTAGCCGCCAAGTGTAACCAGGCCCTTGAGCAAAAACAATCCCATGGATGGGTTTGCCTTTGCCTGAGATGGGACTAATCCAAATATGCACCATGGGGGCTTAATCTTCATCTGCTATATGCAGGGATTCTGATTGGGCAGGGCTAGCTTGGTTAGTGGAGCTGCTAGTGTTAACTAACCAGGTGGTCTTTGGTAAACGCAGATCCCAATGTTTGAAGGTTCCATCACCCAGTGCCTTCAGTGTTGTTTTTAACAATCCATTGCACTGACTTTCCCAGCGGCTTATGGATGATAGGGAGTGTGATATACCCACTGAATACCATGTTCTCTAGCCCCGGTCCATGAGGTTCTTTTTAAAATGAGTCCCATTGTCTTAATTCTTTCTAGGGTGCCATGTTGCCACAAGAGAGGTGTGACACACAGGGTAGGTCTCCAGCCCTCCAGTGGTTGCTTCTACCATTGTGAGCACTTAGGGCTTGCCTTGGCAGGTTTTCTGCAGTGTGATGTAATTCATCTGCCAGGCTTCTATTTATATTTAGTCCATTGTCTTCCATACTAATGGGTTTTACCTGCTTGGCTTGCTTGATGCAGGGCATGTTTCACAATCATGGATTACCTGGGGTATGGTGTCCATGGTTAAGTTCACCCTTCAGTCATAAACCCATCACTATGTTGCATCTCTTCCCTCTTCCCTCACCTGAGGCATCATGGGCCCACCAAACTAGAAGCAACTCTCCTTCATGTTGCCAGTCACGATTTACATTTAATTTCGGCAGCCCAATCCACCTATTTGTTGTTGCAATGCTCCCCATAAGCCCAACTCATAGGCATCTAGGCATCCACATGACAAACTTCTGTGGTCAGCTTCACTACCCTATCAGCAATGTCTAGCCAGATTTTTGCAGCCAGGTTGAATTTCCTTCTTCAATGCCAATTGGTCTTTTTTCATCATTCCAGCCACCCCCAAAGAGTGTTTGCTACCACCCACAAATCAGTATAGAGGTATAGTGTTGGCCACTTCTCTCAGTTGGCAATATCCAAAGCCAGATGAATTTTCAACTGTGCATCCTGACTTCATCCACCTTGTCCTTTGGTAGCTTCTGCGACTTGCTGCTTAGGCTCCAATATGGCAGCTTTCCATTTTTGACTTGTCCTTATAATATGGCAGGAACTGTCAATGAAGAGAGTGTATTACCTCTCACTTTCTGGTTACATGGTGGGGCCTCCTCGGCATGTGCCGCCTAATCCTCTTCCTCTTCAGATGATAGTCCAAAACACTCACCTTCAGGCCAGTTTGTGATAATTTCCAAGATCCCAGGATGATAAGGATTTCCCATCTGAACTTGCTGTGTGATCAGACTGATCTGCTTACTCCAGGTAGCATTGTTGTCATGATGTGTTGAAGGGACAGTTCCCTTGAACATTCTGCTTAACACTCTTCATGGTCATCTTACTGGGCAACTGGATTTGGTCTTATATTTCCTCCTTTGGACAGGGGTGACTGCTGTTGCCTTAGGCTGCTCATCTTGTTTAACTGCAGCCTGAGTGACTGTGGTGTCTGCCAATTTGCTGTCCTTCTCTTCTGGCTGTAGCTGCTGCTGTATAGTAAAAAGAAGCATGCAGGTAAGCATTAACTAAAGCCCAGCACAGAGCAATGAGTTGCCCCTTTCTGGAACTGACACAGCAATTTTATTTCAAATATTCTTCTATCTTATCAGAGCTTTGTATTTGTTCAGAGGGAGACTTCCAAACTGTATTTCCTGACACGTGGTATGAGACAGTGCAGGCTTTCACACTGAGGGTAGTGGATATTCCATGGAGGAGTTCCAGAAGGAGGCAAAAATCTGATGGCTCTCTGGCATTGACCCCCTCTCCACAGCAGACAAACAGCTGGGTTGGAACTTCCTGGTGTGCCTTCTCTCCCTGGCTCAGCTCCCCAAGGCTTGGGGCTGGAACAGGGCAGCCCCACTCCAGTCAGTCCCACTTCTGCAGTCTTGGACCAGCAGCTGTTCAGTTCACCTCAGGGTAGATAAAGGATTGTTGCTGCAGCTTCACCAAGCCAGAGGAGGAGAACCTGGGCCTCTGCCTGTATTTTTTGCCTGGGCCAACAAAACCAAGCAAAACCAAACTGCACAGCACCATGGAATGTCTGGGCAACCATTTTTGGGCATAAGGCAGAGGACTATGGACTAGACTATCATCATAAATCACTCCAAGACATCTCCCTAGAAATTTCTATCATGATTTCAAATGTGTTGTAGACTGTAAAGGGGAGACAGAGCAGAGCCAGCAAGAAGAATATGGTGTCCTTAGCATCCAGAGGGAATTCAGCTTTCTCAAGAAAGGATGTATCAGACCTGAAGGGGAGAAGAAGGTGAAAGACAAAAGGAAAAATCATCTCCTCTTCTTCCGACAAGCTGTGTGTGATTATTAATAAACCCCCAGACATAGCAACCCAGGTCAAGACAGGCAAAAAACAATTAATACATTTACCAAATGATCTTCATTGCCTTTGATGTTATCATTCCATAAACTGGTATCACAAATTGCATCAACTATATCTTGATTCCTCTCTCTGATCTGAAGAAGAGCACTATCACAGGCAGATGGTCCCACATATTTGGACACATATACATGGTTAGGTGCCACAGCACCATGACCAAGACCAAGCAATGCGCTGACTAGGGAGTTCTGTACCCAATATAGAAATGATTTGGTCAAATTTGTTATTTTTTCACTTTCTCTCTTGATGTCCGTTTAGTTAGGTGCCATATATGCCTTAATTTAAGGCAATTCTACAGGGCAAAGACTGCAATAACTTCCCTCCCCTTAGTTTTCAATCTATCCCCTCTACCAATGAGCAGAGACAAATGCAAAGAGATATAAGTGAAAAAGAAAAAACAGTTTGCTAAAAGAAGACAGCAATAACCAAGAAATACAGAGGCAAACAGTTAAACCCTCACCCACATATGCAGAGGAGATCCTCTGAATTGTCCCAGGGAACACAAACGAAATGGTGTATGGGCCATGCAGCCGAGACAGGGGACAAAGGCAACAACACACCAAACGAGCATCCATGGTTCCAAAACTGCCTCGTTCCCCAAGCAACAATGAGAGCGGGGAAAAAGCCAAAACCTAGAAAACGTATTTTTCTCCTAAAGCTGCTGAAACACCGGAAGAAACTTCTCAGCATATGTAGGGCCAACCCCCTCAGCAGCTGGAAACTTGTGGGGCGGCTCCGACCCTTGGCGACAGGCGGCTGTCCTGAGCAGCAGCGGCAGAAAGTCCAGAGAAAACATCTCGCCCGGCTGCAAAAGCGGTGGTTGCTATAGCAACCGTGGCAAGGGTCGCTGTCTTTTTTTTTTTTTTATCAGTTCCTGGGAGGCCGTGGCTAGCAGCTGCCTGTCAGAGCGCCCTGCTTTCTGAGGTTCTCATGAATCTGGAAAGAAAAAACCAGAGCTCCACGTTTCTGTTCCCAGCATTCCTCCCCTTTCCGTGAACCAGGGTACAACACAGAGGTTCTGCTTCCAACTCTGGGTCTTAAAGAGATAGTAAACTACCTTGTACAGATTGATGTAGAGAAGATATGGAATACCTGATTTTGGGTCACCCTCAATGCTACACTCTACCTCCTATCTCTGTAACTATGACAGTCCTTCTAAGCAAAGAGCTCCTCTAGTTAAAAATATGCAACAAATCAAATTAATTAAAATTAATTAGCTCAGCTCATGTAGTAGTGTTTCTGAATAATGCTGAGGACCATAAATTCAAATTAAGGCTTGCACAACTTCTCCCTAGGTTTGAAGAGAAGGTACATTACCAAAAGTGGAAACCAGTCACTGTATTAAATGGCATTCACTGGGGATGCTTGCAAAAGTGACTGCACTGAGTGTTCATACAGCCAGATTTTATATCATAAACCAGAGAATAAAGCAGACAGACATAGCAATTAATTGTACCTAATGCTAATATACACATAAGGTTAAGTATGATAGCAGTCACACATGAGTGGAATAATAGGAAATTAATGATTGCAAAACCTTGATCATAGGCATTCAGTGCTTATAATTTTATTAATAGTATGCTTTTCTTGTTCTAATACTCCTTCAGGCAGGAATATAGGTTGTCAGATTCAGTTTTTAAGGTAAAGGTGTGAAGGATATATGCTAATTTATACACGTTGATTGAACATATTTTTTCTTAATTGTTGTTTAACAATGAGATTTTACTACAAAGCACTTGTTCTCCTGGCTTTAGAAAGCTTTTAAATAGATACAAAGTGTACACCATGCTCTATTGCCAATAATGACTGTTCTCTTCTTGCAAATATAAGGAATGAAATATATATCATCCCACCATTCTGTATTATATTTGATTTATTCACCAATCTAAACTTGTATATAGATTCTGATTTTTGCAGTATGAATGAGGACCTAAGAAGTGGGGACAGGATTAAAGTATTACTTCTGACAGTTTCGTAAAAGCAGTCCTTGTTCAGCTGATTTTTTACATCTACTTTTCTGCATCATTCTATGGCTCATTAACAGCCTATTAGTTTTAATACTTGAAAATGTGGTTTCTAGTTTTAGTATTGGTGTTTTACCTTTTGTGTTCAGGTGGTCTGAACTGGGAGCCTATACTTTATTATCTACTTAGAACAGAATGAGATTAATATTAAAGGGATATCAAATTCTTAAATATCCACAGAACTTGTAAAAGAGGTAGAGCCACAGAAGCGACCATTGTGTAGGCATAATTGAAGAGATACAAAGTTTACCTGACTACATATCAGCACTATTGCTGTATTTATTATCCTGATTTTCTTTAACAGAATACTGTATGAGTTTTAAGGTTCTATATTTGACTGCTACTACTAAAAAAAAAAATTATCTTCACAGTCCCTCACTTCTGCAGTTTTAGTGGCATTAGCTCTTAATCCTGAACTAGAAATGAGTATTCATATGGGGAAGGAAGAATCTGATGTCCTTTATTTCTGTTTAGATTGTTATACTTGATGGTTAAAGAAACAAAGAGCCAGTCAGTTTTGTAGTATTTTGTAAAATAGTACTGTCACTGCCAGAGAATTATGACAATTCACATTCAATATTTGGGTTGGACTTCATGTGCTGACATTTCACTGCAAATGTAGAGAATATCTGCCTAACTTCCAAAATGTGTGTTAGCTCTTCCACTTTTTCTCTGCAAGTTTTACAAGGTTTCCTTCCACTTCTACCAATGTGTGTGTGACACATAAAATGGAAAAAAAAGTACTGTTGCAGTAAGTATAAGAAACATTTTGTAGTAGCTTTGACAATTTGTGTCAATTGCCTCATGCCCATGCCAATTTCTGAGTGGCAAGGTTTTTGGGGGTTGTGTTTTGTGTGATTCAGTAATCTCAACTGGTGTAACCTCAGCTGGGGAGGGCAATGAATTGATAAAAACCATAAATGTTCTACTTGTTCTAAAGACTAGTTTAAAACACATTAAAATTAATAATTTTTTTTTTCTTTCAGGTGGGAGATGAAAGAAGATGCAGATCTTGAAGATGAGGAGGATGTTATGGTGGAACACTTAAAAAATGTTTATTTGACACAAAGGACTCCTATCTCAAAGGATAAAGAAGAAGAATTACCTTGACAGATTTTGGGTAGCACCTTTTTTCTGGATTTAATGGGATTAACTTAATGTCATAACTCACAGGACTAGAAAACTCAGAAATATGTATCTTGAGTAGGGCTTCTAAACTAAAGAGTCTTGCCATGTTACTGTCTGGTGACCCCGACCAGGAAGCAATTGTTCACACATGCATAAGGTGAGGAACAGTACAGGAAAATGTCAGTGTCAGAGAACAAGGAGGTTGTATCTCAGTACTGCAGAGGCATAAACCTGAATGACAAATTAAGAATTGTTTCAAAAATACAAATTTCATTCTGAAAATAATGCAATTTTGGACACAGGCTGAGCAAATGCTCCTGGTTTCCATCCACCACTTTGGAGTCAGCCTGCCCCCTATTCATGTCACTCAAAGACCTTTTCTCTCCTTTGATGCTTGTTTATTGAATGACCCAAAATACATGAAAAGGGACAGATATAGCCCATACACCTACAGTCCTTTTTGAGTTGCTCCAGGATGAGTATGCTTGGCCATTATTCCCAATCAAAAGTGCATCAGCATTACTGCCCTCACAAATCCTTACTTAACATCCAGTGTATTTTATGGCTTAAAAAAACACATTATAGAGAAACTTTAGAAGTTTTGAGAAGCATATTTTTATCTAAAAGAATTATTTGCAGGCAGTGCTCAGAGGATTATCTGAACAGTGAACTGAGAAAATAATAAATAATTTATTATTTATTTTTGATAAATATAGTAAAATTTAATATTAGAAATAACCCTGGTTTTATATTCAAAGTTGTCTGAATATTAAATACTTTTCTGAATACTAATTATTTTTCTTACACACTAAGAACTTAAAACTACCAACATTTTTTATACAGAAGGTTTGGTTATCTCTTTAGGTCTACAGAAATAATCCATAATTTTCCTGTAAGTTTCTTTCATTATAAGTCCAATGGAACTATTTTTTCTGCCTGATGAAGGACTCTGGCAGGATCTTGCTAAGGGTGCAATCTGAGCAGAGTTATTCGTGTTCCCAGCATATCTTCACACAGATGCTATTATGGACATAATGTAGACCACATCAATAGGATGAAGGCACGCTTTTTTCCCTAAAGGCTTCAGCAGCATCATGGGTAAGCATATTACTAATGCTGATTTGGGGTCTTATCTGAAATGCAGGTTTTTCCCTTCTTAATTGCTCTTTTTTCTTTTCATATAAAGCATCAGACCATTTAAAATAAAAATGTGGACAATTGCATCTTGCAAATCTCCAAAGATCTTGTTACAACACTGCAACACAAAAGGGCTGAGAGGCACTGGAGCTTAAAAGATGCTCAAAATGTTAATTAAAGAATAAAGTAGACATTTTCTTCTGCTGCAAGTGTAGTAATTTCAGATCATAAAGGAAGTGATGAAGTGTAAAACTCATTTATCTTTGCTTTGTATTTCACCTTAGAAGATTAGTGGTGGACTTCAGGTTTAAAACATGTCTGCAGGGATCTTCCATGACATCAGGTTTGGTATTCTGACAAATAAGGCACACATATTCCAAGCCATACAAATAATGTGTTAGTGTACATGGAAACTGGAGCTCAGAATATTCTCTCCTATTTTATCAAAATCTATTAACTTTTTGTATAGTCACATAAAGTGCCTGTGGTGAAACTGATTTAAATACTTCTTGTAAAAATGCTCCCCTTCTGGGAAATACCTACTCTGAAGAGAATAAACTTTGTAAGTGAGCAAGCTAATTGAAAATAAAACCCCTCACTTACACTGAAGTGGTCCCGTTGGCCACATTATTTCTGATAAAAGCCAAGGTACCATTGGCCTTCTCGGCTACCTGGGCAGACTCTGTCTCATGTTCAGCTGGTTGTTGACCAGCAACTTTTCTGCTGTGCCACTTTCCAGTCACTCTGCGCCACACCTGTGGTGTCGACTTGGGTTGTTGTGACCCAAGAACAGGATGTTGATCCTCATTCCACTGGCCTCAGCCTACTGAACCTGCTTTTCCAGATCCCTTGTAAAACCTTCAAACTCTCCAATAGGTCAACATCCAGCTCAATTTGGTGTCATCTGCAAACTGACTGAGGATGCCCTCTAGTCCCTGGTCCAAATAATTCATAAAGATATTAAACAGGAATGTCTCCAATACTGAGCCTTGGAGAATCCCACTTATGACTGGGCAATGACTAACATGCATAAGAACATAACAACATAAAAGCTGAACCTTTGCACAGGATGTTATTTGGATGTTTTTATTTGGCTGTTTTTCCTATCCAAACCTATACATGCATCTTTTAGAGTATATGAGCGTAAATGTGTATTTCAAATTGTACTTGACCTACCATCTGTACTGAGAAATATCAAAGCTTGGTCTTGCTGGCAATGTAACCATTCCAAGTAACCTTTAAGGTATAAAAGAGACATCATGTTGGCAATATTACTTAAACCTGAATACACACTTGTATAACATTCATATTTGTTCAATAAAATTATAGTAATAATAATAATAATTGTACAACTGAGATTGCTAAGTAACATGCCATTAATTTATCAAGACTGCTTGCTTTGAACTTAAATGTTTAATTGAAAATTGAAAGAGCTGACCATTTTTCCATTGGATACATATATTCCATAGATGCTTGTGTGTAAAATTAGGAATACTTTTATAACTGTAAAACTTCTGCTTTCTTTGGCTTTTCTTCCTAAAACAATAGTTCTTTATTCTTTAAAAAGTTCTGCTGATTCTAAAATTGATTTTAAGAATGATGCAATGTCCTGGCTCTTTGACACTTCTTACTGATCCAGGAATGTCTCACATGTATGTTTAACCTAAGTAAATGAAAGCAACAGGAGTCAGATTTGTTGGCTACAGTTGGGCACAAAGTGTCGTGACCACTGCAAACTGATCACGTTAATTCCTCCTGAAAAGCTGGTCAAAAATAAAAACTAAAATCTGTTGTGTACGACAGACCTTTTGAGTGGGAAAGAGCTGGCCTCACTGGCTCAACTGAATTAGCTCAAAAGGAAGGTATTATATTTATAGAAATTAATTGGATCAGATGGCACAAACTAGGTTAACTATACATTACCATTAATGCTCACACCTAATTATCTTTTAACAATTTAGTGTACTTAGCTCCATTTACAAAACAAGCTTCAGTGGGAGACTTCATGGCATGGAATATCTCTAATTAAGTTTGTTTAATGTCCCCTTCAGAATGCTCCAAATCTTAACATCTTTCAACTTTTGAAAGGTAATTAATAAAATTAGAAGCAGGGCAAAATTGAAATTGCTTTAATAATATTGAAACTCAAAAAGAGAGGAGAAAGAGAGATATTTTGGGAACAGATTAACATTTAGACGCAACCCTGTTTTCTAGTGACTGCTGTCCTGACAGACTCCCATAGGCCGTATTTTATTCTAGGAGAGGGAATTTGATGTGCATTTACGCTATTTGCTCAGGAAATATGCGCAATGGCAAATGGATGTTCTCTAATTCACCTCTACATCATCAGAGCAAAGCATGGTAGGCATGGCTTTTTCCAATTAGCTTCTGCTGGTAGAAATAATCCATTTCCCTCTCAGCTGGAAGGTCTTCACAAAGTACTAGTGAGTCTTATGTACAGTAAAACATCAATTATATACTGATATAATATTATTCTATGGAGCTCCCTAAAAATATGTGCAATCATTTCTAGTGACAAACACTACGCATACTCCCAAGGCAACAGTTGAAAGACAGAGGGATTAGATCCATTGCCCAATTAGACATGAAAAGAGTGAATAACTTGATGGCAACAGGGAGATTTCTAAGTGACTACATAGATCTTGAGGAGGTTCTTATTGGAGGAAAGCCACTTTTTTGTAGTAATTTTCCATATTGTAAACAGGGTTATGAATGGAAGCAGAATCTCTAAAACTATTCTAGGTGTAATGAGTAAAGGTGAGCTTGCTTTATCCTCTGCCTTTGGACTCTAGCACTTGAAATGCAATCTAAACTAACTGACACTGGCAGGAAGGCAGTACAAGAAAAGCATGCAAGATCTTGAGCAGGTGGGGCTAAAGGCTTTGTAATAACCATGAATAAAATGATGGAAGAACCAGATCATTTCTCTTTAGCAGCATAATTTGAGAACGAACTGTTACCAATTATTGCAGCAAGTTAAATGATACAGTGCTGACAGAAAAACATTCTAAAATCTAAGGACTCATGCAAAGAAGTGAAAATAAATCCAAACACTTCTTTTTTTTTTTTTCTTTTCCTGAAGAAAGTGATTCTATAACAAGTGTCTCAGGAAGAACTGGCAATGACCAAATATTAATGAGTAAAGTGACCTTCTGAATTAAGACTCTAACTCTAAATTTAATAGACAACTATCCCTAAGCTGACAAGAAGTCGCTGAAATCATGGCTGGTACAAATTTCACTACTAGCCGAAGACCTTTATATGCCTGACAATTTCAGCTGTTAGTAAGTTGCAAGCATCTCCAAGAAGTTACAGTGTAATATCTCCTACTGAAGAAAGTGTGTTTATGTTAAAATAGCTCATTATACATTTTCTGCCTATGTAGTAAACACGACTGAAATGCCTTTTGTGAAAAACCTTGTCTTCTGGGGAACTCTTATTTGGAACAAGATACATTTTGCAAATGAAATAATCTAATCTAGAATAACACCCCCCTCCCCTCACTTAGTTTTACATGTGAATGTCCATACATGGATTTGTTCCAAACGGGCTGTTGTTAAATTCACACACCTTGTAATCTTTAAACAGTCACACTGGAAAAAAAAATAAAACAAAACAACAAAAAAAACCAAAAAACCAAACCAAACAACCAACAAACAAACAAAATCCCCAAACCCAAACCAACAACAACAACCAACCAAATACCCCCCCCCAAACAAAACCAAACCAAATACATACAAATCACAAACAACCAAACCCCCAAACAAAACAGCAACCAACCAACCAAACACCCCACAAACCAACCAAAAAAAAAAAAAAAAAAAAAGGACTGAACAAAACAAGACCTTTGTGTCCTGTTGACTCTGTTTTCTCTCTGATGCATTAATTCAGCAGTAGCCTACTGGGTAACAGTAGGACAGTTCTTTTTCACCTTTCCATTTACAACCATTAAACCAGCACTGCCAAGTCACATCTGCACATCTTTTCAGTCCCTCCAGGGCTGGTGCCTCCACCATGATTATAGAATTTCTGCAGTAAATTGATCCAAGCTCCAACTGACAACAGCCCCAGTGTCTACACTGCCCTGAGTTACATCCATACTCTATCTGGAAATAAGGCAAAGAACTACATAATTGTGATCATATTCAACAAGTTTGATTTTTTCTGGTTACTATGTCAAAGAGAATACCATGTCTGCCTTGCCAAACACAGGTTTAGAACTTCATTGATGATGGAGGTTTGCTGCAACAGCACATAACTGCTTCCTTTTAGGGCAACCTTTTAGAAAAATAATATCTTTTCAGCTCTCCCAGTAAATACAAGCATTGGTTAAAATTACTTCTGTAAAACAAGCACTCAGTCACTAGAAAACACCTGATGAATGATTAGCAATGCACCTATGCATGTTCTTTACAATACCTGTTAATGACATGGTTATGTATATTCTATCCCTAGGTTAATGCACTAGAGAATGGAATATGATTATACAAGCAACTTTGTTTTAAATTTGTGTTTGCTTAATAGCCAGGAATTTTATCATTTTGTCCCCTAATCTGTGTTTTTGATGTAAAAAGTCAGTAACTTTTGAATATTTGGTTTCCATAAAGAAATAGGGTCACATAGTTCTTCATCGGTCAGCTTGATTCTGGGTTTTTTCCACCTCAATACTGTCTTTCTGGCATCCTTGACAAACTTACTGGTTTTTTAATATTACTGTCATTTACAATGTTAGTACTGCTGCCACTCAGTTATACACGGGCAAATATTTAATCTTCTTGATTGTTACACAGACCTAAAGATGTGTGGGTCCTACAGGGATAATAATTTCAAGTTTAGGATTTGAATACTTCTGATCCTAATGTTCCACATAAATCTATGTTCTTGCATTGTTCTAAGCTACCTTTGTTATTTAGGGTAGTGGGAGTTGTGCTGCTAGTGAGTTATATTTTTTACTTAAACAAATGTATTTTGCCTCAGGTTTTTTCTTTAATTTCTCTGAACTTTAAATTTACTCTTGGAAATCCATAGCACATTTGTTTTCACAACCTACAAATATCTAAATACTAATCAGTAAAGCCTATGCCTTATCAAACCTGATACAGGGTCTTAGAGAACCAAGAATTCAATAAATGTAAAATTTACATTTATTGGAAATGTAGAGAGAGACCAACCACCTGCAAGGGTATCATTCAAGGAATGTAGTAGTTGTTTTCATGGGGATTCTCACCTGTCTGTAAAATTTATACATTTAATCTTTAAAGAGTTGTTTGCTAGTGTACAGGACACTTTGTGTATGTATAAATAGATACATATTCCATATAATTAACATATGGAATTAACATATATGGATTTCATTATGTAGATTAATATTATGCTCTTCCTCTAGATAATGGACAAACATTGGGGAAATAAGAAGTTGAAATGGCAGGTGGTTTTTGCTCTGGTATATGACTAGCAAACAGGTAACTTTCTGCGGAAAGACAGATCTGGCTTCGGGAATGAAATTCTGTTGGCAGAAATCCTACCTGCAGGTATGGATTAACTTCAGGAAATTGATGGCCGAATAAGTGTTGTGAAGACTTTTTTTTTCAGAGCCAAATGGATTAGGTCTCTTCAAACAACAATACATTTCAGTTATGGCTCCCAAACTTCACACATGCCCTTCCACTTTAGGAATGAAGAAACTGAGAGAGGTTGTTGCATTAATGCACTGCAAATGTGTAATGTTAGTCATCTAGCCTCCTTTAACCAGAACATGGCAGTCTGTTCTTTATTTCCAAGAGCTGTGAAGGGTCTACATAATTACTGACTGTACCTCCACCAGGCTTTGGTATCACCACACAGATAACTCCATCAAAAGGTGCCCTTTAACTGTGTAACAGAAAATGCACATGTATTTGCTTTTCCATTTTCTGTGTATACAAATGTTTAGATAGCAGTTGTACAATTTTTAAAAAAAGTTATATAATACCCTGAAGCAATCATCTACTCTAAAATGCATTATTCACTCAAAAAAAATTTTTGGAGTTGAGGCATTGATACTTTAGGATGGAAAAATTATAGGTATGCTGAGTACATTCTTGCAAAAATAAATAATGTTATATTGAGATAAAATATTTCAAAATTCAAAGTACAATTAAATCGTTTGCACATATAAGAGCAGTGAAATAACTTGGCAAGGTTTGCATCATAAACTCATATATCTACAGAGTAAATAGCAGAACACAAACCATAAAGTTCTGTCATGAATGTTGCTTTCAATTTTTGTTTTATTCCACCAAAACTTTTCATATCAGTCTGGCATTTTTTTAACAGCTATATACAGGACCGAAGAATTATGAGTGGTAACTTGAAATATGTATCATATATATTTAATCTTTACAACAAATGCAAAAGCAGAAAGTGAAAAACAAAGACATAAAAGACTGTAGAAACACTTGAGAACATATAATGAAACATAAGAGTGAATGTCACAACAGATTTATGTATGTTCAACTTTCAGCAAAAACTGCTGAGGATGAATTTAAGAGTATTTGTATATATTATACTTTTGGCACAATAGCAAGAACCAAAATAAATTACCCAGGAATAGGATGTAGAAAACAGATTCAGAGTGTAAGCAAGTTGAATAAGAATTTTGAATTAAGAAATCTTTAAAGCCAAAAGAAAGGTTTTTCAGCCCTGCACAGCACTCAACAGTGCTGTTTTTAAATAAATTTTCAGTATTTCACATTTTTTTCTAAAGTTTCTAGTTCAACTATTGTGAAAAGTGTTTTGGAAAAGGTAAAACATTATCTTTGTCAAGAAAATGAATGTATTTTTATTTTTCACGAAATGCATTCTCTGTATTTATGTATTATAAATTGTTCTCAAAAAGCCTATTCCATCGATATCAAGCCAAAAGAGCAAATGAAAAGAACTGCAAAGGCAATTCTAAAGAGAACTATTGTTTTCTCACACTCTCTTTTCTTTTTAGCTTTGATTCAGAAGGGACTTTGACAAGACAATGCTTTTTTTTTTTTTTTAATATCTGGAAGTAGGAGCTGTCATTAACCAAACCAAACAAATTTAAGACTAAAAAAAATTTGATTTGTTTTCCAGATTGGGGTTTGACAAGAGCTGGGTTAAGTTGCTCCATAGGCAGAAGTATATTGTGCAAACACATTGCTCAGCATTAAATAGTATCTTGTGATATTCATAAAGTAGGTGACATGGGATGGTCTGTAGGACACAGCAAAAAGACAATGCAGTTTTCAATATGATTCTTCTGCAGTCTGATACATTTGAATCCTTTTGTAAAAGAAAATTATTCCTAAACTGGATCACATTCTTCAATTTCAGAATGCAGAGCAAAGCTCAAGTGGAATAAACAGACCACATTTATTGCAAATGTAAATCCAACCTGTGCAAACGAAAAGTATATTTGTATAATAATATCACAAGATACTATTTAATAACTGAACAGTGTCTTTGCAAAATATAGTTCTGCCTATGGAGCAGTCTCAGTATACTCAGATATCCCTGTTGTGAACTATTTGCCAGAGTTAGCATGTCCTTAACCATCAGTACTATGACTGAGAACTAACAGTGTTAGTAACTCACAGTGCCAGATACTGAAAACAGACATTAGGAATTCTGCAGAAAGGACCGTGGTGTTCTACGAGCACTCAGCACTACAGAAGTACTCTGAAAGCTGCTTATGAAAGTTGCATTGCAGGATAGCTATTAAAATCAGACATATTCCTTGCTACAATCATTTATCAGCTGCTTCTAAAATCCTGGCCACCTTTACTGTGCTATGTGGAGTAGATAAAGTTTTAATTGTGTATGGGTGGTATAAGAAAAAAAAAGATTTAAAAAAAAGACAAGGAATATTCTGCATTCCAAATTTCTCATCCTATCTCACTTTCTGTTTCAGCATCTTCATGCTGATTGAAATCTTCAGGTAGTTTTTAATAAGATGAAAAATATAAATAAAATCAATTGAAACAAGTAAGATCTAGGACAACAAAGAACACATCATAAAGTGCATTGCAGAACGTGAATAAAAAATTAGTACCTATTGCAGCTTTTTCCCTTTTATGCTTTGACTCTTATCTCACTTCGGTTTGAAATAATGCCTAGTTTTCTTGGTATCCATTACCAAATTCCACATTTTTCTATTTATCCTGCACATATTTATGACCTTAAGAGCTTCTCTGTTTTCACTAAGCTACAGTATTATACTTCAGAAGCTCACATTTTGGGGTTTAAAATGGCTTCATTCACGATATTTTGTGAATAACTTGTTACGGCAGTATTTGTTACTCTAAGAACTGTCTTCAGACCATGATCACTTGTCATTGACCAATACCTGACCCCTTGGTGCGCTTCTCATTAGATATGATGAAATCTTAAAGTAACTTCTGCATTTTTTATATGGTTCAAGATACAAATTTTTCCTCTAAATTAAAAAAACAAAACAAAACAAAACAAAAACTTTCATACTGACAGCACTGAAAACTGCATGCTCTGTCACACAGACTGCACCCCTCAGTTAGAACAGCTTTTCTCATTCCCATGATGCAGACAGACACTGAAAGAGCCACTTGCCCAGGTCAGCTGGTGACTTCATCAGTTGGCTGGCTTGCTTATCTCACATTCCTGTGCATCCTGGGACCCTTCCTTCCAAAGTACTATTGCTCTACTGGTTTTCTTGAAAATCTGAATCTTGTTTCTGGGGTTTTTTTAGCCCTCTGTGCTGTTTTCAGTGCAGTGTTGCCATTATTTCATGTAACTGTCAGTTGACAGTTTTCCTCTTTGAAATGCCCTCTCTTTCAAATCCAATTTCCTAATTATTTCATGGGAAAGGAACAAAGTCACTGGCCTTTGTTTTATTACTTATATTTTGGGGGCAAACAAAGGCATGGTAACAGAATGGACTCCTTTGGGGAACGTGTCCAAGCAAACAAATGATAGGTGTCTGGTTCATACTAGAAAAGTATGTCCTGGCCATGCCCCCTCATGACTTGTGCACCTCCTGGCTGGCAGAGCACGAGAAACTGCAAAGTCCTGGATGTAGAGTAAGCACTACTGAGCAATGACTGAAATACCACTGTGTCATTCAAATTATTCTCGTACTACAAGCAGAACAACACTGTACCAGCTAAGATGAAAATTAATTCTACTTCAGCCAAAACCAGGCTATCATACTTTCTATTCATATCTGCTTGTATGGAGTAACTGGTCATTCCAAGAGGAGTCATGACAACTGAATGAGTTAGTTCAATCCAGCTTATTTGGAAAGAATTAATACAAAAAGGATGTGTTATGCAGTTTTAGCCTTGTCATATATCCTACATTTCCTTTACAGTCTTGGAGACCACCTATGTCAATTCAACAAATGTTGAATTCACTCACCACTTTTAACTAGGTCTGTAGCCTTCTACAGACTAAATACATTGACTGTCATTAACTACATGCAGTCCAAGACAGTTTTAACTATATGGTCACTTATCATTTTGTAGGGGACTGTTGTTTCATAAACCACATTATTTCCTCTACATTTTTTTGAAACACAGCTCTGTTTACCAGACATGGGTAAAGTCTGAGGTTTTGAAGATATTTTATGAAACTAATTTCTACTGCATCTGAGTGTTTCAAATGTAGTAGTGTGTTTTAGTTCTTTACTAAATGTGTACTAGTATTGTTCAATGGTTCACTCCATGTACCCCCATTTCACCCTCCATTTGGTTTCTACCCTGTTGTTTACTCCCTTTTGGTTATAAGCCAATCTTCTGCTCCCCACCCCCAGGACCTGTTCATCACATAAAGGCCTCTCCCTGGGTCTAGAAAGTTCCAGGGAAGGTGTCATATGATAGGCCAGGATCCAAGGAGGTTCCTCCTTCTCCCCAGAGATCGGTTCCTGGAGGAAATCTTTTATCCCCAGGGCCACTCCCAGCTCACTCTCGATTGGACCCTTCCCTTCCCTTCCCTTCCCTTCCCTTCCCTTCCCTTCCCTTCCCTTCCCTTCCCTTCCCTTCCCTTCCCTTCCCTTCCCTTCCCTTCCCTTCCCTTCCCTTCCCTTCCCTTCCCTTCCCTTCCCTTCCCTTCCCTTCCCTTCCCTTCCCTTCCCTTCCCTTCCCTTCCCTTCCCTTCCCTTCCCCGGATAAAAGTTAATGTAACGGGGCATTCTGGGCTCTGCTGAGGCAGATTCTGAGGTGAGGCTGCTCCTTTTGGGGGTTTCAATAAACTCCAGTGGCAACCCCTCAGCAGAGTCCTCCTCCTTTTCCTCGCCACCATCGCAACATACCAGTGCCTAGGCTGGTGCTGTCCAGGACCCCCCGGGTCGGCTCGGTTTGCCAGCATACCGGGCTGTACTGGAAGCTTGTCACAGGGTCAGCCGAGGCAGGCTCAGGAGAGCACCCCTGAAGGAGGCATGGCAATATTCAAACTTACCTTCACTTACCCCCACATAAGTAATTATGTTTTTGCTTAAATTGTGAACTGAAAGCAGTTTTAATAATCTTGGATACACAACTGACAGGTGCATTCTTCCATGGGTTAAGATAGTTAATGGTGCCACATCCAGTTGGTGGCCAGTCACTGGTCATGTCCCAGGAATCAGCGTTGGGGTCAGTCCTGTTTACTACCTTTACTGATGATCTGGATCAGGGGATTGAGTCCTTCAGTAAATTTGCACATGACACCAAGCTGGGAGTGAGTGTTGATCTTCTGGAGGGTAGGAGGGCTCTGGACAGGCTGGTTAGATGGGTGAAATCCAGTGACAGGAGGTTTAACAAACCCAAGTGCTCAGTCCTGCACTTTGGCCACCACAACCCCCTGCAGTGCTACAGGCTGGGGACAGAGTGGCTGGACATTGCCCAGGCAGAAAGGGACAGTGCCAGACTGAACATGAGCCAGCAGCGTGCCCACATGGCCAAGAATGCCGAAGGCATCCTGGCCTGGATCAGGAATAGTGTGGCCAGCAGGAGCAGGGAGGTCATTCTCCCCCTGTTCTCAGCGCTGGTGAGGCTGCACCTGGAGTGCTGTGCCTGTTTCTGGGCCTCTCAGTTTAGGAAGGATGTCGAGATGCTGGAGCATGTCCAGGGAAGGGGAAAAGAGTTGGTGAAGGTTCTGGAGCACAAGACCTGTGAGGAGCAGCTGAAGGAGCTGGGGGTGTTTAATCTGCTCAGGGGACACCTTGTCATTCTTTATAACTGCCTGAAAAGAGGGTGTAGCCATGTGGAGGTCAGTCTCTTGTCCTGGACAACTGCAACAGGACAAGACAAAGGCTTAGGTTTAGGAAGAATTTCTTCACAGGAGGAGTGATGGGGCGTTGGAATGGTCTGCACAGGGAGGTGGTAAAGTCACCACATCCCTGCAGTACCATGGTTTAGTTGACAAGGTAGTGTTATGTCACAGGTTGAACTTTGTATTTCTAAAAAGTGAGCTTAGGAACCTTACCAGACATAGAACCAGTGCATAGAATCAGAGACTCATAGCATGGTTTGGGCTGGAAGAGACGTTAAAGCTGATTTTGTTTCAACCCCTCTGCCATGGGCACGGAACCTTGCACTAGAGCAGGCTGTTCACAGCCCTGTCCAACCTGGCATTCAACAGGGCATGCAGATGCTTTTGCTAGTATTAGCCCATTACTGGTATTATTGTAGCTCACAGAAATCCGTGAAGACACCAGAACTCCACAATTCTACATGCAAACAGAAGATAAAAGCTCAGCTTCCAGCAAAAGACTATCAACTACACACTACCTCTGGTACATCTTCACTCTGATATTTGGAGTTCTGGGGTCAGTCCTATGAATCTTGGAAACTTGCCCATTCAAACTGCTACCTCTTTGCAGAGCTTTGAAGTTTTGAAGAGCTTCACATCTCTTTGTGGGTCAAGCACCTCCAAACCCACAACATCTCTGCAACTTGATTCAATAAAGTTGCCCTCCTTAAATCCTTTCCCGGATCTGTAATTACAAAAGGCTGTATCATGATCAAAGACACAGCATATTTTTAGCTGTACTACTTATACTAACTGTCCCTGGACTTGATCTAGACTCCTATATTCTACTGGTTTATTTTTGTTACTGTTTGGGATGTGGGCTTCTGTTTTGTGGGTACTGCAAGAGATGGAGAACGATGGTGAACCAGATTAAGACCACAACACTGACTACTTTTAATGTGAGTCAGTACTAACCTGGTTCACTTTGCAACTTAGCAGCACTTGCAAAGAGGGATGAACTTCAAATGGGAGGATGAGATTGCTTACATCAGTAGTATCCCTAATGTCTCACCAAAAGACTCGTATCTAAGTGCTACTTTTTTCTAACATGGGAAATGCAGGGAAAATAGCTTCAATATGAGAAGTTCAAACATAATTTCTAAGATGGAAACAGAATAGTTCTCCAAGACATTATAATATCTTCTGCACTGAAGAAGAAAAGTATTTCACTTGGTCCTTCCTTAGATATTGCAGAAAACATCAAAACACCTTGCCCAGAGAGGTTAGAGATGTCACATCGTTAGAAACATTCAAGGTCGGATTGGACAGGGATCTGAGTAACCTCGTCTGTTTGCAGATGTCCCTGCTTATTGCAGAGAAGCTTGGACTAGATGGCCTTTAAAGGTTCTTTCCTACCCAAACTATTGCACTGCGAGCAAAAATACAAGGTTGCTGCTTTGGGTCATTACAGAGAGAGCAGGTGGGAGTGACCTTGATGAAAAATGTTCCTCCCACATTGACCTACCTGTCCATAGCTCTAGTTTGCTGAATTTTGCCATCAGTCCTGACTGGGATGTAAGAGGGGATGAAACATTTCAGCTACACACGTGCTATGTGGCAGTTTTCACATGTTCTTGGAACAGAAACACCTCACAACCATCCTGTGCGGGCAGAACCATGACAGCATTTGCATGATGCAGGTTGTCAGCAGGCATCTGACCAAATCTGCAGAGCTTTTCAAGGGAGGAAGACACTGTATCCTTGAAATCACACCCAAGGTGCTTCCCAGTATGCAAGTACGGAAGTGTTGTGACTGCTTGTGGTGATCAGTGTTTTACTGCAGGCCAGCGCAACACAGTCCTCCTGTATTTTTGAAGATGCCTGAAACACCTAACATGAAAATTTGTATCGTCTTTTCTTTTTACAAACTCCTAAATTATCAAAATGGAAAGCCGGGAGTGAAAACACGACCTCCCAATGAGATCTACCAGCACCCGAGCACCAGCCCAAGACCTAGATGCCGGTACTCGCCTGGTCCCGAGTGGGCGCTGTCAGCGCCGCCGGCAGCCCACGGCCTCCCTGCCGCCTTTATTCCGGCGGAGCTCCTGCAGCGCCCCGTCCTGGGCCGCGCCCCGCCCGCCCTCAGGCCGCCGACACCCCCCGCAGCGCTTCCGCGCGGGCGGCGCGCGGGCGGAGAGCTCGGGAGGACGAGGCCGCCGCCTCTCGCGCTCCACTTCCGGGTTCCCCGCCGCGCCCCCGGGCGCTGACGTCACCGCGCGCGGACCCCGGAAGTGGAGCCGGCAGGGGGCGGGCGGAGCCGCGCGGCGCTAGGCCCGGAGCGGCCGTGCGCTCCCCGTGACGGCGCCGCGCGCGCCCCGCTCCGCCGGCGCCAGCGCCAGCGCCAGGTACGTGCGGCGGCCCGGCCCGGGCTGCGCCACCGGCCAGGGGCGCGGGGGAGCGGCGGCCGCGGGCCCTCGAGCACCAGGGGGGCGACCGGACCCCGCGCCGCCCGTGGCGGGCGAGTCGGGGTGGCGGCGCCCAGGTGCCTCTCCTAGCCCTGCACCGGGAGGAAGACTGCGGGCCCGCGGGCCTCCCGTGTGCTTGGCGTAAGGCCCAGAGCGGCGGCGGGAGCGGACGGGGCGGCGGCGGCTGCCTGTGGCAGGGCCCCCGGGCTGTCTGCGCCGCCCACGTGGGTGTAGAAGTGCCGATGTGCCCGTGTCACTTGGGGGTGCGGGGAAATGGCCACGGTGTCACCGCCCAGGGCCGGCCCCAGGCTTTGCCGAGCTGTGCTGCCTGCTGCGGCTCCACGTGTTGGCACTGATTCCCGGTATCGCGGCCGTCACATGAACCAGAAACAGCGAATAACAGTTATAATGTTCAAATTTCTCCATAAAAGCGAAGAGTTTTGTTTTTCTGAGTGTCTCCTTACAGTCAGTGCTGCAGATTTTGGTGCTCTCAGCTGCTCTTGCGAAACGAGACATGCCAGTTTTCTCCGCTGGCTAATGCAAGCTTCCTGTG
This sequence comes from Phylloscopus whistleri, assembly GCA_017589585.1. Classification (NCBI taxonomy): domain Eukaryota; kingdom Metazoa; phylum Chordata; class Aves; order Passeriformes; family Phylloscopidae; genus Phylloscopus; species Phylloscopus whistleri. The sequence goes on along the minus strand of JADMLD010001013.1, from coordinate 6,970,080 downwards.
CAGTCGTAAATGACAAAAAGTCATTTGAGCATGATTCTTCTGACTTCATAATATAGCTGGGCTTGAGTGGTAGTTTTCATTTCCAGTATTGCTCTTCTGATTAGGTGGGATTGAACACTTCTTTTTAGACTTAAGTTTCTTGTAGTTATTCTGGCAGCTTGGAAAGGTGCATAAATTAATTGCCATTTTTGAGTTATCCAAATGTAGGGAAATACTTTTCCAGTTTAAATTTTTACTTTTACTTGGTTTTGGTTTGGCAGGGAGAAAACTCAATCCCAAATTTGTAATTCCAAAACAGGAGAGATTGGACATCTATAGTCCTTTTCCAAAACTCACTCTCTTTGCTTTTTGTGGATCTGTTCCCTTCTTTTTTCTTTCAAAGATAAATACTGAAGTTTTTGAGAGAGAACGAACCGCTTTCCTTCCAGATGCAGAAGGAAATTCATCCTTGCAGAATGAACCCTTTCCTTTAACTGTGGTGTTACGAGTCAAGCTGCTCAGAACCAACCATGTAAGCCAGCTTGTCAAGTCTTCACAAAACGTATCTTCCACTTTGCAGTTTTTTTGCATGAAGTTTTTGGATAAAGTATTAAGTTTGAATGAGTGGGTAACAGACCTTGTTCAGGACATACCATCATTTGCAAGAGAAGTGTTATAAAAGCAACAGCAATTACAAAGCTAACTGGATACCTTTGATCTTAAGCACTGATTTGGTGACAGTGAAGAGCAGGGTATTAACAATGATTGCCTTCAAAGGAGAAGAAATCCCAGTAATACAGCTGAAAGGTGGTGTCCTTTTAGTTACCTTTAGTATTTTCTTGGAATCTTTAAGGAGGGGGGGGCAGGGGGTGAAAGAGTCAAGTGGCAACTTGTTCTGTTACAAGTGGCAAATCAGTCTTATAACAGCGTGTTAATTAAAGAATGCCCACAGGTTGTTAAAATTAGATATTTTGTACCTACATAGCAAAAAGTGAAGAAGCTCTTGTGTAGGGGAAACTAAAATTTTAACATTTGAAGATAGCTGCTTGGGGTGTGTCACAGAGTGCAGTCAATGTGAAAATGCAGAAAAAATGTCTTTATGTGCTCCTCTGGGTTTGAAATTGACAAAATCTGCTGTTCTGAGTGTTTCAGATATTATTTCACTTTCTTTAAAAAGAAAAAGATTCTTTGCTGACAACAGTATTGGTCTTCACAGGGTAGCTCCAGATAGAAGCCCTGGGTGATGGCTGTTGCTGAAGTCGCTGCCAGTACTTACTGCCTGCCTGTCAGCTGGAGGTCTGATGTGGTTGCCACCGCTGGTGTTAGTCTAGGCACTCCCCAGCCCACCTCTCAGAACATGGTGGGTTAAGACTGACGTAATATTTATTGTGTTTAAGCTGACCTGACTCTTTTTGTCTGCAGTAGGTTAGCAGATGTGGTAGCAGTAGGAATAAGATGAAAACTTCCAGCAGGCCACCAGTACTGAGCAGCTGGAGGCAGATAAGGGCATCGTCATTTCAGATGCACGGCACACACTCAGACTGCTCTCTGCCCTAGTGAAATACCATTAATTATTGGAGTTTTCTCACCAGTGCCTGGATTTTCTCTATCTTCTTGAGATTGCCTTTTCAGTGATGGTAGCCAGTCGTGACTATATTTAAATCTGCAAGTTGACTTGACCGTGGTCTTTACTGAATTGCCTTTTATGTACTAGTTAGCAAATGTTTGGGAGAGCTTCTCCTTATAATTACTCAGTGGGGATTTATCTTTTAGAATCTCTTCTTTTAAATTCACAACCTTTTTTTTTTTGCCCTTGAAGACTCAGCACTGACTCTGGAGGTTTTGCCCATTCCAGGCTCTATAGAAGAAGTCCTGAATACAGCTCTATTGCTGGTACTTTGAATCTGACCCACCGTTCCTTTGGGGAACAATATGCTGTCGTGACTGAGGAGTTTTTTAGATTTACAATAGATTACTGGAATTCTTTGAAGTAAAGGATACATACAAAGAATGAATAGATATCTTTTTAAATTTTTTTTTCCTCAAGCTTACTGAAACAGATTGGTTAACAATGGACATGAAAACATCCTCTTACGGAATTTAATACTGCTCTGTGAATTTGTTTTGTGCTTTAGAAGGACATTTTTTTCTCTTTACAAGTATTGTTGTACATATATCTATTTAGCCTGTGGATCAGTTTCACAGATTTGTACTGAGTGGAATTCCCAGTGTACAATTTAATGGGTTTAAATTTGTTACCTTTCATAGTTATTTTTCAGCATTTTATGTGCTGTGTGGACTTTGGGAACTTAATATTTAACTACTCATAGCATTCCTTGCACTGTTCTTGTAATGTGACTGAGTTTTATTGGAAGGTGAAAAGATAATGTTTGCTTTTATATCATCCTTGCCTTTCTGCTCAGCTCATCATCAGTTACTTGTTAGTACATTAGTTTAGGTAATTATTTTTATTTTATGGTTGACTGCTTCTATGAATTAGACTGGGAGCAAAAGTTAACCTCCAGCTACAGACCCACTCTGTTAAAAAAAGTGCCCAGGGTGCAGTTTCACAGCCTGTTCAGTTAGTTCCCTGTTACTGGAATGGGCACCACTCCTCTCTGCTTCCTGTCCCATCTCTCCAAGCCATGCAGAAGAGCATCTGGCTGCATAGTGAGCCAGGTAAAGAAGCTGATGCAGCTGATACAGAACTAGAGATATGAAATGCTTCTCTCTCATTGCTTTAGCTTACTCACTGACATGAGTGCCATCATAAGTAGTAGTGATGGAACACAGGACAGTGGTTTTAAACTGAAAGAAGGCAAGTTTAGATTAGATACTAGGAAGAAATTTTTTACAGCAAGGACGCTGAGACATGATAGCGGGTTGTCCAGAGAGGCTGTGGGTGCCCCATCCTGGTAGGTGGAAGGCCAACCAGGAGCAGGTGTTTTGGACAAACTGGTGTCGTGAAAGGTGATGCTGCCCATGGCAGGTCGTTGGACTAGATAAGCTACAAGGTCTCGCAAAAACCCAAATGCTGCTATGAGTCTATAAGAAATTATGTAGGACTGGAGTGGAGAATCTAGAAGTAGGAGACAGTCTGAAAGTATCATATAGACTTCAGCAAATCATGGATCTGCATCCTGAGTCACTTTGTACTTTGACTGTGGTGAAAGCTTCTCAACGACTTTTATAAGCAATCTGTTCCATGAGTTAATTATTAATGATACTGCTGGTGAGGTTGGTGGCCTGCACTGTGGTCTAGTCAAGTCTTCACTGCTTTTATTCCTGTTACACACTCCTGAGGAGTTTGACCTCCATCTGGATGGAACCTCTCTGGTACTGCTGTTTGTGTTCTTTTGGGTGTGTATCCAAAGAGGAAAGATGAACAATAGAAGATTTTATCAGGCTAATTTTAGGTGTTTCTGCTACTGTGGTTTCTGTATTCTTCCAGGTTCTGTTGACGAGCAGAAATTAAGGAGACCAGTCAGTGCTAAGCTTGTTATGTAGGTAGGCTATATAGATAGGCTATTATAGGTATTGATTTTTAATACATAGATGAAATAAGTATTGTCTTAGCAAAACCACTATTAGCTGAATCAATATATTTGGCATGGTGGTTAATTTAAGAAACTCTTCTGTCAGCAAACAGTTATTCTGTGTTGTTGTTTAACTTCAGTTGACTACTAAGTCCCTACAGCTAGTTGGTCACTCCGTTCCCCTTTCCTTCTGCCCCGTTGGAAGGGCAGTGAATTAAGAAAAAATGTAAAACTTGTGCATTGAGATAAAAACAGTGTAAAAGTTGAAAAAAAAAATAATGTAATACTACTGATGATAATAGTAATAAAGAGGCGAGAGAGAGAGAAATAAAACTCGAGATGAGACACAGAAAAGTCCTGGACTTGTGGTAAGCACTACTTAACAATAGCCAGACCATCCACGAACATTATTCTTATCCTGAAAACACAGCACTCTACCGCTCATCCTGAATCCAAAACACAAGTACAGTAACCCAGTCAAAACCAGGACACTCAGGCAGGCAAATGAAAGAATTTTCTTGCATGTCTAGAAAGAGGAGATGGTGATTAAAATAGGAAATCGCTGTACACATTGGCAATTGCACTGCAAATTAGCCAGTTCCAGTGTTGACTGGAAGCAGGTCCGTACCTGAAGCACCAGTAATGTTAGTGCATATGTCTGTTGAAATGCTTGTGCATTTAAAGTCAGGCCCATTATACTATATACTATCCCAGTTTCTGCTATTTTTGTGTTGGTAATTATCAGTTGGTAATAAGGAATTTTACTATAAATTTCAAGTCAAAGTTTAGACTATTTTGTTTTTTTGAGAGGGACATGCTGAAAATGTTTTTGATCATATTGAAAATATTCTTGATTACTCTGAAGTACCACTAAGCAACCCCAAGATGTAGGTAAAAAGTATGAAATTTAATAGGAAGATAGCTTTGGAAATTGTGAATTATTTCCCAAGACAGCTAGTCTGGATTTATCTGTATTACAAGCTCCATAAAGTTGCCATTTTCCATTTGTGGTATATCTTTTAAGGTACTTAATTTGAATTCTCTGGACATTTCAGCAGCAATATACATATTACACTGACCCATAGAGCTTTCTTCACTGTATCAGCTTTATGCAGTGTCTATAGTGAAAGCTTCTGGTGGGACATGGCAAAAACTGTGTTCTCTGGTTTCTCCTCATCCCTTGAATGAGGTGTATTTTCTCTTAGGAATAGGCATAGTGGACCCCTCATTGTTCTGTTTTGGGTATATGAAGAGAGGTGGTTTATTATACTGTAGAACTGTTCTATACTTCTGAGTCTTGGTTTTTGGAGTAATAACTGCTTCTTTGAGAATATGGACAAAGTAATTCTGATTTGTCATGTTGTCAGAGTGGCAGGTACTCTCCAGGTTGTCAACAATGCTGTGTTGAAGACCAAATATAACAAGTAATGTAGTGCTTACAGTTTCTTTGGAAGTTCTGCAAGCCAGGCTTCATAAAGCCTTGAAATGCGCATTTGAGTGGCTGTCATGTTTTACCATACAATACACGCAAATCTCTAATCCTTGTTTAACTTAAGATGGTTAACTATGCTCTTGCTTTGCATCCTTTTTTTTAGGCACAGTGTGTAGCAGATCTTGAAAACATCTTGCTTATTTTTCCTAACAAATGGGCATCTCATTCCTCTTAGAGAACATGTGTGTTACAAACCCACCTCAAAAAGGCAACTGTTAAGTGGGCTAGATTTGAATAAGTACAAGCACGGCAGTCAAAAGGACAACTGAAAGTGTTTCAAAGAAGAAATGAGTTAACAAGAAGCCTTGGCAGTGAAAGAGCCATTATATAAAAGCAGTATTAAAATTTGGTGAAATGAGAGACAAATAGGTGTGCTCATGCACACAGTCTGTATGTCTTGAATAATGATCACTGTACTGAAAGATTATCTCCCCATTGAAGCATACGATTCAGTCTTGTGAAATAAAATCTGAATGAAAAGAGAATTCTGTATCTGTGTGTTGCTATCTCCCATGCTGCAGGAGTGTGTTAACATAGCCTACCTGCAGGCTTAGGAGAAAGATCTCAGAACAAGCACAGCCATCAAGATCAAAGATACTATTAATGCAAACTTGCATTTGATGCTAATTGATAAGTCAAAAAGTTTCCTTATACTTGTTTTTAAATTGTTTGCATTTTGCAATATCAGAGTTTGAATTTTGGAAGCATAAACTATTTCCTACCACAGTGATCACTTCCTGAGTCCTTCTTTTGGTCTCTCTATATTTCCTTCTTGGCCATGTTGGCAAATCAGGCTAAAAAGTTTTTAGGCAGCAGTTGTATCCCTGTTCTGTCGCCTCAGTTGCACCAGGTAATGAACTAAATCAGAAAATAGATAAATTAAAAGTATACTCTTAAAAAAAGGGATGAGGGGGAGGGAAAAGAAAGAAAGGAAGGTAGTTTTAACTCATATCAAGTCCCTGTTTTGGTTTAACTCAGATATGATTCCCTGAACTGGTTCTCTGTGCATTGCTACAAACAGTTCTGTCAGCTGAGGGAATAGCATGGGTAGGGGGTGGGACTGCTAAAGTCGTTTTGCAAAGATGTGTTTGTGAATATGTCTTTTGATTCTAAGACCTGAGGGCAGGAAGGGTCTTTGTTCTGTATTTGCTCTCTGTGAAACAGTGGGGTACTTGTTATCTGCCTGGATGAAGTTGAACATAGCATTCCCTTGGCTTGGATTTAACATTTCTCAGTATAAGAAATTGTCCTCAATTTTTAGAAACTTTGAGCATGTTCTGATAATAGCAGCATGAAGGCTCCAGGTTATTTCACTCTGTGTTATGTCCACTGTGATAATGAAACTTTTATTTCCATCAAGAAGCAATACGTGCTTAACCACCTTGCTGTGTGAGATTTCGTATCTGTAGCAAACCCCAGCTAGTATCCTGACTTGTACTTTCTTTATTAAGACATGATTTTTTATTGTAAGTGACTCAGAAACAGACAGTGACATTTTTGGCACACAGTACCATTTGTTCTCTGTTGTTGCTCTTTCTAAATAGGCTATATCTCTTGAATTGTAGCATTACATTCATGTGAATCATCCTATTAACTTCACTAACATCAAATAGGTTGCATGTACATTCCTGCAGGAGAGCTCTAAGTTCTTGTTCATTATCTTTCCAGCATAATTCTCTGGGCAATTAAAGATTTTTTTAAAAATTTTTTTGTCTTTTCATTCTTTGTTCTGTTAGTTCTATTATCCTTGTCTTTCTTTCTGGTGAGTATTTAAGTAGTCATAAAAATTAGGGTAGCTCTCTAAGGAATAATTGTGAGAGGATTACACCAAAAAAACCAGAAACTTGAATTTTTGCCTATTTGAGGTAGTTGATTGAAGGAGGAATGAAGGAATAGATATACACTGAGATGGAAAGTCTAAGTCCATAAGGATGTCAGACCATACCTGCATTTTCTTGAGATGAAAGATAAAACTATTACCTGGTTTGTTTCAGACACTGAATTTTTCAAAGCTAGTAGTGTGTTCATTTTTGAGAAGCTCTAATTTTGCCTTCCCAGTATTGTCCAGAGGCAACGTTTTTAAGAACATTGTGTAAAAAATTCCAGAGAATCATGGTCTTTAGAGATTGTTACTAACAAGGATATAAGAAAGCTTTATTTCTGTGGGAATGTTAAAATATCTAGCTTTCTAAAAAAGGAGCATGGTGTAGATAATGTAGTATTTTTTCTTTGGTTGGTTGGTCTTTCACAGTATAGGACAGCAGATAAATAACTTTTAATGTTTTACTTTATGGGAAATGGGGTAGATATACCTCCCCCCAAAAAATATACTATGAGGGTAGTCAGACATGGGAGTGAGGGGGCCCAGAGAAGTTGTGGAATCACCATTGTTGCACATCTTCAAAATTTGACAAGTGACTAAGCAGCACATTCTGGTAATACCTTTCTGTTGACCTCTGTATGACCAAAGGTATATATAGATCTGTACGAGGTATACCGTACCATGTATGTGGTGCTGTGTTGCTGTGATTCAGTGTTTTGGATTAGAAAGAAACTTGGTACAGTCTACTTCTGTGTCAGGTATCAACCTCAGTATCAGTGTGTAAGAATCTCCAGTGATTCAACCTGTACAAAACGTGCTGTGCTCTCCTTGTTGTTTGGGCATGCCTGTCAGCACCACAGAACAACTGGCTGTGCTTGTTCTGCCACTGGGCTGTGGTGAGGACTCCCTGAGGTGGACAGGGTATGAGGAAAGCTCTCAGTTGCCTTTGTCATTTCCATACTCATTCTGTAATGGCAGGATAAATTAAACCAGGGGACTGGAGCAGTGTGGACGAAGGGAGCTTGGGAACAAGAAGTTGAGTTGGCAGTGTCTCTTGAAAACTCTTGAAATGAAAAGACACATGAGAACTTGGGGAGGGAATGGAATGGCACTAGAAGCTCTCAGATAGAATGTGAGGCCAAATAGGACAACAAGCCTGTGAGAGAAATAGCAGATGATTGAAAAACACTTAAGTGTGGGAGATGAGGAATTGGGGTTGGGAGAAACATGAGGGTTGTACTTAAAACGCAAGAAGGTTAGACAAAATATTGAGTGGCTCCTTATTAAGTGAGTATCGTCATTCAGTGCATTGACAAAGGCAGAAGTGCATTTGAAAAAAACCAGACATGATTATGCCTTCTGTATTGGGTTTGTGTGGCAAGGTTTTAGTAGCAGGTGTGCAGATGTGGCAAGGTTTTAGTGCAGGTGTGGCTTTTTGTGAGAAGCTACAAAAGCTTCCCACATGTCCAGTAGACCCAGTGCCAGCCAATTCCAAGATGAACCTGCTGCTGGTCAAAGCTCTACCCCTGCAACCCACGGAGGTTCACAGAGGAGCAGGATGGTGCCCAAAGGAGCTTGCCAAGACTGCATTGGACAGAAACCTTGATATGGATGACACTAGCTTAGAGAAATAGTTGAGAATAGAGATCACTTCTTTCCTCTTTATGTTTTCCACATTGTTTTTTGTATGAAACTGGACTTTTGGTGCACAGTTGCTGAAGATTTTTTGTGCAGGCAGTCTTAATTTTGGTATTTCCTGGTACCTGTAGACTTAGCATTGTATTGGTGGTGTGTCTTTGGGTAAGGAAGGCACAAATTTTGGCTTTTTCATGCAGATTGACTCAGAATCAGAAAGGAATTCCTGAGAACACAAACCGAAGACCCTTTAGAAGATGAGCTCTTAATTCTTGCTGAACCAGACACTGCTCATAATGATTCTCATACCCTTTGTGTGGTCATTGCTGCTGTGGGAGGTGACTAACTTGTAAGTGTATGTGTGCACACATACACACTTTCTGTATATTCATTTGGTGTGCATTTTGCCTTTTCTTATCTTTGCATAATGCTAGAGCTGTTGTCATTGGCAGGGACTTCTGGAAATTCTGTAGTCCGATCCCAGTGCTCAGAGAAGGATTAACTAGAGCAGATTACTTGTGGCAGTGTTTAATAAGTTTTGAGTATCTCTAAGGACAGGGATTCTGTAACCTGTTTCTACAGTCCGCTCTAATCACAGAGAAACAAAGTGGATTATGGGTAGAATCCTGAAAGTTTCAATATTCCCTGAAACAAGATTAGAACCAAATGGGGTTAAATGTCGATACCAAAAATTGATATATTTTATTTAACAGTAAAAGAGGCCAAGAGAAAGAAAGAAATAGAAAAAGAGGTGGGTCGTGGGAGGACAGGAAGAGTGACAGAGACACACTAAGAGACACGCATATTACCACTCTGTGGATCTTAATGATGTCTCATTGATTATCTGGTTTTCTGGGTGATGAGGGTCCTCCACTGACAAAGAATAGAATCCAATGGATCAATAAACATTTGGGCCAGGTGGGAATGCCCAGGTACCTCCCCTGAGGGGGTGTATTTGACAGGACTGTGGATCAGTTGTATGATTTTGCCTTATGTTCAGTGCTCTGGTGCAGGGTCTGGGGAACTGTTCAGGGGGCCTTTAATGGACCGTGACACCCTCTCAGTGGCCCTTGGCGTAAATGTCCCATAGATGTGGCTTTTCTGGCTGAGCCAGTTAGAGTAATGGAGGATGGGTGTTCGTTGCCTCTGACCAGAAGCTTCGCCATGCACGCAAAACCTCTTCTTCCCCTCTTTGGTGGAGTGGGGGCTGTCTGTGCAAACCTGGTCTCAGTCGATAAGATAGCTGCTGGGCTTCATCCTCCTGTGGAAGTATTCGTCTCCCCCAGCCCACACCTAAATACAGCATCATTTTTATATTGAATTAATTTATAATCTAGGGCCTCAGCCCAGGGGGCCCATTCAGGGTGCAGTGGTCTTTGGTACAGCTATGTTGATGTCGCTCCACTACACAGTTTTAATGGACAAAAACCCTTCATAAAAATGTTTAAGCCATAAACTGTAATATTTCAGCCTCTGACACTTGTCTGGGTGCTTGCTCCAGTGTATAAGATCTGTTAGGGTAAGAAAGTTTTTCTTTGTTTAAATGTCCGGTTTGTCCCCATAGTATATTGCCTTCCCACTGGACAACAATGGGGACACTAGCTCAGTCAGGTCCTTTGTCCCCTCTGGCATTTAATAGACACTGATTATACTCCTCCCTCTCCACCCTGACTTTTCTCCCTGCTGTGCAGTCCTGTCTCTCTCAACCTCTGCTCAGATGCCAGATACTGCAAGCCCTTAACCATTTTTGCAGCCCTTTGCTTGTCTCAGTCCCGTATGTCTGTGTCTGTGTTGCTCCTGGAGCATCTGGAACCATCGCAGTATTCCAGGTGTGTTTATAAGTGCAGAGTAGAGGAAAAGGGTGATGTCCCTCCACCTACAGGCAATGCTTTTCCTAAAGCAGGATGTCATTGAAAGGATCTTCACTGCTTTGTTTCTTCAGGTCTCATTTTAATGGGGAAACATTATATATAGTCTAGGTATGTAGACACATAGTCTAGAAAATATTTCCTACTTATTTCTAAATTTTGGATTTTTCCCTTTCCAAGCCGTATTAGCTTGAAATAATATTATGCTTTGAAAAGTTTCAGAGACAGTAACAGAAAAGGTGTATTCACTGGAGGGGAGAAATTTGCTCCAGCTGATTCTTGCAAGAGAGGAATATTTTGAAGCAGTGTAATTTTTACGTATCAACATAAGTAGGTAGTTGCTTTTCATTTAGTTTGTACCTTATCCTTGGGGTAATTTAACACCTGTCTAGTTAAGATATATTTTACCAGAAATATAAAATTAGTATCTCTATCCTATTCTGGGCTTCATTTTAAAGCACTTGAGTCTTAAGTTCAATTAATTACCTATTCTGCTTACATTTTTGAGTTCTGTTAGTTTTGATTGTCTCTGAGGATAGTGTTCTGTCTTCTCTTCCTTTCCTTCATTTTTTTTAATGTTCGTTAGATTTTTTGATCACCTTCCAAATTTATACAAAGTCTGCTAAACTTTATGTACATCAAGAGAGCGTGTATTTTGTCTAGCATTGCTGATCTTTTGTTCACAATATTTGGGGTTTTGTTGCTGTTTGGCGTAGGGCTTTTTTTTTGTCAAATGATTTTCCATCTGTTTTCCTCCTTTTATACAGTGGAATTTAGTAACAAAACATGGTGAGTCTGAAAGTTTTGGTTTATCTACGATTTTTTTTTCCTTCTTGTCCAGCACAAGGAATTTGGGAGACCATTTTTGCTTCTTTGGCCTATGTCACATTTTTTAAGCTGTTGTAACTGAAATGTTTCTTCCACTTTGAAGTAGGTTAAAAATGTAAAATATCAGAGGGCTAGCTACACTATTGTGTGGATGTTTGCAGCATATTTTTGCTTGCTATTCTGTAGTTGATTTAGTACTTTGAAAATTCATTTTGTCCTGTGTATATACTGCTATGTGACTGTATAGTGCTCAGTACGGCATTCAACAAGAATTCTTGTTTACACAATGATACTTTATAGGTAGTGCTATTTCAGCACATATTTTGAAAATTGTCTGTTGTTTGAGAAAACGTTTGTATTGCCTATAACATGCTTTTCAGGTGGCTGTTGTGCTCAGTGGGGCTGATGCCGCTTTGTATTTTTCCCATTTGGCACACTGCTTAGTGTATCTCTGCTTTTCTTCTATTCATTTTTGTCTTTGGAATCAATATGATTAGCTCCTGTGGAGATTGACGTAAAGAATTTTAACATAGGCAGTCCTTAATAAACATGTATGTTGTTCATAACTTTTTAGGGTTAGGCATTATCTGTCTGATCATAAGGTGACATGGAGGTAAAATAATTTTAATGGATTGTGTAGTCTTTTCTTGTTTATCTCTAAACACTTTTGTAGCTGTTAAATTTTTCAGCTACCACATTATTCAAATGGCTAAGTTGTGTTTAACAGCAATCAATGGGGGTTTAAAAAATTGAATGGAAAAGAGAAACTGGAAAAAATTACCTGGGTTAGAATCAAAATTTCATAGAAAGAGACTCTGTTAAGCTTGTTTAGTTTGCCAGAAGAGATAGGACTTGGCTGTGGTGTCTAATTATGTCAGGGAAAAATAGAGAGAAAACTCAACATACAAAGGTGTGGCAATAATTAGTGACTGAAGCCAGAAGAATTCAAACTGGAAATAAAGTACAAAGGACAGTGACTAGCCTTTCAGACATCACAGCAAGGGATGGACTGTTTAGCTCTTAATAACTTGAATTTTGCCTTTCTGTAAGAACTGCTGTAAGTTACTGGTCTTAGAGACTGGTAGCTGAAGAAAGTAAAAGGCCTCTGTTAAGGAGGACATGGTTGATTTTGAGGGACTGTTTGGCCCAAAACTGTGAACCTTCCAAGAAAAAATGAGGAATTTATAACGATGATTTTTTTTTGTCAAACTACGTAGCATCTCCCCATGTTCTTTTCCTCCTGCTTTTATCTGTACCTTTGTGTTTGGCAGTACTTGGCTGATATCTGGTCAATCACATTCTGCACTTAGAAAAATTAAAGACAGTTTCTCTCCTTCAAAGGGATTCCTTCAAAGTGGTAGGAAATGCAGTGCTTTGAACAAAATGGACAGACAATTTTGCAGACTTGGTTTAGAATGACTGAAGTTTCTTTAGCCCACGTCTTTTACTGGTTACTGTTACGACAGAGGTATGTAGACTTAAGGTTAAACCAGTTCCATGGATACATCTGTTTAGCCTCACTGAAGTAGTACATGAAACAAGTAGAATTTAATTTTTTCAAGGACTTTGCTTTATAGCTGGCAAGTAAAAGCTATGACTATGTATGGCAAAAGGATCGAGAACAAAAAGAGAACAATTTAGTTACACGTTTTTTCCTTCTGGCTTTCAAATCAAAGGTGCAAATGAAATGGCCAGATTCATTGTCATAATTATCATCTGTATTTATGGACAACAATAATCCATCATGTAGGAAGACTAGGCCAGGAGGAATTGCATAACATTTGACAAAAGATGTGTGAAGTTGTGCAGTGACAATGGTATAATTCCCAAGCAGCAGGCAGACTGTAGTATGACTGGCTGGGATGTTGTGCTTGAAAGAAGCTAGGGTGCTGGTGGATGGCAAGCTAAACAGTATGCCTTTGTGGCAATGAAGTCAAACGGATTCTCTGGTATTGGTAAGAGATGTGCTGGGGTGCTGTGTCTGGTTGGTCCTCTGATTTCAGGAGAGAGATTGATGAAAAATTGAAGATGGTCCAGCAGGTGGCCACCAGGATGATTTGTATGTTAGAAGGATCAAGTTCTGCCAGAAATGATGTTCCTAAGTGCCACATCCTCACATCTTGTAAATCTCTCCAGGGATGGTGATTCCACCACTACCCCAGGCAGCCTGTTCCAGTGCTTGACAGTCCTTTCAGAGAAGAAATTTTTCTAATACCTGATCTAAACCTCCCTTTATGCATCTTGAGGCCATTTTCTCTTTTTATTTGTGAGAAAAAACAGCCTCCACATTGTTGTAGAGAGCAAGAAGGTCTCCGTGAGCCTTCTTTTCTCCAGGCTAAAGATGCCCAGCTCCCTCAGGCAGTGCTCATAATACTTGTGCTCCAGACCCCTTCACCAGCTTCACTGCCTTCCTGTGTATATGTTCCAGTACCTCATTGGAGAGACAGCCTGGAGAGGTTTCATCTGTCATCCAGTACACAGAAGACAGTTGTGAAAGAGAAGCTGTTTTCTGCTCAGAAGGATGAATAGTGAGAGCAGAAATTTCATCTCAGTGTAGGAAAAAGGAAATCTGTTAGAAATAACTAAACACTGGGTTAAGTTTCTGAAAAGCATAGTGTAATCGCTCTCACTGGAAATATTTAAGGTTCATCTTGGCAGCACCATAGCTTACTTGATCTAAGGCCCTGTTGAAACCTAGTAAATAAGGTCCAAGAGAAGGTTGGAGACTAGATAATTTCCCAGCATCTTTTCCAGCCTGGACTACTCTATGATGCTGTGGTTACAGCTTTTTTTCAGTCGTGGCTCTGGGCAGAGATAGCAAGATTGTAGATTAGGCAGTAGCAAATTGTGTAAAGAAGTGTTACAATTACTGACAGGCACCTGAAGAATTTTTTTTTTACATAAATATTTGGTTTTCAGTTTTTAAAGCTAAACCAGTAAAGAAAATAAAATTTACTTGCATTTCTTAAAAGTTTATACTCTTTTTTAATGTTTCATGAAAGAAAATATGTACCGATATGGAAAAAAAAAATGCAGTCGGAATAAAAATAGCAAGTTTATTTAAATATTGAGCTAAAAGGAATAATGCATTTATATTATTCACATTATATATAATATATGTATATATGTTGTAGTGCTACTTTATGACAATCCAGCAGAAGCACATCTGAGGACTGCAGGTGTTTCACAGGGCTATTTGCTTTGCTTGCCAGGTAGTTGAAATTAAGCTTGGTACAGCTGTACTTGGTTCGGCTGGCCATATAGCACATGCTGCCTCTCAGGCAGGGGGCAGAGCAAAGACAGTTGAGATACAATATTAGTAAAGCTTGCAGAAATCATAAACACTGAAGGAGCAAGTGTTCTACAGGAAGAAAAGCTGTGGGAAGAGCTGTAAGGCAGATCTCTTGAGGCAGACATTGCCACAAGTAAGAGGTATGTACACTGTGGGGATTTGGGCTTTTTAGTCTGATTCTGAAATAAGGTAACTTGACAACGTACTGATGTCTTCAGTAGCCCTGCATACTCTTTTCAGTTGTGTATGATTTGATTCTGCATAGCGTCCATCTGTTTTGTGTATTTTTGTGTCATCTGCAGTATTTGCATTAGATGCAGAGTACTCAACTGAGGTGGTGATATATATTTGCATGTACACATTCCAGAAGATGTTGGAGGAAACAGATGTGTTGTAGAAAACTGAATGCACCTCTTACCTTTCTTTTGTCTCCTTTTGTGCACTTTTCAGTACAGAGTCTGGAGCAGAATCAGAAATACCTTGCTGTTTATAAAGATCTGGGCTACAAACTTGGATTCACTGCATTTCCATCTGATTTGTATGTGTTCTTTTCAGGAGTCTTCAGTTCATGGCAGACAGTCCCTCATAAAGTCATGCTGTCACTGATGAGCAAAGGAGGAAAGAGAAAAAAAGGGATTTTAAAGTACTAGACACATAGGCATATGTCTAGGGTTTTTTAGCAGCTTTTGATGGTGTCCTAAGTAGAAACCATTTCCCTAGAGCTTTCCAGTTTCTTTCTTCTGTGGCACTCTGGAAAATTACTTTGGTGTCTCTCGTAAGAGAAGAGTCTTTTAATAATCTTTGAGTGTTTCTCTGTTCAGAGGCATTTTTCTCTCCCAGCTGACTCATGGGATTGCTTGAGAAAAAATGATATTAAAAAAAAAAATTCTGGCTTTGTCCTGCAATTGCTTAGTATGTGCAAAGATGAGGGTATTGAGAGTCAGTCTTCTCTACTCCATATTTCAAGTCAAAATCCCATTAAAATGAACAGTACAAAGTACAAGCATCTTAATCTCATCCAAACCATTTTTTATGAACTATCACATGGCAATTTCAACTATGTTATGAAGTAATGTCCTACCAAGACCTCATAATTCCTTGTAATGTACACTGCCTGGAAAACCTGATTCTGTAAATAAGGAGCATTTCACACAACTGTTTTCCAAATAGTTTTATTGCCTCAATGGATTTTTTTTTGTCCTTATCAGCTGATGTATAGGCCCATGAAATAAAATCACCATCTAATTATAGCATTATCACGTGTTACATGGACTTTTCCTGATGCTTCAATTGCGGGATGTTAGTTCTTCATAAACATTAATTCCTTGGATTTTCCTTCACGTCTGCTCTTTGTGAAGGGTTCTATCCAACCTTTTAGAGGAAGGTGATGGTGAAGGCATCTTGAAATGAATGTCCTACTCATCAATGGACATTCATCTCAGGTGCTGAGATGAGGAAACCTAAAGAATGTTCTTTGAAGTTCTTAAAGCAGGAATGCAGGCTGAATTTCCTGCCTAGAAAATGAGAAATATTCAAAAAGAGGTTATCTGCAAACATATTATCTTTCAGGCATTGGGTAAAAGTCACATGCAAATTCTTTCTTTCAACAGGATTCTATGTGCAGTATTCTTCTGCCTTAACTGCAGGGTGTCTTTTTCTGTCCTCAGAGCTGATGGCCTGATTTAACTGTCTATGTCAACAGAAGTAGGGTCCTGTACACCTAATTATTGCTGGTTTGCATGTTTAAGAAAGTACTGTATTGTGGTGTTGTGGATTAACCACAATAGGCAGCCAAGTCTTTCCTCTGGCTAGTCCTTCACTCTCAAAACAGTGGATAGGACAAAGGGTAAATGTGAGAAAACTCATGGATTGAGATAAAGACAGTTTTATGGGGAAAGTAAAAGCTATGCAGACCAGCAAAGCAAAATAAAGACTTGCAAATATTCAGCCTCAGGAAAGCACAGTTTCATCACACGTAATGGTAACTTGGGAAGACAAACACCATCATTCCACACATTCCCTATTCTTTTCCAAGTTTTTATTGCTGAGTGTGTCATCATGTGGTTAGTTGGTCTCAGCTCTCCTGGTTGTGTCCCCTCCCAGCTTCTTGCGTACCAGTGCCTGCCTGCTGGCAGGGCAGCACATGGAAGCAGGAGAGCCCTTGATGCTGTGTGAACACTGCTCAGCAGTGTTAATGATGCTGTTTTCAGCACAAATACAAACCCTACTACTACTACAAAGAAAACTGACTCCCAGAGAAAACCAATACAAGTAGTCAAAGCTGTTGTTGCTTCAGAAAATCATTTAGTACCTTGTGTTTGGTTGATATACCATTATATTGTCAACATCACAGAGGTTATGTTGAGGTTGTGCTACCTCTTTTTCTGTTATTTTGACATGGTTTTTTGCTTGTGTTAATATGGATATGTTTATGAAGGTAATTTCCAGCATTTCAAGGAAGTTAAACCAAAACGATTAAAATCTCAGTGTGCGGAGTTGTGTTGACTCTGCTTGGTGTAAATAGTTGAGTTGCTGACACATATTGCTAATGTATGTGGCTCCTAGTCATCTGTTGTTTGATAGATAAATATCTGGGATAAATAAAACTGGAAGGTGGTTGCTGTGCAGATATATTTAACTTCAGTCCCGACTGCAGTCATATACTTTGTCAGCAAGTTCTACCACCATTTGGTAGAGTGCAAGGATCTGCTGAGATTCAGGGACTTTAGGATCATTGCCAGGTTTTTTTTTGTATTCTAAGTGGTTACATCTGCCCTTCTAGCATTTATTATTTCCCTTTCTGTGCATCTTTCCTCTGCCTTTTGCATTAGTATGGAGCATGCTCTGGACATCTAGGTAAATTTTCTTGAAATTCTGATAAGTCTTAGTAAGTCTGTGTTACATGTGTGAGAAAACCCATTTTAATTCCAGCAGAGTGCAACAAGCTTTAAGGGTAATTAATGGCAAGAAGCACACACTACTAAGCTGATCCTCTGATCCTGAATTTCTTATCTCTAACATGGAGGTGCTGTAGCTTCTCATTAACATCATCAGAACTGAGCACAAGATACTGTCTCAGAATCTTCTTCTTATACTAGAGGTAGACGTTTTCACAACCATTTAGTCTAAAGCAAGCTGGAAATACTAGCTTTTTAGAGCTGAAGTTGAGTAAACCAATAAGCACTTAAAAATATGGTCTTTTAAGTGAGGGAAAGTGAAGTACAACCTTAATTGATGCAGTTGTTGATGCCATCTGTAGTCCCCTAGAAGTAGAAAAAGATAAAAATCTAATTAGACAGAAAATCCTGCTAAGATAAATGATTGTATATTTTTGCTTTGTTGAATCAATACCAACAAGGGAGTCGAGGCAAACTGTCACCTAGCCATCTCTTTGAAGAAAAACTGGATTTTAATTGGTCATCAGCCACATTATACAAATCTAACCTACACTTGTTCCTAGCTTGCTTGGGATGTCAGTTTACAAAGAGTTAGACTCACATTCTATTATATTCTAATGAAGAAGTGCAGTACAAAGAAGCATGCAGATAACACCTCCTCATACGGTGTCCAGATAAGTCTGAAGGACTTGTGCTGTTTGAAGATACTTGTGTGTTTTCTTCTAACTTCTGTCTAGTTGTAACACTACAATAATATATAGCCTTTATTTGGAATGTTTGTAATATTGACTTAGCTTCAGGTATTGCAAATTTAGAACAAAATCATATACTGTGTGTTTTGTTACACCTCTGTCTGCATTTGCACAATGAAGAGTATTTTAAGTGTATTGAAATCTGTGTATCCATATGTATGGATATGACGTCTAGTTTGATTTAAAAAATATTGCTGTTTTGCCATCACAGGGTCTGTAGTCCAAACTTTCAATACCACTTTTACAGGCAACAAAATGTGTATGGTCTCTTATGTGTGCATTTTTTAAAAATTAATTTTATTGACCATTTGTTTCTGGGTCCACCAGTTTCTGTAATTACATAAGCAGGGGTATAATGAATATGCAGCCTAACTGTCTCATGTGAAACCAGAATATTTCTGTGTCAAATTCTTTTAAGTATTGCTGGGGATGGAGATAAAGAGGCACAGAATATGTATAAGATACTTTGTGTCAGAATTCTTGTTTTCATGCATAAGCAAAATACATACAAGTAAATATATATATAAACATTTGCTGTAACTATTTCTTCAGGTGAAATAGTAACTTGTGCTTTAGGAAGTACGCTTGCCATATATAGCTAATACAAAAAAAAAAACCAACCCCGCAGAGGTGTTTTCAAAAGGCTCTAAGTAATTGTATGAATAACACATTTAAGAATATTAACACAATAAGAGTAACACATTTAAAGTCAGTATTTATTACAAGAAACTTGACGGCATTCAGAAATTATGTGAAGTGGTCAGTATATGCAGTTGAAGATCACTGGGATTTGAAATTAATGCCTAGAATAAACTGCAGTTTGAAATTAATATCTAGAATAAACTGCAGTTCCTGCTTTGCCTGTATGGAACCACTCAGAGAGCTTCATAACTGTTCATTTTTGTAACATCAGTAGTGGATTTGGCACCTCTTTGTTCATCAAAGAACAGAAATCCAACTCTCTCAAGTAATTTCTTTCCTTTGTTAATTAAACAAGTATCAATGAGGGATTCCAGAAAATCCTGTATTCACAGAAACAATGAATGAACATACTCTGTGCTTGTTCCATCCTTATGATATCAAGTCCTCCCTCCAGTGGCTGCTGTAACAGTTTTTACTTTGTCGAAAAGAACTGTAAATTCTCTCTCTAAGCTAAATTCAGATTTATTTATTTTGATGCTTTTAGCTTTGCAGTTGAACTGTGATCTACTCAGTGGCAGGGCCTTCATAAGGAAGAAGAATGGTATCCATGGCAGAGACAAGAATGGCAAGGATTCCTGGTCTCTGCATTGATTTATCTGATCAGGGGATGGGGTCTTGCTTTCCAAGGTAAATCTGTTCAGAGAGATTTTATGTTTCTTCGCTTGGCTAACAACAAATCTTTGAGGACCTGTATGTATTTTGTTAACTGCATTAACTTACTTATACCAAATTAAGAATTTTCAAGTGTTGTATAGGGAGAACCACTCAATTTCATATGACTAGAGTAATTTTAATCTGGGCTATTACAAAACACTATCATTGTCATTTTTTAGCACTATGAATAATTTTAACTGAAATTACTTTCTTTTCTATATGCTTTACTAGAATATACTACTATGTAGAATATAGTGGGTTTGTGCTGCAAATGTACAAACAAGATGGACAGGATTTTGTATTTGATAGTCTTTTTTCAATGGACTGCTTGGAGGCATCTCAGGAAAATATTTAGTACCATCCGTGTGTGGGAATCAATATTTGAGTCACTTTAGTATTTATGTTGACAACATTATAGGCTAGAAAATGCACAAAACATCTCAGTGGTTTTGCGATTATTTTTGTGATTGCTTTTGCTATGAGGGATGACTAAAGTGTTAGACAAAAGATGCACATTTTAACTGAATCATCATAATTTACAAAGTACACAGTATAAACAGAGCTTTCTTTGGTGTAGTTGTGTCTATAAAAGACTCTTGTAGTGTATTGCTGTTTCCCATCAGCTTTGTCTGAACAGCCTTTACAAAGGAAGGTGTCAAAGTCTGCCATAGTTCCAACTTGTAAAATGGATTATTGGACTTTCCAGACCCACAAGTTTAAAAAACCAAATCACAACAATCCCTCAAAACCTCTCCTTAGTTAATAACTAATGTCCTCTTAAATTGCTGTATTATTCCTTTAATATACAAGAAAATGTTTAATAGATTTTCTCTATGTAGAATAGAAAAGTAGTCTTTATTATGCAAAGTGTATTTTTTTCTGCTGTCTATACAATGAACTGCTGTTACTTAAACCATTTTGGGGCTCTTTCTTGCAGGTCTAAGTGTTAGGGAGCCAGTAGTACAGTTGGTGAATCCTGTTACTGTTTTGACATATTACAATAGAGACAGAGTTCATGCAAGCTCATCAAGGATAAAGTACATGAGGGAGAAGAATAAAACAAGTTGGTAATGACTGACAGATAAAACAAAGAACCAAAAAAAGATTAAGGGAATAAGAATTCAATGCACTGAAGTAATTTTATTGAGAAGGAAGAAGCAATTGTGATTTGGTAGTTCACTCCCTTGGTGTCAGACTCAAGATGAAAGAGTCTGTGGATTTGAATGTCTGGGTTGCCTTCTGTGCAGTAGGAGAAATTTGGAAATAGATTTTGTATGTAAAGTCTTGTCTTGAATACACTGAGATGTGTTCTATTGCTGGACAAATGTAGCTTTGTATTCCAAAACATCTGCAATACACATACATTTCAATACCAATAATGTATTGTGGAAATCACAATGGCTTAAAATTGTGTGCTTCATGTAGCTTTACTGAAACAAAACTATTTAGTATAGTAATGACAGAGTGGAGTTAATTGATGAAGAAAATCCATAAAGATTGTGGAAGTTCTGTTGATTGTATTTTGCTTTTTCTTGTATCTTTCATTTTGGACTTGGAGGTGTTTTGCTTCTGTATAAGATTTATTGTTTACTGATGCTGCATTAGAATCACAAAAGAAGTAGTTTTGATTAGGTCCTTTTAAGATTAGTATTGTTCATTCTTGTGAACTCGAATCTTTAACCAAACCTGGTCAGACTTTGGGCTTATAATACTCAGAATTTTTTTTTTTTGTGTGGTGTAAACAGTAGGAGACAAGAACTGTTGAAGGAGAAGTCAGTAAATTTTTCGTTTCCAAATCTTGTTCTTTTTCAGATTGTCCCTTGAATATTAATCTACATTTATCACAGTATTTTAAAGTTTGTTGATAGTTGGGTAAAGGATGGCTCAGCTCCAGCAAGGAGGTCCGGATGAAAAAGAGAAGACCACTGCATTGAAGGGTATGAGTATTTTTTTGCCTTTTTTTGCATATATTGACATCTCAGAAATTATTGTTAAGGAAATAAAATAATATGATATACTTATGAGTTAGAGCTTGGGAATTACAGTAGTAGAAGAGACTTGTAGTGTACCTGTGCTAATGCTTATTGTCTAAGGGGTATGTCCATTTATGGACACATCTTATGAGTATTTTCATAAGATGGTATAAAACATAACGGTATGTGGTAAGGAATAACAAAACAAACTATTCATTGCTTTTTAAAATTTTCATAATTGTCCTTTTAAAAAGTTGACTGGTGCTTTTGTGTTCTTAGTTTTCTGAAGTTTTGCTTTTGTTTCATAGACATACAACCATATTACAGCCTTTAAAAATCTCTTGGACTAGGATGCTAAAAGGGAGGAGGCTTTCAGGACCTTGATTTCCATATTGGTTTTATAAAGTTCCCCTTGTATGTTTTAAAAAATAAATGTATATAAATGGATTAGAGGGGGAAAAAATAAATTACCTAAATGGCATGTTTTCCATCGTGGCTTTCAGCTTTGTAAGTATATGAAGTTGGTTAGACCTACAAGTAAGCTAA
The DNA here is from genome assembly GCA_017589585.1 of Phylloscopus whistleri. Classification (NCBI taxonomy): domain Eukaryota; kingdom Metazoa; phylum Chordata; class Aves; order Passeriformes; family Phylloscopidae; genus Phylloscopus; species Phylloscopus whistleri. The sequence goes on along the minus strand of JADMLD010001013.1, from coordinate 6,948,104 downwards.
CCAAACGTTAATTTTAAGTGCTTGCATCACACAGTTGTATTCTAAATTGTCTTCCAAAGAAGAAAAAATAACATAGCTTGCCACTCCAGTGTACATCCTGGATTTCTATGAAAGCATTATTAGAAAGCGGTATTCCGTCATGATATGTCATGATATGTCATGATAGATGGTATTTCTTCAGTTGCAACTGAGTTTTTGTGAAGTATTTAGTGAAAGCTGATGTAGTGCTTTTATCAAATTTTGTGCCAATTCTGTCCAATTAGTATCTTTTGAGGAAGTTATAGTTCAGGTTTGAAAGTAAAAGTACCATTTTATACATGGCATTAAGTCGAATATCATTAAGGGTTAGTGTCATTGATACGATTGAGTGATTTCCATTTAGCTATAGAAGATCTCCTGCAGATCACTGTTTTCAGCTCTGTTAAACTATCTCAAATTGAGTTGGAAAGTCCAAGACCTTAGGTGAGAATGGTAGATCAGATTTGGAAAGAACCATGAAGTTGTAAGACACTTTAGATTTCATTTTGAAAAGCTGCACAAGAAGAAAGTGGCTGTGTCAGTGGTTACAGCTCAGAATAGCTGCAGTCTTCCTTAGTGACTGATGAAAGCTGTAAATCATGACAAACTGTACATACTGTGAATAAGCATTGATACATACTTGATGTACTATGGCCCTTGATACTCAGGAGATTGATATTTTGTTGTATAGTGACACTTTTGTGTAAATACATCTCCAAATAGATTGCAGTAAGAAGGTATGGAAACTTGAGTGAAATTAAATTTTAGGGATGTAGTGTGACTGGAGTCTCTTCACCAAGGAAAGAAAGATGTGCTAAAGACTGTTTGCTACCTTGATTTTGTCAAAGTACAGAGGAAGAAAGGACATGCTTTTTACATGCAGTTGTGGGAGACTTCTTTGACAAAATTCTTTCCTTTTCCCATATCATTTGGTTGAGAACTAAAGAGAATTCTGCAGAACTTTCAAAGGACAGTGCACAAGAACAAACACATGATTTCTTGCATGAATTGAATCTCATGGGACTTGCTATTAAACAGATGTGGTGTAAAAAGCTTTTCTCAGCTGTGGCTGAGAAAGCCGGATTTAGAATTCATCCAGTGTCTGGTGTTATACAGACATTTAGATACCACAGAGATACTCAGTGATACTTGTTGGAAAGATGTTGAATTTCAGCAGCCATCCTAGATGGCTTTTGATCTTCCAGCTTTGCCCAGTGGAATTACTCGGAGGGAAGAGTTGGCACCAATCATGGATGCTGAAATAAATGTAAAGTGAACTTGAAGAGTTGTAGAAGAGCAGGTCAAGGGACTCTCAAGAATGTTGAAGATAATTTTCAGTACATTTCAAACAGTAGAAATTTCAAACTGTTGAATGTGTCAATCCTAAGCTTAGGTAATGTGGGTAGCCTACTAGTCCAAGACCAAGCAAAAATAGTGGTACAAAATATAAAAGGAATTGTTTTAAGTAATACAAAGACGGAAACATAGTTAATGACAAATGAAACTTAAAGAAAATGAGTCTTTCAAACTGTTTTCTTTCCTTTGAGCTACAGCATTGGATAATAATAAAGGTAAAAATCAATATACTTTGAACACCTAATGTATTTCTTTGGTAACACACGGTGTCTTGATTTATGAAATAATAATAGTTCAAAGTCAGTTTAGCACTCCTGAACAGAATGTTTGTGTGGTCTTCAATTTCATCTAACAAAGAAGTAGGAAAATATATTTTCCTAAAATCCTGCTGAATTGTTTCTTGATTTTTTTTTTTAATTAATAGTCAGAAAATATGTTAGAAGCATAGCACTGCAATAAGGAGAGGAGATATCATTGTACACTATTACCTGTGTATGCAGTAATTGTTTGGTAGTTACATGTAGATGTAAAGATCATCCCATAAGTTTGCCTCTGGTTAAATATAAATTCTTAAATCTAGGGTAAAGAATGTGGATTATGCCAATTTTAGTGTACTTGCATTAGTGACTGCAGGCTGTACCAGGCGTACAGTCCTGATCTGAAAAGGACGTGTATACCATGGCTTGCTACAAAATGGATGGGAGTTTTCTCTACCTTGAGAGCTATTAAAGGAGGTGATTGAGAGAAGGATTCAGGTCTAACAGTCTGGGTATCAAAGGAGGGGCTGAGGACTGGTGTGGTCACACAGCTAGTAAATGCCAGTTAGGTGATGTGCATCAGATAATCTGAACTCCTCAAGAAGGCAATCAAGACACTATCAATGATTTGAAGCTGAAACTAGAGAACTTTATGTTAAAACTGTAATGCGTACCCCAGAGACTTATTTTCTAACATTGAGGTAATGAATCATTGAAACAAATTGCTATGTCTTTGATGACTTGCCTGTCTCTGAACATTTTTAGATTAACATAGAGATAAATAGGTGGGTAAATGAATAAATAAATGAGTACATATATGGGCAGTGAAGTCCAGCTTTTGAACCTTGAACAGGATTTCCCATAACAGTGTCCCGTGTTTAGTAATATTGGGATATTCTTCTGCCTATAAGATCTACAAATCTCAGCAAACACATTTTGTCAGTGCTAGAAGGGAAAGAAAAGACACAGTATGCATTATGTAATTTTTTCTTTTCCTTTTTTAGATTTATTGTCTAGAATAGACTTGGATGAACTAATGAAAAAAGATGAGCCACCACTTGAATTTCCTGATACTTTGGAAGGATTTGAGTACATTTTTAATGAAAGTAAGTCATACGTGCTTTGTAAAGACTATACTTAGAATAATGTTGAGAGGTTATCAGAAGCTGAATTATACCTTATAAGTCCCTATTAAAATTTCATACTTTCCTGTTAGGAATAAAATTTTAAACTTCAGTGCTAATAGACTTGTAAATCTAAGACCCGTTTTTTATTTCATACAATTATCACAAAAATCCCTCGTTTCGTACCATGCTGTGGAGTTGTACTGGGCCTACTTTATGACTTCCTGTTTTCTGTTACAGAGGTATTGATAAAAAAGTTCTGAAAGGAAATTCAGTAGCATTAAATATCAGTATTAAAGATTGGTCACTCATTTAAAGAATATTTTATTTTCTGATTCATTTTTATGGCTACAGAAGAAGTTGTTTTCCAGATAATAGTTTGTCCCAACTTTTCCATTAATACCAATAGGAAAACATCTATATATGTTGATAAAAGAATAAGGAATGTGATAGACTGTCTTTTCTGGTATGGGACATAATTTTGCATTGCAGCCAAGTGTGTGATGACTACAAGCAAGTACTTCCAGCTAGCTCAGTCTCTGTGTTAAATGACTTTGTATTTATAATTTCCAGTGCATGTATTTTAAAATCCAGGCAAGAAATGAGCCTCTGAACTAAAGTAATACTAGACTTCAGGAAGGGACTCTTTCAAGATTGTTTAAAACCTGTAGAACAAATGTGAATGTTTACAATTTTACTACTTTGCAGTGCCTGCTCTGTGAACAAGAACTTTAGTTTCTAAATCTGCCTATTTTACATCTTCCACTTTTAAAGAAAAAAAAAAAGAGCTTTTCTTTAAATGATAGTCATTTATGCAACACTTAGCTTTTTAATACCCTGATGGCTTTCACAGGAAAGTGCTTAGAGACTAAAAGTGTCATGAAAGTGATGCTCTTTCTTTGATGGAAGGAGTTCAGCTCTGTCACTTTTCAGCTCCTTATTTTTAGATCTGCACAGTGTCTACTGTCTTCCTTACTGACTTCAGAGTTAATGGTTCATATGTGGCTGATAAAAAGGGCTGAAATTTGAATTTTGGGGAATGAATTATGTTCCTGAATATTCCGTTACTAACCTCACAGCCTGAATGATTTCCATAGAATGGAGGAAAACTTACTACTTATGCTAAGGGTCAGCAAAGCAAAAAAGTCACCATTTTGCTTTTGTACATTTAATTTAAATGTTCATTCATGTACTTTTATGTGTTTATCCTAATCATGCTTCTTTTTATGGTGGAAAAGTACAGAAGTTTTTTGTCAGATTATTTAAATCTGAATAAGGCAGAGGTTCCAGAAAGTCAAAGCAAACACATAGCAGATACTTGTTATTTGTGGCAAGAGCCAGTTATACTGTTGAATGGCATATTTGAAGAGTATGCATCTGAGAAGGAGCAGCTGAAAGTAAAGTTATGATGAAAAATGTGAGAAGGAGGATGTTTGAACCCAGCACAGGGATAGGAAACTGTGGAGAAAGACTTCCTTGGGATCTAGTAATGAGGTAAGGCAGGTCTGGAAAAAAGTTAAATCAGCAGATAAGCATAACTATTATTGACATCAGATCTTAAATATTTTATTTAAAGCACCAGGAATCAAAGTGTAAAACTTCTGTAAACACATGAACCAAGCAATTTCCTCTATTCAAGAGGAGACATTATGAAGAAACCTGTGCTTCATCATGCAGGCATTTCAGCATTCAAAGTTTACTTGAACATATCCCTGTTTTTAATGTTTTGCTGATATACTGCTGTTTTGTAATGCAATGAGATCATAACTTGTGTTTTGTCTGATAGGCCGAAACACTGTTGGTAAAATACTTGCTTTTATAGTTGGCTTCCTACTGGTTGACCTTTTATTATTATCGTTGTTTTAATGCAGTCCATGTCTTCACCAGTGGTTGGGTATGCTGTTAACTTTGGCTATAAACAAGGCCAGCTACAGGGAGTTGCAATGGAATGTAAGAGTAGCATGTGGTTTTGCTCTTCACAAGCATTATGCATTATTCTACTGTTGTAATCTCAAGTGTACCCTAAATCTAGGGGATCTTACTTGGTTTCACTATGCCTTGGAGTTAAGATAGTTTCTCTAACTGTGGACATGGTTCTTTTTAGATTAGCCTAGAAAGTTGTTAGGCTTGAAGATAAATCTTTCCCTTACTTCCAGCTTCCAGCCCCTTTTGCATTTGCATTTCTTTACAATGCAGTTAGTTTTGAAGAGGATTCGTAGCTACAATTCAATCACCTGCAGATCATATATTGACTGCTAATGTTTACATTTCACTGTTAATTCATAACAATTGAGACATAAATATGTCTTGTGAAGTAGTTTGTCATTTGATATCTGCATCCAATTTCACATCACAATTTCTGTTTAGCTTAATCTAGCATATACCCTAAAATGGGAATGCAATTTTTACTGCTACAATAGTTTTCTGTTAAAAAGTCTATAACTGAAAATGAGGAGGAATTCGTTAAGAGCTTGATTTTTAAATGTAGACCTCTTCTAAAATTTTCAGCAATTGAATGTATCTTACTTTTAATGAAGAAGTATATTGACTGTAATGATTCTGTTTCTTTTACAGAAGGACAATTAAGACACATTAAAACTGGGGAGCCGTTTGTTTTTAATTATCGTGAAGATTTGCATAGGTGGAACCAAAAGCGCTATGAAGCTCTTGGAGAGGTACATAATTTGTTTGTATGCATGCATGTATATATATATACCTATGTATGTGTATGTATGTATAGATATGTGTATATATATGGGTATGTATGTGGATGTATGTACATGTCTGTATATGTGTGTGTGTGTTTATGTGCTATGGCTTTTATTTTGTGTCCATGTAGAAGAGATTCATTTACATAAAGTTTTAGTGAGGCTTCAGTCATTTAACAAGATACTTCAGGATATACTGCGTATTAATGCTCTAATAGTATTTTCTATCATTTGCTATATAGCTTAGGGTGTGATTTAGATTACTGTTTGACTTAAGTATATCTTCATAATAGAATATTTACTTACATAAGTCAGAATACAGTGCAGTATTTTCTTTAACCTTAGTCACCTCATGGATTACAAAGCTGTGACATTTTATGTTTTGGCTGAAGATAAATGGATTGGTTGACTTCCTTATGTTACCAGGAAATACCAGGAACCACTAAATAAAACAGAAACAAAAGATGAATTGATTAAATATCTGTTGGTTTATTACATATTTGTATGCTACTGGTACTTCTTAGGCAGTTCAGCCCCCCATAGCTACCTGCTCACTCCTCACTGTGGGATAGGGAGAGAATCAGAAGGGTAAAAGTGAAAAATTCACAGGCTGAGTTACAGTTTAATAGGTAAAGTAAAAGCTGTACATACAAGCTGTGAACACAATAAGAAATCAATTCACTTCTTTACATCAGCAGGCAGATGTATAGCCATCTGCAGGAAAGCAGGGCTTGTTCATGCATAATGGTGCCTTAGGAAGACAAGTGCCTTATCCATACAATCCTGGAATGGGTTTGGGTTGAAAGGGACCTTAAATGTCATCTAGTTCCAACCTCCTGCCATAGGCAGGGACATTCTCTACTACATGAGGTTACTTGGAGCCCTGAACCTTGAAGGCTGACAGGGATGGGGCATCCCCAGCTTCTCTGGGCAAAGTCTTCCACTGCCTCGCCAGCCTCACAGTCAAAAATTTCTTCCTAACATCTAATCTAAACCTACTCACTTTTGCTAGATTTGAAGCTATTGGCCTTTGTCCTATCACTCCATATTCTTGTCAATAGTCCCTCTCCAGCTCTCTTGTAGCCCCTTTACTGGAAGGTGCTGTAATGTCTCCCTGGAGGCTTCTCTTCTCTGGGTTGAGCAACTTAAACTGACTCAGCCTGTGTTCATAGGAGAGGTGCTCCAGCCCTCTGGGGGTGCTTGCTTGCTCAGCCACTGTTTCATTTCATTCTGGGCTCTCTGCTGAATGTGCTGGAGCTGCCCAACTGTTCATCCTGCCAGAGCTTTGTTACCAGGGATTGATGAAGCTTGCTCTTTACCTTCTCCTCCTCGTTCCTGCAAGAACTGTGGCTGGGAGTAGACAGTGGGTAGGGCTACTGCAGGTGCTTCTCACATCTTTTCACTTTGTATACTCTTCCAAAAAAAACGGATAGTGCTATGTGTAGACATGAAATGTCACTGTGTTTACATAGTCCAAGTTACTTGATACACATTTCTTCTGAGAGGAAGTACTATTGCATGATCTGTGTGTATGGATGTTTGTGTGTGTCTACGATTTTGAAATATTCCCATTTTCCAAATACATGAGTTGGACAAGCAGGACTATAAAGATCAGTATGGGGTTCTTGTGCCACCACACTTTCCTATGCATATTTGAAATACACAGCAAATTTCACGTTCTGTGCATCTGAAGAGTGTGTGAAAATTGCTTCAGCCCACAGTAGTATGAACAACTTCTTGTGATTTTTGGTGTACTTGTTCTGGGAGCTGGGATCTTATATCTGTGATCCGTGTTGTGCATTTTGCCTTAACTAAAGTAATTCTCTGTGTTCAAGTTTGAATGATCTTTGAAAATGGCACTTCATTTATATTGGTAGGTAAAAGGCAAGGAAGGCTTTAGGTCAGATATCTGGCAGAGAGGTTCTAAGTTGTCTGCTTTATGTTTGTAGAGAGAAAAAACTCATCTGTGTTTCAATCTGTTTCTACTAGGTGCTCGGTACCACATAGTTGTTTCAACAAGCCACAAATCTATAGATGTTCCATTGCCTGGTTTTGATATAGTTAATTTGGGAACACAGGAGATGCTGATCCTGGTATTTATTCACATAACTAAAATCTTGTTTAGTGCCATAAATTAGTGAGTCACTGATGCAAACATTAAATAGTACTGGAGTGGTGTATCACCCTCTGATTAGCTGTTTTGTAGTCTAAGGTGAAGATTTGTTTAGCAAATGGTGATAGCTTAAGAAGCAGTCCTCTAATGAATTGTAAAGTGGTGAAGTAAAATCTGGCCTTAGGCCTTTGCTTTGAAACATCATCCTTTGGTTGTAAGAGTTCTTTAATGTGCACTTAGGGTTCAGTTATGTAGCTGGTCATCCAGTGAGATGATGAAGTAGCTATATGTGTATCACTGAACAGAATTGTTTTATGTATTCAGTGTTTTCATTGTTAGCTCGGTCATTGCATGCTGGTTTTCTAATTTTTAAGACAACTTTCTTTACTGTGCATAGGTATACACACACAAACACATATATATGTATATATATGTATGTATGTTGTGGGCTGTTTTTAATGTGTTTTACTGATTTTAAGAAGTGAGTGTACTCCCTGGCCTTATGGTACCAGCATAAATCTCTCTTTCCTGGAGAATTAATAAATTTCAGTTTGGTTATCCAGGGTTTTTTTTTGCTGATAAAAGTCATCAATACACTATCTGTGATGTTCTGCCATTTTTCTGATTGTGTGGAAATTGATTCTTTAAAAATCAAAATGGTTTGCCTACGTCTCCTCTCCTTACATCTCTTTATTCTTCATTCACTGATCAGTTATTTCAGGCACACAATTTTTTCTGCAGCCTCTTGATATGTGTTGTTAATAGATAATTTAGTGAACTGTTCATAATTTTGTGATTCTGGTTCAGTCATTGCTATTGTGGCATTGAATTTTGTAGAGAGCCTCTCCATTTGCTTTTTAAAAATTAAAATGGCAACAGCAGTGCATAGAACATAGTGTTGCAGCTGCTTCGAACTGACGATTAATCCATGTGGCAAGTTTGAAGTAGGATTGAGGGAAATTTTGTGACAACAGTTTAATTGTTGCAGACATACTATTCCAGTTCAAGCTCTCATTTTAAATTTTTTTTTCTAGCTTTGAGTTACAAAGATTTGGATTCAAGATTAAACTCCAGATTAGACTCCTATGATACGTGTCTCCTTGCATTTTAAGTACGTGTGTGCTGATTATTTGTACTGCACTTGCAGCTGATGACTACTAAAATTGTCAACAGCCAGCTTCAGCTCCTGCCTTATCATTACATTGAAATTAGCTGGAATTACAAAGAAAGTAGTACTAATATCCGTTGCTGGGGCTTTACCTTTGATTTTGCCAGTCACATAGGTTGTGTCGATAATGAGATTTTGCATGAAAAAGTGTATGTTGACTTTCTCCTTCCATGCTCATGTAGTATCCAGAGTATCCCTTGCATCAGAAGGCAGATACCGTCTGTCGCTTTGCATGTATCTTACAGCCTAAAGGCAGTTATAATTTGTTGATTACTTAGAGGCCATTGAACACTAGCATTAATATTTTTGGGAGTGCCATCATTGATGAAGAGACTTTTGCCTGTACTGACAGTTTGCTTCTCTACCAATGTCTTGCGAAATTCAAAGAGGATTTGTTAATATGTAGGTTATAATGTGGACCATGACATAAATGTCTCTGCTGTGATCCTATTCAAGATAATGCCATGTCTTGTAATTGCAGCCTATCTGACCTGCAGAAGTCTGTAGGCAGGTAGCAAAAGAATTGAGATTTTTTTTTGCAGTCACCATAGTATAATATTTTGTATTTATGGAACAGATATGTAAAGCAAAGAAATAGAACACTTAAATCCGAAAATCCTGGTTTAATGTATGTAAAGATAAAGTTAATTTTATGTCATCAGAGAAGTCTTATTCCACTAAATAAACAATTTTAAAGTATGTCCACAGTGTTAGGTCCAGCTCAACATGAAGTAGATTGTCATCAAGGTTAATATTAAGTGGGGTAAGTATGTAGAATTATGACCTTGACAACACATAATTAAGATGGCTAAGTAGTAAAATTGGATTTTCTTTTTCCAGATCTCCTTTAAGTTAAAGAACAGCTTGGTCTCAACATGTTTTAAAAAATAAGCGTTCACCTGCTACTAATTTCCTCCTTGGTTGCAAAGATCATTATTTGTTTTGATGACTGAGAGGCTATTTACATAGCACAAATGAAAGCATAGAGCAGCAGAAGAGGACATGTAAGTTAATGAAGAAGGAAGCATTAAGTAGTCTGCATTTGAAAGGGTAGCTTCTTGCATGAATAACCCAAAATCTGATGATAGGCTGCACGTGCACCTGATAGTACTTAAGGTCCAATCTTGCAGCCAAAGCTCATGTAAATAAACTCAATAGGTCTGATCTTGTGAATAAGGGATGCAGGATCAAGTTTCAAATAAAATGTGCAGATGATTAGTAGAAATCCTTACACTCTTAGTTTCAGTTTCTTTGCAGTTTATCATTGAACATTCCAGATTTTCTCTGGCTAGCAGCGCTTTAATATAATATAAAGTACATGCTGCACACCATGGATCAAGCAAAATTGTTTGTGCACCTTGACTTCTTATAATGTATTTGCTGTTGGTTGTTTAGTAATTGGAAAAATTCTTCTTACTGAGTCAACGAAATAAATTTATAGTGATGTAATGTACCATTGAATTCATGAACATTTGCCTTTATGGAATGCCTGCTTGACTTGGGCTATTAAAGAGTCTTTCTGTTCAGAGATGAGGTGCCAAATAACAAGTAACAGGTGTTACAGGTGGAGCATGTGTGAATTGATTTTTTTCAGTGTCTTGTATTACAGTCAAATAAGGGTGAACTTCCATGGAGGTAGCAAAAGGGCTCAATGAAATTCTTTCTAAGTCCTGTTTCAGAGGGTGAGTGAAAGCATTTAATTCAAATATCTCCCCCATCCTTATTTTTGAAAGTGTTAATTTCTCTTTTGTATGAGCTCCTTTGATAGTGCTGTTTCTCTGCAAGTTGTGCTCTGTTTTGGTGGTTTAGGAGTGATACTCTCCAGTTCAGTGCTCCCACTGAGCCATTCAAAACTGTTCTGCTTCCTTCCTTCCCCTTCTCTCTCTTCCTTCCCCTGTGATAGGATGGAGAGAAGAATTGGGGACAAAAAACCTAAAGATCATGGATTGAGATAAGAACAATTTGCTGGAAACAGCAGTGAGATAAGAAAACTAACAGAAACAGCGAAAATATTAATAGCAAGAGTGTACAAGAGCAAGAGAGTGATTTCCATGCAAAAGGCTCACCATGGAGGTCCGACCCATGGAGCCAGGCTTCCTCCCTCCAGAGGTGAGCCCTTCCTTCTTTGTGGAAAGTAACAGGGAGCTACAGAATAACCTTTGGGTCCTAGCAATGCCCCCATTCTGGCTGCTGCAGAAATTAACCCTGTCCTGGCTGGAATCAGGACACTCATCTACTAATGAACATTGCAGAAGGCTTTTTGCTTTAGCAAAATTTTACAGTGGAGTCAATGTCACAAAAAATAATTAGAATTACACCTCTTCTTGAGGTACAGATCACATTTTGCCATTCATCTGCATTACCCATGAAATGCACTCAGGTCCTTAAACAAAAACAATCCCACTGATGGGTTTGTTGGAGGCGGGACTAATTCAAACTGTTGCCCCTAACAGATTCTTCATATACACAATGGTAACTATGTCCCTTCTGTGGTACATGGGGGTTTTAATTGTGCAGGGCCAGCTAGACTGGAGCCTGTAGTGTTAACTAACCAGGTAGTCTTCAAATAAATGTAGATCACAGTGTTTGAAGTTCCCCACCACCCATTGCTTTCAATGTGGTTTTAACAGTCCTTTGTTTCATTCAACTTTGCCAGAGGCTGGCGCATGACAGGAAATATGATACCCACTCAATACCGTGCTCTCTGGCCCTGGTGTCTGTGAGGCTGTTTTTGAAATCAGTCCCATTGTACCGAAGCCTTTTCCTGGTCTTAAAAAATTGATAGCCAGACACGGTTAAGGAAAAAGGAGTTTTACTTTTGTATTTTAATAAGGATCATTATGGTGCACCACTTTGCCAAGGTGGGATGCGCTTCAATGCACCCACACAATAGATCGCCTATACAATTTATAGATCTTGCAAATTAGTGTATCTAACAAAGATGCCCCAATGAGAGGCCTGGATGAATGGCATGATATTTCCCCATTTGAAGAATTCCCCCCTGGACTGGCCAAATCTCTGGTTTATAGGATGTGTTCTAGACAGGACCTTGGTTTCTCAAGATAGCATAGGGTTTTCCAGCCTCCTACTGTGAGGCCTCTAGGGTGTTTGGTCTCCTGGCCTAACAAAGTACTAGGGCTGTGCTAAGTTATCAGACTTAAGGAATTACAAGTATGCATGCTAAGAATACTGAGGATACGTAAAAGTTATATAAAAGGTATATAAAAGAAAAGGCAAAAAATCATCATGGCATCAGTACAACTCAATTCTTTCTGGGGTGCTGTGTTGTCACAGGACTTGTTTCCCAAGGCCCAAGATGGTGTTCCAGGCAGTGGTGTGAGGCACAGGGTACCTCTCCAGCCATCCAGTGGTTCTTAACACCACTGTAAGCACTCAGGACCTGCCTTGGTGGGTTTGCGGGAGTGCGATGTAATTAACCTGCCAAACCTCCTGGTATTTGTATTTAGACCATCATCCATCACACTGCGGGGGCTGTACCTGCTTGGCCTGCTTGATCACAGTGCATGTTTCAGTTATGGGTCACCTGGGAAATAGTGTCCATCATTAAATCCACCCCACAGTTACGCTACGAGCCCATCTGAATTGTTAAATCTCTTTCCTGAGGCATTATGGGCCCACTGACCAGCAATATTCACCCTTATGCTTCCAGTCCAAGTCCACCTGACACCGTTTAACCTTGGCAGCCCAATCCACCTGTCCATTCTTGAAATTCTCTTCAGTAGTCCAACTCCTGGGTATGTGTACATCTACTCAAAGTACTTTTACAGCCAGCTTCTCTATCTGGGTCTTGCCACAATTCATCAGTGCAGATGGGTTTACCTCTGTCCCTACTAGTTGGACTTTTTCCATTGGTCCAGCCACCCCCACATTGCATTTACTGTCATCCACAAGTCAGTGTAGAGATAGAACACAGATCAGTTCTCTCATTCAGTGATAGCTAAAGCCAGCTGGGTGGCTTTCAGCTCTGCAACCTGACTTGATGCACCTTGTCCTTCCATAGCTTCTGTGACTTGCCATGTAGAACTCTGTACAGCTGCTTTCTGTTTTCAGTAGCCCAACCATACAGGAGGAACCATCAGTGAAGGGATTATACTGCTTTTCATTTTCTGGTAGGTGATTATATGATGGGGCCTCGTCAGCATGTGTAACTTCCTTCCCCTCTTCTTCTGATGATAGTCCACATTTTTTGCCTTCGGGCTGATTCATGATGAATTCCAAGATCCCTGGGCAGCTGGCATTTGCTGTGTTTAAGCTTTGTGTGTGATCAGAGTGATCCAATTACTCCACATAGTATCAGTGGCATGATGTGAGGAAGGGACTTTACTTTGAACATCCAGCCCAGCACTGGCAGTCAGGGAGGGTGTCAGGAGGAGCTGTGCTTTGGTGCCCATCACTTCTGAAGCAGCTCAAATCCCTTCATAAGCTGCCAGGATCTTTTTCAGTTGTGATGTAGTGGGCCTCAGATCCTTTGTATCCCCAGCTCTAGAATCCCAGGGCTCATCCTCTAGTCTCCTCAGGTAGTTTTCCAGAGACTCCAGGAAGGACCATTCTCTCTGGCTGCAATCTAGACCAGAAAAATGTAGTACATTTTTCACATCCTCTCCTCTTCTGACTGGCTCCAGGGCTACTGCATAAACAATCTTCTGTTTGATTTGTTCAAATGTTTGTCATTCAGGACACCACTTAAAATCCTTCTTCCAGGTCGCATGATAGAAAGGACTCACAATCTGACTGTAATCTAGAATATGCATCCAAAAAACCACAACATACAAGAAAGCCTGTGTTTCCTTCTTGCTGGTTGGCAGGGACATAGCTGCTACTTTGTTGATCATGTCCATTGGAATCCAGTGATGTCCATCTTGCGATTTTACTCCCAAAAAGGGAATTTTTTGGGGGTCCCTTGACCTTACTTTGCAGAAGCAGCCTTCAGAAGGATTTGGATTATGTTCTCCCTTTCTCACGAACTTTATCTGCTGTGTTCCCCCACGTGATGATGTCATCTATGTAAGTGTTCTGGAGCCTCACCCCTTTGCAGTCTGGGTCAGTCCAAATAGTGGGGCTGGGTTTCCACCGCTTGCACAGCGAGTTCCAGGTTCCAGGTGTACACAATGCCCTTCTAGGTGACATCAATCTGTGGCCTGCACTCATGGCTAAAGACATGGAGAATTTGCAATGTCAGTCATGGTACCACTTTGCTGCCTTGGACTCCAGCTCATGTTCCAGCATGTCTGGCACAGCAGCACTCAGTGATGGTGTGACTTCCTTCAGGCCATTAAAGTCCACTGTCAGTCTCCACTGGGCTTACACACTGGCCATATGGGACTATTGAACAGTGAGTGGGTCTTGCTGGCCACTCCCTGGCTCTCCAAGACCCATCTCATGGCTGGGGTTCAGAGTCCTGGCTGGTGTGGTGTTGTCGATGGTGCACTGCTGTGGTAGTGGTTGGTACCCATTGTTCTTCAACCCTCAGCAGAAGGGTCCTCTGAGAGACCAGGCAAGGTATTCAGCTGTTTAATTGCTTCTGTCTCCACAGCAGCTCTCCCAAAAGCCCAACAATGGGTGATCTCTTTTGGGGTCTTGGAAATACTCTCTGTTACAACCCACTCCTGAAGGTGAGGGTAATCCAGGTTCTTGCTAATAGACCTCATAGAACAGATTTGAGTGAAATGACACCGAGTCATCAGTGTTTGTAAGTATATATAAGTAGGTTTTATTTTAGAACAGTTTTGTTGTAATGGAAAGCAGATATGTAGCTCATTTAGTTATCGTTATTGTCTTAAGATAATTTATAAGGGACACTCTAAAATGAGTTATCTGCCCTTAATTTAACCAATAAGGAGAAATTATGATGAGTAGATATAAGTGAAAATATGTACCAGTTTACTGAAGAAATTGAATAGCAACAGGCAAAAAAACCCAGGTTTTTGTTTTGTTTTAATAATAATAGAATAACAGCAGTACTATTAATAACAAAAGTGTACAAAAGAGATGTAAAATGCTCACTGTGGGCCCAACCTGACACCATGGCAGACACGGCACCCCAACCAGAAGGCTGGGACCCTTCTCCCTGGAGGAGGGTCCCCTCCTGCTGGCCTAGCAGTGATAGCAATGATAGAATAACCTCTGGGTCCCAGCCATGCCCCCGCGGGGCTACTGCAAAATTAACCCTGTCCTGGCCAGACCAGGACACTCATCTACTAATGAATATTGCAGAAGGCTTTTTACTTTGGCAAAATTTTCCAGTGGACTCAATGTCAAAAAAAAATCTAGAATTGCAGTGTTTGGACAAAAATATAAAGGTAGGCAGAAGAGAGAGATTAGCCAGGATCTTTAAAATACATGAATGTGTGATCTCATTTCTTAAAGAGAAGAATCTATATGGAATAGAGAATCTTGAGTGTACCAGTTGAAGGAAGAGCCTAAGTGAGCCCTACCACTTTATGGACTGCAAGGGCAATTATAAATGCAGTACATTAGGAATCCATGACCTATTTGTTAAAGGGGTTTTTTTCTTACTGGTTTGATTATTTTCAATTTTTCCTAGGTAAGTATGAAATAGAAAAATGGCAAAGACAACTTTAAACAAATTAGGTAAAGCAACTAAAATTAGGGCATGATGCTGAATTTCTCTCTAATAGTAGTTTCTAAGCTATAAGTAATGAATTTCTAGAAAGTTCTAGTCCTTTTGCTTTTCCCATTTTTGAATCAATGTTTTTGATAACAGAGAAAGCTAGTGAAGGCAGCTCCACTAACAAAAAGTTAAATTATATATGTGTATGGTCTTTGTAATTTTATGAAGATTTGAGCTTTTAACAGTGTGTTAATTTTCAGCATTTCTTTTTTTCTGAGTGAAGTAAATGGACAGCTAGGATTCAGGACTACTTAACAGTACCTACAGAAATTTAAATATGAATCTTCATTACATGCAGTATGTTCATTTGCATATGCTAAATCAGCTTTCAAAATCTGGTGTTTGTGAAGACTTTTTAGTGGAATGATTATGTCAGATGTGCTTCAGTGAACTCTTCTAGTTTGCAGGCAGCAATTGGCAGTAGGGTTGGTTCATCAGAGTAACATGACAGTTCTCGAAAGGTTCAGAGATAGTTTTATAATTATTGTTAGCATGATTCTTGAAAGAAATGATGAGCATCTCATAAACCCAGATGGGAGTTTGTTACATTGTTGATAAATGTGTTTTACATTTTTAAATTGATAAACAGTGAAAAGCAGAAAAGATACAATAAGGCAGATGGTTGTTTATAAAGCACTTGTAAGTTGCTGCAATTCAAAGAATGGTACTAATTGTTAAAAAGAAGACAAAAATTGGAATAGGGGGAGTATTTCAATGAGTTCATCATGAGCTTTTTAAAAATAAAACCTTCAGCAGCTTTAGTTCAATTAGAACCATTCTTGCCATTCTGGGTTTACATGCAAAAGTTTGGACTCTCAATTCTTAATAAACTTTTGTACCAGCCATTTTCATGTAGCTGAAATTAAAGCTACAGCTAATCTACCTGTATGTATCCATTTATTTCTTTTTTCCTTGTTTGTGGTTTGGAAAAAAACCCAAAATATATTGTACAGCAGAATGAAGTTGAATTATCATTGGATTTAATTATTGTTTCCATTTAAAAAGAATGAGCACAGTAGCAAGCTCCAAAATCAGCAGAGATTTTACAGCAAGGAAGTAAAATGGTAGCTAGTTGACTTGTTTTCTGTTCAAGTAGTGGTTAAAAAAATGGGTTTTTTTGAAACTATGTGACCACAATAAAGATATATTTAAGTAGTGCTTAGGCAGAACACCAATCAGTGATGTTGGTGATCACACCAATGTGTGATGAGTTGGTGCACTTTTCTCTTGTGAATGTTTAGGTCATGTTTGCATTAGTGATCTTAAAAGCTTCCATGAAAGATGAAGTATTTTCCTACTTTTTCAGCATGAGTTTTTTGAAAAACAGATCTGTAGATTTACTGCTTTCATCAGGCGTCCCGTCTGAAATATGTTTATTTTCAGTTGCAGAACCCTAGAAGAGTTTGTTCTCTTTCACAGGATTTTCAGCTTTTACATGATAAAGACTTCCATGCTTTCTGTATTTTCAATAAGATATCATTTTTCTGGGAATATTTTATTAACATTTAGCAGAGCAGTGATACTGTCAGTAAGGCTGTATCAGTTAATAGAAATAATTTGTTAAGTTACAAAGTTATATCAGGCTGATCAGCTAAAAATATGCAGACTGCCTTTAAGCAGGTTAGGAACATCCTAACCATTATTATAGCTACAGGTCTATCTGCGTACTCTAGTGGTGGAGCTTCCAGGTATAAAGGAGACTCTAGATGAAACTTATTCCTGTGAAGTGCAACAGCTAACCATGGTAGATAGAGTTAGGTTTATGCTATGACTGTGATGCTGACTTCTAGGGCAGAAAATATGCTGGTTTTCAAGTCTTGTAAGATGGTTATATATAATGATTCACTTAAGTTTTGTGACGTTTGTATGACAACTTCAGAAGAAGCACCACTGTGACATCCTCTGTAGCTGTTATCTAATTCTCTGGGAAGGGTACTGATTGTCAAGACTGTTACAGTCAGAATGTGACATAGACCGAGAGAATAAAGAACAATTGTTTTAATCTCTTGCTCCATAGTTAAATCCAAAAGAATTAATTGCTCTAGGCAATGTTGGCCTACTTTTATGCTAGTTCATGATAATTTTTGAACTCTGTAAAAAGTTTCAAAGCTCATGTGCAACTGTCTTCTTTCCATTTTTGGTACCAATCGTCTGTGCTTTCTACATGCTGTCAGGTCTTGACCTTAGCCTTAATTATGGGAAAAGTAGTTTCAAGCTCCTGCTCTGAGTGAAGTAAATATTTGAGGCCTTACAACTGGATGTCTCAATACCTAGCTCTAAAACTCTACAAGGTGTTTGTAGGTTTGGTCAGCACTAGTGTTCTTATGCAGCTTTCAGTATGTCCTTTACAATGGTGGTTTCTAACCTGAGGCTAAGCACATGAGAGAAAGCAACTAGGAAAGCAAACCCACAACTACTTAGCAATCCATGTCTTTACTAGAAAAACTTGTAAGGGTCTGCAGACTTCAGGTTCAAAAATAAAGTGTATGCACTTTAAATGTCAAAGTCATATTTCTTTTAGGTACTCCTGTTGGTATGGATCCTGGCATCTATTCCCAGATTCCTCTGTAATTCAAGTTTAGTGGGACAAACCTGGTTGTGTGTACAGACTCGGGAACAAGAGGCTGGGAAGCAGTGCTGTAGAAAAGGACTTGGGGTTTTTTATTAATGCCATGCTGTGTATCAGTAACCAATGTGCCCAGGCAGCTGGGGGCATCAGGCCCAGCAGTGCCAGCTAGTCAGGGGAGGGGATTGTCCTGCGCTGCTCTACACTGGGGTGGTCTCACCTTGAGTATTATGTGCAGTTTTGGGCACCATAATATTAAAAAGACATTAAGCTATTAGCAGTCCAAAGGAGGGCCTTGAGGATGGTGAAGAATCTGGAGGGGAAGTCTTATGAGAAGTGGCTGAGATCATTTGGTTTGTTTAGCTTGGAGGAGACTGAGGGAAGACCTTGTCATGTCCTCAGCATCCTCACAGGGGGAAGCAGAGGGGTGAGAACTGACCTCTTCATTCTGTCGGAAAAACTCTTTTTCTGACCCAGAGATGGGGCTCCTGAGAGGCGTTTTAAAGACTTTTATTCCATTTTCAGTCTCATGTGAACGATGAGATGGTACAGATCTTACAACTCACACCGTCACAATCAGAAGCCAAACTGTTTCCTAATTACAATACATTATAAGTGTTTCTTGGCCTATCAGCTTTTGCCACACAATGCTGCTAAGCCGGTCATCTATTAAAATGCCCAGTGTGGGTCTTACTACAATGCATCTTTCATAGTTTTGTGTCTCCAAAGTATCTAGTCTATTTGCAAGGTCATAATTTGAAACTTGTTTCTAGTTCAGTTTCTCTCTCAACAATGTCTGTCCTATTCATGGCCTTTCTAAGTCAGCATACTTTATCTCAAAGTTTGCATACAGGTGCACAAGATTATGTGAGCCTTCTGTCAGGCTTTAAAAATTCTCTACAAATCCATTTCCCACATGTTCTTGGGTACCAGTGACAGGACACAAGGAAACAACATGAAGTTGGGGAAGCTTCTGGTTAAAGATGAGGAAAAATTTCTTCACCCAGAGGTGATTGGACACTGGAATAGGCTCCCAGGGAAGTAGGCACAGCACCAAGGCTGTCTGAATTGAAGAAGCATTTGGACAACACTCCTGGGGACATGGTGTGAATCTTTGGGCTCTCCAGTGCAGGAACAGGAACCAGATTCGATGATCCTCATGGATCTGTTCCAACTCAGCTTATTCTGTGATTCCATGAAGGTTTCAGTTTCAAAATGCATATTGCCTTCAACCAACTGATTTTTCAAGACATGCGTCATGATGCACTTGAAAAGGTGTTACCTGATAGTATGTATACCACTACTCAATTCTATTGTGTTTAGCAAAAGTGCACCTTAGGAGGGTTGTGTGCTGTGAAATCAATTCATAGCAATAGAAAAGGAAACAGCTTGTTTGATAACACGAGCTTATATTCACAGTTATCAGCCAGGAACACAGCTCTTGTTTGTCCTGAATTTTGATCTACTGTTAAGTTTACAGTGTTGCATCTCTTTTTTCTTAAGTATTTTGGGAATGTCAGGGACCATTGGATGCTACTTTGCTAGGACTGTGTAAGGATTAAAAATGAAGTGAAAGGTCTGATAAATTCTTGCAGATATCAACATAGTTCAGTGCTCTTGGTCTCAGTTGTATAGTATGCAAAAAATACTTCTAGTTGTATATGGTTGTAGGTTGTAGGTAAATAAAATTCAAATAATTTTCATGGCAGGTAAGTTGAATTCAACTTCTGGAAGGTGTCAAGGTGCATACTGTTGCAACTACATGGCTTCAGGCTTTATCAGTTCTCCATCAGTAAGCTAAAACTGCAAATTAGTAAAGTACGTAATTAATACTTTTTTCTGGAATAAATCTTCCTTTATACACATATTGTATGACTGGGTCATTTCAAAGGAAATCGTAAGATAATATTCACTTATCTTTCTTTAATACAGATCTGATACCAGTTCACAGTCTGATAATTCTTAGTTGGCCTAAGAATTAAAATATATTTTTCTTTCCTTCGGCTGTCTTTTAGAAAGTTACACTCTTTGGTGAAATGTTCAGTATATTCTTCTAGTTTCAGTTTTCTTGAGCTTATCTTCCACCTTCGCAGGAAACCAGTTGAGAATATTGTCAGATAGACTAGAAAGTAGAATTTATTTGGCTGCAATATTAAATGAACTATTAGTAATTTTTGACATAAAAATAGCCTGTAACCCTAGAGATAATATAGGCAAAATGAACACAAATTGAGTTAATCATAAGGTGACTAGGAGTGGAAAGTGAAGGTTAATGCACATTTTTAGTGCCATTTAATATTTTGTTGGATAGGCTACATTCAGTAACAGAAAAGATCCTAACTTAGATCATAGAAACATATTTTTGGGATTATTTGCAGTATTCAGGAGTGCAGATGCTCTTGATCCTGCATTACAAGTCATAATTTTAAGAATACTGTGTTGGGAAAATACGGCACACTAGCCAGCAGCAGAAATAGCAGAAGAAGCCATAACACTCACTTCTCTACCCAGCAAAAACACGATTTTTTGGCTGACTATTAAAAGGAGCATTCAGTCAAGCAAATCAAGCATTCAGTGATCTCCAGGCTGTTTGCATGCGATTTAGAAGAGGCTCTAGGGAGTGGACAAACAGGCATGTCAGTGGGGGCGTGGCACAGCAGTTTGCGGGCAGATCCCACAGGCGGGCGTTGCAGAAAGGGTGCAGCCACAATTTGGGTGGTGGGTTGTGTTTTTTGGCTGGTTGTGGCATGCTTTTTTTTTTTTTTCCCGAGCAGTGGTTTACAAATGGTCAAAAGCCATTGCTGTTGCTGCCAGCAAAAGTGTGTTAAACCAAACACAACCTCCCAAGAAGGACACAGCTGTCCAGACCCCTGGCTGCGGGAAGTGTCTGAGCCTGGGGGCAGTACCAGAGGACAGTGCAAAAGGCACCTATGTGTGGTGTGAGCAGGTGAATAATCTGATCTGTCTGGTGGCAGGGCTTAAGCAAGAAGTGGAAAGGCTAAGGAGTATTCGGGAGAGCAAAAAAGAAATCGACTGGTGGAGGTAGAGCCCTGCAACCCAGAGAGAAGCTCGACAGGAGTCAGAGGAGCCCTGTGCCTCTTACCATCAGGCAGGAGACCTAGCAGATGGGGGGAATGGAAATGGGTACCTACTCAGAGAGGTAGTAAAATTCCCTCCTGACCCCCATCACCTTCCCAGGTGCCCTCACAGAATAGGTATGAGGCCTGGGTCCAGAGGCTCAGGCAGATGATAGTAAACAAAAAATCTGTCTGGAGAGTCTTCCAGGTGTGCTTCATCTGTCAGACGGATCACAACCTCAGGAAAAAAGGAATAAAAGAAAGGTAGTTGTAGTAGGTCACTCCCTTCTGAAGAGAACTAAGGACCCTGTATGTCAATCAGACCCATCCCACAGGGAAGTCTGCGGCCTTCCTGGGGCCCAGGTGTGGGATGTCAGCAGGAGACTGCCTGAACTAATTCAGCCCTCTGATTATTACCCACTGCTGCTTGTCCAGGTTGGCAGTGATGAGGTTGACAAGGGTACCAGGGTCATTTAAAAGACCATCAGGGCTCTGGATTGATTGGTTGGTGGGACAGGAGCACAGGTGTGGTTCTGCTCAGCTCCTTCAGGAGCAGGAATCAATGGTAAAAGGAATAGGAAAACCCACATTATCAATGAATGGCTTATGGGCTGGTGCCATCAGAGGAATTTTGGTTTTTCTACCATGGGCAATTTTTACAGCACCAGGCCTGCTTGAGTCAAATGGGCTCCATGTGTCTAACAAGGGCAAAAGGATTCTAACCCGTGGGTTGGTGGGGCTGATTGAGAGGGCTTTAAACTGGGTTTGAAGGGGGAAGGGGGTCAAATCAGGCACTCCAGAGATGAGCCCAAGGGTGGTAAGCCAGAGTCAGGGGTGAAATCAGCCCAGCTGAAGTGCACATACACTGATGCATGCAGTGTGGGTTACAAATGAGAAGCTGGAAGTCATGGAAAGTGCAGGAAAGTGATGACATAATCACCATCACAGAAATGTGGTGGGGTGACTCACAGGACTGGAGCACTGCAATGGAAGGCTACAAGCTCTGCACAAGAGACAGGAGAGGGAGAAGAGGTGGAGAGGTGGCTCTGTATGTCAGGGAGGCTCTGGACACCATGGAACTTGAGATTAGTAAGATCAAGCGCCATGGGTAAGAATCAGCAAAAGGCCAACAAGGCTGAGATCCTGGTGGGAGTCTCTGATAGAGCACCCAACCAGGATGAAGAGATTATTGTATAAGCAGCTGGAGGATGTTTCAAGATCGCCAGCCCTTGTTCTTGCAGGAGATTTAACCTGCCAGATATCTGCTGAGAATTCAACACAGTGGAAAAGAGGCACTCCAGGAGGTTCTTGGAATGCATGGAGGAGAGCTTCTTGTCACAGCTGGTGAGCAAGCCTGCCAAGGATGGGGCTCTGCTTGACCTGCTGTTTGCAAACAGAGAGGAGCTGGTGGGGGATATGGTGGTCAGGATGCCTATCTTGGGCACAACAATCACAAAATGATAAATTGAATTGAATCCTTCAATTCTTGGTGAAGTAAGGAGGGGCTTCAGCAAAATTTCTATCCTGTATTTCCAGAGGACAGACTTTGTCCTATTCATGGGACTGATTCAGAAAGTTCCCTGGGAAGCAGCCCTTAAAAATGGAGTGGTCCAGGAAGGTGGACATACTTTAAGAAATAAATCTTGAAGGCACAGGAACAGACTATCCCTATGTGCTGAAAGAGAAGCCAGTGGGGAAGAAGACTGGCCTGGCTGAGCAAGGAGCTTTCACAGGAACTCAGGGAAAAAAAGAGGGTTGTAAAGGGAGTGGGCAACTCAGGAAGTGTTCAAGGATGTCACCAAGTCATGCAGAAAGAAAACTAGAGAGGCAGAAGCTCCGTTAGAATCTGGCCAGTTCTGTACAGGGTAATAACAAGTGTTTTTATAAATGCATTAATAAAAAAAGGCCCAAGGGAAAAACCCTCCATTCTTTATTGAATGCTTGAGGGTGAAAATAGTCACCAGAGATGAGGAAAAGGCTGGTTTACTTCACACTTTAGTTTCAGTCTTCAACAGTAAAACTGATTATCCTCAGAACAATCAGCTTCCTGAGCTGGTAGACAGGGACAGGGAGCAGAGTTAGATGCCCTGTAATCCTGGAGGAGGTAGGTAGTGACTGGCTGTGCCACTTAGATGTTCCTAAAGATGTGGATGCCTAAAGTTTTTTAGCATCAGCAGAGGTCCTATGAGAAGCTTCTGAAGGAGCTGGGGTTGTTTAGCCTGGAGTAAAGGGGTCTTTTTCAGATAAAATGAAGTAAATCCTGTTGGTTTTGACTGACTAGTGTTCTGGAGCACAGAGGCAAAATGGTGAAGACATCTTGCTATGAAGAGAAGGTGTTACTTAGAGTTCTGGTCTGGATTTACCTAAAATTAATCCTTTAGTCCATCTGTGAATATTTATCTGTTAATTTCTGCTGAGCAATGAACGGTGGCAGAATTAGAAATGATGCATGACACATCACTGGCTTTTTTGTCTATGACTACAAAAGCTGGTGTGCTTTAATTATGTTGATCTGATATGTCAGTTGGTTTTGGCATGGATTTTTAACCTTTTGAAACTATAGCATTGCCTCTCCACCTAAACAATGGTTTTTTTCCATAACAGTTGGAATAATCAAAACTGCTCTTTCTTCCAGATCCCTTTGCATAACTCATCTCTGCTATGAAATTTATTTAGAGATAAGATAGTTGTAGCTATATAGATTGGATTGGAATAATAAATTGTATTCATAGCATTAATTTAAATTTCTTCCACTGTTAAACTTTCGAGTTTTTTTTTTAGTTTCCTGCTTTCTTTTGCAAACTTTTAATTCTGTCTCTTGTCTCAGCTTGGGACAGGGGTCTTGCTTTCTCCTGCTGTTTAATTGCTTGTACTGCAAGCTGCTTGACTGAATCATCTGCTTAAGTAATGATACATATATATATGCATATGTATGTGTATTTTAAAGAAACCTGAGAATTTCCGTAAGATGGATTTAGTAATTAAGCCAAGTAATTGTCAAGTGGTTTCTAAAATTAGAGATGCTTCTCTTTAAAAGGAAAAAAAAGGAAAACAAAAAATAAACCAACAGGTGTCAGCAAAGACCATATAATAAAACGTTGGGTCAAATCACATCAACAGTATGTGCTGCATTCATTACAAATCCCTGTTGTGTTCATGTAATTTTCTCAAAAGACCTTGAGATCCTAGTTGTGATCAGTCAGCTCAAAATACAGAATCTCACAACTGTCTATGAAGGTTGAATTGAATTGCTTTCAGTAGAAAACACAAGCAACCACATAAAGATAATGTCAGTTGCATCTTAATGAATTGTTCTCCCACACTATAATCCAAGTGAGGTCTTTGTGGATTTTTAAAATGCCATTGATTTTGTTTCTCTCTCTGATTTTTTAATCTTTTTCAGCCTGCAATGAACTAAGGCTTTAGAAAGTCCATTCAGCTTTTAGGATCTTTTGTTCTAGAGTGGTGATAGTGAGAGTTTTTTGTTTGGTTGGTTTTCATTTGTTTCTTTGTTTGTTTGTGGTTTTGTTTGTTGGGGTTTTGTTTGTTTGGGGTTTTTTTTGGTCCCAGTTCTTAGGTAAGTCTACCCAAGAGGAATATGTCAAAAAGTTTGTTGCATCTCTCTTTAGTACGTATTGGCTGGTTGGTCACCTCAGGATCAAGATAAAGCTCATTCAAACAAGGCTATGGCAGCTGCAGTTGCAAACCTCAGGTCAGTCCCACCGCTTGAGATTTGCTGTAGGACAGTCAGTTGAAGTTCATTTTGCATTTGTTTCACTGCAAAAATATTCTGGGTATGTTACAGGGATTATTGGGCTTATTTTCTCTTCTTGTATTGAAGTGCCTATTACCAATGAGGAGACAAATTTTATAAAATAACAAAATCCTTTACTTGTCATGAGATTGCTTCTAGTGTTTTATACTTGTTTGTTTTTAAGGTAAGTCACAAAACATCCAACCTGTGTATTTTGCCTTGAGTACACAGTAGCCCTGCTAGTAGCCCTGAGGAGTCTAATCTCCTATGTTGAATATAAATTATTTGAAAATAGTATCCTTTTTATGCCCATGGAAAGTCCATTTTTGAGAAACTTAGATTCAAGAGATTGTAACTTGTTCAATTTAGACTTTGCGGGTCTAAACTAATAGTTAAAATAATTTCAGAGGTCTGAGGAGCCGACGGTGAATCACTTGGTGTATTGTATGAAGTTCAGTAAAAGACACAACTTCACACAAAAAAAAGAATAAATAAGGCTGATTTTTGTATGTCCATATGTGAATTTCTCAGGAGAACTGGTAATGTTCAGCTGTTGCACGTTTTAAGTGCAGTCACAGGATGAGAGTTGATAAATAAACCTAAGGTCACATTAGTTTTGCATCTCTAAAGAAGTTATGGCTGAGTGATATACTGTAGAGGGTAGAAATGGTCAGACTTCAGTGATTTCTAAATCGAAAATATCACTAGTAATTTTAATTCTGTTCTTTCCCCCCCGCTTTTTGGTTTTTTTTCTGTAACGTGTGTTCATGTAGGAGAATAAACTGAAGTTAAAATGTAGTTAAATCGAAATGTTACTGGAGGATTAATAAACTTCTAATGACACTAATAATGTACTAACCCTTTATATGATATGACTTAGGAAAATCCAAGAAGTCAATCAAAAAGGAAAATGCCATTGCAGCTATGTTTTTTTTCTAGATGAAATCTACTTAATTTTAAATATACTATTATTCTGAAAAATCTGGCCACTCATAAAAACATGCAACAAAAATTATTGCCATTAGATTCTCTTACTCTCTTCACTCTCATTTACTTTGAGAACTCTCTTTAAAAATTATTGAAAAGCAATCTGACAGAGTGTTTAATGAGTGTTTTTTCACAAGCTGGCATCTTTGGAGGCAGAAGCCCCTATCCACCGAATAAGTGTTTCTTTGCCAACACATCTCACTCATGATGGGAAGTAGCCATTCTTAACTTTGAGAGAGTAGTTCTGTCTCCATTCATATTTAAACCTTGGAGCAGTGATAAGTGGTAGCAAGAGTAGTAATAGTGATGATGGCTTTCTGTTTATGTTTTGAATATCTGTAACTGGGGAATATGATGTGGGAAATCTCAGATCCATCCAGCTGGATCTGGTCCACCAGAAGGATATATTTAATCTGTAGTTTAGTCCCTTTCCTTTTTCCCCCTCAAATCTGCTACAAGTGTGTAGGAGTACGCAGTGGAGTGGACAACTTGGGTTAACAGCTTGTGCTTCCTCATCATTTCTTCTAGGTCTTGTAATCTGTCCTCTGTCATGGGAGTGGTTGTAATGTCAACCGGTCTCGTGCACCTTTTCCTTTGTTGAGTCACATGCTTTTTTCTTTTATCATGGGTTAACCATACACCAGCCAGGGTTGTTGGTATTTTGGTCATGAGAGATGCACACATGGGAAAGGAGCGGGACATGTGGCAATTGATTGTCTTCAAAAGAGACTTCGTGGTTTGCACTAGCCTAAGGGTTCCTCACATCTGTCATGAATCCATGACTGTTGGTTGCATGGTAATGATTTCCAGTGACACCTGATAGATGCCAGGTTAGAAGTGAAAGGCCACAAATCATACAGGCTTATGCTGATTTTTTAGCGTGTTTTTAGCTGAGAATTCACTCAAGAAAGTAGTTTGCACATTTGAGTAATTTATTTTGTCTTTTTTCTTATTTTCTCTCTGCAGCAAACTTTTTCTATTTGTATATGTCATCTTCTGGTGGGTAGCCATGGTTGGTTTTGAAAGTGGGAGCACATTCATGGGAGAGATAAAAAAAGAATTTAGAGGAGTTGGGTTGTAAAGCACAGCATGGGAGGGGAACTTGACGAGCAAGGCTCAGTGCACTTCACTGAGTCGCAGCATGTGTTTTGGTGTGGTATCTACTGAAGCAGCTCCTCTGGATTAGGAGGATGTAGGTGTATTAATCAAGTCATTGAGTTGTGATCTGTTGCCTGTATACCTGGCAATCTCTGTTATGGAAAAATTCACTAGTGGATCAGCTGCAGTTCTGCTCTTCCTCATGCATGCCATGCTGGGTTTTTTTGATGTTTGTAGAATGTGGTACAAGGCTTTTTTCAGTGTATTACAGACTTAAAATGGAGGGGTAATTTTTTAAACTGAGTTATTTTGGAATTGTCTCCTTGCTTAGTGGGAATTCTTTTTCAGTGCTCTTTTCCAGACTCTGTTTAAAGACCTCCAATACTTAGTGCATTGAAGTGTCTCCACTTATAATCATATTTAGACTTAAGTAACCTTCATGACCTTTGTAACTTTAAACATGGTGTTACTGGTTCTTAGTCTTTAATTTCTATTTTCACATAGTTCTATAGCGGTATTGATCTTTTGATCATGTAGTTTCAGAATGCTGTATTGCAAAGATTTCACAAACTAGACTGATAAAATTTTTCGGTGCTTTTTGGTAATTGAAAACAATCTGTAAGACAGTCCTCTCTGTGAACCATAGTATTAAAAGAGCATGTGTTGCAGAAAGCCAGGACCTTACCAATTAATGTGTACTGCACTTGTGTGTACCACAACTAGGTTTCCACCTGGAGTGTCAGTTTTACTCTGCAGCCTTATAGTCTTGCTGTCATTGTGCGGAATATTTCGCAATGCAAGGGTAACCTCAGGTCTGTTATAAGATAATGTGCTTCTCTCTGTTCTTTTTGCTGCCTGTCCAAGTCATTAAATTTAATCTCTTTGTGATTAAAATAGCCTGTTTTCCAGATCCATATGAATCACTGCTCACAATGTAGGTCTATCCCCCAGTTATCCATAAGGCTATTGAACTTTGCAGATTACATATTTGAGACCACTAGCACTTTGAAAAGGTACTTCTGGAGGGAATCTGTTATATCCAACATAAATCAAGACTGACTTATTTTAAGCTCCTCAGAAAGGCAGTTGTGAGCACTGAAGTTTGGTTCCACTTCTGAGCCACATGTATTAAGGCTCTTAACTTTGTCCACCATAGATGAAGGAAAGCTATAACAAAAAAATGATAGCAGAGATTAGATACTTGTGCTTTTAATACTTCCTGAAAGGTGGTTGTAGTTAGATGGGGGTTAGTCTCTTTCTCCAGGCAGCAACTGACAGAACAAGAGGAGACAGTCTCAAGCTGCACCAAGGGAAATATAGGTTGGATATTAGGAAAAAGATTTTCACGGAAAAAATAATCAAGTACTGGAATGATCTGCCTGAGGAGGTGGTGGAGTCACCATCCCTGGATGTGTTTAAAAAAAGACTGAATGTGGCACTTGGTGCCATGGTTCAGTTGAGGTGTTAGGGCATGGGTTGGACTTGATGGTCTTGGAGGTCTCTTCCAACCTAGTGATTCTGTGTGATTCCGTGAATATGCTCAGGATAATCTACTTGGTTTTACTGCTCAGGATGTATTCTACTCAGCTGTGGTCCCCGCTTTCATCAGCTTGCCTTCATTATGGGATTTTTTTAGTGCTACAAAATTAAAATAGCTGTGATTTCATTTAGGGTGGTAGTTTCTGGCTTAGGGAAAGCAGAACACAGGCTCTTGTGCCCAACGAGAGCAATTTAAAGTATTAGCAATGTAGTTTGCTTCCAGAGAAGGCCACTTTGTTCTGGGAAGAAAGTTTCCTCTATCACACATTTTGAGTGCAACCTTTTTTTGGACAGTCTAAGTGTTAGGCTTTCCATGGCTGGAAAGGATTTCTCCCTTGCTATCAGAATAGGTCACGAGAGGCATAGAATTTTTTGATATTTGTGTTTTGTGGTTTTTTTGCTTCCTCCAGTTCTCTCAATAGTCGGTTAAGAATACCTTGATAAGTCTAACTTCAGATATTTGTCTTATTTGGGATATGTTTTCCTAATAGACGGCACTTGGATGTGAATGAAGTACAGAAATACTCTAATATGAGGTGGAAGTTTTCAGTATCTCATACAAGAAGTACAGAATTGCCAGTTTCTTCTCCATTTTTCAGACAATTTCATACACTGTGTGCAGGTCTTACTATTGGTTCTTTTTCCTTTGCAGTGTTGGACACAGTGATGCCTGCTCTCCAGCCACCTTATTACCTTAAATTATAATGCAGTATACTGCTTAGAGCTTTGGCATGCCTTAACCAATTTCAAGAGCCTTAGAAAAAGTGCAACTAGCCCAGGTTAGCATGACTAGCATGAGTAGGGCTCTCTAGTGAGTGTTACAGTTTGCACTGAGAACGTCTGGACCTGAACAATTTATTGCATGATAGTTTAGATGATTTATTGATGCAGGACTGAATTGATCAGACTCTGTCACCGTATACCTGCAGTGATGAGCAGCTGTGTGCCTGACTGATAATTAGTCCAGGAAAGTTTGTAGTGTGTAACCAGAACCACCTTCTCATGCAAGAAGTCACAAGACTTCTCAACATTCAACAATAGGTTCTATAATAGTTTGCAGATCTTAAATATAGAAACCAGCATGCACAAGATAATACTGGAACTTAGAGATGTTGTGGCTGTATAAATAGTGTAGATTTGAAATAGTAAGTCTAACTAGTTCTATATAAAAAATATCACACAGTTTCCATTTCTTTTTGCTTCCTATAAGAAAGATACTTTAATGATTTTTTTAAATTACTCATCAGCCATGAAATCAGAAAAAGCCATTAAAAGCATAAAAATTCAAAGATATTGTTGGGTGTATAGCATTTTCAGTACTTGCAGCCATATGCCTAGGCAGGACAGAATCTTGCTAGATTTTCCTAGGCAGGTCAGAATTTTGTCAAGTTTTCCAGACACATCTATGGTAAGTGCGGGAAGTCTGGACATTAGTGATGTTTTCAAATCTGGAAAATTTTGGACTTGGGTATCAGTTTCCATCATTTAAAACTGATAGTGTACCAGCCATTGCTAGGATATCCTTAAACAAGTAAAAACACCCTAAACCCCTTATCTGGCTACATACATATATACACACATACACAGAGATTGGGGCAGCATATACACAGTATACACACACACATATATAGACTGGGGCAGTTTTAGGGGTTGTTTTGTTTGAGGGATTTTTTTTAATGACATTTTTCTTGAAATCTCTCTGGCAATGTAGGCTATCCAGGTGCTGAGCTGTCTAAGGATAATCTCAGACTTTGCATGTGAGCCTGCACCTACTGTATTTTTATGTTTGTTTTTATTGAAAGCATTCATTACGTTAAGTCTTTGCCTAACTGAAGTGTTCTACTGATTCAACACTCCCATTTTTAAGGCTGTATTGCTCTTCGATATATTAGAGTAGTGCATAAAGAGTCAGTTAGAATGAGAACCCTATTGACATGGGCTGTGGAGAAAAATGAGTAAAGGTTTATTTCTGCTCTGAAGACACAGAGTCTAAATAAATGAGAAAATAGAAGAAATAGATACAAACAGCTGCAAAAAGGGTAGATTTTCGCAAGTGATATCTAAAATATATTTTCTGCATAGCAGTTTTTTTCTCTTCCAAGTGTTCTTTTAGTGATTTTTATAGTGAATAGATGCTTGAATTGAGAATTAAAAACAAAATTTCTGTGTTGTAGGCCATATTATCATTGTACTCACTTTAATGTCTGTACAACATTAGCATTTGAGACTGCAAGAACCTAACTGCTTTACTTGTTGGTGTTACACTGCAGTCAATTTCCGGTGAACCATAAAAACTTTGCCCCTGAAGGTAAAATTACACTGTATGCATGTTCCTAGCATACTGCTTTGGGGATAAACATGTCTTAAATCAACTCATTGCTCACAGCTGAATTCCTTCTCCAAATGCAGTTTCTGTGTAGATAATAATGTTCAGAAAGACTGATTTTCTGTAAACCATAAAGTTTTTTGAACTTAATTCTATCCATAAATGTATTTGGGCAGGATTGGAAAGAATTCTTATAATCCTAATAAAGATTTTGGCTTTTAGTGAAAGGGAACGGGGGCATATACCAACATTTTTAATTAGTTTTCATTGGCACCTCCAGTTTGTTCACATGTGTTTCAAACATTTGCATATTGTGTTTCCTCACATTTACATAATAAAAACTTTTGGACTTCATTGAAACTTCTTTTTGTAATTGTGCATTTGAAAAATTAAATTTGAAGTTTATGACACCCTGGCTCCTACTTGCTGGGATCATAGTGTGTAGTTAAAATGATATCACTTGAGACCTTTGTTTACAGCTGCATTTCTGTTGAGGCTTCATATATTTTGGGTTCAGATGGATGTAATTGTGGCTTTGAGGTGTTGGTCTAAAAGAATACTGTCTAGGTTTGTACCCAGATGTTCTTGGATTAGTATTCTGAGACTTAGATCTTGTCCTGTCTGGAATTTAAATACTGTTCCCTTAAAATTATTGTTTCCTTTATTTTACCTTTTAAATTTTCCTTTCGTTTTTTTTCAAACTCTTGTAGCCATTGAAATCCAGGCAGTAACTTCCAAACCATTTTTACAGCCTCAAATGGACAAAGTGCCTGTTTGTCCCTCAGCTTGATTCCCAAATTAATTACAGTTATAAAATTCTTACATCTGAATCTCCGTTTTTCTTAGAATATGTCAGGGCAGCAAAAAAAAGTCCCTATATAGTAGGCAAGACTTCGAAATGTGAACAACTTTGTTATGTTTGAGAGGGCAAGTCTTCTGTTGCAACAAGGTTGATTTTGTGAGTTTTATAAATTTTTTGTTGTTTTCAGGTGGGTTTTAGTTTGTTTTGGTTTTGTGTTTTTGTTTGGGTTTTTTATGTTGTTTTTCTTTGTTTGGGGGTTATTTATGTGTGGGGCTTTTTTTGGTATTTTGTTCGGGTTTTGGTTTTTCTTTCTTCATTTTGTTGCTTTGTGAAACTATACCTTTGATTTCGGGATTGAAATTTCAATTTTATTCCCACATGGAGAAAAGAGACATAAACTCCCCTTCAATGGGCAATCTGTTGGGGTTTTCTTCTGTTTAGCAATCTTTGACCCATACCTCCCCTGTTCAGTGAGTAGAAATGGCAAGGTAACTTAGCTGAGGGTGGCTACAGATCTCTGCTTTCCTGTAAATCATGAACTGAACCTGGAGGGGAGAGAATTCCAGAAATCTGCTAGTAGACAAAATGCTTTAAAAGTATTTCCTTACAAAGAGAGCCTTTCTTCTACCCCTGAGTATATCTTAATTGGTTATAAACCGTAGTTTTGAGATTATTCACCTAATTATTCACACAGCAGTGCATGGTGGGATTCACAGGTACAGTTACCATTCCATTGTATTGGCAAGAAGTCTTTTCTGTGAAACAGAGAATTTTTAGTGTACAGTTCCAAATTCTATAATTAGTTATGTAGTAAAGGATTCAGGAAAGTGGCAAAACATATACAAGTGCTTAGAAGTTTAACCAATTAGCCTTTAAGTTGTCTGCCTGCATATGTCATTATTGTAAGTGTTTTAGTATCTGGTGGCATTTATATTTTTTCTTTCCTTCCAGATCATTACTAAATATATTTATGAACTGCTGCAGAAAGAATGCCACTTGAAGAAAGTAACTCTTCCAGTAAGTATAATTTATTTTTCCAAAGGCATTGTTTTTTTGAATCCGTACCCAGCATAGCCTGTGATCCCATATTCAGATAAAGGCAAGGTGTGCAAGGGCTCTGTGCAGGATATTGTCTTGGGGCACTGCTTTCGCATGTGTATGCATCTGGAGGTGTGGTTCAACTTGACATCACGTTTGATTTCTCCAACTGAGCCTTCCTTACCTTAACAGATACCAGAATTTTCAAAATGTGCTTTTAATAGGAGAGCCCTTAGCTTTCTGAAAAGTATTTGTGGATATTTTAAGATGTTCACAGGTGGATGTAGAGAACAGAAATGTCTTTGCAGGCAGCAGGCTACGCTCAAGTTGAGTATCAGTAAACTACTCCAAGTCATTTTCTAAAAAATGCTTTTTCAGTAATTTGTAATATGTATGCAATATAAAGTACTTATGTTGCTTAGTGGAAAGTATTTTTTTCAACCCTTGGAAAAGATGAAGTGCTCCCCCACATACCAGTGTGTTTATAAATATGTGATGTGATAAGATGATGATGATGCTCAAGTATTTTTGTATTCTATACTGGAGGGAGACTCTCTCCAGGGGGAGACTGGAGTGTGACAGCACTTTGTAGATTTTCCATCATTATGAAGGATTCCTATGCTCTTTGAAATCTTTTGAATTGCTGTTGTTCTCAGATGAACCTTCGTCTTCAGTCAAGGAAAACTTGTTTAGGCTATGGAAAGAAGAGGTCTTTTGGTCTTTTGCCTTAACAGTTCTGTAATATTTCACTATTCCCATTTCCATTCCCTCAGTGTTGCTTAGGGAATGTTTTGATGACCTGCCCAAACTCCTTACAGTTTCCTAGAAGGGCTTTTTCAGTGTCTCATGGTCGTTACAGAAGGAGTTGAGCTATGAGGTTCATAGAGAAGTCAAAGGGCAGTCAGTACTCATAGCCTGGTGTTTGCTCTAATGCCATGAGAACCAAGACTGAGAAAGCATTTCTTCACTTCAGATTTTTCTGTGTAGACAGATACAGGATTAGGTTCATCATGACAGTCTGCCTGGTGCAGTGATAAGTTATGATCTCCAGCTTTTTTGGCTAATTTTCTTTCTTGATGAGGTTTTGGTCCAAGAGGTACTTCCGAAAAGACAAGGTATCAAAAGATTTCTTAGGCCATGTCACATTCGTCTGTGAAACTATGAAGCTGTCATTTAAAAACTTCAAAGTGCCCAGATTTTAAGGCTGTAGGACTTCATTTGATTCCTAAAAAAAGAGTATGAAGAATCTGCATATAAGTAGTGCAGTGCTAAGGCTGATCAATTAGCTCCAAAACATGAACATGAAGAAACTTGGGATAAGTATTACAGCACCTCCATCACCTATGTCACACCTGTGGTGGTTCATCTGCCTGGCTCTAAGGTTCGACTTTCTTGACTTGGAAGAGGAATGGCCCTGGCTAGTTGCCATTTTTGGGTTAATCTCTGTTTACTTGTATTTAGAAATTGTGTAGTGAACATGGGTGCAATTGTTCAGTAATACATTTCAGCTATTCTCAAATGTATTACTTTCAACTTCTATGAGGTGTCATATAATTTAATTGCATTCTGAAGCAAAGTAAAAAAGCACAAAATATGCAGGTGTCAATTGTGAGCATTGTGGAAAAAATCACACGAGGTACAAACACTGTTCTTTAGGAATGGCGGTTATGTGTAGCCAGCCCTCACCACAGTCAAAAATAGATTATGAGGGCATATACAAAAGGGAAAAATTGAAACAATATATCTAGAAGTTGAAAAATTAAAGCTGTGTAAAAGCTAGGTTTAAATTACAACTGACAGATTCCTAAGTAAGAACACAAAACCCTCTAGTTTAAACTAGTAAAGGAGACTAATAAAAGTAATAAAACAGCTTTTAGGATGAGAATAGAAGAGAGTATAAATGTTGGCAAGTTACATATAAAATCACAGGAAATTCACAAAAACCAAATTTGAGGAGCTTGTTAGAGTTGTAAAGGCTAATAATAAAAGAGAATTGATAAGGCCCTAAGAGTAGATGAGCTGCAGCTAAAATGAACACCGAAGTCAAATAAGCAAAACTAGCATTATTATTTCCAATACTACTTGTCCAATTTCTACACACTTAACTTTTTTGTTTTCTAAACAGGATATAATTCTGAGCAACTGTCTGAAATTTGTCATATCAATAGCAGAGACCTTAGGACAAGTTAATATATTGTACAATAAACAAATTCCAGGATGAGAAGATTTTTAAGCCTAGGGTTCTGTAAGAAGTCAAGCATGAAGCTGCAGAACAACCAACTTAACTTACTGCTGAAATCAGCTAATAATAGTAGTTGTAATAATATATTGGGGGAAATGAGTACAAGTTTCTTTAAAAAAAATTCCAGAATTAAAAGAGTCAGAGATCACATGAAGAAGAAAAATCTTGTCAGTAAAGGAGTAAAAGTATTTCTGATGAACTGTCAAAAAACATAATGCTTTTTAAAGGCACAGGAGAAAGGAGTCCCCTTAAGAGTTAATTGATTAAAAGGGTGTTCATATTTTACAGATGAAATAAACTGTTACCAGTGAAATGCTATTAAGGCCTGACATAGTTGTAAGCAAAAAGAAAAGAAGGAATTAATACAAGCTAATAAACTTTTCTATTTTTTTTTTGTTGGTTTGTGGTTTTTTTCTAAAATTATTTGGGTTAGTTAAATCTAAAGCTGATTATGATGAGTTGGGAAATTATTTCTTGATGCTGAATAACTGGATGATTAAATAACAAGAGATTAAATTCTGCTAAATACAAAATTATGGGGAAAATAACTCACTGTAAACACAACACTGGCCTCTAAATGAGCTATTAGAACTCAGGAAAGAGCTTGGAGTGATGGTGAGTAGTTCTCTGAGAACATCAGTGACTGCTTAATGGCAGTAAAAACCCTCAAAGGAAATAGGATGTTAGGAATTACGAGGTATCGAGAACAAAACAGAAAAACATCATCATTCCACTCATTATGTGGGCCCTCATGTTAAACACTGCATGAAGTCTGGACACCATATCAAAAAGGATATGAAGAATTAAAAAGAAATACAGAGGAGGGTTGCAAGGCCGATCACAGGCATGAAATGCTTTTCAGACAAAGAAAGATTAAACAAAGAGTCTTCAGCTTGGAAAATAGATGACTGAGGAAGGAATATGACAAATCTATAAAATCATGAAAGGTGAAGAAAAGATGAATAGGGAATGGGTTTTTGCTTTTTTCATAATAGAGAACCTAAGGGGCATCAAGTTTAAATTATCAGGCAGGAGATCTCTACTGAAAGAGACAGTATTATTTCATATATGTCCCAATTATATTGTGGAACTCATTGGCACAGAATACTGTCAAGGAGAGATGCATAAATGTATTAAAAAGAAATCATTTGACGACATTAAGGTGGAATAGGTGTCTTGAACTATTGTACGTATTTGCCAAGTTATATAAACTGTGGCCTGCAAGGTTCCAAAGTTACTGCTGTCAAAGCCAGTCAAGACTCACTCTATAACCACTCTGTTTTGTTACTGTTCCCCTACGCAATCTTTCCTGTCAGAAACAGGACCTTGTTCTGACCAAGATGGCTCATATATATATATATATTTGTGTGTGCACATGTACACAACCTTTTTATGTGAATATTTTAGAGACAAAAACTTCTTTTCTTTTAACCTTGTCACAGGTGATCAGAAAGTTGATGTATTGGCTTTCCTTTTTCTGTCAGATGATAATGAAGTTGGCAGTGCTGCGATTTTTGAATATTTGAAATGTGTTTCGGGACTGTGTTAGGTGGAGTGGGCTTTTTTCAGCATGGTTTTAGTAGGAAATGGAAATACTATGCTTCAAAAGTTTAGCATGATGGCGTTTTATGTTCTCTCATCTTCCTTAATTTCAACATTGTGTGCAAAGTCCAATTTGCTGTCTTTGTTTTGTTTTCTTAGGTGGCAGCTTCAGTTTTGGATACAAAAATTAGTTAATTTTTTTTCAGATATGAAAATAAGACCAGTTGGCAGATCAGGAGAGCTTGCCCACGCTTGTATTATGCCAGCGTCTTCGACTAAACAATTCTCAACATTTTTTTCCTACACAGGGAAGCCAAGATCCATGTTGAATTATTGATACTGTAAAGCATTGCACTTCTAATAATGTTCAACATATACTACTGGACATGAAAATTTTAATGAAGAGTCTCATATTTAGGGAGAGGCCATTCAGTTACTACTTTTAAAGTTTCATCTTGTGCTCCATTGAAGGTTATGTTAGGAATAAGAGGAAAACTGCGGTTTTTTTAGTCAGATGAAATGTTTGTATTTCTCTAGTTTTAGTGGCATAATCAGTGATTGATCTTTGCTCTTCTTTAGCTGTTGAGGACAAACCGTGTGCTTCTGAATTAACTGCATCTTTAACAGCTTCTGGGGAAGCCTGAGATGGAAATTTAAATAATTAGTAACATCTTGTAGTGGTTTTAAGCCCAGCTGGAAATTAAGCACCATGCAGCTCCTTGCTCAACCCTCCTTTTACCTCCCCCAACACCAGTGGAATGGGGAGGAGAATCAAAGTAAAACTTGCTAGATGAGATAAAAACAGTTTAATAACCTAAAACAAATAAAATACAGTGATAATGGTAAATTTAAAAAAAACAGTGATGTGCAATGCTAGATGCCAG
Source organism: Phylloscopus whistleri (assembly GCA_017589585.1). Classification (NCBI taxonomy): domain Eukaryota; kingdom Metazoa; phylum Chordata; class Aves; order Passeriformes; family Phylloscopidae; genus Phylloscopus; species Phylloscopus whistleri. The sequence continues at coordinate 6,910,853 of JADMLD010001013.1, read as the reverse complement.
ACCCATTGATTCCTGAACTCAGATTGGGCATGCTTCTGGGTAACTCCTCCCAGTTTATATCCTGGGCATGATGTTCTGGAATATTCCTTTGCCAGGTCAGGGGACCTGTCCAAGCCATGCTCCATCCAAGTTTATTTTGCATATCTTCTCACTGGCAGAGCATGAAGAAAGGAAAGGGAAGTCCTTGACTTTGGATAAAAACAAATTAGCAAAAAACTAAAGTATCAGTGTGTTATTAGTACCATTCTTATTCTGAAGCCAAAACACACCACTGTATCAGCTACTGAGAAGAAATTAACTCTGTCCTGGCTGAAACCAGGACACATGTTTGATTGGCAGTGGTACTGAAGTGTCTCACCTTGCAGTTTTCTCAGTTATCAGTGCTTTCTTCTTTCACTTCAAGAGCTAAAACTACATCCAAGAATTATTTTTCTTTGAGAAACAATGGTCTGTTATCTCCAGTGCACATTCCTTTTGCTGGTTTTGTTACCTCAGTGAAGTTAATACTTGTTGTAAAATTTCCACATATTTTAGGATGGTTAAGTTAGTTGTGGTAATAGTCAAGTGTTGATTAGCTGTCTGTGATATTGATCAGCATGTCAGTTTTAAATTTTTGATAGAAAAATGATAAATCAGGATTCTCAATATTGTGAAGACTTTAACCAAAGTGAGTTAGTGAGGTACACATAGAAACACATAGAAGATGACTTTTCATCTTGGAAAGCAAATGAGCAGATTTTTCTCTCCACCAGCTGCTCACAAGTCTCACAATCTTTTTTGAGTATTTGCAGTTTCAATTCTACTTATTTGCCATGTTCTTTCATCCAGTTAGAGTTTATACCTACTTTATAGGCTCTAGGCTCATAATTTTTGTCGTGTTTCTTAACTGAAATAAGAGAAATACCTATTAAGAAAAATAATAAGAAAAATACTAGTGTATTTTTTCCCTTTTCAACATTCAATCTTATAAACCTCCAATACATAAAATAAAAAACTCCTGGAGCCTAGTCAGGTCTCATACATCTTGGGTTAGTAATGGCTAATTGTTGATGTGGTAGCGTGGATGACCTTAAGATTAGATTTCAAGTGTAGTTTGATTTTATTCTATTTACTGATAGCAGCTGTGCATAATGCTAACTAATGTGCTGCTGAAATACTTCACAGACTGATACTACTGTATTAGGTGAAAACTCATTTGAGACAGAAATCATGAGGAAAAAAGAAATTCACTGAAAACATTAAGAATCTCATAATATATGTGGAGATCTCACTATAGCTGCCTACATTCATAAACTTTAAGGAATTATTGTGCATTGGGAAAAAATCCAAGAAAAAGAAAATTAAACAGTAGTTTTAAACAGTAAATTATCATTGTAATTTAGATAGGTTTGGCATGCCTAGCTGCAGATTACTGGAAGATTGTTCTCACCTGTAAATAACAGTGTTGAATCAAATTGTTAAATTAATCTAAAAACATTTTCCTGTATTTATTCAGTTTAGATTTAACTGATCAGAAATCAGTGTCCTTGAGTAGATCCAGAAGAACAAGTGGCTAATAAATGCAAATTATTTTATGTGGTCTCAGTGTGTCCGGCATTAAATGGTATTCTATGTTGATCTGTCAGTAAAGTAAGATTGTGTATAGGAGTGACTATTACATGCATTCTTTAGTGAAAGCTGGATCTAATAAATTACTACTGTTTGAAGGTAAATTAACTCGATGAAAGTCTCTAAATATGTTTAATTCTGGGAAAAGAATAAAAAGTAATGTTTTATGATCTTGGTAGATATTTTTAGTGGTTTAAAATTAACTTCTTTGCAGAAATGTGAACTAGCTATACCTTCTAGTACAAATGATTATTAAGTGCTAGTATTTCCTATATACTACACAACATTTTAGTTTATAAGTGCTAAAACCTACAGCTAAGTTATACATTAGCCTGAAATGCAAATTCACAATGTTTTTTTCCTAATTATAGTGCTGTAAATATTCAGTTTGTGGGCAGAAGTCAGTTACACCTTGCCAAGTACTATCTGAGACTCAGTGTTGGCTGACTTTTTACCTAATCTGTTTAACTTTTTAAGGTGTCAATACTGCTATTTCAGAAGCAGCAGCATGATCTGACTGTAGCCCCAGTCTATTCAATAGAACATATTCTTTACCATATTTTCTATTTTTGAACAAAGTGTGAGAGAAAATGAGTACATTTCCTTGCAAACTCTGAGGCACGTGAGATGTTACTTTATTTTGGAGCAGGAGAATAAGATCTTCAGTGCTATGGCAAATACTGAAGAGAGACGTGACCATTCTTTCATTTACAAATTTGTTTTGTTCAAGTAGCCTCACTGACTTAATTAAAAAAAAAAAGTTTGTTAGGACTTACGTTAAAAGAAGTGTGAGGATGCACTCAGAATTAATTTTTCCTATTATAAGGGTAGTTAAGAATACATACGCACATATGAGGAAAAATGAACATAATCCAAATAGCCAATTGCTTCTTTCTCAACATGGGGATCATAACCTGATGTGTTTTTCTTCTCTGTTGCAGAAAATGTTCCTAGCAGCTGGACAGTTAGGCTGTGAGGGTGGAGGGGTGTGGAGTACAGTAGGAGGGGGAGATGTGCATGTTTTGTTTTTTCTTTTCTATGTATTCATATGGTAGAAAGAGAAGAATAAGTAGACACGAGGATTTGTTTTGCACTCGTGGCATTTATATCAGGACAGTTCTTTTGTCTTGAACAAAAAGTGCTGCTTTACGCTCTTAAGGACGAAATGTTTTATTAGGTTGCAATTTGCTGAATATCAAACCTAGTTGCTGGTCTCTTCCTACAGCAAAGTAGCTAAGCATTGACTCTGGTACAGGACGAGTCTTAATGAAGCTATTATTTAGAACCAAATTGGATTTCTATATTTTATTAGACCTATCCTATTAAATTTGTAACAGACAAATTTACTGTACTGGTTTCTGTATAGCTTATTGAGTATTTATGTTGAGGTGGCTGATTTTGAACTCTCCAGAATTTTTTTTTCATATCATGTAAGAATTTATTGTTGCTTTAGGCGTATCAGAGGTGAGAAATTACTTACTCCTTTACCTCTTGCCACCTCCAATTGCTCTTTTAGAGATTTCTTCCTTTCCTGTGGTTTTTAAGTTCATAGTAAATTTTTGTAAACAACTTCCAAAGCTTAAGTACACCTTTTACCCCTTTTCTTAATTTTAATTGTCCCTTGAATTGCTGTTCTGAAATGTAGCATGTTTATATGTTTCAAAGTTACATTGCATAATTTGCTTTATTTTTATTTATGCACACATGCATTCAAACAGTTGTTAAACGGTGAATGTTTTTATATAAATTGGTAGATAACTTTATAACTACAGGTTTTCTTTCAAAGAATTTTATTGATGTATTACAAATGTGTATTGTCTGTAATTGCAGGTTGATGCAATTGAGACTGAACCAAAGAGCTTTATCTTTATGAGTGAAGATGCATTAGTAAATCCTGACAAGCTGTTGGTCCTAATTCATGGTAATGGTGTTGTCAGAGCTGGTCAGTGGGCTAGGAGACTCATTATTAATGAAGATCTGGACAGTGGGACACAGATACCATACATAAAGAGAGCTATTGAGGTAAATGAAAGTTCAAGGATGCAAGGTTGTGTGTGCTGTGGGATGTGAACATGTGTGCGTGTGCATGAAGAGCTGTGAACCTGTGATGTTTTAATTTTTTAATCAATATTCTATATGTTGATCTGTGTGATCATTGTATTTGTGATGGGACTACTTTTTTTGGTTTTTTGGAACTTTTTCCTGGTGGAACCAGTTTCCCGTCTTGCAGTAAAATAAAATTTAGTTGCATGTTGTGTTGTTGTATTGGGACTGCCATGTAGTTTAATATGGCAGATGCTATGACAACAGCCCTTAGAAGGTGTTGCAATGCAGCAGAAGACATTACAGAAATTTGTTACAATTTGGTTTTTTTTTCTTTTGTATTTCATTAAATTTGTACATATTATTGCTCAATGACTGCTGTAATCTAATGGTAACATGAGCTTTCATGATAACAAGTAATCTTTTTTACTAGGCTTGTACTGAATTTATTAGAGGCACAGTCTTTTTCAGATTTGCACTAAATACCAATTCATTCAGTTTTACTTATCAGTATTTGGCAATAGAAGACATTCACATTTTGTTGATACTCTTTTGTTATATCTGTTTGAGAGACAGTGGACAGTTTGTGTTATGTTTTTGTCATTGGAACATTGCAGGTATAATTCGTCACGTGCACCCTGCTACCTAAAGAAACTTCCTGTAGTAAATGTAGAGCTTATTTAAGATTGTTTCTATTATATTTGCCAAGTTAAGCTAATGTTCTACTCTGAATATCAGTGTTGTCATTGTTACTGCTACGTATTTTGCTAATTGATTAATTTTTGAGGTTGATAAATAATTTTTGCAGCTGTTTTTAAAGTATTCAGGATAAAAAAATTGCGCTTTTTTCAATAAAGCGAAGAAAGAAAACATAAAAAACATTGGGCCATTAAAGTATTTTTGGTTTGTTTTCCACACTATCAAAGCACCAGACTACACTTGAGAAAAAGAAACCTAGCCCTGTGAAAGTGAGGCTTATCATTTTCCAACTTTAAGTTTTTTATTCATTTTAAATCAAGATTCAGAGACAGAACAAAAAGTACCTGAAGATTACTCAGTGCAGTACAGGTGTATGATAGTATGCGACTTACAGTTCTGGTTCCAAAACATTTCCCAAGAAACCCAAATAGCTGTAGCTGCTTCAGTTTTTGTACAGCGTTTACATGCTTGCATTTTTGTTCTTTCCTAGTGATGCTGCTGTCTTGGGTAATGTCACAGACTGAGTATTTCAAACTAGGATACTAACTCTAGTTTAACAGATAAATTTTAAGGGTTATTTCTAGTAGAGGGGAGTTATATTTATTTTTGCTCTTTTGTTATTTTTATTTATTTTGTGCAAGGATTTGTGCCTGTATGACAGATATTGGATATACATTTGTTTTCTCAAATGGCTGTTATCCTTAAAACCAAATCATTTATCTCTGCATTTTGAATGCTTAAAAAGACAAGACAGGAAGAAGTCCCAATGTTGGATGAGAAAATATTTTTACAAAACTGTAATCATTAGGTAACATTGGTACATCACACTTTGTGTTCTTATCTTTGAGCTTTTCCTTAATGTGGTTTTTAAGTTCATAGTTCTCTTTAGTTCCATAATTCCAGCTACTGTAAAACCCACTGTCCCTTTTTGTGCATCTCAAAATTCTTGTAAGTGTACTACATCTTTAGGACAGATACTCTTTATAGTATCTTTATAGATTTCTTTTCATGCAAAATGGAGAATAGATTGTATTCAGTTGTGTTAAATCAAATTCAGTTATGTCATTAAACATGTTGCTATTTTTTTTTGTATCCTGTAATTCCTCTGCTGGGAATTGGTTGTGGATCTGGTTAGATAAGGCAATATTTTATGGAAGTTGGATCCCACTGAATGTATTTAGAATCATTTAGTTATGACTAAAGAGAATACTTAGAGTTACATGCTGATACCATGCCAGCTTCTGGTACAGATCATATACATTACATTTCTAAATGCTAGATATTATAGTAGACTGAGTGTAAGGACTCCATATAATAAAAGTAATAATAAAAATTGCGTCCTTTTCTGGTGCTTCTGGTGTTCAGTCCTCTAGTTGATTTAGTCATTTCTGTCACTTACGAAATGAAAATAACTAGCCAGGATGATAAATGGCCTGAATGAAAATTGTGCTAATCTCTCACGCAACATTATTTGAAGCGGGGAATTATTTTCCTAGACCTCTCTGTGTTCCTTCTAAGGAGAGGTCTCGTTCTTGAATGAAACTAGCAGACCTTATCAAAGCATCAGTGCTGATGACAAGAGAGCATGGATTTCTTTTCTAATAGACTTATGTGAATCTGAAGTGGATAATGATATGTAGGATTTGAAAATTCCCATCATCTGTTGTGACTTTGCAACACATGCAGGCATTGCAGCTAAAACATTTGCTGAAGACTAGGTTCTAATTAAAAAAATAAAAATTGAAAATTACAAAAATAGTGCTTGAATGTCCTGTGTGCAAGAACTAATTCAGAAATATCTAATTTTCAAAAACAAAAAAGCCCACAGAAGCAAAAAAATACCCTCTAAATAGGCCAAACCCCACAACTTCTTAGTTCATTTCTTGGAGAAACTGAAAACAGGAATGCAACAGCTGGGGTTATCAGTGAGCAGTGGACTGAGCAGGATGAACTGATACTTCTAAACAGGAAGTTAAGGGAAATGTAGACACTATTTCTTCTCTGATGCAACACTTCCAAGGAAAACAGAATTAAAAACCCCACTTCTCATGCATATGTGGAACAAGGGAGCAGTGTACAGGCTGAAAATTTTGTATTTTAAAATCCCAGTATTTTGGGGCTGCTACATATTGTAAAGAAAAATTCAAAGAGATGTATCCTCGTGAGAATTCAAGTATCTAGAAATAAGTTTTTCTTTTCATCTGTGCAATTTCTGTAGGTAATGCTTCTCCTTCCATGTTTTACATCAAGCGCTATTGTGTAGATTTGTTTTTTTGTGTAAGAGGTATTGTGAATAGTTGACAAGGGTTTATATGAAGAGGTAACATTGTTGTATTAATTTGAAAATTCAAACTTGGTAGTGTAGATGGTGAAATATGAACGAAGAGAAAAAAGAAGCGACTGGATAGAGAACAGATTGCAGGAAAAGAAGGAGGGAGAAAATTGTACACAATGTGAAAAACACATGTAAATACATTAAAATGTGATAGGAACAAAACCTAATTTAGAAAAACAAGGATAAAAAGAAAAAGATGCTGGTAAGGCAGTAAGAATGTAACAAAAGCTAAATTAAAATAAATACTTATTAAAATATATTTAAAACAAAAGAAACTGGCAATGTCCTGTAAATACAGTACAAAAACACTGCATAGATTCATTGTTTTGTTAAAATAGAAATTTTCTGTTGAAACTTTCTCTAGTGGTAAACACTGATTTTTGACAGAAGCAGTTATCTGATGCATGAGAGACTGAAGTTCATGTCCCTCCCCTGGGAATGAGTGACTATTCCATTTATAATGAGAATTCTGCTCTGAAGATACTCCACTTTTTATAAAAAAAAGTGAATGTAAATAATATAAATAAATGTAGATAAAAAGAGTAATTTTAATCTGTCTCTTCTGTATTTTGCCTAAATGGCTTGTCCAGGTTGGTACAGTGAGGCTCTTCTCAGATCAGCTATTGTTTATTTAATAATGCATTCAATAACTGAAGTAGTGCCAGGAAAAGGTGATGAAAGACAGAGGCAAATTCTTCAATTTAATGATGAGATCATATATTTAGGATGTCAAGAATTAAACATTTACAGTTCTGGTTTCATAATGGTTGTTGAGGGGCTCCCTCATTCACTGTTTTAGAGAAGGAGAGGCTGAAGTTGTACTTGGAGAGGAGATTTGTTCTTTGGGGGAACAGAAGCTCAGCTTGCCTTGGTTGGTCATTGTGAAGAGCTTGGGAGTACTATTATCTTTGATACCTCTCCTCTAGGGGATAAATAGGATATCAGTTTACTGCACAAGCACAGGGAAACGGATGTTTTCTGAGTCTGTGGAAATTCAGTACATTTGTTACCTAAGATAGCTGTGGTCCCAGGGATGCTAATAAAATTAAACCACAGCAACTGTCACTTATTTATTAAAAAAAATCAAAAACTATCAAAGAATTGTTGCCTGATTTCAAATTCAGATATTAAGATACCTTAGATACTTGTATTATTATTTAAAGGAGAATCGATACTTGACATACAGCTGGAAAATAGGTTCTTCAGAGAACCTGGACAAGTTTTTCAGAAGAAATAGAGCAGCACCCAAAAATCAGACTTTACATGAAGAAACAAAAAACCAAAGCTTTGCATGAGACGGGTATTAACTATGGAAATGTTTCTTTAATAACTGGTAAAACATGATTTTCATCTTCAGTTGTCTGTTGTGTTTATCCTACTCTTCATTTTTTTTTTACAATCTCTCTTCTCTGTGGTCAAAATATTGGATTTATTCACTTATACTAATGTCATTCATTTGTACAAAACTGTCAGCTTGGCAATATTTACTAAGAATTGGTGAGGGTTATTACTTTTGTCAGCATGCAGTAATATGTCATTAGTTTTGTAAGGCAATTGAATGGAACAACAAAGTCGTTCAGTATAACAACTTTAAATTTTATGTGATGTAGTGGTCTCAATGGTTAGTAACTAGTGTGATAACACATACTATTTTGTATTTTCTCTTTCCACTTCATAAAAATCAGTAGTTTCAATAGTGGGTATTTACATATTGTTGCCTTTCAATAGTGGATATTTACATATTGTTGCCCAGAAATTGTTATGTTTAAATTACAAAAATTCTTGTTAAAAAACTTTTAAATATGACTTTTAAGTGTAGAGTATCTTGTTAGACAAGTATACTTTTTGGTTTGGTCTTTTAGTTTATACAAGCTTAGCATAGTATCAATAATACGGGCAAGTGACACTTTCTGGAAAAAAAAAAGCAGTTGACATTTCACAATTGTCAGTTGTGAAATTGACAATTATAGTTCTGCCACAGAATACTAATATTCATGTACTCATATGTCTTCTATGTGTATTGTTGCAGAAGGATGTTAAAGTACCTCATTTATTTATTAATGGTCAGTTACAGTGTCAGAACAATCATAATCTTACTTGGGTTTTTTAATACATTGCTGAACCATCGACTTCCACTAAAACAGGCAATAATTTATTATATTGTTTTATTTTAAATGCTACTTATCTGACTGTTGTATATGTATTTGGCTTATTCATATTGTTAGACCACAGAACTAGTGTTGCTTGTAAAGTCCTTTTTAGCAGAGAAAACCTGTGTTTAGAAGTCCCGCTTCTGTGGTAATTATACTAACGAAACTAAGAGGCTTTTGGATCATCTCTTGAGATCTTTCTGAAAACAAAAACACAAATCACAACGTATTAGTAAATAATGAGTCATGTGTAATTGGTTTTAAATCAACCATACTCTGGAAAGAAAATTTAAAAAGGAGTATATTTAATTATTTCAAAAACATTTTATGAGGGATTAATAATCTCTCAAATGCTAATCACCAAGCAGATAGAAGGAAAATTCGCATTGTTGAAGCAATATTAATTGATCACAAAATTCATAGTAAGACATGATAAGTTGCATAGGAGTTAAAATATTAAGTCAGAAATTCAAGAAAAGGTTAAAAGCTTAGACTAATACTGAGCTGACAGGGTATATAAACCCACACCAGCCCTCATGCCAACAGAGGAAAACAATGAGATGACAGCTCTACTGTTTGGAGAGGGGTTGCTAACGACAGCTTATTCCTTTATGATTTCAACTCTTGACAGAAGACAGGTCTGCTTGTTGCATCATGGCAGATGTATCATTACCTTCTGGCCCTGTCATGACTGAACTGGAAAAAAAAACCCACTTGCAATTCTAAAAGTCTCTTTGGAATTTAGTGCATCCTTTCCCAGATACGTTTGCCATTGTTGTATTAATTGTGTGTATTACATTCTTACAGTTTTCTGTGCTACATAATTTGATAATGCAGAGGTATTTAGAGATTGCTTTGTCTTCTTTTATTCTGCTGGTCGTTGTGTTTTAGACTCCAGTAGCACTTCGTGTTATTTAAATTTTATTTTATCAATGACCTAAGAAAATCACTGTTCGAGATAAAAATACTTTGATAAATGTGGCTGGAAAATATTTTTTCCTCCATTCAAACCACTTCAGCCATTTTTAATTGGCTAAGTATTAAGAACACACAGTGAACATTTAAAATAGTCACTGTAATCTTAAGAAAAAAGCTTAATATGAGTTTAAATGACCTTTTTCATCATATGCATATTAGGATTCTTCCTTTCCACACCACGACCCTTCCCCCCCATTCAACTTGTTGGATACCCAACAGTGACTCTGGAGACTTAAAAAAGAGTAAGAAGGGGTGTGGATTTTTGAAAGTATGTCAAAAGCCTTGGGGTTTGGGTATGATCAGAATTTCAATAGAGGTTGAGATGAGTTTAAATGCATAGAAAGGGAACATAAAAATCTTGTTTAATTTCTGTCATGTTGTTCTTTTTTTAGTCACTCTGATGTCTTTTTCAAATCTGCTTTTCTCTCAAGCTTTGTGGTACTATATTCAAGATCTGGGCTTTTTCCTCTTTGTATTTCGTTTTAACTGCTGATCCCTTTTCTGTGGTGCTTTTGCCTTTAATATCAGCTGAAGCGGTCTGAATTGCTGAATCAAAGCCGTTTTGGGAGAGAGACAGTGTTTAAGATTGTGCAGGGTGAGATTCTCTGGGTAGAAGGTAACACTTCCTGCAGTTATAATCAATGCACTTGACACTTTCAAAGGCAGAAGAAGCCATGACTTGCTCAGGGGTTAAACTTTTTAAATAACTTCCCTTGGGAAAAATGCCATCAATAAAATGGAATAATTAGTTGAAGATTCTTGAGTAGCCTAGGTTTGAAAAGAAAAGATTAGGGATAGGTCAGGTTTGCACTTCTACTGTATTTTCCCTCCCGTTTGTTTTTCAAACCATGAGCTTTTGTTTAAATGTGTGCAAAATTACAAAATCAGTCTGCTTCAAAAGTAATGTCATCTATTTAAGACAGTGCATTAATTTTGTAGTCTTATTGTCTGTGTAGTCTAATAACTGTAAGAATGGAGATTAAATTCTATATAAAAATACAACTTCAGATTTGCTAGCTTTTTCGTTTCCTGCCCACACATTTATTCTGCAAGTAGCCATTTTAGCTAACAAAACATTTGAAACTTTGAACCTTAATAAATAAGCTTAAATTGTAATGTACATTCAGTAATTTTAAAATTTAGGTCTAAGTAACATTATGTGGACGTTCTGTATATATGATCTATATGATCATTAATATCTATAGAGATGAAGAGGTTTATGCTGAAACTCATCTCTATTTGCAATTATTGTGTTTGATAATTTCATATTTTAGGAGAAAATTATTGAGGTTTTAATGATTTTTTTTGTATAATCATTTTTATATTAAAGCAGCTATTTTGAAAAGCAAAGCCTGACTATAAATGATGCTTTCATATACATATACTGTACAAAATATCAATAAATAACGCATGAATGGCTTTGGAATAAAAGGTTCTTACCATTCATTAATTATTTACTTATTTGAACTTTTTTTTCTTAAGGGCAATAAAATCACAGACACTACTCTGCAACAGTTCTTAAGGGAAATAAAATCACAGACACTACTCTGCAACAGTAACTAAACAAGACTTTAGCAAGTACATAACCAATGTTTTTTAGAAGTATGACATTGTATTTTCTAATAAGTTACATTGAAATGAGATCAGTACCACCAGAATAGGTTATTTGGTAGAGATTATTCTGCATACAGATTTGTTAGCAAGAAAGTATAGACTAGTCTCAAGTCCAGCAAAGTATGAATATTTCTGTGTGGTTTTGGGGATATGCCTGTCGCAAGCTGGCTGTGGAACTGTGACTTTTCAATTGCTCTGAAATTGCAGTGGGGCATTTTCTGTTTGAGATTTTCAATTTATTGTTTATTTTAAATTCATGATATGTATGTCATTTGAAAGATGGATGAGTAAATACATACTAGTATGATTGTACTTGGAAATACAGTAATTATTTGTGGTTGTAATTGTAGTTGTCCCAGTGTTCTTTTGATTTAGAGAATTTGGGTCTGTGGAAGTGTCATGGCTTTGTGGTTATTTATCTTCGAGTACCATACATACAAGTAACATCTAGTTTTAGCTGATTGGCTGAAGCAGATGTATCTCTCATTTCAATGTGGGATCATCCAGTAGAGCTGTGGTAGGGCCACCAGTACCTTCACAGAGTGGTATGATTTAGGATGGAAACTGCTAGGCTCTACTTTCATGTGTAATAAACTATGCACGTGTTCTTATCTGATCATGGAACAGAGATTTTCAAATACCTTTCATATGGGTTTTTGGCAACATTTTCTGTTCAGGTGATCGTCAGTGATAGTGTGAATATTGATTTTTGAGAGTGTCACATGATAAACCAAATAATAGAACCATTAAGATTGAAGAAGACTTCTAAAATTATCTAGTCCAACTGTTTACCCAGTACTGCCAAGTCTACTATATTCCTACATGCCACATCTGCACATCTTATAAATGCCTTCAGGAGTGCTGACACCACCACTGTCCTCTGCATCCTATGCCAGGGGTTGACAACCGTTTCTGTAAAGAAATTTTTTGCCATATCCAATCTAAACTGTTCCTGGCATAACTTGAGGCCATATCCTCTCATCTGATCAGTTATTACATGGGAGAAGAGACTGACCCCCACCTGGCTACACCTCTTTTCAGGTAGTTACAGAGAGTGACAAGGTGTCCCCTGAGCCTCCTTTTCTCCAGGCTAAACACCTCCAACTCCCTCAGCTGCTCCTCAGACTTGTGCTCCAGATCCTTCTCTAACACTGTTGCCTTTGTCTGGACATGCTCCAGTGCACCAACTTTTTTGAAGTGTAATTTTAAATGGAATGATCTTTAGTTATTAAGACTCCTCTCCTATAATGTGGGATGACCTATTAATTGTTTGTTGGTCAACATATTAATCTTAAGTGATTAGCTTCATTTTACTTTTTGAAAAAAATCAGTAGCCAGCACTTTCCCTTTCATTCAGGAGAACATTAGTTCAGGAATCAAAAATACACTTGCAATTTTTAAATATTTTTTAAAGAAGTTAACTCACTATCATTTAAAAATATTTAATACCTATTTAAAAAAAACTAAAATTGTCTTTTGACTTATTATATGTATATGTGGCTAAACTATCACCTAGATAATCTTAATGCATTATAAAGTGTAAATTGTATTATCATATGTATCATAGAAGGAGTATTACGTGTGTGTCAGTACAAGTATGGTCTATGTATGTGTTTAATATTACACTAAATTGCCAATACTCTGTTGAGTTTTTAAATGAATCAGTACTTAAAAGACTTAACAATTCAATGGTGAGATAAATACCTCCTTATTCATATAATGAAATGCATATTTAAATGTAATTACCCCTTATTTACTGTGCATTGAGCTGGAAAATACTAACTTTAATGCATAGGAATTAAAATAAAAAATTTATATGCTTTCTGCTTAACTACTTTAGTACTGTTCTAATAATGCACATTGCTGCTTCAGGTAATAAGAAAATAGATATGACAAAGACTTTGTTATGCAAATTGGCACAGGATTGTAACCTTTTGAAAATACAAAGATCTTTGGAATGATATATGTCCCTTTTGATCAAAAACTTTTAAAAGTTTAATAATTCTGTTAAAACAAACTAAAACTGTGGGTAATTGTCTTCTTTTCCCTGAAATGAACAAATTATAACATCAAAAAACCTGGGAGTGAGGTATGTAGTAGGTCATTTACTGCTGCAGGCATTTTCTCTCCCTTCAGGATGTGCTTGTTTAGTTTCTCTCACTTTGTGCCTGTGGCACTCTGTGGTGAAATTCAGACATGTTCTTCCCCTTCAAGGAATCTCTAGGGTGGTAGATAACTTATACAAAATTAATAAATAGTGTTGCTTTTTTTTATTTTACCCATCCCAGGCAATTCGTTTTCCTCTTGAGAAGAGTTGAGTTGCACAAGACACGTTTATTAAAAAAATGTGTGGTTTTGTGTAGAGTTAAACAGAGAAATTAGACATAATAGGGTGAAATGTGTCATTAAGAAAATGGAATTACTCAATTTTCAGTGATTCCTTTAGAGAAAAAAATGGAATGGTGAAAATCCCTTATATGTTGATTAACCTTTTTAAACCTAGAATTTTTGAACATATTAAGGTATAGGAAATTTTTATAGGTTTGTTTGGTTTTTTAATTCTGGGCTTGTAAATTTGGTTTCCTTTCATCTCAGCAACATTCAAGGAGTAAACTTGTTTTGAGGCTATTCAGCTGGATGATTATTTTGGGGAAGACCAGCTGTACCATCTTGTGTATTCACAACCATTTGTTCTAGCATATTGCAGTGCTAATCCTCTTAGGAGAAGGAGAGATTGGCACAGATAGCTTAACCTGTTATATTGTGTGCTACACTGCAGCCTCAGTCTCTGTCATGCCAAAGGCAGTGAGACTTCAGATTGCTTTGGAGGGTAAAGATAATGAAGCTTGGGTGTAAATATGTGCTGGTATATGGAGGGAAAACAACTTGATTTTTTTCCTTTCTTTTCATTTTTTTTTCTTTTTGGTAGTTGTTGATTTTAATTGTCCTTTTAGCTGTGAAAGACAGAGTTGCACTTAACAGTGTAATGGTCTTACACTGTTGCTTGGCTTCTAAATACTTAAAAGAATCCTAAAAAAAGTGACTGCATTAAATATTATCATTTATTGTAAAGTTTCCCTCCTAGGTGTTATCCACAGCCATTTTAAGCTTTCCTTAAGAGTAGATATACGTAGCTAGTAAGTAAATAATCTTTTTTCTAAAAATAATTTGAAAAATATGTGCAGAAAATATTTATGGTGCTTCAGTGCACAGGTGATTGAGTTTCTTCTGACCCTCGGTAGCTGAGCTTGTGTTTTGAATCCCAACACTTTCTCCAGTGTTGAGAGTAATGTGATTGAGTCTTCTGGAATGAGTTCCAGAATGCTGATAACAGGAAGCTTTTCCATGAAGTGCAGAAGCTACTCCTGTGAAATATGCACCTTCCACATCACGCATGGTTGAGGTCAGATACACAATGTTCAAGACTTGACAGCCCTGGTTCATGAACACTGATATTTATACGGAATTAGGACTATCTGAGTGCTAATATTCAACTGATACCAGCTGATGATAAAAATAAGTGCTTCCAAGATTCCGTTTTAATGCTACAGTGTTGTTGTCAAATACTGAAAATACTACAGTTGATTAAAATAGCATTTATTAATTAATTCCTCACATTGAACCATACAATTGCTGTCTTTAATTATGTGTTAGAAAAATGTAATCAGTTTGATCTTTTTTGTTAATGTTGGCATTTTTGTTTTATTTGTTGTATTTATATTCACCATGTTAGTCCAGTGTTTCTTTTTGCTTCATTTTGAAACCTTTCTTAAAATCCAGATATTTTTGATTTAGAATAACCCCCCATCCCATACTGCATGTTCACCTTCTCTATGTATGTTGTCTTGAGATTTTTGGTACATTTAATTTATTTTTCTTAAAGTAGTTTCATGCAGGTATGAAACATTTCAGGACAGGAGAGTAGTGGAAGTTTTAAATGAAAAGTATGTACAACTGACTGAGCTGTTCAAATATCTTCCACCTTAGATAAATAAGAAATGCTTTAATGTTTTTCTGGTGGAAATGAAGGTCTTCTAGCTTTATTTATAGAAAAGCTTTGGGGGGAGGTTGTTTAGTATTTCACAAGGCCTCCAATAGAAAAATCATCTATAAGCACCAAAGACAATCAAAATAAATATTTGCTACTTTGACTTCTTACCAATTCCACGTTATTAGTATTTTGAAAATGTTGTTCATTTCTCTCTCAAGTCCTTGTGTTTCTCTTTGATAGATTATTTTAAAATGTAATCAGCACTATTTTTTACTTCCTAATGTTGGTGGTTTTATGGTGTGATCATTTTACATTTGCAGGTAGGCAAGTACTTCTGTAGCAGTTTTTTTTCTCTAATTTACATTTTTTTGATTTAAAAGCATTGCATTTTCAAGTGCCTCTACATGTGTATATGTATGCAGGTATATACATGGGTATGTAAAGAAAGGTATCCTACGTGTCCTAAAGAAAGTGCATCCTAATTGTCTAGTTAGTTGTAATTTTCCAGTTTTATAAGTGATAATATTAGATGTGGAACATTTGGGAAAAATCATAGTTAATTTCTTACGTCATTTGCGTTTGGAAGCTGCATGTGACTTTTGTGGTTTTGGAAATGCTGATTGTATTTTACAGCACTGGAAAAGGTCTATTTCATGTTAGTTTTCTTTGCACCTAGTAATTTGTGATATATTATAAAGGAATTGTATTGACTATTTCTCAAAGCTAATAATGTTTCAAATGTCATACAGTTAACTCACTTTGTGATTTAATTTGATACAGCTGTTGTACATTGCATTTTATTCTCTGGATGTCCTTACTGAGTAACTTTTAAGTAGCGAACTCATAGAACTTTAAAATAATTCTGTAAAACCTAAAAATTCTTAGGAGTGACAGTTGACATTCTTATAAAAGCTTTATACCTTTTTAATCTGAACAAATATTTTTGCTGTACGATGTCCTCAGTTAAATGAAGTCTGTCTATTTTTCCTATATAACAGAGTACTGGATCGGTGTCAAAATTATGGTATATTTACTGTGGTAACATTCAGGATCTATATCTGTTGAGATACTACTCATAACTCTGGGGTTTTTAATGCAGTATGACCACAGAAAATGAGAAGAAAATTTAAAGAGAAGGCAGCAGATACCAATTTTACAAGTGCCTTGGCAGTCACAAGACATTTATGCTAATAGTGACATTGAAATGTACGCCCTTTAGTTTTTTTTGTTATGAAGCTGATGTTGAGCACAGCTATATATGCTGGTTTTAGCAGTAGAACTATTTTTAATCCTATTTTGATCAAACTTTTTGCTTACAAAAAGTGTGCAGACTATTAACCCTGGGGAGTGAATCTCTGCAAACCAGGTGCATGCATACAGATAGTGGGAGCTCTTTCTGGAGAAATTAAACTAGTAATGCGTACTACACTTTTTGTAGTATTAAAATCCAGTTCAGCAACAGATTAAATGGGAAATTTTTCTTGCTGTTTTTAATTTTTTGAACTAGGAAGACAAGGGCTCAAGCCTTCTAGGAAGGAATAAAAGAAGACTCCACTACATTAGCTGTAAAGAATTTTGAGGTGTAGAAAGATGTTTATATGGTGGTTTGGTTTGATTTTTTCAGATTTGGCATTGACTTTTTGCTTCTTTGTTTCTTTTCTCTCTTATCATGTCTTGCAATAATTGTGATCCAAGATTTAGGAATGGTGTTGGGGGTTAGGTTTGTTCCTTTTTACGTAGAGAATTTTTCCCCATAAGTTGCTAGGAGACTACTGGGTGCTTATGGGTGCTTGACCAAAACAAAGAGGTGGCCGAAAGTCGGGAGGGGGAGATAAGGCGAGTTTTGGGGCAGGTAAAGGACAGGGCTGGGGGCAGCCGCTCTCTCTTGCTCTCGGCACCGCAGAGAGGACGCGAGGCTGCTGCTGGCTGCGGGAGGAGTTCATTGTCCCCCCGGCTCCGGCCCTGAGGAATCCACCACCATCTGCTCGTGTGCCCCGGCACTCTGAGCTGCCTCCTGCTGCCCTGCTGGAGCCGGGCCGGCCCTGTCCCGCCGCCGCCGTTTCCTCGGCCCTGCTTGGAGGCTTTTTGCTGCTCTGGGGCCTCGCACGGCCCTGCCCTGCCGGGACATCCCTGCCCTTCAGCCACCACCGGCGGAGCTTCTGATCCCATCCACCAGCCCGGGATTTTCCACCCTTCCAGCCCGCTGCTCTGAGAGATCAGACTGCCCCGGGCTTTGTGCAACAAAGCCCCTCGAGGTTCCTGGTTCTGTTTACTGTTAATGCTGTAGTTGTTGTTTGGTTGCCTTGTTATACATACTAGTGAAGAACTGTTATTCCTATCCCCATACCTCTGCCTGAAAGCCCCTTTAATTTCCTAAATTATAATAATTAGGAGGGAGGGGATTTGAATTCTCCATTTCCTAGGGAGGCCCTGCCCCTCCTTAGGAGATACCTGTCTTTCAAACCAAGAGAAATGGTGTGCTTTTAGGTATCATAAGTGGAAACTGATTGGGGTTCTGTGGCTGATTTCAAATCAGTCCTCATGTGCATTTTGTACATGCTGTGGGGTTGTTTAAAAATAACTCCGTCTTATATATGTCAAATGTATTTTGGTTTGAAAATTACATTTAAAAGTAATTAATATTGCCAAATGTAATAGTGTAATGAATGTTCAGGTAGCAAAAGAAAGCACTAAGAATTATAAAGAACAACAAAGGTAATCAGACCTTTCATCTGTTTTGGGATGTTCTGACATAGCACTTTGTGTGTAAGCCTTTACTGACAATTTTTTTGTGTAGAGTAAAAAAGTTAAGAATGTACTTTGAATCATACAGCCTACTTTTCTGTAGAGCGAGGAAGGTCATAGAGTACAGTGTTTATCCACAATCTGACCTGCTAATTAAATAGCAGTAATATTATTTATTTTGATTAGAATATTTTGCCTCAAGGGTGCTTCAGTCTGCGGTACTACTGACTGTTCTTGTGAAATGGATTATGAGATAGCAGTAGCTTTTCAAACACTTCTCACTGTAGACCTTTTCTCGGCCATTTTTTGAACTGCATATAAATCTTTATTGCTTGCAGTAGAACATGTTATTTGTCTAGGAAGTTATCTCAGTGCTGCTTCTGTTTAAAAACTTTGTAAGTTTGTTTTCAGACATTTGTGAACATCTATAAAGTCAGCATTTTGGATTGAGAATTAAGTTGTACCATCACTGCTCTTGCCAGAAAGTGACTGGTCAGTTTGTGGAGGTGTAGTAGCAAGCACTTACTTAATTAAGTCTTTGTACATTTCAGCTGCTAAAATTTAAGATGTGTCTGCTGAGAATCCATGTATTTTCAAAAATTTGTAAGTTGGCCAAATTTGAGTAGTAAATAGGAATGGGAGGCCACTCCAGCCAGAATTTAAGCTCCTGATTAAAAAACACAGGTGCCATAAGGTGTTTTATAGCAAAGTTCACTAGATTTTTGTAAATGGGCAGACTGAACTGTTCTGTTGTGACTTTCTCCTGAATATAGATTAATGATTTACCGTGAAATTTTCAACAGAGGCAAAACCAGCTGTGAAATGTAGCTTAAGTTTGGTAAAGTTCTGAGTAAGTCAGAAGAAAGTAACTGGCATTTTGTGAGTCTAAAGGATAGGCAGATTAATTGATTTCCAGCCATCATACACTGCAGTACAAGGGTTCCTTAATCATCAGATTTGGAGACCAGCATTAAGAAATTTTACTTTTAACCATAAAAGTTCTGAGTGAGGTTCTCACTGTTTGTTTTTTGATCAGAAGCTTATGTCAATTTATGAGTAACACAGTTGAGCTGGTTTTATTTTCTGTTGTCCAGGTTTTGGATTTAATAAATCTGTTCTGGAATTTTTTGTATATTTTCTTACTTCTTTTTTTCCCCAGGTATGCATATATCTTGATATTCTGTAGACTGAGAATTGCTGAAACACCCACAGGTTTGAGGATAGTAACTAAGCATTAAAGTGTGATATCAGAGGATGGTCACTGAAGTAGCTGGATTATTGAGTATAAGTTGAGAGTCACTTGTTCTTTAGCTGTGCAGTACCTCCTGTGCTATGGCTTACCATTTGGGACATAACATGATGCAGAGCCTTCACAAATTGATTGTGGTCCAGTTCCTGAATAATCTTAGCTGGGATCATGTGAGACAAGGTGCTCAGATTCAGTTTGGACTCGCAACTCCTGCTTCCAGAGTTTTATCCTGAAATAGTTCAGTGCTGACCTATTTAACCACAATTCCCAAAAGAAGATGTCTCTTGTTTGAGGGACAATTAAAGCTATCACATTAAGTGATTATGGTTTGCTAATGGTAGGGCAGTACATGCCTCTGCACCTCTCAAGTATAATAGGATTTACAAACTACCAGCTCTCATATCCTGAGTGCTGTATGGATACTTGCAGAGAGGGATGGTGAGGACATTGTAGTAAAGATCAGTAGAAAAGCACACAGCTTCATGTAATACCTCATAGTTATCGTGGGATACAAAGAGACATAAAGAATCAGGTTGGCAATAAAGTTGCTTTTCTAGAGGTAAAAGTCAGGTTGCTCAAATATAGGACAAGTTTAAAAAGTTTGAAACTGAAGAGTGTATTTTTTCATTCATTAGAAAGTGTATGAATGGAATGGCTGCTACCCCTTGTATGTGAGGAAAATACAGGACCCCATTTTGTTTGTGATAGTAATATAAAAGAAGAAGAAAGAGGAGATGATAGTGAAAGTGATTAAACAGCAGAGCCTAGGAAAAAGTCACTGGAGGAGGCCAAGAAATCCTTATGTTTCAAGGAGAATTTAATGCAGCCTGTCCAGATGCAGAGTTAAAAGCAGTGCTCTTCTTATCGTTGCAGACAGAATGTTAAGAAGTGCTATTCTTGGTTGGCCAGTCAGCACTGAGAATGTACTGTCTTCTTAGATGACTTTGAGTGTTGCTGCCCAATTGCTGACATTATTTATTGGAAGGAACAGGAAGAAAGATAGAGCTCTGGGCGGAGAAGAAGGGAGTTCAGAGGGTCTGTGTCCGGTTGGCTAAGTGACATGAACAGACCCTTCAGACATCCGCAGGCCCAGCAAGGAATTGTGTTTAGAAGCCTTTGCAGTACTTGGTACTGTTTTTTGTGGATGACATCCAAGCTGTAGATGTTGAAACAACTTTTTGAACTAGCAGAGGTCATGGTCTGTAAAGACAGTCTATTATTGTTACAGATATTGTAACAATGTTATATATTGTGCAGTAACAGGTGCAGGAAAATGAATCCTCTTACATCAGCTATTCAAAAAATCTCTGGCAAGCCTAAAAATGACACTTCTTTCTTCTGCCATCATGGCCAATATCTTAATGTTGATGTTATTTTCAATGTACCAGTATATTTAAAGAAAAACTGTGGGTGTTGGTGGTAAACAACTTTTTTTTATTATTATTGTGGTTTTTTTTATTATTTTGATGGGGTTTTTTGCATTTTAGTCTCAGGAGTCTGTAGTTCATCCCTCAGTAGTGTTATAGAGTCTGCTCTATCTCATGGAAAAGAACTCTGAGTATTAAAGACATTTGAAGAAGTCCAATTTTCACTTTTTTTTTTTTTTTTTTCTTCTACTGTTATTAAAGCAGAAGGTGAAATTTCTAGAGTGCATTATGAAAAACAATATGAAAAAAAAAAGTTTTCCAGTGAACTTCTGGGGAAGATTTTATATCCTGGGATGTTAATCTTACAATCAGACAAGATTGATTAAAAGTAATATAATACTTTTTTGAATTTAGATAAAGCTGTGAAATGGTCTTCCATCCCCAGAGAACAACATCATCTTTTTGTCAAGGTAACCCTAAACATTCAGGGGACGCTGAAATGGATTGGCATTGAAAGTGGAACAGTCCATGTGCAGGTGGCTCTCTGCCATTTCTGTGAAATAGGGTAACTCTCAAATGGTTTGAAGATTTGTAATGCTGAATTTTGTGGAAGAGGGTACAGTAGGGGAAACAGTAATAATATTGAAAAGTTACCAAAGACCAGGACTGAAGTCCTGTTTTTCCTTTACGCTTTTATGTATGCAGTTTCTGGATTAGGTTTGCTTTAGTTTGTAGCCATTCATTTTTCATGCTTTGATTTCATCCTTTATAACTGATCTCTTAAATATTTTTCCTATTGCCCAGTGCTTAGCTTAAGAGGATTTACTTTTTTTCAGAGATGTAAAGCTTATTCTTGAAAAATCTGCTTTTACAGGGAAATGAATAGACTATGGTGGTGTTACATATTTTAGCATACTGAAGATCAACTCTAATAAGTGAACAGTGCAATATAAGAGTCTAGTCCTGCTTTATTTCATATCCAGCTACAGACTATTTATGAAATAGTGCGGTATGCATTTATAGTGCTTACTTTTCCTTGCAGTTCAACCTGAACCATTTTAACTTGCTCCCTGAAAATTCTTAGTACTTTTTTGTTAATGATAGATACTAATAATAACTAATAAAACAGTTCTGAAATGTTTATATAAAACGTTTATAGCATTAAGAGATTGGTTTTCCCCTCCTTAGGATCAAGAATTTGTCATTTACAACATTTGTGGTTTTACGTCCACATTATTGAAAAATAGTTTTTATTGTAAGTAATTTGGGAATAGCTTTTCAGAAAGGAGTTACCAAAAAAAATTAGTATGATAGTGTGATTAAGGCAAGACGATACCCCAGACAAATAAATGGATACATTTCATGACTATTTCATTTTTGAAAGTTAAGAGCCTAACCTTTTATAGTTGTCAATAGTGAGAAAATGAAGCATGCTGAACAAATTTCTTCTGTATACAAGGTTCATTGTAATATAACTGGAACTTGCCCTCTTTTTGTTTTAACCATGTCTTTATGTCGTGAGTGATTACAGACCAGGGGTGCACAGATGGAACTTGTATATATTCTTGTAAATGTGTGGTGCACCAGTTCTGTGAGATATAAGCATTGTTTTTATTTCCATTTCGTCAGGTTTTAACTCTTTGACTTGTGACCTGCTGTATCATCCATCACAGATGAAAAAACACCTTCTAATGACTTAATTTGTTATCAAACTTAGCATTAGTGTATTTATGGTGGGTGCAAATACTATTACTTTTGAGGAATTTTTTTTGACTGTTAAAGTCCACAGCCCTGATGTGTGAGGGTATACAAACTCCTGCTTTCCTTACATTTCTTGAAATAGTGGGATAATACTTCATGAAAAAAAATCTGGCCATGCAACCATGCAGAAACCTTTACCTTTCAACCTTTCAAGCTTTACCTGTGCTTTTCTAGCATGTCACTTGTGCCATGCACGCACACCTTTAAAGCCGTGTTTTCCACTGCACGGGCAGAAGTCTTACAAAGAGGAACAAATTCACAGCAATTGAATGACTGGGGTTTTTTCTCATTTGTTTACTCAAAATTTGCTATTTGTGTTGGTTTGTGTCAATGAACTGTTTAGAGAAAAAAGAGATTTTTCTTTCACCTGTTTTAGTTTCAGGTATTTGTTGTAAATTTTAGATTGAAAGGTTAAGAAATTTAATTTCAGTTTCTATGAGAAGTGTTTCCACAAAATGTTGGCAGTCTGGTATGTAGTATCTCTTGTGTTTGCTTTACAAACGTTTTTACTTAATTTACCTTCCAAGTTGGTTAAAAGCCTGTTCATGTACCATGAGTTTCAGTGCCCTTTTCTTAATGCAAAGGAGAGATTGAAGGGTAAAAACCACTAGTGAGGGACAGAACAAAAACCTGTGATTACGGAAATAAAGCATTGTTCACACGTATATGTTGTATTCATGACTTGCAAAGAGATATGAATCTGGAGGCTCAGTTCTCTCAGGTGAATATTTTTTTTTTCCCTTGTTTGTGCATGATGACCTGGTGATGAATATTACCGAATGGCACTGACCTGCATGATCCTACCTCTGTTTAAGTGAAGGGCTGAAGTTGTTACTGGAATTCAGCTCCTGACAAATCATGTTGCCAGCCAGTGTTTAGTCTCTCTCATATTTTCACAAGTATCTCATTATTTTTAGATCCTGAATGCCTGTCTCTGTAGATTATTAAATTTTTGATGTCAGTTTGTACTCGATTTATTCCTGAAGAGTTATTCTTAAACTACATGCCTGTATTAACCATGGGGTTTGTGCTAAGGTGTGTACCATGTGTGGTACTTTGTCCTCTAGTTTATATGAGTATTTTAGTAAAAATTATTAATCCTTTCCTGAAGTTAAAATGTAGAGGCAAAGTAAGTTAAGCAATTTGTTTAACACTGGAGAAGTACCGAAGTCAAAAATATATTTCAATAAAAAATAAATTTCAAATAGTTTTGCTCTGTGTAGGTTACTTAAACCAAGTTTTCCCTCTGGAAGCTGGGATTTTATGTTTGCAAAATGTCACTGGTTTTAACTTGCCTGTTGTACAGAGATGAAGACTGTCAACTTAAGTGATAGACAAGGCTGCTTTAGCTGTGGTTTTATCACAAACTTATTCCCTGGATATTATAATTTTTCTCTTAGATTAGCCTCTATCTCTTTATGCCATAGATTTATGGGTTAATAGATATTCTAATCTTACATTAATTATTTTATATAACTGAATTACAGATTTCTTAATTTATAATGTTCTACGACTGTTCCTCTGATTTGTAATTGCCTTTTGGAATTTTTTTAAACCTAGGCTATTCACATTGAAAGGCCTTGCCCACAAGGTCAAACGCAGACGTTCAGTTTTGTTTAGAAATAAGCTTTACTAAACTTTAGTGTTGAACTGAAAAGTGACGTCTTTGTGTGGGATTAACCTTCCCTCTCGGCGCTGTCGCTGTCCCTGTAGCCTGGGACTGTTCATTGCTGTGGCGCTCTCCTGATTTTTCCCTTGAGGAGGGTAGGTTGAGTTGTTCTTCTGTTGATCATTTTGTATCTGGAGGCCTTTCCCACTCCCCTCAATTTTGTTTTACCGCTGAATGGGACTATGGTAATGCTTGGGCTTTGTCCCTCTCTCATTGTCTTTCTGACTAACGGATAGAAATGTCAGGCATAGAGAACAGCCCCAAACTGTGACCTCTGTAACATTCCCCTTCAGCTGATTGACGTTCAGGCAGCTGCTGAGAGAAATCCCCACCATTCAGAGGTTGGTGTACTTGCTGAACGAGTTCCCCAGTGTCAATCCTGTTAGCCCAATTGCCACATTCTGGGAATGGTGGCCTTTAAATGCTAGATTAAAGATTCTGCACCTGCCAATGATATGGTGCTTCCCCCTTCCCTCCACAACTGTGTCACCTTGAATACTTCCAGGCTTTGTGGTCCAATTACAAAGGCAGCTTTTGTCCCATTAGGATTCCCAAAATGCTTTGTACCACTATTCTTTTTTCTTAGGTTTTTTGGTTTTTTTTTTCAGAGTGGGGTTTTTGTTTGTTTGTTGTTGTAAAACCAGCTAAGATCAAGTTTGGTAAGTTTTATTTTTTTTTTACAAATGTTAGCTTTTGACACTTGACTTAGAAAATTAAACAGCAACATCAAATTTGTATTAAAATAAATATGGATTATTTCAGTGCAAATGTGCCAGAAAAAAATAAAGCAGAAAAAATCATAGCAGTAAAAAGGATGAAGAAGGGTGTATGCATTGGTCAAATCCTTACTGTGTCAAAATAATTTTCTTGCAGTTTGAAGAATTACAGACCTTATCAGGAAAGGGTTAAAATATTATTATTAATAATAATCTCTGTCTATATTCTTCTTATTGTTAATCTCAGTCTTATATTAGCACTTTAAATCTTCATTTTGAACACCTGTCTTTATTTACATCTTCACTATTATAATGTAGAATTATAGAAGTAGCTGATGGACCCTGCCTTTTCTGCATCTTTCCCCTTGGAGCCCATAGTTAGAACAGAGCATTGAATGCTAAAAGTCCTGATAGGGAACTTGAAAAATTCTTCTCAAAAATGGTAGTTTGTCAGGAACATTGCCCTTAATTTGCTTTTATGCACTGGTTAGGAGGGTTTCAGTCTGGCTGACTTGACTGTGGGCATTGCAGGGATACTTCATCATAAATGGAGGTGTTTACATATCTGGCCTGAGGATTTTCTGATTTTGCATACTGATAATGTTTCCTGGCACTATAAAATGGCATAGCATGTTGTCAATTCTTTGTACAAAATTAATCATAATATTGTGCTTTTCCATTTTCATTATGAAGTGTTAAGTGTTCTTTCTTTTAAAATCTCATAGTTGTTGTTGAGGTGGAAATTTATATGTAATTTCTTGCCAAATATTAGCACACCTCTGCATTTCAACTACTTGTATACATATCTATATTTAAGCTAAATAATTGAGTTTTAGAATATTCATCCTGTCAACAAGTGAAAGAATGAACTTGTAACTCAGTTCAGCAGTGTTTCAGGAGAAAGGCTGGCAGTAGATATTTTTTAGCAGAATAGGGGACTTTTGGGTTCTTGTATCTAGCACTGGGAATGTTTTTGGCATCTCTTCAGCAAATGTTGGAATGACTACCTTTGTTTTTCACTTGCATTTAATATATTTAGTAAAGCAGCAGTTTATTATAGCATTCTGTGCAAGATGAATTTTATTTCAGTATATTATCTAGGATTTTCATGGCCAAAGAATGGCAGGCTGGACTTCATAGGATAGGTGTTAATACCTCTGAAATCTCCAGAAAAGACTTGTTATTAAATGAAAAAAGAGACATATATCCATTGTTCTTCATGACTTCTGGTTTTGTGTGTGGTGTTCCTGGGTTTATGAGGAGTAGTCTTTGACATTGCTTTTCTGATTGCCAGTCAGTATTTTGCGACTCAAATATCAGGAAAATATTAGAAAATATGGGGAGCCTTTATTATATCCCAGAAAATGCAGTTTTCATTCAAGTGAATAAAACTTGTATTTTATTAGAAAAGCTTTCAAGAATGAATCATCTGTTTGAAAACACATCAGATTGAAAATTTTCATTTTAAAATTGAAATAATTAAAGCCTGGTAATTTTTCAGGTAGCTGGTTCAGAATTATGTGATGCTGATAGAGATACAGATACAGATATATATTTGATCAATGAAAAGGTTGCTCTGAAAATAATAGGTTCTTAGGAAGTTTTAACTTCTTTTGAAAAAGCCATTGACATTGAGAGGCTGTGTCTTGACTGCCTCAACAATTGTTGAATCAGGTATAATCCAGTTATAAATATCTGTAATGGCTACTGCTCATGTAAAATGAGATACACCTTTCTGACTACCCATTTTTCTCACTGTCATCATTCAAAGTGGTTCTTCCAGCAGCTCTGGACCATGGTTTATCAAAGTCCGTTCTTTAATAGCCTAAAGTCACTTTATCATTTTGGGGATTTTTTTATATGGTTTGCATTTAGTAACTAAAATTAGTTTTAGAGAGATGTGTGGATTCTGTATGTGAAATGCAATGGAGTTAGGTTTGCATGATACTGCTTTCAGCAGAGGCAAAACAGCTGAGAAGTTCAGTAAAATTTGTCAGAAATGCTGGAAAGTCAAATGAACAAAAAGACTGTGCACACAATGCTGCTATTTGCATCTGGCTACAGTTCAAAGGCAAGACTCATCTTTTACAACCGTCGTTTTCCGTTTTTAACATTATGTAACATTTAACATAATTTAACATTTAACATTCCGATTCTTAACATTATTATATTCAAGCATTTGGCTTTTTAAATAGTGGTCTTAACACCTTCAGCAAAATTCAGAAAGATTTTGTTTTTACATTTTCAATTGCTTATGGCTCTAACCTAAATCATAAAAATATAGGTGCTGATTGTCTTTCTTTTTTTCCCTCAATCTGCGTATTTTATGTTTCCTTCCCATAAAGTTCTTTGTTTTCTTTTTGAGCTGAGATTATTTCTAATAATTAAAAAAGATTGAGTTTTAAAAAATCATTTAGAAGGAAGATATGTTTGCAGTCCCTAAAAATGTGTAGTCATATTTTTATAGCAGATAACTTAAAACTATTTGGACTTTAACTACCACTCTTGCAAATCAGTAATCAGACTAAACAAATTATTGAAATCAAATGTCCAGTATCCCTTTAAGTTCCTTTAGTACAGGACATTGTCATTCAGTTTTTGTATTCTGCATAGAGGACAAGCTAGATCAGCAGTTGCCATCTTTTGCATTTCACTCACTTGGTGCTGTATGCTTCCATAGCTTAAAAATTACTGCAAAAATTGGTGCTCTATTCTGTTCCTGGACATCAACTACTGATTTTACAGCCAATTTACTGTGCAAAAGTGGTTCATCTCATAGATATAGAAATTCTGAACGGTAGAATATGTCTGCCTAAAGCCAGAGTTTAGTTGAGCTGGTCTGTGGAAATCTCCAAACCTCAAACCAGATGTTGTTCGAGAAATGCTGTAATCAGCATTTTCATGGAAAAATACTGCTCACTGTGAATAAAGAAAGTTACATTTTGTTTCAAGTCCACTTAAACAAAGACTAGTAAATATATTGGATGATTAGGAGCTATATTCTTCAAAAAGTCTGTTTTCCTTTTTCTGTAGCTATTTATAATAAATTCCTAACTGAATTTAAGGAATAGTTTGATGCAGCTTGTCTAAGAAAATGAAAAGCCTGAATTTGCCAGTTCTGTAGGAGTTTGGGTAAGGCATGGAAGAGAAATGAGGGAGAGCCCAAAACCAGGGACTAAAATTCTTCTACTCCTCCTCTCTCTTCTACTTCTGTTATTTATTGGATTGTTAGTTAGATAATAAAAATAATACTGGTTGTATGTGAAAATATTTTGACTTGGAGATGTAATAGATAAGAAAGGCAAATAGGTATGTGCTAGTGATTTTGAAAATTATTATGGAAATTCTAGGAGAAAACTACCTGCATAAACTTTGCACTGAGGACAATTTTCAGCCATTTTCAAAAGACTTGGCAGAGCAGGAATGTTGGCAAAACATTCCTGCTTTGATGGTCACAGTTGCTCTTGATGGTCTCACTTTTGGAGAGAAGAAGTGGAGACAAGTTCAAGGAAGACAGAACTAAAGCTTGTTCCAGCATGTAAGCTTAACTTTTAACTGATTAGCCACAGTGTGTTTAGAACTATGTGTTTGGGCTTCTGTTTAACCACTAATATTAATATGAATATGATGTAATACATAAATGAACAATGATTTTGTCATCACACATCATATTCAAATATCTTCTCAAGAGGCTCATGAAAAGAGGAAATAGAACTAGCTTCTAATTAATAAATTTAAAAAACTCTGTTAAAGCAAATTGTATTAAATAGCAAAGAAAGATAAATTAAATCTGTAATAGCAGCGTAGTAGTTTTTCATTGGTGATTCCAAGGACAAGAAGGAAACGAGGAAAGGTAGCTTTTCCATAAGGCAGTGAATAAAGGAGGAAATTCACACCTGAACCAACAGACAGAGGCCAATGGTATCAGCTTTGATAAGGTTAAGTACAGCGCCTACGCTTGGCCACAACAGTCTCATACAGAAGTACAGGCTGGGAGCAAAGTGCCT
The DNA here is from genome assembly GCA_017589585.1 of Phylloscopus whistleri. Classification (NCBI taxonomy): domain Eukaryota; kingdom Metazoa; phylum Chordata; class Aves; order Passeriformes; family Phylloscopidae; genus Phylloscopus; species Phylloscopus whistleri. The sequence goes on along the minus strand of JADMLD010001013.1, from coordinate 6,881,921 downwards.
GGAAAGCTGCTCTTTTCCAGAAAAGGGCGTGAGCGAGGGTGCAGATCAGCAGTGGCTGAACATGGGCCAGCAGTGTGAGCAAGTGGCCAAGAAAGCTGATATCCTGGCCTGCGTCAGGTATAGTGTGCCAGCAGGAGCAGGGCGGTGATTACCCCTCTGTACTCAGCACTGGTGAGGCTGCACCTCAAATCCTGCATTCAGTTTTGGACCCCTCATCACAAGCAAGACAATTAGATGCTGGAACAAGTCCAGAGAAGGGAAATGGAGCTAGAGAAGTCTGATGAGGAGTGAGTGAAGGAGCTGGTGTTGTTTAGCCTGGAGAAAAGAAAGTTCTGGAGAGACCTTACTGCTCTCTCCAACTGCCTTGAAAGGAGGTTGCAGCCAGCTGGGCGTTTGTCACTTCTCACAGATAACAAGCAATAAGATGAAAGGAAATGGCTCAAGTGGTGCTAGGATAGGTTTAGTTTAGATATTAGGAATAATTTCTTGTCCAAACCAATTATCAAGTGCTGACACAGGCTGCTTACGGCAGTGGTGGTCACCAGCACTGGAGGGATTTAAAATATGTGTAGATGTGGCACTCTGCAGTATGGTTTGGACAGTGCTGGGTGTTAACAGCTGGACTCAGTAATCTTACGGGTTTTTTCTAACCTAAATGATTCCATGATTCTATAAATATAGTTAAGAGCCAAGTCTTCACAGTATTTTTAGGAAAACCTGTTAACAGGATGATGTAATTATAGCCAATAGGAATAATTATGCATTTTCTCATGTAATTTGGTACACAATAAATGAATAAAAGAGATCTGCTAGGTAACATTTGGAAATTCTGTTGTGAAGGATCAGAAAGAAACTGAAGAAATAAGAAACAGAGAAAAAAAGTAACGTTATCAGTGAATATTTTAGTACTAAATCATGGGTCTGGGCAGTTTCTGTATTTGGTGGGAATGTACCATGCAATGGGAACTTTTCCAATGAGATGCAATTTTAGGTATGGGTTCAGAGCATGACTGGTGTATGTGGCGAGATGCATATGGGACAGGAAGTTTTGTGTGGGAGAAAAAACATCTAGTAATTTAAAAATCAGACTGAAGAGGCCTGTGGATTGACAAGTGCAGATAGATGCTGTTCTGCCATGAGCAAAGCTGGTGATGATCTTCTGTGCTTGGGCTAACAGAGCTGTACAAAGCATCTGACCAGGTCAGCCTGGGTAGAACTGTTGCAGATGTGCCTTTTGAGGTATCCTTTTCCCAGAACCTCAGCCTGCAGTTGCATTCTGGCAGAGGCTGGGTTCAGAGGCCAGGGAATCCAAACTGATGCTGTGGATGTAGTTGCATATTTTATGTTCTAAGCTGACTCCAAGTGTGCATATCAGATGGTATTTGTAAGATGATTGAGCAACTCCACCAGGAGACATGGGGAAAAGAATTAAAAAAAAAAAAAAAAAGATTACTAGTTAACCTTTAAATCAACACTCTTGCAGTGTTTTGAGATGACTTTGGATGTCTGCCTTGCAACAGATTGTGCAATAGGAGAATGAGAGCAGTTATTGATGCTTCTGGAAAAGAATCCCTTTTTTGGCATGTTGAAACATGATTGCTAAAAGCAGCAGAAGTTACTTTGTGAGAATGCAGCGTGGCAGTTTGATTATTTGGAAATATCAATGTTCCTCTCAATTAAATTACAGAATTTAATGGGTAACTGATAATGCTAATGATCAGAAATACTGTTTTTCTTCTGAAGGGCTCTAAGCTTTTCAAGTAAAATCCACTGACTGCAAGACTATTTACTAATAACACAATAATGACATAATTACAAATGGATATCTTGAGAAAAGTATCAAGAAGCAAATATGAAATATTCTTACTTTGCTTATATGGGAATAATATAGTTTCCCTATTAGGGTGGGTTTTTCTTAACAGTTGAATAATTTTACAAAAGATTTCTGCTACTTACTTAGGAAATTTGAGCCACATGTGATAATGAACTTGTAAAAGTTTAAGATCCTGTCCCCCCCATCCCCCAAATTCATAATTCTATCAATAAAATAATATATTTTTCAAACATTGTAAAGCTTTATTTCACCTGAATGCCTTTTTGAATGCTCTTTTCCCAGTCTTCATTGTTTGTTGACTTGCTTTCCCTCAGCTTGTCTTTTATTATCTCATGATGGTTTTGCCCTTACCTGGTCTTGAAGGGAGATCTGTGGCTGGATCTCAGGAAGTGAATTATGTGTGCAATCCTGTGCTGAATGGGGGCCTAGGAAAGGAATTTTTGACAAAGGTGGTTACCAAGGATGACTCTCTCATGATATCATCAGAAGTAGCAGTGTTGGAAGGAAATAAAGATGCTTTTGTTCTTCCAAGTGTCCACATTTAGTGTCAACTTTTTTTTCTCCCCAGTATAAATGGATGAGTACACTGTTCCTGCATATTCCAGTCCTGGTATCTGGCTTTAGGGATTATTTCTGTGAAGCCTCTTAACCTTCTCACACTTAGTGTTTGTGATGGTCATTTCTTGGTTCTGTTGAGATATTCTTATGATCTGTGTTACTTACTTCCCTTTATGTCTTTGCATTAAGTGTAGTTACAAGTCTGGGCATTTCTTAGGAAGTTTAGGTTTTAGAGGATGAAGAATAAGGCACTGAAGCTTGAACTATGGCCTGCTTATTTGTAAAATAGTACATTCCTTTCAGCATTTTCATGTTTTGTATCTGTATTGGAGTAGTAACAGGTTTGCATTCAGAATTGGTGAAGAACCACAACCACAGGATACCTGTGTATCTAAGAAGAGCGGATGGAACTTTTCTGTGAAAATACATTTAGAATGGTTTATGGCATTTGACATATAAATTAGAACTGCAGCTTCACTGCTAGTATTTGTATTATGTATGAAAGTTCAGTGATATTTTTGACAAAGCATAATAGTCTTCTCCCAGGTGGCAATTCTTTTTACCTTGATGCACTCTCGCTTTAAGAAGTACCTATTCTTTCTTTTCTCTTCTCCTTCTACCATGAGCATTTTCATCATTTTACACAGTCTCTCACTGCTGATAAGTTGTGCTCACAGATCAAAATTAGCAGCCCAGGCTAGAACTCAAATGAAACCCTCAGCAGAATATAGTGCAAAGACAGAAACCTGTCTCCAAATAAATGTCCTGTTCAGGAGAGGTGGCACATCAGATGAATGTCTGGTATCAAAAATGGTTTATGGCTCTGAAAGCGTTAACCCCATACAGCCTCTTGAAGTTTTATCAGGTTGTTACTATCAGTTAAGTTTCCATAGTTATAGTATTACAGTGTATTTTACAGTTACACAGCTAGGCTCCAGAAAATTCTGCATGAAATCTCATGCTGGTCAGATTCAATTTTATATAACAAGCAGCTTAACTTCAAGAAGTCACTCTCTTTTGATTTATAAGTAGCAGGGTAGTACTTTCATTTAAAATCTCAGTTTTATCAGGTTGTAGCTTCACTGCTAGTATTTGTATTATGTATGAAAGTTCAGTGACACTTTTGAAAAAGCATATTTTCAATTGCTTCAGTTCTCTTTTGTAAGAAGTACAGTAATATTTGTCCTACTTTTGGGTACCTGTCAGTAATATTCATTTAATAGTAAAAAGTAATTACAAAATGTCTGGTGTAGAAAACAAAATTCTAGAGATGCTTACATGGGCTAGAAATGTGTATTTCTGAAGTGATTCTTACTAATATTTTACAGTCGCTAGTTTCAGGAACTTAATCACCATTGATTTTATTTGTAGTATTCCCGATGATATCCATGTAGATGCATTGCATAATATTTAACACACATCATAAAGGACTGATCCCAGAAATCTGCACTATCAGTGGATGCAGTGAAAGGTATAAATTTAGAGAGCCAATTCCATCGAAAAACGATTTATTTGCCAACGAAAATTTTGGACAAGCAATTGACAAAGCCAACGAGACAAGGAAACAGTGCGCGCACTGGGTGAAACCACAAACGTGATCTCTGCCGCGTCACGTTTCCCCAAGGTTTCACACCGACCTGAGCCCAGGCCAGCTGTCTTATACTTTTCTGGTGGGGCTTACGTGAGTAAGCGTCTCTTGATGAAATTTCTAAAGCAGGGCCCAGCTTCTGAATGGGTTTCCTGGGTGCAGAAGATTCCTGAGCACCTCCTAATGTCCCAGATAAGATATCATCTCAGGGCCATTAGTCCTTATCAGGTGTGGGGCATCCTTGGCCAGGGTGTTCTGCGCCTTCTATTAGGATGGTAATTTCTCTGCTTCCTTCTCCAGGTTGTTCTCCACCTTCCATTGGAATTGTAATTTCTTTGTTCCACTCTCCGGAGACAGAAAAAAGTCCTTGTGAAATTATCCAAGCCTTCCTTCATGCTAGGGAGGCTTTTTGGCATTCTTAAGGGTGCAGTTTACTAATCATAAAAATATAAACTACCATCCACTACCATAACAACATTATGAAAAACATGAATTATGAATTATCACAAAAAGTATCCAGATTATCCTTGGAAGGTATACCTAAGGTTTTCCGGAGACATTTCTGCTTACATTTTAAATTAGCAGCTTATGATGGCAGAGATGAAGAGACACCAGCTCTCTCCTCCCCCACTCTGGCAGTACCTTCTTTTCAGGTGTTTGCACTGTATCAGATAACCTTGTTCATGCTTGATGGATGCTAAAGCAGGCACAAAGGAGGGGAATAGCTGGGAATAAGAATAGAAGTTGCATCTGTTTTGACACCTACATGGCTGCTGTTGTGGATCTTCAGAATAGCTACCCAGTGAGAATTACCTTCCAGGTATTCACTTCTTCCATCATTGACTGTAAAGGGAACAGTGGGCTGGGCTTCCCTGAATAACTATCTTGGTAACAGTTTTATTACAAAGTGTTGCATGATTGTGAAGACTGAATTGTCTTAATTATGCCTCCGTGTGGTCATTCCAGCTCTAAAAAAGCAATTGAGAGTCTTGTACAGTTCTTTTCCAGACTGCAGCTGTTGACAGGTTTTCAGTCTCCATCAGCACACTGTGTAAAAACTTCTGATGGGCAAAATATATATCTGTATCCATCTTATGCATCTGATTTTTTTCTGTGTACATTTCCTCTTTTTTATTGTTTGTTTTAATATGCCCTATTATAGACAATAACAACTGAAAAACTGTAAAAACTGAAAAACAAGCCAAAACCCAATAAGAAAGTAAAAGTAACTGTTAGACCCCCTTAAAAATACATGAAGTGTACCTCTGTCCAGAAAATGGGTGTCCAGTTTTTATAACAGTTTACTTCCTAAGATGCCAAGATCTGTTTAGATACATCAGTAACTTTATAAATACAGGTTCTCATTGGAAAATTACCTGCAGTATTATTATAGAGGGAAATGATGGAAAGAATCACACAATGGCAATGTGTGTTGACTGTATACATAGATCTGATTATTTTATAGACACAGTACTTGACTGTGAAATATTGCTTGAAGTAATTTTCATACTTAGGTGGGCGTATGACTGAAGTTTGTTGTAATCAGGAAATATGTGAGGAAGGTGAAATAACCTGACTGTTGCAGTGCGGTGGTGGCAGGCATCGAAAGGACAGTATCTCATGAGATTCCCAGGGGCCCACATCCTGAGCTTGTCTAGGTCCCTCTGGATGGCATCCCGTCTTTCAGGAGTGTCAACTTCACCCCTCAGCTTGGTGTCATCTGCAAATTTGCTGAAGGTGCGTTTGATCACTTTGTCTGTGCCATGAATGAAGGCATTAAACAACAGTGGTCCCAATACCTCTGAAAGTCACCAGTTGTCACTGGTGACTTCTGGACTCTGAGCCATTGACTACATTCCTCTGGACGTGACTGTCCAACCACTCTTATCCATCTAAAAGTTCTCTCATCAAAGCTGTCTCTCTGCAATTTAGAGAGGAGGATGTTTTGGGGGGACCGTGCCAAAGGCTTTACGTGAGTCCAGATAAATGACATCTGTAGCTCTTCCCTTTTACATTGAGGTAGTCACCCATCATAGAAGCCCACTGGTTTGGTCAAACAGGATTTTCTCTTGGTGAAGCTGTGCCTTAAGACAACTCCTAGAAAAATCCATGATCTTCCCAGGCAGAGTGGTGAGGCTGTCTGGTTGGGAGTTCCCAGGGTTCTCCTTTCTACCCTTTTTCATGATAGGCACAGTGATTCTCCTTTTCCGGTCACCTGGGAGTTCCTCTGACTGCCATGAATTTTGAGATATCAGGGAGAGTGGATATAATGATTTGCAGACCAGCTCCAGGCTTGATCTTTAAACTCTGGTTTTACTTCTAGACCATGACATTTGTCTTTAATCCCTCTTTCTTTTGTTCCTTTGCTTGGCTTCATTATTCTTACTTTGTCTCATTTAGTGATACTTTCTCTGTGGATCTTGGCAAAAATTTGGGTGTTGATTTTGTAGGAGACAGAGCTTCCAGTGTGTTCTACAGCACTGTGTAAGAAGCAGCACTAGTTCTTGTGGGGTTTCCCAAGTATTGCTAAAATGCCCATATTAAATAGCAATTAAGAATTGCTGTTGGCTCTCCTATGATATATGGGTCTTTCTATAGAAGGGTGCTGGAAGAACACAGTCCAGAAGAATTTGTGACTGTTTGAAAAAGATCTATATATTTATGTGCTCTTTCTCTTAGGTGTGAGATGATCCTTGCTTCTTGATGAAAGGTTATCCTTTCATCAACAGTAACTGAACACCCTTGTCTTACTGGTGTCAGTGATTGCTGCCTGTCCTGTACCGAATTGCTTTCTAATGCTCAGGCAAACCTACCTGAACTTTGAAGGAGGTTTATGTTGGATTATAAAGACACTTAATGTGCCATCTTTTTGCCTCCTTTTCTGGCCTGGGAAAGTATATTTGCACCTCCTGTACTTCAGACATGCCAGATTATTTAATAAAGCCTTGCAGACTCATCTGGAACTCAGAGCAAGCAGTGCACCCTTCTGTTGCTTCAAAACCAGTATTTCATATGAAGCCAACCAGAACTGGGAGAGTTTAATGGCACCGACTTACAAATACACTGTGGGGTTTTTTTAACTAGAACACAACAATTTTGGTCTGTTGTGTTCAGCAGATAAACTGAGTTTAAATTCTGAGCTTAAACAATTCCATCACTCATGCGTGTGTTTTTACACCAAAACACTTCAGTGTATCATAGATTGAAATATCAACTTCTAATGTCAAGTTTAGAACAGAAAAAGGTAAACTTTACATGTGAGAGTGTGAGTTTTTTCATTTGAAAGCTGTGGTAAAAGAAATTCTAGTGCAGCATAAGTGAAGCATGAGGTTATACTTTCAATTGAATTGAGATTTCTTGTGTTAATCTAGGCTTGTATTTCCAAAGTCTGAATTTCAAATATTTTTTAATGATAGAAAGTGTGAAAATCTTCAGAAAACATTTAAAACTAAAGGGCACTCTCATAAAACAAACAAACAACAGCAACAACAACTACAACAACAAAAAAGAAACAATCACCAAAACCCCCACCAAAATGAATATCCATTGAGAAACTTCTAACTCAGACAAATTTCAGTGTGGAATGTGCATATACTCAGAAATTCAGTTTTGCACTCAAAGGTACTCTAAGCATTGTTTGTGAGCAGGAACAATCTAACAAAATACCTCAACAGAGTGTTGCTGCACTGCAACAAGAAGTAGAATAAATTTAAATTCTCCTCACTCTGTGTCTTGAAGCCTGTTTCACCTGACTCATCAAATGAAAAATTCATCGATTAATCCTCTGACAATAACAATATATACACAAAAATCAATCCAGGATTGATTTTTTGAGCCCAAACATGAAAACTAACCCCCAGCTTGCACATAATGTAAAATTTCTCTTCATTTCAGTCCTCTTATTGAGTATAAAAGCTGAAGTGTTCATAGAATTATTTGTTCTAAGTCAACTACAAAGGTGGGGTTGTTTGAGGAAGGGTGTGTGCACCGTGAAGATGTTCTGAAGCACTATCAGAGTCAGCTAATAAAGTTGTCAGATGCATGTAAGAGCACAGCTGATAGGAGTCTCCCCAGAAGGCAACCAGTGGAGAGAGACACTGATCAGTGAGATCTGACAGGAGACCACACAGGGTAGTCAAAGTCAGATGCGTACCAAGCAGGATCAATGGTAGGGAAGAGCAGTGAAATGGGAGTATGGAAACTGTCTTGATTGGAGAACGTCAGTGCTGCAGCCAAATGGGTAAATCATGATGATAACAAACTGAACAGCAGAAAATGAGATAATAATTTTTCAGATCTCACACTTAAAATTTCATTCTGCGTTTTCACTGAAAAGGAAAATTGCAGCAGATTCTGTGTGTATTAGGGTGGCTAGTGCATTGCTATATCTTTATTTGTTTATATAATCCACTTCTGGGTGTGGAATATTTGTTGAAACGATGAGAGGTCTTCCCTGGAAAGACAAAACAGTAAGATGGTGAGAAGTTAAAATCATCAGTTCATATACATTTTGAGGTTGATTCATTTGATACCACATTGGTGCTGGGAAGTATTTTTGTACCAGATTATATATCAAAATGTGTGAGGTACAGAGTAGCAATTCCAGATAAGAAAACCTCTTAGATCTGTCAAGATAAACAGAGTTTTCTTTTTATTTGAGGTATAAAAGAAAAATAGCCTACTTCCTGCATTGTGTGTAAAAGCTTATGGATTTAACTCCTCAGATCATCAGATTAGTACTTCAAGCAACCTTTCCAATGTAAGAAATAGTGATAGCAACTTACTGAATAAGTTTTTGCCTCAAAATGCCCTATGAAGGAAAAAAATCTTTTGAGAGAAAGAACTCCTTTTTTGTTCTTTGTATCACCTCTGGCAGCAAGTCCCTGCTTCCATCCCATGTATAAAAGTTATATTCAGGCTGTAAAGAACCTAAATGATGTTAAACAGTTGAAAATCAATGCTCTGCTGTACACAGAAGATAATCAAATAACAGATGTATTAACTTTTGATGGGTCTTTGTGAATATGTGTATTCATGGTGCAGAACACATTAGCATATTTATCAAGTTCTAGAGGTGTGAAAGGTGGAAACACTTTAGCAATACTTGATTGATGTGTATTTCTGCAGTCTTAAAACTACAGAGAATTTTCATAAGAACATGGGCTGCAAGATAATGTGTTGTTATTTTTACTGTTTTACTTGAATGCTGAGACCGTTGTCTTCAAAAATTTTGTGTGTGATAGGAACAAAGATTTGTCATGACTGTTTGTCAGCATATTAAATATTCAGATGTATGTGATGACTGGCTCCAGTGAGAATATCAGGACCTCTATCTGTTACCATTAAATACTTCTTCCTAAAATATTGCTGCAAAGTATGCTCATTTGCAGGGGAACTTGTTTGCTCTTTCAATTTACAATTCTTCTAAGAGTCTGAAAGTGTAGACAGTTTCAAAAATTATATTTGTAGCTTTTGTTGTTGTCATATAATAGGCTGAAGAAAGTTAGAAGGAAGATGGTAGTTGGTATAACTTACTTCTAGTTATATTAAACTTGAGTCTGATTTCTGGTCTCTTTTTTCAGTTGTGCTTGATACATTTTTTTATACATTACAGATTCACATAATCAATCCCTGAGGGAAATGTACTGTTACGAGAGACTGAGTATTAAAGAGTCACTTGAAAGTAGAGAACATATATATTTGGGAATATGTTTCAATAATTTATTTTTATAATGTTTGTTTGTTATGATATTGGTAATGTATATTTTAAGTTTTATTAGTGAAGTCTTATATGCATTATTTCTAAATATGAGGCTGAAATATGCTATTTCCGTTTCTACAAAGCAGAATAATTTTTTAATGCAGGCTAATAGTAATTTGGTAAAATAATAAAAAAGTCTTTTTTTTTTTTGAGAGTACATTTGTCGGATATTTTAGTTGTGGATTATTTTAGTGGTTATAAAATATTTTACTGTTAGGGGGATTATGCTTTTCCTAATATATCAATTTCCTCAAGTTAGGTCTGTATCTTACAGTTATTTACAGATAAATTGGCAATATTGCTCAGTAATAGTAGATCCATTATTCAGGTGTGATGCATTAGGACAGATTAAAGTTCTTAATTTTCCCTTTACTTTAAAACATGTTATGAAAATTTTCTTCTTTGAGCATAAACCTTATATCTTGTTTCCAAACTGAGTATTCTCAGTCCGTCTAATCTGTCTGCCACCTCCTGTGCTAATTAATTACTTCTGCAGTTTAAGACCCAGCAAGAAGGTGGTCAGCAGGTGGCAGTCCTGGTTGGCAGTGGTGCTGGGAATGGAGAGCTGGATCAAACAGCAGAGGAGATGCATCACATTAATAGCACTGCTTTTGCCAGGAGGTTGCCAGGGTTTTCTGAAGTTCATGGTTTTGTAGTGGGGTTGTAGCTGTCTTTCGTAAGCTCTTCTAAAAGTGCATGGCTCAGACATACTGAACATCTAAAACAATTTAGTGATCTTAAGTGTTTTTATTTTCCCAAATTCTACCTTTAAAACTAGTTATTTATAACTAAGTACTGTGAAGTTTTGCCAGTCATGCACATATGTGCTTTTTATTATATGCAACTTGAATTATAACTTAAACGAGTGAAATAAATACAGACTATACCCAGTGGGATTTTTTTAGGCTAAGGTTTATGCCTTGTCATATCCAATTACATGAGCATTTTCAGATGCATGTGGTAAACTTAGGCACCAAATCCACATTAAGGTACCCAAATGAAAATACATTATTTCCTGAAGTCTCACAAACTTCAAAAAGGGCAGCAGATAGTAAGGATCTCTTTACGGGAAAGCCATTTTTGACAGAAGCATACAATATGTGAAGTTGGAAGGGACCCACAAGGGTCATCAAGTCCAGCTCCTGGCCCTGCGCAGCACCACTCCCAACAGTCACACCATCTGCTGAGAGTGCTGTCCAAACGCTTGCTGAACTCTGTCAGGTTTGGTGCTGTGACTGCTTCCCTGGGGAACCTCTTCTAGTGCCCAGCCACCCTCTGGGTGAAGAACCTTTTCCTGATATTCAGCCTAAACCTTCCCTGACACAAGCTCAAGTCATTCCCTTGGGTACTGTCACTGGGTGCCAGAGAAAAGAGATCAGTGTCCACTCCTCCTCTTCCCCTGACAAGGAAGTTGTAACTGCAATGAGGTCTTGCCTCAGTCTCCTCTTTTCTAGGCTGGACAGGTGACCTCAGCCACTCCACATACAGTTCTCCTCAAGGCCCTTTACCATCTTCATTACTCTCCTTCGGATGACCTCTAATAGCTTTTTATCTTTCTAATACTCTGGTGCCCAAAACTGCCCCCAGCACTGGAGGTGCGGCTGCCCCAGCTCAGAGCAGAGCAGGACAATCCCCTCCCTTGCCCTGCTGGCCATGCTGGGCCTGATGCCCCCCAGGACACACTTGGCCCTCCTGGCTGCCAGGGCACTGCTGCCTCATGTTCAACTTGCCACTGACCAGGACCCCCAGGTCCCTTTCCATGGCTCTGCTTTCCAGCATCTCATTCCCCAGACTGTCCATACATCCAGGGTTGCCTCATCCCAGGATCAGAATCCGACAGTTTCCATTGTTGAACTTCAGATGGTTGGTCATTGCCCATTCCTCTAATTTGCTGAGGTCTCCCTGCAGGGCCTCCCTGCCTTCGAGGGAGTAAACAGCTCATCCCAATTTTGTATCATGTGTGAACTTTCTTAGTATCCCTTCCAATCCTACATCCAGGTCATTTATGAAGATGTTGAAGAGCACAGGACTAAGATGGAGCCCTGTGGAGCCCCACTGGTGACAGGTCACCAGTCTGATGTCACCCCATTCACTTTAACCCTTCACACCTGACCTGTGAGCCAGTTGCTCACCCATCCCATGAAGTGTTTATCCAGCTGCGTGCTGCACGTTTTATCCAGAAGGATACCATGAGAGCATCAAGAGCTTTACAGAAATCCAAAAAGATTACATCCACTGGATTCCCTTGATCAGCTAGGTGGGTTACCTTGTTAAAGGGAAATCAGGTTTGATAAGCAGGACTTCCCTCTCATGAACCTGTGCTGGCTGTGACTGATGACTGCATTGTCTTTCAGGTGTTTTTCAATATCTCCCAGAATAATCTTCTCCATAAGTTTACCAGGCACTGAATGCGACTGACAGGCCGGTAGTTTCTCTGGTCCTCCTTGCCCTTCTTGAAGACTTGGGCAGTGTTCACCAGCTTCCAGTTAGGTGGATATATCCAGGTTCCCAAGACCACTAAAAATCATCGGGAGGTTGTGCCATGACATCAGCCAGCTCTCTGAGGGTTCTTGGATGAATTCCATCAGGCCTTGTAGATTCTTAAGGATCCAGCTGGATCTGGATCGAAATCCCCCACACTTTCAGGTTCAACCAGAAATTGATCATTCTTGCAATTGTGGACCTCCAGCTCAGGGCACTGAGACCTCCTCGGTTCATCATCTCTGCTGAAGACAGAGGCAAAGAATGCATTCAACACCTCTGCCATGTCCATGTCCCTGTGTGTGAGGTGACCATCCTCATCCTGTAATGGGCTGAAGTAATTCTCCACTAATATATGTGAAAAACTCTTTTTCTGTCCCCCCTCAGTTCTTCCTGGCTTCAGCTCAGTTTTAGCTGCAGGAGTTTTCTCCCTACAGCGGCAGCAGCATCTGTATATTCTTCCCATGTCACCTGACCTTGCTTCCACTGGGCATATACCTCCCTTTCTTGCTTTATTTCTGAGGAAAGATTCCTGCTCAGTCAAGACAGATTTCTACTTCACCATCTTAACTTTCAGCATTCAGGAATTACTGCTCCTGTGCCCTTTTGCAGATGATGTTTAAAAAGAGACCAGCACTGATGGACCCAGCACCAGCAAAAATGTTTTTCCAGGGGATCTTACTAATTCCCTGAGCAGCCTGAAATCTGTTCTCTGCATGTCCAGAGTTGAGGTTTTGCTGGCACTTTTCCTTCTGTCAATAGAGATTTTAAACTTGACTTCATGGTTGCTGTGGCAAAAACAGCCAAATGTCAAAATATATATAGGTGTCTTGTACTAGGCAATGAATTAGTGAATTATCAGGTGTAGTTTGTCATTTCAGTCTAGTAGTGTATCTTTCTCAAAGCTAATAAGATAATTGTGTAGTGTTACCAAACAGAAAATTGATCATGTGCTGGCAGCTTAAAACCATGTAAATAAATTGTTATTTTTAAATCTCACTTTAAAATCTTACTATTTAGTAAAGATGTTTGGGACATGTGGGGGACTCATTTCTTAGAGGGACTAACCTTTTCTTCTGCCTCACAAAGATACATTAGCCTCTGCATTTACTGTTTGAAAACAATTTCTGAAACAAAACCATCTCCATACATTTCTAAGCAGCATTAGCTTTATGTTTCTAGCTTTAATTTTGGGACTGAAACCTGGGTTTAGCAAAGCAGCTTTATGTATATTAAAATGCATCCCAAGTCACTGCAGTGTGACCAGATTGAGATACAGAAAATGAATCTGTTAATGCCTCTACTGATGGCTCCCTAGGTGGTTTTAGGGCAGACGACAGCACCCACCTCCTTGTTACAGAGGGAGAGTTACCACTTCTGCTTGTAAAATTCCTTAAAGATCTAATGATGCAAACCACCATTCTAACATCTATTTTTATGGTGATACTTTTACACGTTGTTTTGGAGCAATGGAAAATAAAGGTCATGGTTCAATTTTATCATAGGTTTGCGTGTCCTGAAGTTGTGGTCTTACTACCAAAGGCATTTTGAATTCAGTTTGGTTGAAGCTTGGGCTTTGTTTCAATATGCTTAAATTTCAGTGTATATTCAAATGAATGAGAGCTTTGGTGTATGGATGATGAGTCTGGATGTCACCACTTACATCATTTTTCCTCATTTAAGAAAAAAAATCAAAACATACATTAGAGGTGCTGAGTTTTCATTAACACTGCGGAGGGAATGGGTATCTGGGGCCATATGCATCCTTGTTTGGTGTGCATGCTTATTTTGTTCAGTCTTTAAATGAAAGTTAAGGATTTATGCTGTATTCTTCTGAGTTTGAGGGTTCTTTTAATAAATGATACTGAGACTATTCTCCTATCTTTGTATATTATTAGAGATGTCAAATGCAAAGTGAACCTTGAATTGCTCAAAAAATTAACCTTCCTAAAAAGATAAAAAGTCTGCAGCAGCATATCTATTTTTTTTCTGTATCAGTCTTTTTCATACTAATATGCCATAGCTCCATTTCAATAATGAACTGACATTCATGTAGCAAACAGAATGTGAGTTCAGAGATTGGTGTTTTGCAATAGCAGCAGTAGAATGGGGAGACACTGCACTCTGTCCTCTCCACTCTTCATTGTGTATTGTCTCTGCAACTGATATGGCCTTGCTCCAGTTTTGGCTTTGCAGCTGATAAGGATCTTTGAACAACGTATTATTTTGCTATTTGAGTCACATTACTTAGGTAAAATGTGGTGAGTTTTATAAAAAGATAATTCCATATTCTGTGACCTGTTGGAAAGAATTCCCTTAGGTTTGTAAATCTTAGTAGTTTTATTTTGATGTAGCTTTTATATTCTTTTTGAAATAGTTGCTACTACATTAAGGTTTATATAATATAGTTGATAAGCTTTCCTGACAAGGGCTTACTTATAATAGCATCTTTATTAAAGAGATATGTGTCTTTTTACATGAAAATACATATTTTTAAAGAGGTGGTGGGATTTCTGACTAGACAAACAGCAGGTATAACAGTTTTTATCTTATGTCACTTAACTGTGCATTAAGGTTTATCTCAGACTGCAATAATGCAGTTACTTGGATTTTCCTCTAAGTTTATTAGTAAAATTTGAAATGTGTTTAGACCTGTAAAGCTCAAATCCATAACTGAGGTACACAAAGTAAGAGACAAATACAGTTGGATAAATGTATCAGCCCCATAATTTCTGTCTGTGTAATTCAGATGTATCTGTATGTGTATCAGAATTTATATTCCATTATTGAGCTTACACACAAAAACATATAAATTGCAGGAATCATACAGAGCTGGACATACTTTCAAAAGAGGTTGCATTCCTTTTCTTTTCTAAGGTAATTTCTCTACCAAATTCTCTTTCTTTAGTCTAGGATTAGGGGAATTCTGCCTCTGGATTTTTTGTGGCATCAAGGAGAAACTCTAGAAAATAAAAGGGAACAGCTGGTAGCAAAGGTGGTTGTAGAACTGGCAAGGAATATCCCCACTTTCGGATGAGTGGTTGCTAGTTGGTTGTACATATGACTCAGTGACATCCCCAGGGAAGTGGATGCCGTGAAGACCTTGAGGACCAGGGATTACAAAGTCTTGTTTCTGATACAAATTAAAGGGTACCGACAGACACTTGATCAAAAAGTAAGAACTCTGCTGAAGTAGAGAATGGTATCATCTCTGTTGGTAAATTGCTTCAGAAAAGCCAGAGTACAAAAAAGTCACCAGCTTTCTTCCTCCTCAGCTACACATGCATGCTTTTTTATGAGATTTTATGGCTAAAAGGCACTTTTTTGCCATAAAATCTCACTAAGGAGATAAAATCTTCAAAAGGAGATTTTGTCTTTAAAGGCATCTTGCCCCATTTATTTGACATAGTATAATGTTCATTACCCATTGTTACATTGCGTAGATCCATTTTTTGACCCTAATCCACCTCTTTTCCGTGTTCCTTTTGGATAATTCTCATGAGAACCTTTAACGAGATCTTGTTGCTTTGTTTAGACTCTTTAGAGTTGCCTTCATAATTCAGGGGAAGATGTTTTCCAAAGAACAAACGTGCAAGTTTTCTTTGTATTCTAGGCATGAATTCAACAGTACTCTAGCCATGTTTGCTTCCACCATTCAGTATACTCAGCTGTTTCTTTGCTTTGGATTTAAAATCTGGATATTTCTAACCCGTATCAAGTATCTGAGAAGATGCAGTAGAGTCCTGCTTCTGCAGGTTACCACCTTTCAATACTGTCACATCCATGGGGATGTTCACAAAATTGAGGATGCCATGGTAGTATGTGTACTAACAAAGAGCATACTTGTCAGTCTGTCTTTGTGTGGACTATCCGCTCAATTTCCTCTCTTTTGGAATTCCTTATGAGCAAAGAAATATTTTCTAACAGCACATCAGATGGGAGTGCTCATAGGAATTTTGATAACTGCTATCTTCCAAAAGACAGGCTTTGCTACCTTCAATTATTTACAAGGGCTTGAACCCGGTATTAGTGGTGTATATGTGTCTGCAGTTTCTAGGTAAATGTTGTGTGTATATGTGACATCATTTGCTAAACTTTCTGTCTAGGTTGATAGCTGATATCTTCTCTGTTCTTCCTTCCATCATCCAGGCATTCCATCAAAACAGTGAGTTTCTGGAGGTTCTTGGGAATGGTAGCTAAACACAGTAAACTTAAAGCATTTTCCCTTCTTGATGTTTGGCAGCCTGAGTTGATCTCAAAGGTGAGATCAGTTTTATCTGAATTAGTTAATTAACTAACTGGTATTCTTTCCAAAGCCTCTTTTATTGTTGACCTTGTTTGTGGACTCTAGCACTGTTTTCTGAGAAAGAGCGAGCTGTTCATATCCTTCCCAGCTCTCTGAGAGTCTAGGTTGATTACTGGAAGGCTAAGTTGCCTAGTGAGAGAGTCTTTAAATGAAGGTGAACCTTTCCATCTAAACATTAAGGCATACTCCAGTATGTGCATTGTCTTTGATTTTCTTCAGAAACATGCCAAAATGGGAAGTCTGTGAAGCATGAAGAAAAGCAAGCCTGCAGACTTCTATGAAATGTGCCTGTGATAGGAGGGGTACTTTTGATGCCAAGTTCAGGCTAGCAGGTGATTGTTTGAATAGTACAGGTGTTGCCCAGAAGCAGTTGCCAGTTACGGTGGAATTTGTACTAAACTGTGCATGAAGTAGAAAAGTTACATTCTACAACTGTGGTTCTTCAAGACATTAAAAGGATAGCAGTCCACAAAACAGCCCTTCTCCCATGCCTCCAAAACGAGTGTCAATCTATGCAAGGAGTCAAGAGGGGGATCTTTCCTTTCCTAGCATGATGAGGTGGGGATATATGTCATCTTTGTTAGGGTATTTGACCTCTGGTGTATGCAGACATACAGCAAAATTCATCCTGGCTGAGGTGCTTTGGAAGGCATTGTGAAACAGCTTCACAGTTTTCACAGGAAACTCTCCTTTCCCCTTTCCCCTTTCCCGTTTCCCCTTTCCCCTTTCCTCTTTCCCCTTTCCCCTGCCCCACTCTGCCTTCCCTCCCCTCCCCCTGCTCTCCTCTCTTCCCCCTGAAACTTACTTCATTGCTGGTTTTTAAGAAACTGATTTCTTGAGCCTATCTGCTTACATAATATTCAGTGTCTTGAAATTGGCACTCTTTGTTAGTCTGAATAGAACTTACTTAACCCTTACAAAGCTTTTATGAGAGTTCAGGAAGTTCAGATGTTCCTTCATTAATTTTTGGTTTACTAACATGAAACAAAAACAATAAAGAAAATTGGTGTTCAGTACCAACAGTATTGTGTTAGATGTTAGACATGTAACCAGAACTTTATTGCCCAAATATTTTTCCTTCTTGCAACATTGTAATTAGTAAATTTTTTTTGTGTTGTCATTTGCTCAGTATTTAGAAGAGTAGGATGAGAGGCCCATTACCTGGCCCAAAGGGTTTCCAGTCAAATCTTCAAAAACTAAACAGATAAATACTACATATTCTCCTTTCATAACTATAGATATTGAGACACAACAGGCTTGCAACCTGCTACTGCTACTTGCTACTGCTAATTCAGTAGCACAACTGGTTTACAATTTGGGCGTTTGTTTTCAGTAGTTCTGTGCATAAGCCATTTGACCATGCTTGTTTTCCTGTATCTTTCGGTAGGCAATATTTTAGTGCCTGTTTCTAAACTACTTAACAGTAGCTCATGCATCTTAATGCTATTCCTGAAGCAGCTGATTGTATTAGCTGTGCTAAGAATGTCTGTAATAAAAAAACCTGCTGTTTTCTGAACCATTCAGTCTAAATTGTTAGGGCTCTGACTGTGGGAAAAAGCAGTGAAATGTATGTGAGTCATAGAATATTCAAATACAAGTATATTCTGATTTTTTTTGTACTTTAAAATAAGTATTAAATGCTGGGTTTGCTTATTTTAATTACAACAGTAACATTTTACACTCAAATTTCATCTATTGTTTGGATGTTTTACTGAATTCTTGAAAAAAAAGCTAAGTAGGTGAATTCCTTTCACCTGATGGAATTGTACAGTTGCTCTATAACTTCGGTACAGCAGTATGCCTCTCTGCCAAACTGAAATGCTAGGAAAAATTTAGTTATATATCACACTTACTTTTCTTTTAAGTGGCATTATTGGCCTCACTAATAGTGTGACTAACCTCATAATCTTCTGTCTCTTTCCCCTAGGAAACATGGCTCTGTTCTTCCCCATTTAATTTGGTGCCAGACTGTGTAGTCTTTCTTTTAAGTTCTTCTTTATCACAGTGTTGTAGTATGGGGGATCTCTCTAGATCATTTCAATCTCTCTTCATATGTAAAGATAATGGTAACATCCACAATGGGAAACAGTAACTGTAAGAAAGCACACAGCTTGGTGTTTCCTTTTTTTTTCCCTCCCAACTTCAACCATGGTCTTTCCTCTGAAAGAATGAAAACCATGGAGCTTATCAAAATAACTTACCTCCCTGGCTATTGATTGTCTCCTTTAATAGTCTGTTAGAATTAGATGGAGAAAATACATTTTAGATCTTTTGGTCTGCCTCCCTGCTAGTCCAGCATTGTTCCCTTCATTATGCCACCAAGTGTTTCTTCTAGTTTGTTGAGAAATCATTCCACATTTCACTGTCAGAAAGATTTTCCTGATATGCGGTACGCATTTTCCCTTTTTTTCATTTAATCTGACTATTCGTAGTCATATTTTCCTGTCATTCCAGTATTTCTCTTTCTTGCCATGTGCTTAGATTTTAGGGGCTTCCCTGCATGGCTACTTTGTTTCTAGTACCATAGCTAAGGCTAAATTGTGCTGGCATTCAGCACTTAATTTTTTTATGTGTGGTTTTTTTCCTAACCCTCTGTTATTTCAGTATCTTATTGAAATGATATTGAAAATGATAGGGAAAATTGCAGACCTGAGTATAAGAAAGGGCTATAATCTGTGATTTCCCAAGCTTTTCTTATTTCTTACTTCTGCCATTGTTATTCTGCAAGTGTATGTTATTATTGAGCAAACTTAATATAAGTTTAGCAAGTGATATAATCTCAAGGTCACTTATTGCCTTTTACATTTGCTTCTCTTATTAAATGTATGGTCTTTGACCTATTTTCCCTGTTTTATTCAGTGTCATTTTTATGATGATAATACAGGGTTTTTTTACATTTTTCTTCATAGAGATCTGAATCTGAAGGCCCTGTACTGTTGTACTATTTGTCTGTTTTCTTCAGTATTTACATGTATGGCCAATCCAGGATTTTACATCTTTGATTCTGTTAATATGATTATTAACCTCTTCCAGTTTGTAGCAGCGGTAACTCATGATTTTGTCAAAAAAATATTTTTAACAGTTTGTTATTATAAGATATCTCTATTGGAATTAAGCTGAGAAATTTTTTCCCATGTTTCTTGTATTTATTTATTTGTTTGTAATTTTTCATAAATCTGCTCCATATTTTATTTGTGATTCCAATATCGCATGTACTTCTCCCCCATGTGGAAGCTTCAGGTCATGTTGAAAATGGTTCACCTTAGATTTATGACTAGTATGGTTTCTTGGTGGTACTGAGATACCTGAACTGAGTCAGAAATGGCGCTTTTCTAAGTAAGTTCTTCCTGCCTTCATTTCCTTAAAGCTCAGTTTCTGTCACAGAACACAAGTTCCCAAGCAAGTGGTATCCATCTGTTATAAAGGGTTATCTTCCAGCGAATACTTCCCAGCAGTTAAAGATCTCCAAAATGAAGAACACCCATGTTAAAGGACTTTTCAGGTGTCTTTTCTCATCACTCATACTGAATGTTTCTGTGCTCAGATTGTAAGCTTCCTTGCATGTAAAGTGTTCTTTGATATTTGTAGACATAATTAGTCAGAAATTCAAAGCATGCAATAATACACATCTTCAAGACAATTTATTGTTATATATCTCTTTTTGCTGCTTACCTCAGTTCAGAATAGAAGAAGAAAAAATGAAAATATTTTTAAATAAGATACAGGGAAGTTTAAGTATCAACAAAAGCATTCCTCTTCATGTTTTAATTTTGTAATATAGATTGGTTTGTAAATTAATTCAGACAGGAATTATTTCAGGTTTTTACCTTAAAATGTACCTTCAACTTTATTTATCAGTTCTGTTAGTTGGAAATATTATCTTAAATGATGAAACATTGATGTGATTGCAATTTCATGAAGTACCAGAAAAGTGTAAGTATTTAGGTCTGTTCTGTCCGGTGATTGCATGGAAGCAGGGTACGATTTCTGTAAAAAGTGTGAATTTAGTTAATTTTTTAAAAATTAAAGTCTCAGGTTGCTACATTTAGCTGACCATTGTCTTTGTAAGGTTGAAAGCAGTATGCAGTGACCTACCAGGTTGCAATGCCATTGTGCATAATTACTATTGCTTTTACTGCTGGCTTACTGACTGCCCTCAGTGTCAAAGTATACATATCACAGCTACCTTTTGCAAGATTCTGTACACTTATTCACTAAATTATTTTATTGTTTAGTAATAAAATAATTTAGTGAATAAGAAATAATATATAATAATATATTACTTTGTTTTTTTGGAGGCTTTTACCTCTGGTACAGAGCTAAAGTTTTATCAGAAGCACTGTTGATTCAGAAGTTCTGTGTTTGTGAATGCTGATCTTTGTGTGTTGGGTCTGCTTTTGATAGGTCTAGTGTGTTCAAAAATTCTTTTTAAATTATTTGGAATTATTTTCTTCATAGTTTTAAAGAGAATCAAATACAGACCATCCTAAGCTGTGTGTTTCTTGAAAAACATCAAAAATCAGTTACAAATCAGTACGTGAAGGTCAGAAATGTGCAGGGTTTTTTTATCTCCAGATCTTAAAAACATGTTCTACAGTGGTCTTTTTAAATTCACTTAGCATTCTCTGTTATTCTTACCTCCATCCTTTACGGTTACTTTATGCAATCCCATTTTCTTCTCTTGAGTTTCCACATTGTCCAGCTTGGGGTGTTTTTTACTTTCCTGTTTGTCTCCCTTTTTCACTGCAGAGCAGTGGGCATCGAGGGCAAATAGCATCCATGACCTTGAAAACAAGGTGGAACAGTCATTTTCATTGTAATTTATTCCAGTGGTTCTCATCAGCTTGTGGAAATCTGTTCAAGGCATTAGTTCTTTGGGATCTGAATTATATCTAGAGAGGCAGAGCTGATAAGCACACCTACTTGGTGTTAGGTTGGTTCAGCAGTGTGGTTCAGCAGAAAATCTCCCAGTTGTCCTCACCATGCTTTCACTATCGTCTCAGAGCACTCAAAGAGTAGGCAAAGTGGATTTCTTGCATATGAAGTCTAGCCAGAAGGTTCACTTCACTTGAATTTGTGTAGTGGGGTGGATATTGTATCAGCATTGACAGTTTTGCTCTACAAGGCCCTGGCATTGTGCTGCACAGGTTGCTTAATGCCAACCTGCTCATGAGAACTGTCTTCATGTGACCAGGTCTGCGGTGGGTCAGTGTTGTTTGTGGTTTGTTAGCTTTGTTGACTTCACTGAATTGCACCTGGCAAGAAGAGGACATAGCTGTGCAAAAATAAATACAAATGTGTTAATGCCAGAGTGGGCTCTGGAAGAATGTTTTCTTTAATAAGAAGTTATTTTTTACCAGGAAAAGAAGTCAGTGATGTAAAGCAGAAAAAATAGAGAATCTCTCCTATTATTAGTGGTGTGAAATGCAAGATTGCCAAGCAGAAAATTGTTAAAACTGTTGTACAGAAAATCTGGTAATGCTACTTTTCTTGCTAAGCTTCAAGTTCATTTTTAGAAGAATTGCCATTAGAGTGTCTTAAAGAAGGATTCAAAAATGATAAATTTCAAATGTAGTTACCAGTGAGTTAGTTATTTCATAGCAAAGTGTATATTTCTTATACAATTAAAATTGCGTTGTAGATGAATATTGTATTAAACTTGTACATAAACTGAAGAAGAACATATGCTGCTTTTAATATCTTCTCCCTGTCTCATTTTTCCTTTTCAGTTTACTTTTTTTGTTGCAAACTAGCAGCATAGAGCCACATAATAAATGTGTTGTGGAAAGTATTGAAACTCTTCATTGAAGACATAGATGCATGAATGTTTCACATGGCAGAAAATGCAGAAGATTTCCTCAAGGGATGCAAATAAAGTGTTTAGATTTTCATAGCAGCTTTCAGAGTGGGAGCACAGTATTTAAATATTTTTTTCACTATTAGGATTTTTGTCAGTTATCAGTTCTGGGGTAGAACTACTCATCTTTTCCGCATGGCCTGATAATGTTATGCTTGCTGTGCTCATGTCAGTGTTGCCATGAGCTTTGACTTACTATTACGGAACTCCAAACCAGATTGTAACAATACACTGTTTCAAAACTATGACCTTGAAGCCTTGTGGAGGAGCTGGACATTCAGGTCTTTTGTATGCTTAAGAAAATACTGAGGCCAAAACTAGTCAGCTCTTTGATGAATGACAGTTTGGCTTCTGTTTTTCTGACTAGTATCTCAAAAGTATAATTTCAGGGCAAGCTTGTGTCAGCTGTCAGACACTGGTATGAGCCTGTATCAGACTAGCCTCTGCTTTCCTGTGCTTGCAGGCAAGAACACATACAGCTACAGGGGTGGAGGGAAAAGCCTCACCTGAGATACCCCACTCTTGGGTGTAATACCATAACACAAGTCTGAGGTTCCCTTTTCCTGCATGAACAGTGCACAACCAGTTTATGTTTTATGAAGCAGTCTCCCTGTGTGTCTTACTTTTGAAGCAAAGACAGCCAGAACACATTCTCTAACCCTGAGGGGAGATGGCGTGCTATGACTCTTAGGCGTGCAGGTAAACTTTTTCCTCCCTGTCCTGTTCTCCAAAACAGTGGGAGGCTGCCTGCTGGGGACAGTCTGAGATTCTGCTATGAATGCCTTTGCTCTGTTTGAAGAGTGTGGATTGACAGTGAGGTAGGGGATGTGGCAATATGCCAGAGCTTTAGCTGGTGTCCATGCACAGTTTAGTGTGATTGTAGCCCATGAGGCTGTGCCAAAGCTAGAGTCATTGTTTCCTGCAGGCAGTAAAGGAGTATGTACCTAACCTAGCAGTAGTAACATACCTTAAAAAGTCTTTATACATCAAATTTCCTCTTACGATTTTAACTGGGCAAGATTTTGACTATGCTGCAGGAGGGGTAAGAGTGGAACAAGTTTGTGAAACGCCAGACAAAAATAAGGGACAAATAGTTAAAAGGATTTCACATCTCATAACTTTGTAATTTGTGTTACTGATGATAAAAAGGGGATTGACAACGTGCAGTGTGCAGGCATTTTTTCCCGCTAAAACAATATTTCTTTAGGGCATTTTGGAAGATTCAATGACTGATTCTGAAGCTAATGCATGAATGTGTAGTGCAGATTTTTTTAGCTGTAATTTGGGGAAAGGGATGGGTAACTAAGATAGCTATGAAGTTAATGAAGCTGCACACCTAAGTGGTTAATGTAGTTTCATCTATTTATTTAAAGGGAGACTGCCAGTTTGGACTACAGGCAGTTTACAAAGAAACACGTAGAGGTTTATAGAAAACATCACACTGTGCTCACTGGTTTTAGTGGCTCTCTAGTTTATTTTCTAATGAATGTGATTTTTTCCCCATCTCTTCAAAATCTCAGTGAATCTGATCATGCAAGTGTTCAAATGCTGTGGTATTTCTCTGCACATAATTTTATGTATAAAGTTATGCATTTGCCTACATACCTGTTACATTGGAGCCTGAATATTTACAAAGGGAGTCAGAGAAATGAATTATGGATAGCATAGAGGGATGTCAAACCACAGAAAAAACCTATTAGAAAAAGGAGGCGGGAAAGGGAGGAATGTGTTTTTCTCCAGTCTCTTGTAGTTTGAATAAAGCTAGATGTCATATACAACATGATGAAAAAATGGTAGAAATATTAGCTGCTGTTTAAACACTCATAATTGTTTCTGTTGTTAGATGCTGTAGTTTGACAGACCTTTCCTGGCATGCATAGAATTACTTAAAATTTGTTTTCTGAATAGTAGTATAGAAAACATATTGTGTTTTCTACTAGTTTGAGAATCATAGGATCAGCTGGATTGGAGAAGACATTTAAGAACATCAAGTCCAAAATGTGACCCAACACTACTCTGTCAACTACATCATGGCACTGAGTGCCACATGCAGTCTTTTCTTAAACACCTTCATGGATGGTGACTCCACCACCTTCCTGGCCAGCCCATCCCAATGCCCCATCACTCCTTCTGTCAAGAAATTCTTCCTAATGTCCAGCCTAACCATCCCCCACCCAGTGCAGCCTAAGACTCTGTCCTCTTGTCCAGTCAGTGGTTGCCTGGGAGAAGAGACTGACCCTCACCTGCCTACACCGTCCTCATTGTAGAGAGTGACAAGGTCTCCCCTGAGCCTCCATTTCTGCAGGCTAAACACCCCAGCTCCCTCAGCTGCTCCTCACAGGACTTGTGCTCCAGACCCTTCACCAGCTCTGTTGCCATTTTCTGGACACGCACCAGCACCTCAACGTCCTTCCTGAGCTGAGGAGCCAGAGTTGGACACAGCACTCCAGGTGCAGCCTCACCAGCGCTGAGAACAGGGGGAGAATGACCTCCCTGCTCCAGCTGGCCACACTATTCCTGATCCAGGCCAGGATGCCTTTGGCATTCTTGGCCATGTGGGCACGCTGCTGGCTCATGTTCAGTCTGGCACTGTCCCTTTCTGCCTGGGCAATGTCCAGCCACTCTGTCCCCAGCCTGTAGCACTGCAGGGGGTTGTGGTGGCCAAAGTGCAGGACTGAGCACTTGGGCTTGTTAAACCTCCTGTCACTGGATTTCACCCATCTAACCAGCCTATCCAGAGCCCTCCTACCCTCCAGAAGATCAACACTAGCTCCTAGCTTGTGTTACAGACCATTGTAATTTACTGTTACACTGTAGTGCCCCATGGGGGCTGATGTTAAGCTTGCTACCACAATTCAGATGTTGCTATTTGATAATTTTTATTTCTGTGATTTTTAGTATTTACTGTGCAAAATATAACTTTAATACTGTTCAGGGACAGATTTTTCTAGAAATATTTGACTGGCAAAAGTAACTATTAAAAGGAAAACCTATTATTATTGTTATTATTATTATAGTTATTCCTCTGTGTCCCTTTCAAATTTGGTCCTCAATATTCAGAAATCTGTGCAACCAAGATTGTACGTTGTCACGTCTTGTGACAAGCAACTTCTTTCAAGGTAGAACTGCTAAATGCTCCTGTAATTGATATTTTCATACTATCTCCAGTGAAAAAAGTCATATTCAATCAACAGGAGATGCATTAGAGGAATTATTTGCTTTAGTATCTTTGAAATCTGTGGGAAAGAATGCTTTTTCTTTGCAATTTTACTTTTTTTCCCCATACATTATGTAAAAGAAAGTTTAATCATAAAAGTGTTGACTGTTAAGCTGCATGGTTCTGAATGCATATGCAATGTGGTTTTCCATATTTACAGAATTTCACAATTTTTCATGAAAACTATGTAAAATTTTACATCATGGAGGATTTGACATTAGGTCAATGCTCAGTCAAATTGAGACTAGTTTTTCCACAGTATATTTCTTCAGAGACACTGAAATAAAATGCAGACTTTATACCTTTGCATTATAATATTCCTTATAATCTATCTAAACTTTATTAGCTCTTTCTAAGGTTCTCATTTTTTTCTGTTTGCTAATGGTGTAATTTTGAAAGACAGTAAGGTATGGACCCTAAACAGAGAGTACATTTTTAAATTCTGTTCATATTCTACTCTGAGCAGTACCATCAGTGCATAAGGCACCTCATACATCCTCCTTTTTTCACTGTAACATCACAGTTTATTTTTATTTTGTTACATCACCACTGATATACCACTGGAAGTAAATCATGTGGATCATCGTCTCTATCCCTGTGATAATCAGTAATTTCTGGTTGCAGGAAATAAATGAACAAAAAGTTGAAATTTATGTGAGACTTTTAGCTCTAAATAAGGAAAACAAATTTCCAGTTGCAGAAATTGTATGTTTTTAAGAGCTCCACTGTTGCCATTGATATTTTCAAGATCTTCTATTAGAATGCAGCCACATCTTACATCTTTTTAACTGATTTGAATAGCTCATCTTTTACCAGATATTCTGGGTTTTGATTTAAATAGTATTGGCAACTCCTGTATTTATTGATGATGTGTGCCCTTATCTGAACCTCTTGCCTTATAAAAATCATAAATAAAAATCAACCAGCTTATCAGTTTTGGATCTTCATAGGATTTATTTTTTCTAATTTTGCACACAGAAATTAGTATTTTGTTGTAAAAAAGGTTCTAGTCTAGGACAGCTAGAATTTGCTAGGGCACAACATCTTCTTTTTTCCAAAACCCAGTAACTCTCAGGATGCATAACAATCCTTCCCAAACAAACTGCTGTGCCTGAACTCCCTGGAAAGTGTTTGCAGTGTGTCAGTACTGATGATTTCTCTCAGTTTTTTTTGTAACTGAAGTACTGTTTTGAAGTATCGGGAGACTTGCTTCTGTTAACCAGAAACAACAGAGGGTGCTCTTTCATACTGCATACTGAGATGCATATTTCCATAGAACTTACATCCTTGCTTTCTCTTAGCTCATTATTTCCATGCTGTTTGCTTGAATATGTCAATATCAAAAGTTTTAAGTCAAACGTGGCTGCATTATCGCTTGTGAGTTTTCTGTCCATCCTTCCTTCCCAAGTGGCACAGAGTGATCAGAGTCACCCTTCTTTTTTTCCTATACTGAGCTTCAGAATTTCTATAATAGAGTAGAGTATGCAAGTCTTATTCATTCATTGTATCACTGGATCTTTTTTGTACCATAAACATTTTATCCAGTCTGCCTATTGGCAGGTGGCTTTTAGATTTATTGACAGCGAAATGCAATTATACCTTCCTACTTGTCTTGTTGTTCCTATTCTCCAAGTAGTTACTTAAACAATAGGGCTGGGAGATCTGGACTGTGTTTAGACCTCTGTCATACAATCCTTGTAAAGGTAATTCTCTAAAGCTTCATCTTTTCCATCTGTAGAATAGGAGGAATGATAATCGTGTGCCAGCTGTCTTCTGGTGGGCAGAACATTTGAAAGTTTCTCTGTTCCCATCATACTCACAGCTCTACTTAAACACACTGCTTGCAAAGGTCTGTGAATAATTTTCCATGCTGACTGCTCATCATTCCCGAGAGCCAGCGCTGAGGACGTGGAAACTGTCTTTAGCACTATCCGTGCTTCTCGGGATAGTGCCCACTTGGAAAGGAGTGAAAAGCAGCAACTGCTGATTATGCCATATTGGACTAGCAGAAAACGTGGGACTGTGCAGACTGTGATAAAGAGGAGAACAGCAAAGAAAAGCAGATCTGGGAAAGCTGTTGGGATGGGCAAGGTTGCATCTTTACCCAAAATGATTTGCCTCATTCTCTGAAAAGCTGCAATATCCATCTACCTTGCCATAGTCACAGTCGCTAATGTGCGGACCTGCCTTTCAGTACTGCTGGTAATAGAAAGGGCACAAAATGGTGTGAAATAATTTTTTCTTTTAATTTAGTATTTTATTACATAACGCTAGCTAGGGCTTAGTTTTCCTATTGCAGCAAAGGCATTTGGGGATCTCAACCTTTCTTATTTCTGCCATTACTAGACATCACTGCTAGTTCTTTCTCAGTTTTGTAGGTAATGCATATAAATGCCCGTTCCCAACCTGGTTGAACTGCTTTGATGTTCACTAGTACTGCAGACTCTTAAAAATATCCATTTATCAAAGAACATTCCCTTTCTCAGTGACATTTCTAAAGCAGTATGAAATCCAAGGAGTGCAAAAGACATAACAGGCTTTTGGAGTTGAAAAGTGGCTTGTGCTCAGATATGAGGAGGTCGTACTTTTATGAAATTAATGTTTTACAAAACAGAAAATATGAGCATTTACTTTGCCCTGGAGTGGCATTAATTTTGACTCCTGCTGTTTAATAAAGGAAAATGAATGCACACTAGAGTGGTTGCAGAAACCATCAAATACAGTATCTCCAAAATCTATCTCATTTTCTTAGATAGACTTCTTCAAATAATATGAGAAATTTTACTTAAAAAAATTGAATTTTAAGTACTTTAAGGAAAAATGTTGGAAATATATTTTGTCTTTCCAAATCTTTCTGTTAAAATAGGTGCAATTAACACAGATAATGTATTTTGTTTGCACTTTCATCCAAGGAGACTGTTTCATATTTCTCTTTTGTACAGTTGTTATATTTTGTTTGGTTTCTTAAAAAAATACAAAAGTAAGGAAAAAACTGTCATGAAATCCAGTATTTGCATGGAAACTTGCACCTTCTAAAGTGCTTATCAGTGTCTCTTTAAACTGTGGCTTGTCTTTGCAGACCTAATTGCAAGAGCAAGTGAAATATACTTATGGCAAAAATGCCCCTCTGACTTTTTAGAAGGAACACTTCCAGCACTTTTTTTTTGCACTCTGGTGCAAAACGAGCCACTCTGGTTTATCAGTTTCCTCTATGGCAAAATATTGTTTCTTAGAAAATGTATGTGTTTAGCTTTTTAGTTTCAAACTTATTTTGAAGTAGTATAAAACCCAGAGAGTCATCCTTAGCTGTAAATCTGTTTCATAGAAATGTTTGATAGATTTAGCCTAGCTTGTGGGTTTGTTGTTTTTTTTTTCTTTTAATATTGCATATGAGACGAATAATGCAGCCTGCCATACATTCTAGATCAGTGTAGTGTTTTGTTGTGTTTGATCACTTAGGTGCAAAAGTTTTGATCATACACCTGTAAAATGACTGTAGTAGCACATAAGTGATTTAAATAATAAACTGTGTAATTAAGCAGTGTTTCTAAAATAAGATTTTATCTTTTTATCTGGTGCTGGTTATTGTAGAAATCCACCAATATTTTAATTAAGTGGAAAATAACATTGATCTAAAATGAATGTCATGTATTAAAATGTTATGCAGAGAATATTAGTGGCAAATAAAATTGGGGTTGTGTATTATTTAAATAGCATGACAGTTTTATATTGTGAATGTGTTTAACATCTGGCATACACCAATTTCCAAATTCTGACCAGACAGATTTGATATATAGTTGATACATTATACAAGTTGCA